>JAXCLO010000001.1:69602382-69743182 GCA_035583995.1 Arremon aurantiirostris
CAAGAGAACAGCTTGTTTCATCTACATTGAAAATGGAGCAGGGCAAGAGAGGCTTGCAGTGGCCAACTAATACAGCAAAGAACTGTAAAAGGAAGGAGAGAACTATTAAACCAGCAGTGTGAGCTGGGGACAGAGTAGCTCTATCGTTCAGTATGGTGTATTCCTTTGCTGAAGAAACATGCATTTTGTTTGTGAATTGCAATAATTAATCTTTGACTAGGCATAAATGTGGAAGTTTATATTCCATAAGCATAAGTACACTCAGCAGGTACTGGATTGATGTTGTTCAAGTTCTATAGCTATTGATAAAATTAGGTAACTGTTGATTTGTTACTAGCCTAATACATAGCCTTTAGCTTATTCTTGTGAGTTGCCTTATAAAGTTGTACAGCTATTGTTACTGTCCATATTCTAGAAGTGTAATTATAGGAGTTTCTGATAATATGTCATGTAAGTTTGGGTAATGAATCAAGGTTAGCACAGAGACATATTCCAAAGTTAAATAGAAATTACACAAGACCTTTGTACTCTGTTTGCTATCTTTTCCAAAGGGACCTGCAAAAGATAGTAAACACAACGGTAGTTTATGGAAAGCCTTATGTTGATGTTCTAGACTGTGAAAAGCAAAACTAAATCAGAACTTAGAAATACATGTTCCTACTGTGACATGTTGCCTGAACATTTGTATACTGTTAGTCCTAGGTGAGATATGTAAATATGTTATAATATCAATTTACTCAAACATTTCTTCCTAGAAATGCTGCAACTTTGTAATGAAAAGAAAAGGGGAAATTGTGGAAGGATAGAATGTAAGAAAAAAATGCAGAAGGCAATCTCACCCCTGAGGAGTTACAGCTGTGCTAATCACCAAAGATTAGGAACAGACCTGCCCTTAACAGGCCACAGCTGTGTCCAATAAGGATGAGTGTTACAAAAGAGTGGGGTAGCTGGGTGAGGGGAGAGTTGGAGTTTGTTGGCTGTGCTGGGAAGAAGGAGTCAGTGCTGTGAGGAGTTCCCATGAGAAATCACTGAGAAGGTATGGGGCTTTTGACATATGATGACAACACCAAGCTAAATTACAGTTTCTGGACAACTGTGATCAATAGATGCTCTATTGAATCATGCAGTTGGAATTAATATTTACCACATTGTTTTGCACAAACTAATGTTGTTTTAGTGGTTGTTGTTTGTAAAATAGGCTACAATGGCTAACGTTGATGTTAAACCTTGGTATCAAGAAATTAGAAATGCTTTCTTAGTTGATGATGTCACAGCCAGTAAAACTAGTGTCAGCGTATTAGTTTAATTTTGTGATATACCCCAGCTTTAAATAATGACAAAGCCACTTCTGTAAAAGAACAGTCCTTACGAGTGAACAGGCATCTACTGAGAACAGAAGCTGATTCATAACTGACAATATACGTCTTAAGTAGGCTTGAAATGTCAATATTTTTCACCTTGGTGTGAGAAACATTTCCTTCTTGTAGGAGATTTGTCTATCTAACAATCAGGAAACAGAAAGTGACTCATCAGATGGGAGATTAACTGGAAGAAGGATAATTTTGTTCTGAATTACATATCAGGATTAGTTTTTGTTTAGTCTGTGATTGCAGCAGATAGAGAAAGGATTACTCTTTATTTTAGGAAAAAGGTTGAATAGGATTTATTGTTTAATATTTTCCTACCATAAAACTGGAAGTCCTCTTCAACAGCAATACTATGACTGGAGTTGGAGCATTTGTCTGTGCATTTGTGAGATCTAACAAGGAAAGTGTTGCCAGGATGAGGCACTTTTGAAGGAAATTCCTAAGTATAAAAACATTAGCTTTGCCGATTTAATTTCTTATTATAGAAATGCTGCTCCATTAGGGAAAGAGAGAGGAAGAACTGCAAAGTAAAGGGTCTGGTTTCAATGCAGAGTAAAGAACAACTTCCAGAGTAATCAAAAGCTTTAAAGATTCAGTGATTTTTCATTATAGAAAAGTGAACCTCAGCTATTTCCATATTTCATTCCCACTGTTAAACAAGCTTTCTAGCTCGGTAGATCAAACACTTGGTTCTCCATTGTTTGTTCAGTGTTATGCACATTTTAACAGCATCATTGCACAGTACCGAAATTACTGTTTTATGACAGGGTAGCAATTTATTTGTGTTTAATGCACATAGAATAAGCTGGCAGAGGGCTGCAAAAAATTGTATGGTACATCAAACACTTGCAAACACTTTAGCATGTTTCAATCTTTTTGGTCCTGGCAATATCTATCCCACTTTGGGGCTTCCGCAGACTTTAACACACTTTGGCAAAATAGAAGTTTGAGGTCATGTTTCTGATGAGACAACAGCTTTCATTAATAAATAAATTATAATAGTTATTGTGTGCATGTAATTTACAGTACATAATTTTCCAGTTTACTTAATTTTAAAAATTGGTTGTTCTGTCATGAGTAGTGATTTTTGTGTACTACAATTTTCATAGTCTTTGCAAATGATGTTCATATTGAGGTGCGATGAAAAACAAACATTTTGAATCCTACTGTCAACTTATTCACATGATAAATAAGATTATGTGGGAGGCCAAAAGAAAATTATACTCTATAACTCTGTATTTTATGGACTTTGGTTTGATTGTAAAAATCATATGCAACAAGTACTGTATGTCCATTATAATTATTTAAAGTATAATTCCTTTAATTATATCTATATTTTAATTTCTTACAATTGCTACAAATCATGTTCCCCTAAATTTATCTAATAATTTCCAAAAATTACAGTGTTTAACAGGGTCCAGAAAGTTATTAAATAAATTATATTAAAATATTTTCATTTGTTCACTGTGCTTTTTCTTCTCTAATATCAAACTTCACTAAAAGAAAACAGAAATGGCATACTATATGTATTGCCAAGAGTATACTCAAATACACCTTAGAAAAATACTTTCAGTTTGTTAACTTTATTATTTCGATATTTTAATGCTCTCCGCATGTGAATTGCCTTTAACATCACATACTAGAAATCCATTATGAATAAATATTACCAAGGGCAAATAACTTTACTTTTCAGAGGAAACAAATAGGGAAAGAGAGATATAAAGCAAATTTCAAAAGTTTAGTACAGTAAAAAATATAATATTAAGAAAAACAGTATGTTAAAAGTTTAAGAACAAAGGATTTATACAGAATCAGATTTTTTTGTTATGATAGTTCTGTTTCAGAATAGATGTGTTTTCTGACATTTGATACTTAAGTGAAGGAATTCTCAGACACAAAAATCATAATTGTGAACGGAAACATTTGTTAAAAATGTTGAGGTTTTTCTATCCTTCTTTAGCTCTTCAAAGAGTGGACCTTTAAAAAGAGACAAATTCTTTGTTTCATCATAGAAAGTTTAAAGTTTCGGCTTCTGATAGAGTTATGACAGAGATTAACAAAAACTACAATATCACCACTGTTTACTGGAACACCAGTTATTTAATTGGTTTCCTCCATAGGTATTTCCTCTACTGTATTTTTGATTAATTGTACATTAAAATTGAGAATAATCTTAGGTTTAGTAGTTGGGGAACTTTACAAAAATTGACCTCAGAAAAGAACTTTGGCTAGATATCACTCTTTAACATCTAAACAAGATTAATGCATACAGATAAACACTCCTTCTCAAGAATAAGTCCAAATTTAGACTTTAGCATAAATTTGTGATTTATTTGGCATTATCATACCTTTTTTTTTTCATTTTCATATTTTCCTGAGAAGGAGGAAAGGGATTGAAATAAATGTGTGGTTTAGTGATCTATTCTTAATCAACATCACCTCTAATGCAAAAGAGGTAAGTAATTCAATAGGTCATTCTCTGCCCTATGTAGACCTATGCAATCATTTTTGCCCTGACACTTCCTTCACAATCATATGAACTCAGTCCTTAAAAGCAGCAATATAAAACCTCTGGATGATATAGAAGATTTAGTTTAAAAAAACAAGTCTGAAATAACTTTAAACAAATTCCCCTAGCATTTCAGGCAGATTTGATTTTTTTTTCTTTTTACCCATATTAGAACGTAATCCAAATGGAGATTATTATCTTCTGGATGAGTGTAGAATTAGAGGAATGAAACAGGTAACTGGGTGGGTTGGGTTTCATGGGCACTGATTATTAGGTGATATCACAGGGTTTGCATTGGGTTGAATCACTTGCCTTGTCAGAAGAGCGTGATGGATCCGAGGTTGTTCAGCCAGGAGAGGAGATGGCTGCAGGGGAGAATGGAACATCAGATCCCCACTGCCTGCAAGGAAATGGGCCCAGGCTCTTCATATCTGTGTGTGGTGAAAGGACAAGAGACAATGGACATATGTTGGAAAAGAAAACATTGTTTGGATATGATGAAGAGAAAATTCCCAACAAGATAGCAAAATGGTGGAGCAAATTGCTGTAAGAGATTCTAAAGCAATGGTGACTTTTAAGACCTGGCTAGATGTAGCATGAGCAGAGTTGAGCAAATCTAACTAAGTAGCTCTGAGTTTAGCACATCTCTTGGTGCAAGATGGATTAAAAACTTCATGAGATAGCTTCATCTAAATATATGTAGTCATCTTAAGTGAGATTTCCTTAAGTTTTTTGTTGTTATCATGATGCCTCTGACTTATATTTTGGATATAGAGCTATATGACCATAGAATAATTCAACTGGGAAACTATCTCTTAAAGTATAATCAATTTTACAACCCCTCTGTAAGATTTTGTAACACTTTATGGCAGCTATATAGCTGGAAAGAGTGAAATAAACATATGCCAGTCTGGAGAAACAAGAAATACAACTTTGGTGGACTAATATTTGTGCAAATGCAGTGACAAAAGATTAAATTAAGCATAGGAATAAATTAAAAAATTTTGTGTGTGACATTGTCCTTGCTTTCTCATCTTCCCTTAAAAGGAAAACAAATTATGCTGGTTTGTTTGATTGCCTGATTTGTTGGTTTTTTCCCCACCAGGTTACCAATAGTATGTTTAATCATAGTTCTCATCTGTCACAGCTTCCTGGAAAGAAGCCTGGGCTTGGGAAAGGTGGGGTTTTTATTTGTTTCTGCTATTTTGCTTTGGGTTTGGCTTGTTTTGAGAGTTGTGTTTTTTGCTAATGAAAGCAAATTAAATTACATGCATCAAATTTGAAATAGTGTACTAATGGTACTCTAACAACAACTGACATGCTGTAGCTAAGGAAACATAGAATTATCTTGTTCAATATTTTGTAAATAATACTGTGAATCTGCAAATTTACATAAATGTCCTACACTTACAAAATTACTGAGGAATTTCATTGTAGCAAAATGGTGCCATTTCCCCTTTTCCATTATCACGCTAATGTACACACTCTATTCATGACAGAATTTTCTTTCAATAACATATATTTAGAGCCAGAAATTGACTTCTCTGTATGATTTATTTTTATTGTATCGCTCTGTAAAAAGAGTCTTTGTTTTCCTCTCAGCTACAGGGATGTGTAATCTGTGACAGTGAATAGTCCCTTCTATCTAACACACTTTTGTCTTTTGCATGGAACAAGACACTAGATTTTCTATTTTCAATCTGTTGTTTATTTTGAACTGCTAAAAACCCTTTGAGTTCTCGCACTTAAATTTCCATTATTATTTTTAATGAGGCAGGCCAAGTGTGGTAATTTGCAATACCATATTTGTCACTGTTGCTAGTAACAAACAACTGACTTAAAGTGGTTGAATTTTTATTTCTTTCTTTTAGACTAAAGGACATCCTTTGTTTTATTTAATTTTTTTTCTAAGTGAAACTCATGAATATTAAACCTTTCTTAACATCAGTAATTGCTGCATGATAGTTTTGTTGTACCAAGATTACTTTAAATCAATTTTTCCTATTATGGTGTGAAAATTCCCAAACTTTTTTTTTTATTTTTTGTTTTCATCTAAGCCTAATTAAGCACTTCACATGGAGATGGGGAGAGAGCACTCTGCTTGTTATCTTTGTGGTCAAGTGCACCCAATCTCAATAAATTGTGTGCAGGAACCTTCTCATTTCTTAGTTATATAAAGACAGAGGAATGCAAGAAAATGTCATAACATTTGGTCATAAATACAAAGTAATTATTCACACCTTTAAACTGATGTAACTCCTTCCTGGTAGCTGGTCTTTTAAATTACATTAGCTAAGAATTGCTAATAAAATATCTTCTGAATTTCCTAGGAGAGCTAATCGTGGTTGTTTTTAGCTGAGTTTTTAAAGATGTTGTGACTACTTATGATAGCTGTAAGGCTGAAAATTACTGGATGCAACAATTATCTCTCAATTTCTCTGACTCTTTCATGTCCTGGGAGCTGCCCCTTTCTCCCTCCCAGTCTCCCAACCAAAATAGTGGTCCTCACAGATAAAATATGAAGGCTGTAGCAAGCCCATACAGTGTTGCTGAGGGTTGTAAAGGACCAGCCTTCTTCATTTCTGAATAGAGACTGTGATATGAAGATGTCACAGAATATTCCAGTCAAGTACACCTTAGCACATTACTGTAGGAAAAAATGAGATTCTGGCTCTGATAGTGGTAAATGGACGTTGAATATTTGTGGCTGGATTCTTCTGTGATGTGTGGGATATACTTACTGTCAGACAACATAATCCTGTCCCACCAGCCTAGACTGCCAGGTAAATGATATGGCTCTGTCTTGCTCCTGTGCTATGGTGTAAAGAAAAGATTAAACTATTAAAGAGCATCCAGAGGAGGGTTATGAAGGCGGTGAAGGGCCTTGAGGGGAAGCCAAATGAGGAGCAGCAGAGGTCGCTTGATCTGTTCTGCCTGGAGGACACAGGGGAGATCTCATTGCAGTCACACCTTCCTCATGAGGGGAAGAGGAAGAGCAGGGACTGATCTTCCAGTGACAGAACCTGGGGGAACATGTGAATCAGGAAAGGTTTCGGTTGGGTTCAAACAGGTTCCCCAGGCAAGTGGTCACAGCACCAGCCTGACAGAGTTTAAGTGTTGGGACAATGATCTCAGGTGCATTATGTGTTTTTTGGAGCCAGAAGTTTGCTGTAATAATTCTTGTGGGTCCCTTCCAGCTCAGCAGATTTTATAATTCTATTGACATGAAAGAGAAATTAGTTTTACAAATTATGTTAAGACTAGTTCACAAAAAAGATTGTTTGATAACTGTTGTCATATATCCATTCTAGCACTAAAAGCTACTTTTCAGCATTTTCAAACAAAAGATAGAGCTTTACGCAGAGGGCGAGCGTGTAAGGGAGAGACAGCAAGAGAAAACTTTCCCCGTGAGCCAGTTGCTAATAGAAGTGATGGGGTATCCAGATGAACATCCTCCCCTGAGCATCATCTCCACTGCAGCAGATCATCCCTCAAAACAATTTTTTCAGGTAGTAACTACTATTACTTTCATCAGAAATGATTCAAAATGTCTGATGTCCAATGTATGATGTACCAGTACTAGCTGCAGCATGTGTTGAACAGAGAAATACACTTGCCATTTGTTGTTAAGCTTTCTAATATTACTTGGTCCCTTACAGTAAAATAAAAGTTATTGAAAAAATAAAAATAGGAAAATGGCAGAAATGCTGGCAAATAAAAGCTAACAATACTGGCAAAAGGTCTATCAATGCATTATACATGCCAAGTGATTTTCCTTAAGAAAAATCTTCAGCAGTGTAGGTTTGACAGAAACAACCAGCCTTTTTTTCTCTCCCCCTGCTTTAACAGAAAACAGTGTTTCCTGTAAAATAAGCTGAATGCACGCACCTGGTACAAAAATGCAAATGCTGTTGAGATAATTATGATTTTAAGTTTAAACTTCAAAGCAACATTATGAAATACAGACCTTTGTGTTTTGTAGTTGGGTGAGCCTACTAGTCTTAGTAATAGCAAAACCCAAATCATTCACTTCTAGGAAAAAAAACCTGCTAGATGCCAACCTGAGAACCCTAAAACACATACATACACGTGGGATAGGTGAAATTTCATGTTGCTTTGGTTTTTGCAAAGAGAATTTGGAGAAAGGTAATATTTATTAGTTTGTTTTTTGATTCTTTGCATGTTTTCTGTAAAGTAGTTTTATTAGAAAATATCAGATCAACAGAACTGTATCTTATTTATGGGCTACTATCTGGAAAAACAAATCAATAAAATCAGATAGCAGTATTTACCCCAGAAATTACTGTCTCCTGAACACTCAGCTGAATTCACTGATATGTGTCCACATAAGAAGTTATTAATGAGTTATTGGGAGAAGAAATATTATGTGTTTTCACAATTTATGTTTATTCAAACTCATCAGGCCTGGGTATAAAATTTTTTTTTGTAATTTTACTTATTCCAAAAGTGAATTCTTTATACTAAATATGGAAACACTTTAGTTGGAAATATGAACCTAAAAGTCTAGAATTCCCAGACACAAATTATATCCAGGTGTTAAATCTGTGAAACCATTCATCATCTCTCTCAACACACTCACTGTGGGTGATTGCTTATGTAAAGACCTCCCATAGAGCGTGTGAAATTATTTTATGAATTCCAGGACTTTGTGTGTGGATGTGCATGTAAATTTTACTATGTAAAAAAGACAAGTTATTTACGGACCATCAAAAACCTCTTATAGGAATGAGGTATTCTTATACTGGGAACCTTATTATCATCAACCAATGGCACAAATAGGAGAAAAAAATGTTCCTATTTTTTCCTTCAGATGACCTCTCTGAAAATATTTTAAAAAATTTCTTATGAAGTAGTATTTATCAATATAGCTTCAACAATAAAAATGTTCATTATTCTTTGAATTCCTTTTAATAATCATTTTAATCATAATCAAACTGAGTCTATAACAAAGAATTAATTATTTTCAGATAAATTCTGTTGTAACAAGGATTCAGCTGTTTATCCATGGAAAAGACACACTTGTCACTAATTTCTTCATGAGAAAGTTTTAGAGGATCTAATCCAGTCATGTTTCAAAAAAGGCAGATATGCCAAAGGAGGTACTAAGCTTCTTCAAGTTTCTTAAAACTGTCAGCCGGGTAGGTGTAACAGATCCAAGTTAACAGTACCACTGAGAGAAAGCTTTAGTTTCCAATCAACTTTTTTTTTTTTTTTTCCTTCCCTCCTCCTCTTGGTCATTAAGTACACAGCTTTACCACATTTAACCTTCTGTTCAGCTGTTATCAGATCTTTGTGTGTGGTGGTAGGTGGAGAAAGACTAAGGGGACAAATATGGCATTGAAAGAGAGAGGAAATAATGAAAATAATGAGGAAAGCAGGTGACTTGCAATGGAGAGGATTTAACACTGAAAACTTTACCCACTGAGAAGATTTCAGTATCTCATGCTCTAGCCAACATTTTGTTGACTTTAACTTAGCAAATACTATTTATATACCCAGAAAACTACTCAAAATGTTTTACTATAATATATTTACAGATGCAAATTATTTGTTTAAATTACATGATTTATTTAACAAGTGAAAGTTTCAGAAATTGCAGGATCCATTTAAATAAACTGAAGCAGAATGTTGAATAGATGGAAGATTTTATGAGTTTCTAATGCAGCTGAGGTTTAGGAAGCAAGATCTGCAGTAGAAATATGCTTTAAGAGAAGCAAATTCTGCAACAGATTTTAAAATATCGTAATCTAATATCTAACTCCTGACATGACATTCAGTTCATTGCTCTGTATAATTAAAAAGTAGGCAAGCTTATATGTTCTTACAGATGAAAAAGAAAAAATTTGAAAAATCACATATTAATTTGAAAACTTACTGTATTTGATATATACAATAATTGGAGTTGTATGGGAATCAAACCTGTACCCATTTCTCAAGTGAGATAAAAAGGCACAGATATTACACCATATCCTCACAATTCATTGCATTATAGTAGTTAAATGCCTTTTAATCTGAAAATCTCCTAAACACTTTCAAATACAGCAGTTTCCTAAAAAGTTCTTATGACTTTAAGCCAAGCTGTATTTTTAAAATATTTGGGCTGAAAGCTCTGTGTAGAATTTCATGGGGTAGTAAGCATGTAATGAAGAACCTGACTGGACTGAAAAATTTTAACTAGTATCTGGACAAAATTTCCCAGATTGCGTAATTGATGAAATTCTGAAGTATTTTGCCAATTTACACATATATATTTACAGCTGAGAGCAAAAAGTAGCTTTTTTTCAACTTTTATTCACAAATTATCAATTCATGCATTGTTTTTGTCTTATGAAAGATATAGAGTTTGTTCAGTTCCTATAGAAAAGCTTTAACACCTTTCTACATGGTATGTAAAACTTTGTCTTCAATTTAATCAAAATTAAAAGTGCTTCAGCATTTGGTCTTATCCTGGAGATCCTGAGACTGGGCCATGTAATATGGATTAGAGACACACAATGATATCATTTACAGAAACGTGGATTAAAAATTTTTAAATTAAAACTTATTTTTCAATTGAGAATTTGGGGCTTTCTTCTATTGAAATGGCAGAAAAGTGTGAAATATTAATTTATTTGAACTAGGATGTATTTCAGAAATGTCTGAAAAGGTGTGATAAACCAAATGAACAGGTTTATCACAACATTAGCAATGTGTGAGGAAAAGATGGGTAAAGATGTTTTAGTACACTCTTTACCATTTCTGCTGCAAATCTAAATGGGTTGTGGTTATTTCTTCTGAAATTTAAGTCTGAAGAACTTAATTCTGTTGTTTTTTGGATTTTTTTTTGCCATACATTTTCATGGTTTAGAATCCAATCTTGTTGAATCAAGTTCATGCTACTTTATACACAATATGTATAAAGTAGCATGAACTTGTCATAATTTTCAGATGATTTTGTTAAACAAAACACAGATTAATAGAAAATTCTGTTATGAGTGGCAGAAAAAGGTAAAGATGTAGCTGAAGAGCTACTTATCCTAAGGATGGAGGAATAGTTACACAGGGTATGTTTGTAAAGGCTTATTTTATGAGAAAATGCTGAGAAACAGTTTGAAAAATTAAATTGTTTCAAAATAAAAGAAATAAAATATCATCTTGAAAAATTACATGTCGCATTTTATTTATTAAAGAAAATAAGTTTGCTATTTTAACAGCGGCAATATGGCCGTTTTGAAGTTTTAGCACACTACCTTCATCATTTGTTTTTTTTGTCAAAATGAGAACACATGGACTTACAATATTTGTATAAAAATATACACTAACCTCTACCAGATACTGCATTTTCTTTGAATTCTTATAGTCGTGGTGTGAACCAACATTGGTCGAGACAATTAGAAACTATACTGAAGTTAATTTATTCTATATTTAATTTGGTATCAATTATCTGTGAATCATCATGTATCAACAAGCAAGAAGTAGAATTTCTGTTACTACTTTGGATGCATCAATCTGGAGATTAGCATTTCATCTCTTGAAATTAAAATTAGTATGTATATCAATATTTTATGTATTACTGAACTTCCGTAGTAAACTATGACCCACAATATGCTTCAATATTAAGGACAAAAAATACAATACTGTACACAGCTGCAGTTCTGCTGACAAATGATCAATGTGGAGTCATGCAATAAAGTCAAAGATGTTATTTGAAGGTGATAACACACTCAATAAATCATGTTATAAATAACAGAAAGAGCTTCAAGTTACAGTGCATTCAGAAAACTGCAATAAAAGAATCTGTCCCTCATGAATTTAGGTTGCTGAAAATTTTAAGACAATATAGAAAATAAAGCTAGGATAAAAAAACAACTTCCAGAGTACCATTCAGGTGGCACTCTTTGGAAAATTTCAGAGGCAAAAAAGTTGGTAGAACATTAAGTTTCAGTTTTCTATCAGTATGACCAACATTCATAGAAGACTTAGACCACCAGTCCTCAAAAAAACAAAATTATTGTAAATAAAAATATATATTGTTTCAAAAACTAACAGATTTTGAGTGTTTGTGTGAACTGAGATTTCATGGTTACTGCAACCAAGGTTGAACATTGCTCAGCAGCCTCTCTTCATTGGTGGGAACGAAGTCCAGTACAACACCTGTTCTTACTGGCTCCTCTATCACTTGGAGAAGGAACTTGCCTCACATCATATCATACAATCGTATCACATCATATCAAATAAACCACCAGAGCAGCTTACAGCTCCTCTCAAGTAGCCTTCCATGTGATTGCTGCTATTTGGTGCAGAACACAAAATCTGGTGATCCAAAAATATGTATATACTGTTTTTTTTTCTTTACAGACCTTGGAATTTTGGAAAGTTAAATTTTGCCACTGCCTACCAGAGCCCAGGCTTGCTCTCCGATGTTCCAGAGCAGTGACGGGAGTGGGGAAATGCCCTGGCTGGGATGAAGCCACAGGCAGAACCTTAGAGCTATCGCGGCTCTAACTCAAGAGGTGGGGCTCCAATGTGGCAGGGCAAGGACTGGGCAAAAAAGGCAGAAAAGACTCTGCAACCAAACTTTTAAATTATCAGAGGGAGCAGGACAAGGAGAGCACAGAGCACCTCAGTGCATGGGATTATAAAGCATGGCAAAACAGCGGGTGGATACAACAGCCAATGGGATCATACTTGGAGAGGAGTTTAGGGGCAGAAACCAACCAGGATAGGGGGAGGAGAAAGGTCTTGGTTAGGGATTGGTCTAAAGAATGAGTGGCAGGGAATGTTCTGGAAGAAGGGGCAGGATTGCCTTGACAAGCAGGAGAGACGGGACAGGGTTGCCTTGATAGGCAAGGAAGGGTCTGGAACAAGGAGAGGGGCACTTTGAGGGACAGCTGGAAGGGAGGGCGCAACTTAGGGAAATACCAACCAGGGGGAGACATGAGGAATAACAGAACATACTATTTAACAATCAACTTAATAAAATTAACATAAAACACGAACCACAACAAAATTTAGTGAGAATATGTCCAGAGAAGCCTGACCAAATGTTCTGATATTCCAACCATCCATAGAACCAATGCGGTTCTAGTAAACAATATTTAAGTCAAGCTGACAAGGAAGTAGCTTTACAGTAGTTAAGATAAAGCAATCACAATAATTTCAAGTATGAATGAAGAAAAAAATCTGAGAACCCAAAATTAATCCAGCTTTTTCTCTACCTTGAGGAACATTTGCCATCTACAGAGGAAAAGCATCTGTCCAAATATCTAGTCTGTACTCATCCAAATAGCAACTGTCACCAAATCCAATTCCTGACTTGAGTCTGTGAAATAATACTCAATAAAAATAGAACTGAGTTCCTGCAAAAGTTGACGACAGTCCTCATGGATGCCTCTGAGTATATGAGCTAATAGTTTTAATATGTGCTTCTCCATCTGAATTAAAGGAGTGATAACACATCTGATAACATTATCAGGTTGTTGTCTTACAGACAGGTCAATCAGTATCAAAAAAAAATATCCCACATCTCTCAGAATATAATCAGGTTCTTATTTAAATAAAGTAAAACAAAAGCTGTTTTGCATGAACACGGGAAAGGATACAAAACAAAATGAAAATGTAGCTGGAGGGAAGCTGGTTTTAATCAGGTAAAGACTGGCTGTTAGAACAAGGAGAGAAGAACATAGGACAAAATTATGACAGCTGACAAATTAATCCAGTTCAAAAACTACTCTCTAAGTTAATCTTTTTTCCTTCTCCCTGGGTTTTTAATGCAACCTGAAAACACCCCCTAACAAAACAACAAAAATAACCACAAAACAAACCACATTAAATGAATGTGAGGAAGCCAGATCTCCCCAGGCAGTTTAGAACATATTGAACTTTAATCATAGCCATTATTGCAGAAGTAGCAAGTCTTTATTATCAAAACAGTTTTCTCTTTTGCCAAAATTCTTCTCTCTTTCCCTTTTACTGGTAAATATATATATATATAATTTGAATAACAACTTCAGATGAAATATTCACATCATCTATACTAAAAGCAAGGTCTTTTCTTTTCAGTGAATGTTATGCTCTGCCTTGGCAGTGCAAAATTTTCTATCAACATAATGATTATAGCTTAAGGTTTCTCCTAAGCATTCTCTCTTTGTCTCACCCATCTATTACACCATGCTTCTGTTGTGCATTGGAAAACTGCAATTCGCTTGTTTGCCTTTTTCATTTTAAATTAATCTACCCTCCATCACCACACTCGAGCGCAAATGAAAGCAGCACTGCCAGAGACGATATCCTAGTTATGACTGTGTGATTTATTTCTTCACTGAAACAACTGAGAATAAAAAGAAAATCAAAAACATTTAAATGAATTGCCTCAAATAAGCATTTAATTTGGAAGATGAAACAGAGGTGTATACAGAGTCTCAAAACTAGCATTGGGAGAATTCACGTGAAAGGAACTTGAGAAATCTATTTGTAGAAAAAAATATAAATCCTGAACTCCTGCAAATAACTAACAGATAAATCGAGACGATAGTGCAATTAGCTCATAATTACAGTAATAAAATTTATATTTTATTGTTGGGGAGTTGATTTTAATTTGAAGGAAGTGATGCTCTCCCTCTACTCTGCTCTTGTGACAAGCTACCTGGATTATATCAGCTCTGGGGTTCCCAACATAAGCAAAACACAAGAGCTGTTGGAGAGAGTCCAGAGGAGGCAGGGGGAGATGATCATTGGGCTGAAACACATCTCATATGCAGACAGGTTGAGAGAGTGGGGTGTTCAGCCTGGAGAAAGGAAGGCTTTAATAAGGCCTTACAGCACCTTCCAGTAAAAAAAGAGAGGGACTTTTACAAGGGAATGGAGTTACTGGAAAGTGGTTTTAACCTGAAGGAGAATAGGTTTTAATTCAACATCAGAAAGAAATTCTTTGCTATGAGGGTGGTGAGGCGGTGGAATAGGTTTCCAAGAGAAGTTGTGAATTCCCTGACCCTGGGAGAGGACAAGACCAGGTTGGATGGGGCTCTGAGCAACCTGGACTAGTGGAAGATGTTCCTGCTCATGGCAAGGTGATTGGAGCTAGACAACCTTTAAGGTTTCTTCAAACCCAAGCCATTCTATGATTACATTATTCTATGGATATTTTTGTCCAAATTCAGAACACTTTGAACTATATTTTTGAGTGATAGAGACTGATTATATAATAAGAACATAAGAAAATGAAAAACAAAACAAAACAAAAACCCCAGAAAAAAAAAACACACACACAAGAAAAGAAAACAAAAAATTGAAAAGATATATTAAGAGCTTATTTCCACAGTGGCACACAGTTTATATTTTATGTCATCAAGACAGAGCTCTAACCTTTGGGCAGGATTCCATTGGTTTATGCTGTACATTGGTTTACACAGAAACAAAGTTATCTCAAAATAAGTAATTTTGTTAGACAATCTTATGTATATGTTTTATAAAACATTCACAAGCATAGAAGGATAAATGTTAGAGAGTATACATCTTTCACAATGTGGAGGCCTCATGTTGTGAGATAATGAATTTGGTTCTAGAAATGCTATCATAGAATTTGTCACATTGCATTCTAATGGCCCAAAACTCTGCTATAGTGTAGTATTACATAAAATACACTGTGCTAGCTCTATCAACTCCTGAAATAAGTGGTCATGAACAAAAAGGTTTTATTAGCTCTCTGTTACCCTGAACTAACATAAAGTAACTTTTCATTAATGACTGGCCATGAAGTCAGTCTATTTCTTCTCTCATATTTTATTACTATTGCCTGAGGGGTTTACTTACCACATCTCTTCATTATCTCCCATGTTGTGATTATGATCTTCAATTTTTTTTTTTGTCAATTCCAATTCCATCATTCACTATTCCTTTTTCTAATTCATAGCAGTTATTTTCTGTTCCATCTATGGGATTTGAAAAATAGCCTTTCTTAACGTATTTTGCTATAAATTTATCTTATTTCTTCCTTTTAATCCAATGGAAAAAAACTTTGGCACAAGGTTCTTTCATTTCTCTTGAAAGGGTTGAAGCATGACCTGATGTCAGAATCCATTTTGACTGTAAAAACTGAATGGTCTATTGTATAAAGAATTTGTAGCGTTTGTTCCTCCTAGTGTGACAAGATCAGAGTTCCCTTCTTTAGCAGCAACCTTCACTGCTGACAACAGATAATCTTTGAATGCTTCTAGGATGAGCATTCCTGTTTTTCTTAGTAGCAGATGTATTCTACTGTAAATGACATTCAGGCAATCCTTCACTAAATTCATAGATATTCATCCTGTGTTTGACACTTGACAACTATTCCAGTAGGCAGCTGTTCCTTTGGCATTGTTTTGTGTACCAAGAACACATAAGGATGTAATTTTATACCATCTGTTGACACTGCCAATGATAAAGCAGTGTGAATTTCTTTTCTGCCTTTTTACTAAAATGGATTTTATGCCTCCCGTTTCCACAATGTAACTTGATGTTTCAACTGCATTATCCATTTGACTAAGTACATAGCCATGATCTTTACATTATTCCTGGAATGGAATGAGCTTTTTAGTGAGGTCAGAAGGTAGGTAAAGTACAGATCTCTCCCAAAGCAAAAAGATATGAAATTATATCATTCTTATTCCCCTCTATTGTCATTTGCTTTCTTGCTCTGAAATGTTTTCTGATTATAGTATTTCTTGTTGTTTCAGGTTAATGATTTCCCATGAAACTGGGATTCATCTTTTGTTTGAGTATTTACAAATACCACAATACCACAATACCACGGTCATGGAGTTGCAGAATCATTAAGACTGAAAATGTCTATCTAGTCCATCCTCCTACTCAAAATATGGCCACAGCTAAATTCAGATCAGATTTTTCTCTGTCAGTCAAAAACATTCTTTTTTTGAGGGGTCAACTGCATGATTTCTGAAAAATTAGCAGATGAAAACTTCATGTTTCCATATTCATATTTATTTCCCCCTTCTTTTCGATTTCCTCTCATTCTTTCCATTGTTTTTTTTAAATTTCCTCTCATTCTTGCCATTAGTAGTCTGTTGGCTTTGGTGGTTCAGGTTTCTGTTTATTTGTGGGGGTTCTTTTTGTTTTTTTCTTTTTGCTTTTCTCTTTTTCTTTCAAATAGAACCCCCATGAGTAAAAAGAATTGAACCATAACTTTTCCTGTGCCTTTTTGAAGTCAGGTGTCTCGCCTCCAAACCCTCTGCCATTTTATCATTAATAGCAGAATTCAGAAATGCTCATAAAACTAACAAAATCATAATGAGCTGCACAGTTCTGTAAGTAGGAAAAAGAAACAGTATCAATCCATTGCTTTTGACTGTATCATTACTCAATTCTGGGAAAATTCATCCTCCTTTTAGGAAAATAGATTCTGATGGAAGGTAGAGTAGGGAGGCCATCCTGTCCGTACAGCAGGGAAATTTACCAGCTCTTTAGACTGTAATGAATGTAGTTCCAGAGAAATACAGGGTTTCCATGACAGAGTAGATGATACTTTCGGGTTTATAAAATAGAATTTAATCTGTTTCATGACAGGGATTTCAAGAACCATGGCTAGATTCTAGTAAAAGAAAAAAACTGGAACCTCTTCTAGTTCCCCCCTCTGAAAGACTCCCCACTTTGAAAGATTGACAAATGGAGAAATTAGTGTGTTTAAAACAAGCAAGGAATGTCCTTTAAGATCTCACTACCGTGTTATGGGTTTTTTGTCTTTCTCTGAGAGTGTGAGTACATCCTACACCATGAGAATGGGTTCATGCAGCACTCTAGTGACATCAGTCCCCTGTCGCGTTCCAGTATGCCCACCCTGAGGCCATGGCTAGACCTCGTAAAATTAACAAATCCCTCCAAGCTAAGGAATGCCCTCTTCCAAAAATATCTCATCACAGGGACTTTGGGTGGTTCTATACTACATGCGAATTCTCTTTCACTCTCTCTTCGGTAGTGTAAAAAAAACCGTAGAAATTTCAAGTAGACAAGGACCTAGAACAAATTCCAAATTCTTGAATGAGAATCAAAAATACATTTAGTGAATTTTACCTAAATGGAACAAGCATTCAAAATAGCTGATTATAATTCCTATCAGACTAGGAGTTGACCTTGCAAAGATTTTATTTCTTGTAAAAATTCAGCTACTCCTCAAGTACTTTCAGTATAAAGAGAGATTCATCAGGCTCTGCTCAATTTAAATGAAGAAGTAATTTAACATATTTGGAATGATACCAACTAAGTATCACCCAATAGTAATGCTGTTTGCAATGTGTCCAAAACATCACTGATTTTTTCTTGATCCACCTCTTTTTGTCCAAGACTGGGACCCCAGGTTTGGGTGAACACTGTTAAAATCAGAAACCATACTTCTTCACTGAATTAAGATATGTTCAGCTACAATTGACCATCATAGCCTTGTGTCTAGGGCAATAGGTCTGACCAGTATTCCTGGGCTTTTTCCTCACTTAAAGAGCAACCCACATCACTCAACTCAGTAGGCAATAGAACCTCTGATCACCAAGTTCATCCCACACAGTGAAGAACTAGAGATGGAGGTCTTCTATTTTATGAAAAAGGGTTATTTTTCTATATAGCGACAAAAAGTGAGAGAGAAAAACAATCACATCTTCTTCGTTATGAAGTTCCAGCTTCTGTCATCAAAGGTAAGCAGACAATGACAAGTACAGCTCAGGGGATGTCAAAGAAAAACAGCATGACCAAATAGGCTGCTGTAATAAAAGAGAATAAAGAAAAATTATTATACTCTTTCCCACAGAGAGAAGAACATTCCTTAGCAACCATGAATTGTTCAGCTAGCAACAGCATGGATGTACTGTAAGACACAGAGCAAAGCTGTAAACTATGTGGAAAATTTGCTGAACGGCCTGGGCTCAAAGGGCAGGGTCAATGGTTTGAAGTATAGTAGTCAGTATATTGGTAGTCAGTCATTTGCACTGCCCCCAGGGTTAATGGAATAAACCTATGCAGGGGTGGGAGCTGCACAGAAAACCATTCTGCAGAAAATAGCATTGAAGTCCTGCTGGACAACCAGTTGAACAGAATAAGGGATGTACCCATGCAGCAAAGGCCAGTTGCATACTGGTCGTACTATCAAGAACACAGCAGATTGAATGAAGTAGTTATTCCAAACAATGCAAAACTTTTGAGAACTGATATGGAGCACTGTGTCCCATTTGATATCAGCAAACTGGAGGAAAGAGGCTCACATTTAGAGAACTGCAGGTCATCATTTCTAATGAGAAGTAGACGCAAATGGATTTGTTCAGACTTAAGAGGAGAAAGTTACAGTCAGATCTTACACTACCTACAAATATCTAATGGGAAGTATATGCAAAAGCAACAGATACAAGTTCCAGAAAAGGAAACTGCAGTCAGATATTAAGATACATATATATATACTTAAATTATAGTAGTTGACCATCATTTAGTTAGGCGGCTTTCCAAGTATTGGAAAAGAGTTTCACAGAAGTTGTGAAATACCTACACTCAGTTGCATAGATTGAAAACTTAAGCAGACAGCATAGTGAGTAACTTGATCTAATTCTAAAGCTTGAAGTAACTGAAAATGGCCCTTATGGAGTTGGACACCTCCATACACCCCTTCCAACATACATCATTTTGCTGCGTCTCTTCTATCAACTGAAACAACTGAAGTATCAATTGAAGTTTTACACACCTGCAAGTAGAAAAGGCAATCACTCTTTATGAAAGGAATTCTTGTTAGCTAGAAGTAAACTTCAAATCTGTCATTCCCTCAGGATATCTCTGTAGTGGGTTGACCCTTGCTGGATGCCAGGCACCAACCAAAGCCTCTTTATCATTCCCCTTCTCAGCTGGACAGGGAAGAAAATTATAACAATTCATGAGTTGAGATAAAGACCAGGAAATGTCACACACCAAATACCATCATGGGCAAACCAGATTCAAACTGAGAAAATTAAGTTAATTTATTACTAGCCAACAGCAGAGAAGGATAATGAGAAATAAAATAATTCTTAAAAGCAATTTTCCTCTACCCTTCCCTCTTACCCAGGCTCTATCTTCTTCTCCCACAGTGATGGGAATGAGTATTTTATAATCATTTCATCATACATTGCTCCTGCCACTGCTCAGGGAGAAGAGTCCTTCCCCTGCTCCAGTGTGGGGTTCCTCCTACAGCACATAGTCCTTCACAAACTTTTCCAATGTGAGTCCGTCCCATGGCTAGCAGCTCTCCCCAAACTGTCACCATGGTTTGCTTTCCCATGGGATGCAGTCTTTCAGGCCCAGTCTGCTCCAGGATGGGTCCCTCACAGGGTCACAAGTGCTCCCAGGAAATTTGTTCTAGTGTGAGTTCTTCTCTCCACAGGACTTCATGTCCTTGACAGGACCCTTTTCCAGGATGGGCTTCTCGCAGGTTCACTGCCTCCTTTGGGAATCCAACTGCTCTGGCATGGGTCCTCTCCATGGGCTGCAGGGGCACATCTGCTTCACCATTGTCTCCACCACAGGCTTCATAGTAATCTCATCTCCAGTGCCTCGAGCACTTCCTCTCCTTCCTTCTTCACTGACCTTGGTGTCTGCAGAGCTGTTCTCATGTATTCGCAATCTGCTCTTTTCTGACCCTAATTAAAACTGCACAATATCTTTTTTTTCCTTCCTAAATATGTTACCACAGAGGTGTTACTATAATTCCTGGTTGGCTCAGCCTTGTTCAGCAGCAGGTCTGTCCTGGAGCTGACAGGCATTGGCTCTGTCCAACATGGGGAAGGAAGCTTCTTGCAGCTTCTCACAGAATGATTCAAGACTGCAGCAGGCAGGTGACAAGTTACCAAGAATAGTTAAGAGATGTTCCTGTTGATTTTACCTTATTACTAGACGCAAGAGCTGTTGAAAATCTGAGGTCAGGAATAAGTGCCTTGCAGCATGATCGATTTTGCTAGTGATGGTATGAGATGTTAACAGCTAAACGTACACATACTTTTAAGAAGTGTCAACAAAATTTGAGTAATATATATGAAGAATACCAGTTGATTTTGTTCATTATCCAAAACTTGTCTGTAATGAAAGCCTTGTGAACACCAGAGATCAGATCTTAGGTAACAGATTGGTGATGATAGTGGGAATCAATGACAGAATTTGATGTAGCCTGTAAATGTAAGAAGTTTCCCAGTCTTTCACCATAGATTTGAATTTTTCACTTTAAACTTGTAACAGATTGTAACAGCTGCAAAAGAGATTAAAGAACGGCTTTGCATTGAGTTCCTTTACTCAATTTCATTTTATGTTAAAGCTCAAAGAAGACTTCAGGGGTGGGGGAGAAGTGTAGGTGGAAGAAAGATAAAAAAGAGATAAAAGAAAAAAATGAAGGAGAAAAAAAGAAAAAGGAAGTCTTTGAAAAAAGCTTTCTAAAACCTGAGCTCTAATGACAGGAGTATAATTTTGAGAGTCTCTGGGACTACATCAGAATTCATAAAAGCAGGTTTCCATTTGCCACAGTGTTATTCTAGTGTAAACATTTACCACTCCTGTTGAGTTGCTGAAGGCAGATTACAAAGATGAATATATTTCTCTCTCTTGTGTTTTTTTTTTCTCTGATAACTTTTGATCCATGCAATAGATGTCCAAACTCTCTCAGATGATCTTGCAGGCTTTTCTTAGGTGATTGTACTCCTAATTAACAGTAATTTGAAAGTATTTTTTCCTCCAAAGTATAGCCTCAAAAATATATTTTTTTGCTATTACAAGACCACAATCTGTGATATTTACCTCGTTGTCAAGTGAGTACTAAGTGTCTTTTTGTGTTTGCAGCTCTGTGACTGCTGCCTGTCACAATAGGCTGGCAGACCAAGGACTTCCCTTCTGGACAAAATCATAGTCCTTTGTTTCATGTGCCAGGATGAGGGCTACTATGAAGGAAACTGGCTGGAGAAAGAAACACACAAATAGCTCCAGAACTTAGGAGGATGGAAAGCCCAGCTCTAACATCGAACTCCTAGCAACAAATTCAGTAACCTTGACAACTCACGGTAACACCTGCCTATACTTCTTAAGCTGAATTTTCAACACTAGACTTCATTTTCTAAAATAAAGAACTGTTGAAATGGCTGTGTGAGACTATAAAAAGCATTATAACAAATCTGCCCCTGCTTACTGCATTGTTGCAGGCACATCCTACTTCTTGCCTCAGTTTCAACCAAGCCATTAATTTTCTGTCACAGCCGACACTGTTTTCTTTACTTTGTCAGAAGGGTCTTTCTGATGTCTCTGAGATTTGACTTATGTGATCACAGTTCCTTACAGAAATTTCTCTATCACCAGCAGATCTGCCAGGTCCAGCCAGGTCCAGCTCTGCCAGGTCCAGCTACTTGTTCTGACTTTCCTCTCATTTTGTTCATCTTCCCACTGCACGCTCTGGAACAGTAGTCATTCTGGCTTTACACTGTTGCCTTTAAAAAAAGAATATGCCAAAAAAGTTAGGCACTGTCAGTCAGAGACACTCTCTGAAACCAGCTGCCCATTTGTACAACTAAGATCAGATCACACCAGTGGATACGTTGCATTTTTTCCTCTCTGAAGAGGTTTATTCTAGAAATAACATAGTATAACACACACTTTCACCACTCTGTCTGTCAAACATGCCTTCCTTGAAATTGAAGTCTGTGGTTGAAACCTAACCTGAGTCTTGGCAGTCCTTGGAGAAAATGGGGAAAGTTCATGCGGAAGAAAGAATATAAAATCCAGTAACTGATGTGGTGATGGCCTACAGTCTCAATGTATTGCTGAAAATAGACTGAATAGCTGCATCTGGCAAGCTCTTAAATGTTTTGTTCAATAGCTTCTCTTGTAGGATGATCTGTTTTTCCTGCTGCTTCAAACTTTCTGTAAAACATTAAAAATAGAAGGTAAACATCAAATAAAAAATATCTTCAGGTATTGCCTAATAGTTTCTCCAGCTGGAAGTGAAAAGGCCAAGAGGAGTGTGAGGGGACAGAATGTAACAAAATGTAAGAAAAATGTAAGAATGTAAGAAAATAAAGATAGTGCAGAAGGCAATCTCACCCCTGAGGAGTTGCAGCAGCACTAATCACTAATTAGGAACAGGCCTGCCCTTAACAGGCCACAGCTGTGTCCAATGAAGATGAGTGCTACAAAAGAGTGGGGTAGCAGGTTGAGAAGGGAGTTGAAGTTTGTTGGCTGTGCCGTAAGGAAGAAGGAGTCAGTGCTATGAGGACCTGCCCATGAGAAATCACTGAGAAGATACGCGAGCTTCGCAATAAGATGACAATAGAGGAGTATATTTTTAACGTCTTGATTTCTCTCATATGCTTTGTCGTTTTCACCGACCAGTTGTTTCAGCCTACCTTTATATTTGTCTGCTTCGGTATACAAAGTGTAGGGACAGTGGAGTCTCATCATTCCTAATGGGCACTTCTTGAAGACTATTCCAGTTTGTGACCCATGCCCAGACTTCTTTGCATAGAAATAAAGAGTTATAGGGTGTCCATGGGTCCACCTTTTTCCTGAGTCACATATAGATAAATGTGGATGCAGTAGGACTGGAATTTAACTCTCTAGCACACCTCTACATGTAGTTGTTTCTCAAGCCCCCCCACTGACTCCAGTACGTTATATTTTTAAAATTATATTAAAAATGAACACAAATAGAATTTTTTCCAAATGTATTTGCATAAAGATATTTACTCAAAATCACATGCATAGCTGCAATGATGAGCAACATTTTGTTGTGAAAGGGAGTAGCAATGTTCACAGTCACATAGAATGATTTAGACTGCAAGAGATCTTTACAGTCATCAAGTCTAACCGTCAAACTAGCATCACCACCTTGTTCACCATTAAACTCTGTCTTCACGTACCATATCCACATGCTTTTTTAACACCTCCAGGGATGATGACTCCACCATTTTCTAGGGCAGACTGTTCCAATGTTTTTCAACCCTGTCCATGATTTTTTTTACCTCAGCTGAAAACATTTCCTCAAGTTCCTGCATTTCTTTCTCACATGACCTATGATACAACATCTAGTGCCAACATTTCCATGTTGATAATAAATATTGTCCCACAGGTCATGTGACAGCAGACATCTTAACCACACCTTGCATATAAAATTCCTTAGATAATCTCATTCTGTTGTCACTGTTTCATCATTCATGATCATTCAGGTAATGCTGCTAGTCCAAGATATATGTTTAGTGACATAAAAAGGTATATTACACAATGAGAATGTAATTGTAGTCAAGAAGTGTCCTTTGCTTTTCACTTCCTGTAAAACAGTTACATGAATGAACATAGCACAGCAAATATATTGAAAAACCTAAGGGCTGGTCATCAGGTTTGTTTGGAAATATACATTATTAATTCTTATGATCCTGTAATGAGTGTGTTTTTGTAGCCCTTTAGTTTATTTTTCAAGTTTTCTGAACATCCCAAGGAGTGTAATGCCCAAAATTGGCCAATATTGCAATAATGAAATCATAGAATCAAAAATATTGGAAAATACCCTTAAGATCATGGAAGCTACCATTAACTCAGAACTACCATGTCTCTTACTGCCACAATCCCAGGTTTTTTGAACTCTTCTAGATATGGTGAATCAACCATTTCCCTGGGCAACATGTTTCAATGACTGACCGCCCCATCAGTGAAGAATTCTATCCTAATATCCAATCTAGACCTCCTCTGGCACAACTTGAGGTAATTTCCTCTGATCATATCACTTGTTACCTGGGAGAGGAGGCCACCCCTGACCTTACTACACCTCCTTTCAGGTAGTTGTGACAGCTACGAAGTCCCCCCTGATCCTCCTTTCCCCCAGTCTAGCCATCTCCATTTCCCTCAGCCCCTCCTCACAGGATATGAGCTCCAGACCCATTAACTGCTTTTCTGCCTTTGTCTGGGCTTGCTCCAGCACCTCAATGTCTTTCTTGCAGAGAGGGGCCCAGAACACAGGATTTGAGTTGTGCCCACGTCAGTGCTGAGTACATGGGGTCCATCACTGCCCTGGTCCTGCTGGCCAGACTATAACTGATACAGGCCAGGATGCCACTGACTTTCTTGAACACCTGGGCACTCTGCTGACTCATTTTCAGCTGCTTTGACCAACACCCCAGGCCCATAAAACGTCAGCAGAACAATCTGTGCTTTTATTTTTTCCCCTGGAAATATTATCCTGCCTCTCTAAGGTTTAATCTCATTTTACTGTTTCTAGTCATATTTTCTCTAAGCCCCTTAAATTTGCATCAATGACCTAGTGAGACTCAACCAATTTAACAGTATGTGATTTTATTTCCAGTTCTGCCTGAATAACAAGTTAACTAAAACTAAATCTAATAATGGTAGTGTTGTAGAACCTCAGTGGACAAAATTTCATACCTATTTTAAGCAATTCATTTTATCCTTTTCAAGTTTCAGACAATTTAAATATATATGCTGACAACTCAAGGAAAAGATAATTTAATAAATTTAATTTTGTGGGTATATATAGTATCAGCAATATTACAAAATCCTCAGTCTTTTTTGTTTGTGAACTGGCCTTAGGAAGAAGCTGATCTTTACCAAATGTATCAAAAATAAGCATCAGGCTTTCATATCTTAGTTGCTTAACTTGTTCTATGTTCAGAGCATTTTTGTACGTGGATAGTATTTACTAAAGTATTGTAAGTATTCTTAGATTGTGCTGTTCACTATGTTTTTTAATGAATTTCTTTCACTGTCCTTAGATTCATATGTAGAGATGTAGACTCACAGGGAGACGTATATTAAGGCTGGTCTTCATCAGGTTCATTTTGGTTCTTGATGTCAAAAAAATGTCAATAAATTACTGCATTTACCATGAAGTACTCAAACAGTAGTGATAAACAATTATCAGTAATAGCTGTCTTCTATTAATATTCTGTGCTTAAGAAAAAGACAGTTTCTGAAGTTCAGCATTTGTTCAATGTTTCCATGTTGTTCATTGGTATAATTAAAGTAATAAAGACGGGCCAATGTCAGAAGTTATATGAACAACAACAGCCAGACTTCTGTTCATATTTTTGTAAGGATGTGCTGGGAAAATAATTTTCCCTTTATAGGTAGTATGCTGTATTGTTCATATTTACTTTCTGAGAAAAATGCATCTATGTTTCTAAAGAAATTGTTGAAAGCTGCATTTAATTTCCCAGAAAAAATTTTATTAGGAACTGTAAACAAAAAGAAGTAACCAAACAAAAAATTAAATCAAATTAGCAGTACTCAAGGGTCACAGTGGAACATCTCTTGACAACATATCTCAGAATACAATCTTTCCTTTTATAGCTCTTAAAAAATATGGATTCTTGTTCTTTTTTTTGCATGGTTAAAGAACTGTAGAAAAAAAAGCTGAGGCATAGGATTAAAAGCATCATAAGATTGAAAAGCATAGAAAATATAGCCTAAGGCAAGCTAAAGTCTGTGAAAGCCATTGATTCTGTCTGTCTGTTAAAAAAAAAAAAAATTAATAGGCTTTTGAAGAAAACACAAGAGGCTGAGAGACCTGAGATTGGTCAGCCTGGAGAAGAGAAGCTCTGGGGAGAACCTACAGCCTTATGGCAGCCTTCCAGTACTGAAAGGATGCCAACAGGAAAAATGAGGAGGGACATTCTGTATGGGCATGTAGGGATAGGGCAAAAGGGAGCAGATTTAGACTGAAGTAGGGTAGGGTTAGAATAGATATCAGGAAGAAAATCTTTATTGTGAGGTTAGTGACACTCCGGAACACGTCACCCAGAGAAGTTGTGGATGCCTCATCTCTGGAAGGGTTCAAGGCCAGGTTGTCACAGCAGCCACCTACGTAGCCCCTCCAGCTATCAAAATTCATGCAAACCCAATACAAATATATTTTTACAAGACAATTCATTGCGTACGCAGAGTGACCAAGAAATCCTATAAGATAGTTTTGTACAAAGTTTCTATTCTCATTACATTCCTTTTGGGGAAGAAGATCCACATCTGACTAATAGATCTTCAAATCCCTGTGACCCTTTTTGCTGTTGATATGCCAAGTCCTAACTAATAGCATATCACACATTTAAAAATATTAGACAATCTAATACCTCTTCTCATCAATCATTCTGGCCTTGGATGCGTGCAGTCACTTTTCCAAGAAGCTTTCACATTAAATCTCCTCACTCTAAAATGGCTTAGTCTCCTTGACATTATGGATTCATTGTACAATGTCAGAAAATATTAGGAACATACCATTTATGCAAGAGAGAGGAGACTCAGGGACACTGTGAAGAGCATATAACTACACTGAAGGAGAATCTGAAACCATACCAGAATCATTCCTTCTTCCAAAGAGAAAATTGATGCAAATATTAAGCTTTCAAATGAAATCCTGAAGATTTCAAGATTGAGCCCATGATGTGTATTGTGCTTATGCACTTTACCCTGTGTGTACCACAGAGAAGTGAGAAGTGAGATAAAAAATTTCTGAAACAATAGAATAGTATGAGATGTCAATTGTTTTGTAGGTTTTTTGTTTGTTTGTTTTTTTAATATACATGTATATATATATTAACAGCTCAGTTTGCATGTATACTAAATGGTAGATTCTCAGAATCTTTGTTATACCTTTAAAGAAAATATGTATTTAAAGCATAATAATTCCACAAAAACAATGCATAGAATTTATCTAACTGCATCATACTGGTTTTTATTTTATATATTACTACATATTTTAGGGCAACAGCGCTACAGTAATATTTTTGAATTTCATGTTTCACAATAATTTGAAGTCTTAGGAGAATATCCATATTTTTATTGCAAAACTAAGCTAATATAAGTGTTAGAATATCTGGAAACCAACAGCCATTCCTCTTCATACATTAAGGCCAAGGAAGCAAATACTCACTTCAGTGAAGGTTAAATTCTGCAAGGCTATGATTACCCTTAAATGTGTGACATAAAAAAAACTTGTAATGAATTTGGGCTAGCAATTTTACTGCAAGGCCTGAATCCTATGAGCTGGAACTTTCAAGTGAGTAACTGTGAAAAACACGAAGTTATGAAAGATGGAAAGCTTCTACTTTGGGAATATACCTGTAGGCTGGAAACACCACAGTAAATTATGGCATTGGTTGTGTCTCATACTGCGTGTGCTTTATGACTGCTTGGTAATGCATACTCCTGCACCCACAGAGGAACTGGCAGTATCACATGCTGTTGAGCACTTTCTGCAGCACTAGGTGCATCAGAATTATGAACTGAGGGATAAGTTCTGCCTTTAATTGTGGGAAAATCCCTGAAGTGATAGCTTCTGATAGCAATTTCTAGTGAAGAAAGTTTACCTGCTGAAAAGCAAGGGCAGAGTTTAGCTGAGTGTTAGACCTTTTGTTCTAAAGTTAGATGTTTTCATTGACATAAGTTAAATTATTATTACATGTAAAGACAACTTGGTACATTCATAATTTGGTTTATTTTTAAAAGAAACTTTGCTTAGAAAAATTGTTTTAATCTCTAACAAAAATAATTTTATTATTTTGTCTGAAATTGTACCTGATGCAGAAAAATCTTGATTTAGTTATAATGACAACTTGAAATCTACACACAATAAACTGAATTTCCCTTACATCATTGCTAAGAGAGACTACACAGAAAGTTTGAACAAACTAATATGAGTATGCATATTTGAGAGAAAAATGAATGACAGAGTCTTCATTACAGAGTCCTTGAAGAGTCCTTGATCTGTCAAATTACTGACATGATACTCAGTTACTGCTTCATTGGATTCCCGATGCCCTGTCATGTCAATATACACAAGGGAGATGAATTTTGCAAATACATCTGGGCAGAAGCAGAAATAGAGCACTGAGAACAGAACTGATGACAGTTTTCCAGTGAAATGGTTTTCCATTAAGAAATAGCATTTTGATTTATTTTCTTTTCTGATTATCTAACAGGTACCAGGGACAAAGATATGGATATTTTTAAGTTCCTTTCCCAAAATGCTCAGGTAGCAGCCTAGCAAGACCTTGTATATTGTACACAGATGTGACCTAGTCTGTTTTCTAGTTTAAGAACAGTAAATCTCATTGTTCTGGCCTCAAAACCTCTGAACTTTATGGAGTGAAAGGAAAGAGAAATAAGTCATTTTGGAAAACTCTGAAATGTCAGTGCACTTTTCTCCAGAGAAAATTTAGAAATTCTGGTCCTATTAACAAAAAAAAAAAAAAAAAACCAAAAAAAAACCAGTAATTGGTATTAATCCAAATTTGTATATGTGAATATTCATTTGTGTATTTAGGCAAATATACAGCAATGCTAAAATGTGTCAATATTCTTCAGAATTTCCCATAAAATCCCATAAAAGGTACTCTCACATTTGTCCCTGATAAATTATAAGATTTAGAGAAATTAGGTACCATGAAACCATGTAAATGTAAAGATAAGCAAGAGCTATGTCTAAATAATGATATCAATCTAATACAAGCAAATCTGAAAAACAAAACAGCTGTAAGGGTATGATGCCTGCCCTGCTTATTTCAGGGACTTTTCTTCACAGTATTTCTAGTCTGCTCCCATAGACTAAATGCCCAGGGGTGTCTAGGATCTAAAGAATGCTCCATGAAAGTTATTTTCTACTTCAGTTTCTTACAGTTACTGCACTTCACTACCACTGAGGTGATTCACTTCAAAAACATTAATGATAAGCATATTCATGTACAAGCTTTCACTACCTGTGCACTCTTCTCTTACACTCTAGTAGCCATTGAAATTACTGAAATTGAATTCTGTTGGGTGAAGGCTCTAAGTGATACAGTGTGAATCATGAAAGTGATTCATTGAGATTCATAGTTGGCAGTGTATAAAGGTGACAGGTTAACTCCTATCAAATTGAGACAGAATCATTGATAGATCCCAGATCAGAAATGTACATCTGTATGGTCTAGCCAAAATGCTGGCAGCAGAGAGTGGAGCAGAGAGTAAATGGTCAAGAGAATATCGCTACCCAGGACCAGGAGCATCAGCCAGCAAACATCAACCTGCTAGATAAGCCTCACCCACCACAACACTCTATTTCTTGTTATAGGTTGTGTAATGGGTACAATTGCTCTATGCTCTCAGCAAATTTCAGTGATGGAGATCTGAAATCCTTCAGAAGACATGATAGCATGTGGCTGCTCTGAGTTATCCACTATTAGAGTGCACATGTGAAGACACTTGAAGAAGCAAGTTCGCTTATCTCTAAATACTGTCCTGTATGGATTTATATTGACATGTACACTTGCATTCCACTAGACCTTCCTCTTTTTCTCAGTCTCTTTCAGCTTTGACTTTGCCGTTAGAAGAACTTTGATGGATGTGTTCCATTCTACAGGCTTCACAGTGAGCGAGATTGTAAGGAATGGGATTAGAGGCCAGGGTCCATCATTTATAAATAATGGATTCTTTGCTTACACAGTAAATTAAGACTTATTGACTCTTAGAGTCTGGAACTGTTGAGTACATATCTCAAAAAAACCCATATGTTTCTTGTAAGCAGCCCTTCTCTTCAAATTTCAAAGCTTCCAATACTATTTCTGAGAATGACTATGTGTTTCTCAACCTAAATTTAAAAATGGCTATTTAAGGGAGCCAAAAGTAATAAAAATACCCCATCTGTTGAAAATTTTACACTACCTACATTTCCAATGTCAGAAATGTGGAGATATAGTTATGGATTTAGAAACCATTGTGATGGGCATGTTTAGAAGACTGATAAACAGGGTGAGATTTAAGCATCAAAACTTTATTGGACTGAAATTCATTAACACATACTACTATTGCATAGTTCAATCCATCATGATACCTTATCACTCATTATCACTATGTGTTCAAGGCATTTGCTCTTTAATAATCATAAGCTACATTAGCTGTTAATCCACTGTACCATCAACTTGATATTGCATTGCTGTTATTGGTAGGTACGTCTCTTAATGTAGAGATCAGAGTGGAGAGCCTCAAGAGTCAACCCCAAAGAGAAGTACTTTCTTAAATTTTCACTATTCTTAATTCTGTATCTTAAATCCTTCAGGTTTCCAGAAAGTACAGTTTCTCTCCTCTACTCCTGGGCTCTATGCTGCACAAAGCCTGAGGGGCAAGGTGGGGATTGTTTTTACGAAGTCCAGGTATCATAAGTGTCCTATCCTCTTCCTAGACATTTTTTTTGTTTCTTTTTCTTTAGTTGGTTTGATTTCTTGATTTTGTTTTTTTTTCTTTTGCTTTTTATCTTCCCTTATATAGCTGCTGCTACTTCCCTTAAAGCAAAAGCTGACTTTTCCCATTGCTTTAGTGTGAGCTTCTTCACTGACCAGCATTTGATCACCAATGAACTCTTTATGGTTCTGGGGCTCCTGCTTTTGATCTCTGCCATATTTTCCAAACCATTTCCATTATCCTGCTCTTGAACTGTGCATCATAACAAGAGACACACAGTATCAAGATCACACAGCCAGTTCCCCTAATAGATTCATAAGAACTGGCCAGGACAGGGGCCTTGCATGGTCAGCCTAAGGCACACTCAGAGAAAGGCCTAGGCCACTTATTAGCAATGGCAATCCAATTCTTTATGGGGCCTCCTGAATAAAAACATGTTTCTGCATTTCTACAACATTAGCATAATTTTTTCTGGAATCATGCAGAGATAATTTATGGTATGCTAAATAAGTTTCTGTTGTTATGAGTGTGAACGACCTCTGCTCTAGCTAGTCTCTGATACTAAGTTGTATTTCAGTCCTTGATATTATTCATATATTCCATTACATCTGTCTAGGTATTACACCTACACTTTCACTCTTACACAATATTTGAACACAGCTCAAAGTTTTAGCTGTAGACAGTGTTCCTGACAATATTTTGTAAATGAGGGTACAAAGAATATAAGAAACTTAGCCTCAGTCTAGCAATACAATATAAGGCATGGACAATTTCACACTTTGTGTTTTACGTAGTATGCATGACTAACTGTTGGAGTTATAGCCTAAAAGATTTAATGCAAGTCAGGCAAGAAATACTTTGAAGAGCCAGGAACAGAATCTAAATATTCACAGTTATTTAATGCCTCTTTTCACAAGATTGTCCCAGTCAATATTCTCTGAAAACATTAGTAATATATTATACATTAATATTTTTCTACCTGTCATCAGAATTCCTATCAGTTGTGTGACACCATCTTCCTATAATGGGCAGAGAAACAATAATTAGTGTTTTTCGTAGTTGGTCGTAGTCTTAATATCTTTTTTTTTCCTTTTCCCTTCAAGGTTTTTATGTAGGTATGGTCTGCTCTCAATATTTGGCATTTCAGAATTCTGAAAAGCAGTGAGATTTTCCTTGTAAAAAAACCCCAAACAAATGAACAAACAAAAAAGCAACTGCAAAAACAAAACCATAAAAAAACAACCCTGCCTACTGCCCCCACAATACTTGGCAAGATAAAGCTCTTCAATAGGAGTAAGGAACTTTTTGTCTCATTCTGTGTAAATCCCTAACGTATCATCTTAAGGAGGCCTTATCACATTTTTTACTGAGATTGTGTTATTTAGACCATAGAGGGGGATTTAGACTGGATGATCTTTAAACTGCAGGTTTTCAGGTCAAGCACCAATACAAAAAAGTCCTAAATTTTTTATTTTAACTATATCTCCCTGACGTTTTTTCCCTGTGGCCTCTTCCAATATTCCATTGCTTTGGTCTTGATACATCACTCATGCAAGGTATTTTAAGATCAGTTACCAAGGTTATCATCAGCTTGCTTTCCATTTTCTTGTCCTTGTAAAAGATCTTTCATCAGATTTCCTCTTCTGTAAATCATTATGCAGAAGGGAAATAATTTGCTATCCTTAGTTCTATCTTTAGTATAAAACTTTCATTTTCCACAAAAATATCCACATGTAATGTTGAATAAAGATTTGTGAACCTTGTGATCTGTGGATTTGTTGCAATCCAAAAGCAATATATTACAATTTAGAGTATTTTCAAGGGGATGAAATAAAATTAAGTCTTGAAAAATCATCAGTTTTGTTAGAAAGTAATAATAAAACCAAATTATGATGTTAAATAAATCTGAAACTACAGATCATATTATGGTCTACATAAAATTGAGAAACATCTGTCAGAATTCTATTTATATCAGAGTTTATTGTTTCAATAAAAATAGAATTAATTTTATGAGATAAAACATGCTCTGCCCTGCTGTTAATTGGAATTAAAGGAACCCAAAGATTTATACCCACAAAAATAAGATACTTTGATACATTGATTTGACTGAAAAATAGATACTTACGTATGCCCTAAAGCAACACAATGAGCAAAAAACGTATTAGTGTAAACTCTTAATTTTGAAGAGTTTTATCCTGGTTATGTCTACAATGGCCAGTTGTTTTATAATCTATGTTGTAAGACAGTCTGGAGTAATATTTATACATTAGTCTGTGGATTAGTTAAGATGTTGATGCAACAGCTAACTAATCTTCAGTGTAAACGCTCCATTGTCTCATTCTAATTCCATAGAAAGTGACATTGAGATGAGTCGTGTCACTGAACGGTTTTAAAACATGAGTTTGTTAGTTTTCTAATTCTTGTTCAAGTACAAATGTCTCAGGAGATGAGAACTCTCTATTAGATCCTGATAACAGGAAATAGTAATGCATAGGTTTTATCTTTTGGTATTACCTGCTTCATTCTACTTCAGACTTCAATTGCTTGACAAGGAAACTGTCATTCTTTATATGGTATATTGGACATGGTGCCCTCTGGAAATTGTCAAAGATTCTAAATTAGAAGGGCTCATTATAATAAAACCTTTCCTGGCCCAGGAAGGAGGAGCTGGGAATCTGTCATCTAAGTCAAGTCTGTTAAACAGGGTGGTACTGCACACAGACAAATAGGTTAGATCTTTCAGCTTTGAACTTGTGCTACACTTGACTTTCCTGAAAAGAAATCCAGCAGTTTGAGATGTGGAGAAACACATGAAGAAAAGCAAAACATAATTATAATTATGTTATAATTATTCCAAACTTTAAAATGCTAATAATCAATATTACACCATCTCTGTTATGGAATGATGAAATCCAGTTTCAAAGCACCCATCAGAAACAGCTGGTCACCATTCAACACAGGTAGTGTTGAGCCACAGGAAGGTAAAAAACAAGCATTGATAAAACAGCTTTCATCAGAAGCTTTTATTCTTCAAGCATTAAAATCCATCAGCATTAAAACAGGTTAGAGATTGAAGAACCACCCTAAAATGCTATGTTAAAGTATGCATTTTATTCTATCTTTGTTCATGGTTCAAAAAAGACTGATAAAATAGATTAAGTTGATGCCTCAACATAATAATCCAGAAAGAGCTCAGTTAAACATGACTTTTGGACACTCAGAAGAATTTTTTTCTTAAACACCAGTGCTGACTGTAATTGAAATGTAATTTCCATTTCAAAAGGTCAAATCCATAAAACAACCTCTTTACTGCCATAAGGCTTGGGAAAAACAGTTGAGTAAATTTTCATTATATAATTTTGATATCAAAAATTTGATTGACATGAATTTTGTCTAGACTAAAACATTAGAAATTCCAAACTTAATTTCTCTTCAGCTCTCAGTTTTCCACTTTCCAAATAAAAATGTATCTGTAATAGAGCTGATAATAGAATTTGGGTTTTTAAAATAGTTTTGTAAATTTAATAGGCAAAGATGGAAGACATAATTACTTTGAGTGATTGTTAAGCTGTTTCTTACATGTATTATGTTGACTATGTTTTGAGATGTATGTTAATCTATTCTAAGTGCAGTTTGCCCCCACTCTCCCCCAAGGAGTTTTTACAAAGACTATTCTAATTCATGTCATCTTAATCAAAACTTTCTCTTTAATGAATAAGCCATTCTGGATTTTTCTATACAAAGATTGAGTGCAGACAGCCTTCTCAAGATTTCATTATTTTCAGCAGTATGTGTTATACTGAATAAAAGAGAATTTTAATTTACTGTTTTCAGAAGCTGATGTCTAGTCTGGAGTGTTTTTTAATGTTTTATTTCAGGCCAACATGGAGATTTTTTGTCTTGTTTTCTCATTGGAAACTGATTTCACAAAAACAAGAATGGAAATAGCTGATGACTAAGCTAGATGTTGAGAGTAGGAGAAATCTGCAGAGTGATTTGGACAGTCTGGATAGATGGGTAAAGGGCAATTTTAGGAGGTTCACTCAGGTCCAGTGCTATGTCTTGCATTTGAGTCTCAACCATCTCACCCGTGACCACAGGCTCGGGGAAGAGTGGCTGGAATGCTGCCCAGCAGGAAAGGACTTGTGTGTGCTGGTCAACAGCCAGCTGCACGTGAGCTGTCAGTGTGCTCAGGTGTCCAAGAAGGCCAATGGCATCCTGGCCTGTATCAGAAATAGTGTGGCCAGCAGCACCAGGGAAGAGATTCTTCCCCTGTGCTCAGCACCTCAGTTCCTGTGCTCAGTTTTGGGCCCCTCTCTACAATACCTTGAGATGCTGAAGCATATTCAGAGAAGGGCAACAGAGCTGGTGAAGGGCTAGGAGAAGATGTCTGATGAGGAGCAACTGGGAGAAATTAGATTGCTTAGTCTGGAGAAAAGGACTCTCAAGAATGGACCTTATTGCTCTCTACAACTACCTGAAAGAAGTTCTAGCAAGTGGATATTTTCTCCCAAGTAATACGTGATAGGACAAGAGGAAATGCCCTTGAGTTGTGCCAGAGGAGAATGAGGCTGTGTATTAAAAAAATAGGGTGGTCAGGAATTGGAACAGACTGCGGAGAGAAATATTGGAACAACCTTCCCCAGAAGTGTTCAAAAGGCTGTGAAGATGTGGCACTTCAGACATGATTTAGTGATCATGGCATTGTCAAGTCAACAGTCAGACATCAGACTTGATGATCTTAGAGGTCTTTTCCAACCTTAATGATTATATGATTCAAGCCTTTGTTTGTCTGTAGAAGAAGCTGGTCACTGGACCGTGTTAGAGCAGACTCACACATAAACCCCTCTGTCATTAAGCTCTGCATCTCAGTTTACAAATATTGATTCTTAGGAATAACATTTGGTTTAGGTGCATTAGTTTGGTTTATGGTAAGTTCAAGAGCTATAGCACTCCAAACACATGTGAATGGTCTCCCAGTTTAGAGAAAGCCCCTGTCCTCAAACACAAGCCAAGATGTACTTCAAGCATTTTTGTTTTAAATCAAGGTTTCCATGATTTAATTGGCTGGAGCAATATGAAGTTTCAGATTTGTTACCTTTTTTCTTTTGCTTATGATTGTATATATGTTGAATTCTGATAGTTGTGTGGCCGTATAAACAAAACACTCTTTACTGCTTTTTTCTTAAAATCTGCTTTTTACTAACACGTTTTAGTGTCATTAAGAAATCCTTTGCTGCAATTTCTGTTCATTATTCATGTAATTGAGTATTTATTAACAAATCTTTATGAGCTAAAAATATCTTGCTAGCCCTGAATTTGTACTACTTATTTAGATCAATTATCTCATGGACTACAGCATATTCCAACCCAACAAATGTAGACTTTCCATTTGATTTAAAAAGTAGAAGATAATGTTTTATTTAAAAAAAAAAAAAGAAAAAAATTAACTAGATATACTAATTTTTGATACAAAATTATTGTATTTTACTTATCCAGATAATTTCAGCATTAGGTTGAATTAATGCTGCAGATATTGAAAAATACACATAAGTGTAATTTTTTTTCCATATGATTATTTATTTACCAGTTTTATCACTGAACTCTAACCAAATTATTCTTCCACAAATGCATATACATAAACTTTCCGTTCTCAGAAGGGATTATTGAAATCTGACGCAGAAAATTTAAGAAACTGCCATTGTAGTAAGAAAGTTGAAAAACCTAGGAAAAACTGGGAACTAGCATTTTGGTTTTGTAGTGACTTTCTTTCTAGAACTTATAGCTTGGTAATCACGTGCACTAGACAGGAAAGCAAATTAGTGTAGACTGTGATTTACAGTGCATCCTGTAGGAATTGCTATGCACAAGGCTTGGCACAGCAAGGTATGGACTGTGCCATGGCTGCCTATTTTCACACAGAATGAGTAAGCTGGGGTTCTACCCTTTATCACTGCATTGAGCACAGCCAGTTGATGCAAAGGGTGTCAATGAATAACAAATTTTTTCCTTAAAGCAAGCAAAAACAGGGAAACAGACATATGTGAGATAGAAGTCTTCAGAGAGCAAACCAAGCATTTCAGCATGTACACATTTTCCTTCACCTATAAAGAAAAGAAATATGTTCAGTCATTAATTTCCTTTTTCTTTTTTTTTTTTTTCTCCTTAAGAAACATTCAGATTATAGGAGGTCCTTTAATTAGGTATATAACATGTTTCTGATGTTAGGAGCTAGACAGTTACACAAAGTAATTAGTTAGTTTTAAAAATTTTGTATTCATTCTACTAAATAATTATCATCCTTTACTAAAGGATGGTTGAAGAGCTGGTTATTCTGTCACTGTAGCTGAGGCTGTTGATAAGAACCTGTAGGGAGCTATTTCATACTAAAATTGCAAATATATGAGCAAGTACCTTTCCCTCATGATATCACTCGAGCAAAGTCAGAAACCTGATGTGTAGGGATAAAGGGAAAGGTAAATTGGATGTTTCCTCTAGTCCTACCCCATTGGTTATGAAGCACAACAAATCAGTGAGCTGTTTTCTAGCTATCTGTTACATACTGGGATTATGTTATCAAATCCCATTCCATTTCTCTTTCCACTTTACACCTAGTCTTTCATTTTCTAGATTAAATCCTATCTTAATCCATAGCTGAGGTCTCATTTTTAATTTTTGTGCACTGTTAGTGCCCTCCTCTGGATTTTTTCCAACTTTTCCCATATTTTTAATATTATTCAAGACTTCAAAATTATTATCTTAGTGCCCAGCAGCAATAAATTCCCTGTTATGACTACATGCAGCATTCTTCCTAAGAAATCCCAGATTTCCTGGATTTGCCATTGCTTTAGACTTCTGGCTCCCAATCAGGTTTTGATATTTGATAGCCTCTTGCTCTTTGTCACAAATACTGATATTTTGCGTTATCACCCATTTAAACTGCATTTTTTCTCCTGCTTACCAAAGTTGTTTTTTTTTTATTCTCTTTCATAATTTATAAATTGTTTTTATCATTATCAATTATGCCCCAATTCTGAATTTTGATCCTTCTTTTGGATTGCTTTCATCTCTGCCAGTATGATGAAATGCACAAATTTTATAAACCATTTCTCTATTCCATTGTTCAGCTTGTTAGGGAAAAGATTTAGTAAGACTATCTCAGAATATGCTCTGTGGGATTTTAGTTAAAATGCTCTACCAGTCTGATGACAAAACATTGATAAGTAACTTTTATAGCTGTTTTCAAAGAAGTAGGACTTTCATCTGTATCACTCAAGAGACTCTGCCATTTTTGTCTTGATAAATTAATTTTGTATCTTTATCCTTTTAAATGTGTATAGTAAATTGCATAGTTTATTCAATATTGATTGGATCAGGTTACAGGAAATGGAATTAAAACATCACTTAAATAAGTTTGATATTCAGCAAATCAGCCTCTCATTTTTTACTAATTTTCAAACAAATTGTCTTATAATACAGTATTTGTAATTTTTTCCATAAATAAACTACAATGTCAGAATATATATGACTAGTTTGCATTATTATCATTGAATTTGAATTATATCAGTTAGGCTGAAAAATCAATTTATTATCTTATGCCTGGTCATGAAATTGTTTTGTTTTTATCATAGGTTTTGCATGCTTTTCATTGCACTTTTTTTTTAATTAGTCCATTGGCATTAATTTAAAGCTTTGGCCCTCTCTGTCAACCTATACAATGGTATTTTGTCGAAAACTCTTAACTAACTCAATGTAATGAATAGCCACTTTTATAAAACCAAAACCACATAACTAGGAAGTTTCTTAGACTGATAAAAATTTAATAATGTATTGTGGAACTATTATGTTACAAATAGAAGAGGAAGATGTTAGTTTGAAGCTCCTGCATTTTCTACGTATTAGATTAAAGAGGGCTTTAAAACGTTTTGGTTTAGATTTGGCTGCCCATCATAATGAAATGCTAATTTAGATACCAAAACTTGCTACAGTTTCATCTGCATGAGTTGATGGAAGCAAACAGACTTATTAAGAAGCATAGTAAGCTCTGAAGAAAAAAAGAATCTTTCAGGTATTCCTAATAAAAAGCATGCTTTAAGGTAATTTTTTTTAGAGTTCTAATAGAAAATATTAATAAAAACATCCTCCATTTTCTCCTCCCAAAACAACAACATGCTTGTGTTATTAAGGAAACTTCCCTGTCTGAACATTCAGGATCCACAGAGACAGTCACACTTGCAGCACCTGAGCTGGGACCAAAACCCCTCCACAGCTACACACCCCACTCACACACAGTCTGACCAGGTTTCCTTACCAGCTCAACAGGTTTCCCAAAGCAGAGGCTCAAATGTCCCTATCCTTCAAATAGTTTAACCTTGGTACAATAATTAAATAAAGCAACAGCACAAGCTGGTGCCTCCAAGGAGGGGCCCCAGACAAAGGAAACCCTGGGCTTCCATACCCTCACGTTGTCAGTGAGAAAGTGTGGGGACATGGGCTCCTGCCATGTCCCTGAGTTCCTGGTCACCTGGCAGGGCCACAGCCCCCTGTGCCCCTTGTTCTGCAAAGGCTCAGCAGTTCATGGCCTCCTGTCTGGGGCTCCAACACCAGAGCTCAACCCGCAGCTCAAACTGCAGCTGGACTGTAAGCACTGAAAGTTTTCCTCAGAAAGAATCACTTTAATTGGCCACAGAAACTAGTCAAGGCAAAGTAACAGTATGCTTGCTGAACTTGATAAATCAGATGTCAATTTATGAACACTAAAGTAATTCTTACATTGCTAAAAGCAGGTTTTTAAACACACTGTTTGTTCAGACTGGCTGACAGTTCCCCTAAAATAGTGAGGAATTTACCTATAGGCTTAAGAACATGATTCAACCAACCTACCAAATAAGGCTGCCAGGTCGTGAAGATACATTTAATCAGCATGTTGTTTTCTTTTTGCAAGCACGTACTCAGATGCTTACTGCCTACACCTTAATATGATTCAGTGATAAGTTCAGAAGTACAAAAAGTATCTATTATACACTTGGGGGTCTTGACATTGTGGGCTTGATCTAAAAACTCTTAATTCATACAGGTATTAACTTCAGCTCAAAACATAGCCAGTCATAAAAAGTAGAGCTTCTCCCCAGCTTACTATAAGAAATGAAATATTCTGGTTGTTAGAACACTTAAATCAGAATTCTGGGGTTTGGTTCTCCTAACTCAGCACGATACTCTCTCCAGTCCCTTGGGCACTCCAGTTTTCAATTGTTAGCTAGTGACCAGCATACAAATCTGGCACACTTTACTGTCTTAACAAAGAATTGTCTTTTTTTGGGCGATCACTGAAGAGTTTTATGAAAGCACGTAAAACTCTTATGCAGTAAATGAAGAAAAGGAAATACCTCACTTTTGTGACACTATTTGTCATATTTTTTTTCATAACACTCTTACTGCAGAGGGAGTCAAGGTCCTGACTTGGTATTGTAACAGGTTAGAGTATAGTTGAACTGCTGCCTAGGGCAGAAGGAGAGTAGAAACAAACAGAAAAATAGACAGATACCCCTATGACTATTTTTCTATTATCTTCCAGTGGATGGATAGCACACTGGCATATTTAAATATTACAGACATGGCTCACAACATTAACTGGCAGCAGTAAGGGGTACAAATATCTTGACTGACTGGTATAGCTTTTTTATACAACTTATGCTTCTATACATGCTTTCCACGTAGAGCACACAATACAGTACTGGCAGAAACTTGACTGACTGACAATAGAATACAGACAGGCCAAAGATTTGACTGCATGAAAAAAAGAAAAAGGAAAAAGAAATAGGAAAAGAAAATAAAATTATTTATTTAATTTTTTATAATCTATATGCAAATCTTATATATTGTCAACAAACGCATTTTATATTTTTTAATAATCTATCTCTAAAAGTAAATTCTTTGGTACACAGAGTCTCTTAAGTTTTATTACACTGTGTTGAATTCATGTTCTGTACATGTTCTTCTAGGCAGCCTTTCAATACTTAGTGGGATCTATTATGAATGATACAGAAAGACATTTTGCAAGAGCACATAGTGACACAACAATGGGCAGTGATTTTAAACTGTAAAAAGTTCATATTGGGCATAAGGAAGAAATTTTTCTGCAATATGGATGGAGAGAGTAGGATCAAATTTCCTAGTGGCATTGTGGATGGCCAGTCCTTGAAAGCATTCAAAAGCAGATAAGATGCAGTTTTTACAAAACTGACCTAAAAAGATATCCCTGCAAAAGATATCCCCGCCCATGGCCAGGGAATTGGACTAGATGATCTATAAATGTTCCCTTCAAACCCAAACCATTCTATGACCATATAGACATAAATACATAATCTGATATTTACAAGAAATATTTTAAAAAATGTAAGACATTTTTTCCATGTCTTACAGAAAAAGTCGTGATTCTAATATCAAGAAATAACTAATGCATGTTGGCTGCTAACTGTCTTAGATTTCATTTTGCTTTGTTTTTGAGGTATTTAAATTGATGCATTTTACTTAGAATGTAATCTGTTAGATATTATACTCTGAAAGGTAATCTTAGACTAACATAAAATATACAGACAATGTAAGATCTTAATTTAGTAACAAGCAACAAATAACAGAGTGCATGTCAGGTTATATCAGCATCAGTAATCTAAACACAGAATGAAACAAAAGCACAATAATAGTACAATCCTGTTGGTACTTGGTAGCTACATGTCCTAAGATGAAGGCTGAAAGACCAAAATAAGTAATTGTAAGTAAGTAGAAACTGAGGTAATAGACAAGTCATAATAATTGTGGGACATAATAACAGATCTAAAAACAGCCTAGGCTTTTTTTCCATCTAATTTTGATAGCTGAATCTTTTTGTCTTACCACGTATTCTTATATTTTAACTCTGACATACGCACTGCTCTTTGTGGTCCTTAAAAGCTTTATTCATGGCACCCAAAAAACGAAAGTTTTATATGTAAATTTTAATTTGAAATGATTTTTCTTTTAAAATTCTATTTAAAATTATTTGGTTTGAAAACTACACTGCAGTACACAGAGATAAATGTATATATCAAAAGGTAAGCATCTGAAAAATAGACATTCTTTTACAAAATTTTCAGCAGTCAATATAAAAGTAAGACATAGTAGCATGTCCAGGAAAAAAAAAATTATGATCTCCTGGTAAGAAATGCAAGACAATGAGAGATGATCTTTTATAAAATGTAGTAAATTTAAAGAGTTTATGGTATTCATTATCTGTTTTTAATAACTATTATAACATTTCACTGTCTTTATGTAAATCATGCCTCTGAATTCCATGTTTAATTGATTGTAGGTATAAAGATGACTTAGTATGTTGAACCTGAATTACAGATATACAACACAGATTTCTACAAAGTTCCCACTATGTTAGAGCACAAGCTAGTGGTTTTATTTAAATTTAAATCCTAAAGATTTTAAATTTTGTACATTGAGCAGCCTAGATTATTTTAATAAGCATTTAATAGCATAAAATCATTTTCTTTTTTAGATTAAAGAAGCTTTTGAAATTCAGTGGGAGTATCTCAATATATTATAAGTTGACTGATTCTTTCTTTTATGTTCCTTATTACTTGATAGCATGGTAATAGGCCTTAGGAGACTTCCTACTACTGCACTAGGAAAAAGAGAAATTATTTGATTAATCTGTATGGTGGGTTTTACTTATAGAATGAAGGTAACATGTTCCCTGTATCTAAGGAGAAAAAAAGTGTGACAGTTCAAATTCAGAGTGCCATCTAGTGTTGGATAGAAATGTAAAAAAGCAACCATATTTAACCTGAACACATACATCTCTTAAACCAATACACATCACCAAAGACCACATAGTACATTACAATAAATAATATTTAAAATTGTGATTTCTTGGCTCTTGAGGAAGCTGCAAACATTTGTTTGGAAACTTTCTTGTATACCGCTGTATTTACAGTTGAAAATATCTGACTGCATAATATATTAAATTCAAATATTTCTTTGCAGAATGCAGAAACAATTCATATGAATTCATTATGGTCTCTTAGTCTCTCTTCTTTCCTTGATTATCTATAACAGAGAGTATTAACCTGTTTTTAGTTTTTTCACTCGTGGAATACAGTTTTTGTGAAGTTCTCATCCGATTCTGACAAAAAAAAAAAAAAAACAAAACCAAAAAACCTTCAAGTCTTTGACTAAGATATATCAGTAGGATTCCTTACATTATTTATTTTTGTTAGTTTGTTTTAACATTTAGAATTAAAAAGCACAGCAGGATACAGGATTCAGAGCAGAAATATTTTTCTGTAACGTCATGTTAAAAAAAAAAAAAAAAGGATGCCAAGATATAAGATATTAGTGATGCCAAGATATTTGTCTTCTCCTTTTACCAGAAAAGCTCCAAACGAAAGGAATAATGGTTTTGGAAAATGTGCTATTACTCTATCAGGTTAGTTTTTGCTGTCACTCATGTCTTCTGGAAATACCTAATAATACATTGTGTGAACAACTAGGGCTTTCATATATAAGGTCCTGCTTTACACATCTGCAAATCTGCTTCACAGGTCTGTTGGTAGTCCTTGGAACAAAAGTCTCAATTTATGAGTTACTCCTCCTTCTTTGTTCCTTCTACTCTTTACCACAACTCACCAACAAAAAAACCAGTTTTGGTAAAAATGCCTAAAACTAAAATGAGATAAAAAAATTAATATCTTTTCAGTACATTCAGCATTTAATCCAATCCTTCGCTCCAAGAAAACAGGCAAACTATGTATATTTTTCAATGAAATTCAAGTTTTTACTGAGAGGATATTTTAGGCCAGTAAGTAAGTATCTTGACAGAGTTATTCTTTATTGTACAATTATGAACAATATATGCAGTTTAAAACAGCACATGTTTATCTGGGATCTCTTACTAGGTATCTACACTCCACCAGCATTCTCTTTTTTTTGTGTTAGAATTATGCATTTCAGCCTTGATCACGTGGAATTTTTTACCACATGAAATGTGAGTAGTTAAGGAAAGCCGTAAGCAAAGTGCTGTAGGAATTCCACCAGAAGAATTTTGAAACCAGATGAAATGCATCACTGAATCTCTTTCATAACATTTCTCTACTGCTTTCCTTCCAGCACTTGAGAAAAATTTATTCTGCTGGAAAAACCTGTCTCCAGGCAGACTGCCTATTGGGATCCAATAGATGATGTATCAATTGGCATTTATTTATTTCTAAGTTCCAAATGATAACAAATGACCTGTAGATTAAATGACAAATAAACAAAGCTCAAGTTAAGACTTTCTTCCTTATGTTTGGAACTGATTGCAAGGGAATTCAAACATTCCCATACAATTACCTTCAGAATCAGGAGGAAGTTGTGCAGATGTGTTCTACAGATAAACCAGCTGATCATTTAAACTTTGTCTCTTATTTCTCCTATTGCTCGAGAAAGATAAATTACTTCCATATTGAATCCAATTAGGTTCAAAATATAAAAATAGGAATTAGTTTCATTATTTCCAAAAGGAAATTGCCCTCTCCTTCCAGAATAACAAATAGAATCATAGAATCATAAAAAACTTAAGGGTTAGAAGGGACCTTAAAGATCACCTTGTCCCAGCCTCCCTGACATGGCAAGGACACCTCCCACTAGCCCCAGTTGCTCAAGGCTTTATCCACCCTGGCTTTGAACACCAGCAGGATTGGGGCACACACAACTTCCCTGGGCGACTTGTCCAAGTATTTCACCACCCTTACAGTAAGGAATTCCTTCCCCATATCTAGCCTAAATTTCCTATCTTTCAGTTTGTACCCTTGTCTTACCCCCTACAATTCCTGATGGAGAGTCCGTCTCCAGCTTCTCTGCAGGTCCCCTTCGAGTACAGGAAGGTTTCTATGAGGTCTCCATGCAACCTTCTCTTCTCCAGGCTGTACAGTCCCAACTCTCTCAGCCTGTCTTCATAGGGAAGATGCTCCTGTCCTCTTAATTTCATGTTTCTCTTCTGGACTGCAGAATTCCACTTCTTATAATGGGGACTCCAGAGCCAGATGAAGTACTCTAGGTGCGGTCTAAGAAGAGAGAGGGACAGAATCACTTCCCTCACCCTGCTGGCCACACTGCTTTTGAGGCAGCCCAGGATTTGTTTGGCTTTCTGGGCTACAAGTGCACACTGCCAGCTCATTTTGAGGTTTTCATCAAGCATCACACCCAAGTTCTTCTGGACAAGGCTGCTCTCAATGACTTCTCCACCCAAACTGTGGGTGTGCCTGGAATTTTTCTCATTTTAGAGTATTTCAAAAGTGATAATAATTGTCTCTTTTTAGTTACTGACAGGCACTTAAATGCAGAAGTCTGTCTGGTTATAGGATCTTCATCCTGGAAGATACTCAGAAGCTATCTGGAGATCATCTACTATTTCTTTAAACAGCTGGAAATTCACTTTTCTGAAGTTCATGGTCCCAACTTGACTCTTTGCCAGGCCCATATTTCTTGAGATGACAAGTTCAACCAGGACCTCGTCACTACAGCCCAGGCTGCCTCCAATCTTATCTTCCTTAATGAGCTCCTCTGTATTGGTAAGCACCAGGTCCAGTAAGATTTCTCCACTGGTTGATTTGTCCAATATCTGGACCAGGAAGTTATTCCAAATACACTCCAGTAGTTTTCAGGATTGCTTGCAGCTATCTGTATTGCTTTCCCAGCAGACTCCTGGGTGCTTGTAATCCCTTGTCCAGATGAAAGTTGGTGAGCTTGGTGTTTCCTCTATCTGAAACAAGAAGGCCTCATTAGGAGTCTCCCCCTGGCCTTTAGTGGACCCCAACCACAACCTCTCCTTTATTGGTTTAGTCCCTGATTTTCACCCACGGGCCCTCAGCATTTTGGTGGCTGTTTCTTAGAGGCAACTCTTCACAGTCTCTTCCTACTTTAACATGGAGTGAAATACATCCACCCCTCCTTCTCAGGCAATCTCTTCTGAAAAATTTATAGCCCTCAACAGGAGTATTCCAGTTGTGTGACTAATCCCTCCTACCATGTTTCCATGATAGCAGTTAGGTCATAGTTTTCCAATTGCACTGTGGTTTCCACCTTCTCTGCTTGTTTCCCATGAAATGTAAGCATTGGTGTAGAAGCACTTCAGCTGAGCTATTGGCCTCTTTACCTTCTGGGATCAGCACTCCCTAATTCCCTTGGGACGATTCACAGCTATTTTCTTGATACTTCCTAAAGTGTTGACATTTCCTGGTTCTTATCTGTCACCCCTTTTGCCTTCCAGATGTAGTTTCATATGTTGCTAAAGGGTGCAGCCACTTTGCTTCCCATAACACTCTTACCCCATTTGGCCTGGTGCACCTCATCTAGTGTCCATAGGTATGGTCTCTCGAAGGTGTATTGAAGGTACATTCTGTCATTTTTGCACTGGTTTTGGCTGAGGTAGTTAATTTTCTTCACAGAGTCCTATATGGTGCAATATTTGCAATTTGTGACCAAAACAGTGTTGATAACACACCAATGTTTTAACTATTGCTGAGCAGTGTTTACACTGAGTTAGGGATTTTTCTGCTTCTCAGTTAATCCCTTGTAGGCAAGGGCTGTACAAGGAAGGAACACAATTGGGATGATGGTCCCAACAGATCAAATGGATATTCCATACCATATGATGTCATGCTCAGAAATAAAATTTAGGGAAAGAAAAAGAAAGGTGATAACATTTGTAGATATGGCATTTGTCCATCCAAGTAGCTGTTAACTCATGATAAAACAAATCTTTCCTCAAACAGCTGAGTATCTACCTGCCAGTGGGAAGTAGTGAATGAATTTATTTTCTTTTTCTTGGATACACAGCTTTGGCTTTATCAAATCGTCTTTATCTCAGTCCATGAGTGTTTTCACTTCTGATTCTCTTCCCTATACCACTGCAGGAGAGTGAGCACGGAACTGTGTGGAGTGAGTTGTTGACTGGGTTAAACCACAACTTTCATATGTGTATTGATAATACTAAATACATGCAAACATATACAGAAAATCTATGGTAGCCAGAAAACCTCTTCTGCTGATTTCCTTTTCTTATACCCCTGAATTGGGCACTGCACCAAGCAGTAGGACAAGAGGCAACGGGCTTAGCAGAAACTGATGTGCATGAAGTTCTATCTGAATATGAGGAATAACTTATTTACTGTGTGAGTGACCACCCACTGGAATGGACTATCTCGAGTGGCTGTGGAGTCTCCCTCACTGGGCACAATCCTGCTCAATGTGCTCTGGGATGGCCCTGCTTGAACAGGGAGATTGGGCCAGTGTACCCATTTTGGCTCCTTCCAACCTGACCCACTCTGTGATGCTGTGAACCACTAAATTATTTGAATTCTTATACACTAACATATACAATGTGTATACCCACACAGATGCTGACATATAAACAGACATTATTAGATATCAACATATGAACTCGTAGTATAAATCTAATGAGTAAGAATACACACTTATATTGAGTTTTGAATAAAAAGATTCCTTTTTAGTAATTCAAAAGTTGTTTGGTGGCATTAATATAAGCCCGAGGGAAATAACATTTTCCAATTAATTCTACTTAGAGGCATTGTTATTTTTCCCAACTCTTTTAAGTAATAACACTGCTCAGATTAAGTAACAACTAATAAACTACTGCTTCCTTCACTGTCTACTTAATTGACAGCCTCTGCCTTAAGGTAGTAAACTAACAAGCTGGCAATTAAATGTCCAAATTCAGTGAAATCAGTTTCAAAGTATAAACAGAGTTATATTTCAGGACTGCATAGATGCCCCAGTCTATGTTGTTTTTGTTTTTTTTTTTTTAATACATGGAAGAAACAATGCAGATACAATTTCAATTTATCATTTTCTCAATAGGAATTATTGAGTTCTGCAATTTAAATTCATTTGGTATCTTGTGAAAGCAACTCTAGAGATTTTATGATTTTGACTCCAATAGGGCAATTCAACATCTTACATCTCATTATTAAAAGAAATTGGAGTATTCAGTAACTTTCAGCTACTTAGACATATATTAGTTTAGGTCATCTTTAGCCATCACAAAGTTTTCTTCTAAGACAGAGTCTAACTTACGTGTAGTGAGTATCTTTCTTAAATTAGGAGAAATACATTAGAAGTGTCTTCTCTGTCTTTTACCTAAAGACAGATTTCTATTTAGAATCCCTAGGCTTCTGGAGGGTAAACTTTCTTCTGAGCTATCTACTTAACAGCACCAGCAAATATTTTCATTATGGATAACCTATGGTGTTAATAAAGAACAATGAATTATGTTAAATTTACTGGTTTTAATCAGAGTTCAATGATCTTAATTACTAAAAAAAAATAAATTGTTTTTGGCATTCACACCATCTTTCTGTGGGAACTAACTTTTATTTTTAACTTCAATTATTATTTGATAGATATATGTGACCTATTATATGTATTTTAGTTTATCTTATCTTCCTAGCTTATGGTCCTGTTTGTCTTTTTTAAGGATGAGAGCTCTAGTTTCACTGGAAACCTCTCAGCTCTTGTAACAGAAGACTTAATAAATAATCATACTCTAAAACAAAATAGGCATGTCACTAATTTTCTGAAATTACTGCAGATCCTCCCTCCCCTATACACTCCCTTTAAATCCTTTCCAGATAAAGTATAATTTTATATTTAAACATGAACTTACTAATTTTTCATACAAAAGGTATTTTACATCAACATCCTTTTCATACTTTCATAACCACAAGTCTTCAGTTTTGCTATTGTCTTTAAAATAATGTAAAACTATTTTTTTTAATTTTCTGAATTAATTCTCCAATAATTCCTATCATGTGAATCTTTTAAGAACTACTGTATTTATATTTTCTATACAACTAACAATTATTATGTCAAGACCTCATTGAGTATATAATCATCCAACTAGAACCAGTGACTGTGCATAAAATATGGGATTTTCTACATGACTTTACACTTATCTTAATTTACTTTCATCTGCTATTCTTTGAGTACCTCATTGCTGTTCCAAAATTATTCTGCAGTTCTTCATGCTTGGTTTCATCTCTGCTACTTCAATAGCAGCTTTTTTTTTTCCCTTCAGTATTTACCAGTTTTTGTAACTTTTGGAGTTATGCTGTACAGTCAGACACAAGAATCATAGAATCCCAGAGTCACTGTTTGGATAGCAGAGGACCTTGAAAGGCCATCTAGTGCAAACTCCCAACAAAAGCAGGGGCATTTTGTACTCTGTGATCACTCAAAGCCCCTTACAAACTGACCTCAAGCAATTCCAGTGATGTGACAGTCATAACTTAACTGGGCAACTTGTTCCAGTATTTCATCACCTCCATTGTAAACAATTTATTTCTTATGTCAAATTTAAACTGAACCCTGTTCATCTTAAAGCAATTGCCCCTCATTATGTGAGTACAGGTAAAAAGTCTTTTCTCGCAAGTGTCCTCTTAATTACTGAAAGGCTTCAGTTAGCCTTCAATGAGTTCTCCTCAGAGCCTTCTTTTCTCCAGGTTAAAAAATCCCAGTTCTCTCAGCCTTTTTTTCATAGGTAAGTTGTTCCATCCTCCCGATCACTTTTGTGGCCCTCTGCCTAACCTACTCCAATAAATCCACGTCCTTCTTTTGTTGGAAGCCTCAGAGATGGATACAATATTCCGAGTGGGATCTCACAGGAGAGGAGTAGAGGGGCAGAATCACCTCCCTCAACCCGCTTGTCACTCTGCTTTTCATGATGCCCAGGGTGGTTGCCTTTCTGGGCTGCAAGTCCACATTACAGCCTAATGCCCAATTTTTCATGCAGCAGTATCATTAAGTCCTTCTCTGCAGCACTGCTCTTGATTCCCTCCTTCTCCTGGGAGGCTGGGAAATTTGGGTTCCCACCTGCCTTTTTCTCCCTGTCCTTTTCTGGGCATATTAGGATTGGTCTTTTATAGGCTTATGGCTTCTGCAATTAGCTTAGAAGCAGGCAGAGCAATGAATTATTTGGGTTCCTTCATCTGCCATTCTTTCTGCCATTCTTTCTCCATGCTTCTTTTATGGGTGTGCAGTTGACTTTTTATCACATAATCTAACGTAAAATGTAATCAATTATTGAGGTATTTATTTTTTTGTATAGGATTTGAAGTAGATGCCATATGTTTACAGAAAACTATTTCTTTTCACTCCTTTTCCTGATAAATTACTGACCAGAAAAAGCTGGGATGCAACCCTTCTCCCCCTGAATAGAAATAAAAGAAAAAAAAAAGAACAATACTTGCCAAAGTAGTAAAACTTTCTGTCTTGTTCATTGTGAGTAAAGATGGAAGAGAAATCCTTAAACCTTCCAGCTCTGACATTATCTTCTCTGAACACTCATCTCAAGTTTTGATCATCTACTGGCCTTATAAATTTCTCATCAAGCTTAGTTTACCTGATCTACTTAAAGAATGACTTACCTTTTTTTTTTTTCTTTTTTAATGCATTTCAACACTTCTTTTTGTACTGACTTACTGTGTTTTCAAATTTAACCTGTCAGGTTTTAAGAACTTTTATGATTTTATTTTTAAACTTGAATTTATTAACTTTCTTTCCCTGCTATTTAGCAAAAATGTTTTCCTCAACACATTTGTTCGACTTTATCCTGAATTAGTATAAATGGAGCTTTTGAAGCTCCATTACAGTATCTTTTGAAAGCTCCTGAAATTTGAAAATGTTTTACCCTTTTCTACACTTTCTTTATTATCTTCTTTGTAAGCTTCATAATTTTCATGTAATTCACACGTTTTTCTTCGAAGTTAAATACAATGGATATAAAGGTTTCTGGCTTTTGGTAATCCTGGAAAAGTCTTGACTCTTAGCGGATTGTGGTGACTGCTATGGATCAGATTTGGACAGTAATATTACACACCTGTGGCACTGAGCAGGACCAGGTTTAAATAAACACACACAGACAGAAACACGTATTTGCACTGTCAGGTGTCTTTCTGCTCCACTCCTGAACTGTCTAAAAATTCAGGCTAATTTTCCTTTCCTTGTTTGTAATTAGTCATTTTCCTTTGATGGTCATCAACATCTATGTTTTCTTTCTCTATGGCATTGATGACTTCAGTCAGATTCAATATGCCACAATTTCTGTTGCAATTCTCATTGACTAACTCATAAAATGGTGATAGTATTACTTTTTTTCCTAATCAGCAAATTAATTTGTGTTGTTGACATATGAAATAACTTTCAGTTTGATTTTATAAATAAAAAATATTCTTTCACCAACCAAAGGAAGCTCTTACCAGCAAATGTTTTGCCATTTTGCATCCAGTGTCCTACAGATACCATTCTATATATATTTTTTCAACAGTTTCTATTGTTATTGCTGTGAAGTCATTAACTAGGTATCACAAAATGCACCTCTGTTATTTACTGGCAGAATGTTCAGGTGTTGCTAAAAGCCGTTCACTTTTGAAGTGTTTGATGTAGCTTGTTTGCGTTTCAAACCTAAATATGTACAAGCTTGGTGGCCAAATCAAAAATGCTTCTGTCTTTTGGCAGATAGTACCAGTGCAAAGGCACATGTTACCACTTTCCAGAGGAGAACACTGAAACCATACTTTCTTATCCTTCGAGAGACTTTCCTTTAAGTCCTTTTTAAAAAAAGCTGAGTTTGTTAGCCTGAAGACAAGGCTGTTCTGTTCTCTGAATGTTACTCTATGATTTTCTGCATCCCCCTTGTTAGTTTCTCAGTAACGCTGATATTGTTCTAAACAGTGGCCTGTTCAAACACATCTTTTGAGACATTGCTGATCTCACTCTGTTATTTCTGAGCTCCTCTGAGTAAACCACCCTTTCTCAAGAGTTAGTTTGTTGTATCAGAGGATGTAACCTGTTTTCCTGGCTTCACCTTATTTTGCTGCAGGAAGAATACAATACAGTACAAAAATTTGTAAGCATTTCAACTAACAGATAACACCTAACTATAAAAATTACCTGCATTTATATATTTATTTCTTTAAAGTCTTTCTACTTTCTTGAGTCATTTTTCCACAGGGAACTTGTATGCTGCTCTGTAAAACCCAGAAACTCTTCATCATGAACTGACACCTTATTGCCTGTTTTTTTGACTGGGTTCTTCTTAACCCATGACACATATCTTTCTTTCCTTTTGTCAAGTGGTGCAAAGCAAAGCTGGTCCAAGGAGGGTGATCAGATGGGAGCTGAGGGTGACTCAGCACAGGTATTGTCTTCACTGACCAGGGTGAAGTCCCACGGCACCTGAGTAAAGGGGCGACCCCAGTGAGGCTGGGGGTGGCTGTCAATAGAGTGGGGTAGAGATGGGCCAGAGCTGAGGCCAGGGACAGGCTGCAATGCAGGTGCAAGGGGCCATTCCAGGAGAAAGACTCCCCATGGCACTGGGTGTGGGACTGGGCACAGGCACCCCTGCAGCATTGCCAGCACCAATCTGGAGATCAGTTAATCCCAAGACCCATCAGCAGAGAGGAGAAAAAATCACCCTCCACTGAGAGGAGAAAACATCAGTCTGAAAAATAGAACTATCTGAAAATACAGTAGACTAAATGCTCCTCTGCAATTTAAGATAACAGTTCCATTTCAATAGGACCAATCTTCATGAATAAAAGAACTATACAGCTGTAAACTATTATTATTATTATCTTCAAAACCGGCAGCTTTATGCTTCAGCTATGCTGATTGTTTTCATCCTGTTTATAGCAAGAAAAGTTTGCATTAATTCATGAGAAAAGGTGTCATCTAACTCATGGCCTTAAGTGTAGCTCAGATACTAATCTCATGTTGTCTATGTATAATTTCTAAAATTTACAATAAAAATATTCTCTACTTTCTTCCTTAAAAAAAAAGAAGAAAAAAAAACTAAGAAAAAAATCCTGAATTATTGAAGGAAGAACTCTTAATTTACTCTATTTGGGGACTTTTTTTGGTCTGATAACAAAGAAGTTGTTACAGAATTAACATCACAAGGAAGATTCCATATAGTCCATGTAATAGTATGCCAGATTTTAACTTCACAGTACGTTAGATTTGAGCTCCATCTCAGATAAAACAATTTTTTTATTTGAAAAGAATATGGAGGGGATTGTCCTTTGTTACCTGCCAGGTGCCCACTAAAGACTCTTCATCACTCACTTTTCTATCAAGACACAAAAATGTGATTAAAAGCAGCAGGGAGATCATTCACCAATTGCTGTCACAGGCAAAATCATCTCCACTTGGGGAAATTAATCTAATTTATTAGCAATTAATTTTAACAGAATAGGATATTAAAAAATAAAACAAAGCTAAAACTACATTCCTTCTACTCTTTCCTTCTTCCCATGCTTTACTTCCCACCTAACACTTCTATCATCTTCCCTAAAGAGCCTGCTCTGGCACCACCTCTCCATGGGCTGCAGTTTATTTCAGGATGTATCCACCTGCTCCAGGATGGAGTCCCACAAGGACTACAGGTGGATATCTGCTCCATCACAGTCCCTGTGGGCTACTGAGGGGCAATTTATGTTGCCATGGTCTTCTCCATGGGCTGCAGAAGAAGGCTCTTTCCTACCTGGAGGATCTCCTTTCCTACCTTCACTGGCAGGGTGTCTGAAAGGGCTCTTTCTCTCACATTTACACATTAAACTTTCTCACAGCTGCTGTAGAGTTTTTTACCCTTTCTTGGATATATTATTGCAGGGGCACCACTAGTATTGCTGGTTGGCTCATCTTTGGCCAGTAGCCAGTCTATTTTGGAGCCAGATGGAAGAGGTTGACTCTGACAAGGGGGCAGCTCCTGATCTCTTCTCACAAAGCCCACCTGCTACGAGAATCTTCCATGTATGCCCAATTATATATCTTAATTATAATGTTCAATGAATGCACTTTAAAATCTACAGTGTTACATATTTAGCTTTGTCTGTCCATAAAATATTTTAACTGTAACATAATATTTTATATAAAATAGCTATGATGTATGCATTGGATATGGGAATAAGATTTATATAAATATATTTATATGCTATATCTAGAAATGCATCTGTGGATAGGAATCTTTGTTGCTAGATCAAAATCAGACATGGAGTGTAAGCCAGCTGGTCTGCTCAGAAGGGATTCAGCTGCTCACACAGAAGTGCCTGATGTAGTCTGTGACTCTAGGCTGTGCAATACACCTGAGTGGGACGAAGCTGTATGGCACAGCACTTAAATGAGATCTGCACCCTGTTAAAGTAGAAACCTTGAGGCCAACATGTGTCACAGTACCTCATGTCACAGTAGGCATTTATTTTTGTGCACTGCAGTTGCACTTTTTCTCTCCGCTAGTAACAGTGACGATTTGATGGGCTAGCTCAGATTACACATCCACATTTCAGAGGTTCAGAATTGGTGCAGATGAATTCTCTCCTCCAGGATTTTTGTCTATCTTAAATTATAGCAATTCTTTCTCTAGAGGCCTTCATTCTACCAACTGTTCTCCCCTACATTTAGGCATAAAGAATTGAATAGATGCTAAACTGGTCTGTAGTGAAAACTAGCTGCCCAGAACCCAACCCAGGAAAACAACTCGTGGGATGAAGAGCTACTGCAAAAGCAAATGAAATGGAAATTGCCTTTCAATGTGTTTGCCTATGTTGCTGGCTTCTGTAAGACAAAGCTTCAACCTACCATTGGGCTAAACTATTAAACTACAGTGAAATTATGCAATATCATCTGAGAAAATAAGAAAAAGAGAGGGGATTGACAGAGGAAGGGAATTCATGGGCATGCATAAGTTTCCCTGGTTTGCAAACATCCTTTACTCTTTTTTTACAGAATATCCTTTTGAAGGTAGGAGGAACAAGGAATCTGGTACAAACTCACTCTTTCTTGGAAAGGAATAACTAGCAAATGAGGAGAAAAAGTATTTGTCATAATCTGAATTTTTTGTAAAATAAAGAAATTAGAACATTGATGGACAGCACATCCTCTCTAACTGTTCAGCAGCAGACCTATGATTTGTAAAATATGACAGCCACTTTCAACTATATTCAAACTGAAATTACCCAAAACCCACAATCTTTGGGTTTTTTCTTGCTTTTTTCTAAGAAACATTTTTAAAATATCATCTTTAAGTATGAATTTTCTTTTATGAATATAGCCATTTAAAGAGAGTGAGAAGGCTTAGGCCATTTTCTTTTAAAAATTGTCAATCACCTGCCTCTTTCTGTAACATAAAAGGAAAGTATGGATAAAAGGAATTATATTACCTTAATAAATACTAATTTCAACCTGTGCATACCATCTGTGACAGGGAACAATATGGCAGTTTCATTTTTCATGCTGTAATGAGCTGTTAGAAGTAGAACAAAGCTGGTTATCATCATATTTTTCAATTTGGCCAGCTGCCAGTGTTTATGACATCTAGTAATTCAATCATTTAATAACTCAAGGTTTCAAACAGCTTAAACCCCATCCAATTTAGTGTGGGCTTTAGATGACTGAGTCCAAATAGTGATTTGGTCTGTCTTCTTTTCAAAACCTCCCACTATTCCTCTAATTTCATTGAACATTTTCTTACTTAGCCAGAAAGCTCCTTGAATACCTAGCTGCTCTGGAGAGACAGATGCTAGATGTGGTTAGGGCTACAGCCAAGCTTGTGACTACACTGCAGACAATAGATTAATGGCAGGGAATTGAGATGTTAGATTTCTTCTTATCTTGAGGAAGTTTGAACCTACCTCTTCCACATACTCTAAATGGGTCTGTGCTGGTTTGGGCTGAGGTAGAGTTATTTTTTTCACAGTGGCTGTATGGGACTGTGTTTTGGTTATGTGCTGAACACAGGGATGATAATATAAAGATGATTTTTTTTTTTTTTTTATTGCTGAGCAGAGCTTAAATAAAGCCAAGACATTTTCTGGTTTTCATACTGATATGCTGGCAAAGAATATGGGGATCCATGGGAGGAGTCACAGCCAGGACAGTGACTCAAATGGACACAGGGGTATTCCAGACACTATCACATCATGCTCAATATTTAAAGCTGGGGCAAGAAGGAGGAGGAATGCTGTTTATCTTCCAAAGTCACTATTATGTGTCTTGGGGCCTTGTTGTCCTGGAGATGGCTGAATGCCTGCCTGCCCATGGGAAGCAGTGAAATAATTGCTTGTTTTGCTTTGCTTGTGTGTGAGGCTTTTTCTTTCCCTACTAAATTCTCTTTATCTCAACCCACAAATTTTCTTATACTCTTCCTTTATTTTCTCCTCCATCCTGTTGGTGGTGGAGGCAGCAAGTGGGTCCGTGGGGCTTAGCTGTTGGTTGGGGTTAAACCATGAAAATGTCATAACTACCAGGCCATTAAAAAAAGTCTTCTTGTGATATGCTTGTTTGTTTGGTAGATTGGTGAGTTTTATGCTTTGTTTATTTGGTTTGGTTTATTTCTTCCATTACCTACTAATAGTATCCTCTGGTGCAGCCTCATCTTGAGAAGATGCACAAATCCTGATGATAGACTCTTTAAGAAGTCAAATATCATGCCTGTATCACAGGTCAAAGTGTGGGATGCCCAGATTAACAGCAATTACCATTGCTAAGAGGCGTGTGAGGCTTATGATGTATCTTAGAGGGGATACATCATGTCTGAGGGGGTTTCTGAACCCCTCGGGCTGTGTGTGTGGAGAGACCAGGCAGCAGCGAGGATGACAGTCTGAAGAACACCAAAGATGCTGGGAGTCTGTGGCCTCACATACCAGATTTCCTGATCCCAGAGTCTTGCCCCCAGCCCTACTCTCCCCAAGGAAACTCTAGTCATTGTGAACCCACATCAGAATGTCATGTCTTCTGCACCTCCTCAGTTCTAGCACGCAGAGCAGCTACCCAAACACAGCTCCCAAGGGAAGCAGCTCTCCAAGTTCCTGTCTGCAGAGTGTGCCTGAGGTTTCCCCTCATGTCTGAGAGCAGCAGAAAGAATGACTGAGAGGTGTGCCCAGATTGAAGAAAAAGGTAAAACAGATTGAGGAGTATCCATAATTCTGAGATGATGAGCAAGTGGTTGAACTACATTTTGCTGTCTCTGGACGTCTACCTTGCCTTCCCATGTGCACCTAAAAAACATATGGGAGATTCTGGAATTGGAAGTATTGTTTTGGAAATCTGGAGAGGTCCCACCCAAATGGAAGCCAGCAAATAGTTTTCAAGGACAAGAAAAAAGACCCCGGTAATTATAAGACATTCAGATTCAATTCCATGCTTGGTAAAATTATAAAGAGAATTATTCTGGGAGTTATTGAAAAGCACTTTAAGACAATGCAGCCGTTAATCAAAGACAACACAGGTTCATGAAGTGAAAATCATGCCTTATTAACTTACTGTCCTTCTATGATAAGTTTATCCATCTTGTGAATGAAGGGAAGACAGTGGATATGTTTGGTTTTTTTGGGGTTTTTTTCCCTCTCTCTCTCATGTCCAGTGAAAGGATTTTAGGGAATAGCTTATGGCTCTGTCTGGAACCACCATTGAGATGGTGGCCAAGTGCTAGAACAAGCTTCCCAGAAAAGTGATCATGACCCCAAGCCTGTTGGTGCTCAAGAAGAATTTGGAAAATGCTCTTAGCTCATAGAATTGTAGAATTGTTTGTGTTGGTAGGAACCTTAAAGATCATCTAGGTACAACACCCAACCCACACACCTCCCCCGCATAAACTGCTATTAAGTTTCCCGGGACCCTTGCCTTCTCCAGACTAAATAGTTCAAACTCTCTCATATCTTCATAGGAGAGGTTCTCCAGTCATTTGATCATCTTTGTGCTCCTTCTCAGGACACACAGTTTAACTGCTATGTTGCCCTGTGAGGTGTGAAGATTTTGGTCCAATGATCCCCACAGGTCCCTTCCAGCTCAGAATATTCTGTGATCCAAAGGCTTCATTTACTATTTGTTAAAGTGACTATTTCAAGTGGAATTCCCACACTTGATCAAACAAAGATATAGGAACCAAAGAGATTAGTGGAATGTTTTTTCCTGCAATCACAAACAAAGCTAAGAAGTTGTCTTGCATAATGCTTGCCATTGTTAAATATAGAAAAACTATAAAAGTCAAATTACAAAAGTCAAAAAAAGTCTGCTTACATCCGCTGTAAAAAACACTTTTCCATAAAATCTGTACCATTTTACAGATAAGAAGGGATATCCCCACAATTCATTTTTAATTTCTGAAAAATGAAACAGAACCTACAAACAAAAGAATTATTGGACTGGTTAAACTTTTCAAAATAAAGTATTTTGGAATATTATTGATTAAACTCCGTAATCACTTTATCATATCCCATCACTGCTTCTGATAATATAGCATATAGCAAAGATTTAAATGTCATGAAGGTACTAACAACTCAAACAGTGAAGAAAATTCATCTTTTACAGCGATAGTGATAACAAAATGGACCCTGAATGACATGAACAAAAGTATTAAGAAAACAAAGATCAACAAGAATAGTCAACATGGTTTCATGAATGGGAAAACATGACCACCTTCTACAATAAAATGACTGTCAAGGTTGATTAGGGAAAGCAGTCAATTACTGTCTACCTGGATTTCAGTAAAGCCTTTGCCTCTCATAAGGTTCTCAGAGACAAACTGTTGTATGTGCCAGATTAGCAGGTAGACTGTAAACCGGCCAGAAGCTGGGACAAGAGCAGAACAGTAGAACAATGCCTAGTTGACAGGCCGGTAAGCAGGTGTGTATCCCAGGGCTGAATACTGGCTCCAGTGCTGTTTAACAGCTTCACTATTGATGTGGAAAATAGGGAAGAGCGTATCAGCAAGTTTGCAACTGGTGACGGGCAACCTGCTCTAGGTAAACCTGCTGGAGCATGGAGTCGGAAAAGATGACTTCCAGAGGTTCCTTCCAAACTCAACAACTCTGTGACTCTGTGATAACCTTTAAGTTATTTCTTGCCAAATCTGTGGTGCCATTGTCACATAAAAAAAAAAAAAAAAACAACACAAAAAACCCTGTATATGTTGTCAAGAACTGCCTAGGTTTTAGCAATTTTTTTCCTTCTTTTCTATTTTCTCTATTATAGAAGAATTTTTTTTCCCAATAATTCCCTTCCCCCTTCTTTTCTTAGTTTTCAGTTCTCATATTCAATATTCCCATTAATTTACTCTTATTTTCCTCTCAAAACTCCTTTCTGATTCTCATATTTAATTCTCCTCCACATCTACATTGTTGCAAAGATTTTTCTGAATCTTATCCAACAGTCCTCTATTTTGGGCTTCCTTTTTTCTGCTGTTCAAAACTTTTTATCATATATATGATAAATATTCATGATTTTTCATCATAGCATAATAAAAACTGTAACCTAATTGATTTCATACAATAAATTAACAAAATAAATTAATATGAGGGACTTCAACAGATAATGGAGTAGGCACTGGAGGCCTTTGTTAAGATTAAGTGAAATCAGTAAGACAGAGACACAGGCTTCCTGAAGGTGTGATTTTTGCTTTCACGGGGATATAAATTAAACAGAGAAGTACTGTATTAGCATATTAATTAGTACAGAGGTTCATCCACTTTTTCAAAATGTGAGTCTGAATCATTCCAGATTTCAGGATGCCTTCTATCCAAGTACTTTAACCATAGCTAACTATTCAGATGTGGACTAACATGATATGTTTGTTCTTTGACTGCCATCATGTTTAGGTAGGTGAATTTAGCTTTTGGATTCTCAATGAACAAATGTTCACACTGGCCTTTTTGGAAATGGAGATAAGAATATTTTACTCCACATGTGACATTTGAGAGTGAAAACACTGAGGGTAATTAACTACTTTAATGTATGGAAAGTGTGTTGACTAGGCAGCCTAAAAGTGCCTAAACCTCTCCAACCTTCTATAGGTACTGGTTATAATATTTTATGCTGACTACAAGGGCTGGCAGTGAGGTTTAAGAAAAGTGCTACCATAGTAGCTGAAGCCCATGATCATCAAAGTCAAATTTAAAAGCCCATGAGGACTAAATCTGTTGGTGCCTTCAAGAGTTCAATATGCTCTAAATACATAGATGGTCCAGCCTATTATAAAATTTTGCCCATGTAATTACAAATGGTGAATTTCTCTGAAAAAAACTCCAAAAGGTATTGAGATCATTGACCCTTAATAGACATACAAAATAATAGAATACACAATAAAACATTTGTAGAAGGATGTGCCATATCTTTTCACATACTAAGCAAATGGAGGGAAACCTCCTTCTTTGGCCCTGTGTTCCAAGAAAGATTTATGACAAAAAGACTATAAAAAGTGTATTATTGGTAAGTCAAAGAATAGAGAAAAATAACTTACTTTTCTATATTTACTTGCTTGTTTGCTTGATTGAGATTTGCTGTCTCCAGACAACTTTCTAGACTGGTGCAGCCCCATGACTGATCTTCCACGCAGAGAGTGAGGGAGGAAGTGACAACATATACTCCAAGAGTAGTCAAAAAGAAGTTTAGGGCCTTGAAGCAGTTGATAAGGGATTCTAGGACACAAGCTTTATTCTTTTTTGTACTTCCTGAGAGCAGAAATACTAGAAAAAGTGAAGGGATGAGTCTATTAAACATGGTTTCATGGTTGGTATCACCACCAAAGTTCTTGATTTTTTGACAGGGGCATGATCTGTGCAGCACCAAGCGCCCTGTCATCAGACAGGACTTGCCTTTCTCACCAAGGGGGGAAAGTCTTTGCTCAAGAACCAGCAGAGATCATTGGCAGAGCTTTAAACTAGATGTGACAGGAGAATTAGACAATATCAGATTTGTCCCTTGCAAGGTGTGGGATGATATACAAAGGTTAGAGGGATAAGATTCTGTTGAGAGCCTTTTGCCAGTGGCTCTGAAAAGTGCTGGCCACAGCAGATCATCCTTTCAGTCCTGCAGAGATGAGCCAGGAACTCATCCAGTGACAGAAGCCAACAGCAAAAAGTCAGGGAAATATTTTAAAGGAATAAAGAAGGGTTCCTCTGGAAAGGCAATGCTGCCCACAGCCCAGCTGATGTTCTTTTACACCAATGCATGCAGCATGAATGACAAATAGGAAGAACTGGAAGCCACCTTGCTGCTGGAAAGTTATGACCTTGTTGCCCTTCCTGAAACTTGGTGGAATCAATCCCATGACTGAACTGTGCCTTTCAATGGCTATTTATAAGGGGCAGCTGAAGAAGGAGAGGTTGAGGGGTTGTGACCAAGATGATTAAAGGGATGTAGCATCTCACTATAAGGCAAGGCTGAGAGAATTGGGATTGCTCAGCCTGGAAATGAGAAGACTTTAAGGTGCCATAATTGCCGCCTTCCTGTATCTGAAAGGAGACCACAAGAACGAGGGAGGGAGACTTTTTACAAGGGCATGTAGTGCCAGGAAAAGCTTTGAATTGAAAGAGACTAGTTTTGAATTAGATATTATTATGAAGAATTTCTTCATTGTGAAGGTGTAGACAGGGGACAGGTTGCTCAGAGAAATCATGGATGCCCCGCCCCTGAAAGTGTTTAAAACCATGTTACATGGGTTTTAGAGCAACCTGGTCTAATGAAAAGTGTCCCTTCTCATGGAAGTGGAGGGTTGGAACTAGAAGATCTTTAAGATCTCTTCCAACCAAAACCATTCTGTGATTTCTAATGAATCTATTTAGTCAAAAAAAGACACTAGCCATCCTTAACTTACATTCACAGATACTGTAAAATGTGGAAAGATGAAAATAGTAATCAAAAAAGGCAAGGTAGTGATCGAAAAAAAAAAATAAAGAAAAAACTGGAAGTACAGCTAATTCAGTTTAAAGAAGACCACTAGTTATTGTATTTCAGATTCATCCTTCCCATTACAGAAGTGTCAAGGCTCTTTATGTAATCAATAAAAAGAGTAAAGCATCTCCAGAAAGCAATTTGCATCCTATATGGCATGTCCCTCTGGAAATTTTTTATTTCTTTCTTCTGACTGTAAAGTGAATTTGGAGTACTATTAATTTATTAGGCTTCTAAATTTAAAGACATAAATCTTTGGATTTTTGTGGAAAAAAAATCTTCATTTAGATGGTGCTCAGAATTTTACAATACACAAAAAAAATTAGAAGATTTGAATAAATGCAAATTTAGCTACTTCATCTCTTGAAAAATTAGTTATAGCTACTTTTAATAAACACTTCAGTCGTGTTTTTATTATAATATTTAATTCAAATCAGCTCATATTTGGGCTTCAGAAACACTTTTATTCTGGTAAAGGAAAAACTTGTCTCAGGATTAGACTTCAGTACCCATTTGTATGAAATATATATCAACTTTATTTAAAGAAATTAATTATTTCAATCATAAAATCGAAGTCATATCTGTGTTTTAGTGGTTATTTAACCTAGGTGGAGCTTCCTATCACTCAACTTGCCTATATACAGAATAGAATCAATGATCGGTTTTCTAGTGATGCCCTGAATCGTTTATTTCACCAGGAATCCACACAAGCATTTTCACTAATAATAGAAAAAGTGAGGCATAAACCATCATAGGAATCTGTAGAATTGTTTTAAGATGATTCAGAAATGCATTTTTTAAGACTTCTGAGTTTACCCACATACTTTAGTTTAATTATGGCACAGACACATTTATGAGTGGACAAAGTGCTTTTAAATAAAACTTGGCAAAAAGAAGTACTTCCAATGCCATCTGGCCTGTAGTAAGCATACAGTCTACAGGACTAAACAAGAACTCTCTCAATGAAATTATCCTCCTATTTTGGGCAATATGAATATCTCAGCCACAGCACCACCGGTATCACTTTTACAGTACCGTTTCTGTTTTGATGGGTTAACCTTGGCTAGTGTTCAGGTGCCTAGCAAGCTACAAGAAAACCTCATCCACAGATGTCCAAATGGGCTGGTTTATACATTCTTCTAGGTTACAGCTTTGTTCTCACAGAACACTGAAATAGAATTCATCCATATCTGGTGAAACTCAGGCTTGGGTTCATCTAAGGAATGATATTGGTGCTTATACGGGTGTATAGTATAATAATAATAATAACAACAACAATAACAGTAATAGTTGCTGTCATTGTTATTTTTTTTTTATGTCTGAGATGGATGATAATTGCTTATGGTAAGGTGCATATAAGATCTATTCACTGTGAATCATACATGAGAAGTGTTGCACTTATCTATTGTAAAAAGTTGGAGAAGAGAAGAGATCCGGGTGATGATGAAATACCTGATGCATTTTTCACCACTGAAACTGCATATAATGGAAATAGAAGAATTTAATTTTAACTGCACACAGGACACACACAGATATTCTGACAGCAGCATAGCTCTGCAGAGCAGGCAGAGAATAAGAGCATCCCCACCCAGACTAGGTGTGTGAACCTGCAGGGCATTAGCATGTAAGCTAACAATATTGATGTATTGGGTTTAAGTGGCAAGGTTTTGGCAGCAGCTGGACTGCAGCAGGGGTGTCGTCAGTGAGAAGACATCAGAACCTTTCTGCATGTCCATAAGAGGTGGTTCCAGATGTCTCCAAGAGATTCTGTGCTGCCCTTCAGCGATGTTGGTAGAACATCTGTGATAACATATGTGAGGAGGGTTACAGATGCTGCACATCAGCAGTTAAGTACCAACATGCCAGTGCACTGCCCAGTTTTTTCTCTCCTCCTTAATAAACTTCTGACATGAGGGGGTGCCACAAGTGAAGTATATAACAAACCATGAGGCCACAATGTGAAATGGATAATTTCCAAGACATGGGATTTTCTCCTAAGAAAAACAGCATAGACACAGCCTCAAAAGTCATATCTTTCTGTTAAATTTCACGGTCACTAATGACTGAATAAATTACTGGGAGAAAGCAGAAAGCCAGCCAGAATAACAAGAAAAACAGTATGACTAAATTAGTCTAATTTTCAATGGAAAGAGGAATAAAAGCAATACTCATTCAAGACATTAAAACCAGAAAACTTCTATTTATATGCAGGTTCCATTAGTTACATGAACAGCAGTATTTCTTCCTTATTATGTACATTGCAATTTAGGAAGGCATGCCTATGACATTAAACATTCTAAGATTTTTTTTTCCAGTTCAGTTTTGGCGATTTTTTCTATTGTTATTTTTTAATCAATCATTTGGGCTGAGAAATTTCTTTAAGATCATGAATTCAACTATAAATCTGATGCTGCCAAGTCCACCACTAAACCATGTCTCTAGACTGCCACATCTACACACCCTTCCCATTTTCCACCAGTTCCCTGCAGAGCCTGTTCCAGTTCCAGTACTTGAAAGCCCTTTTGAGAAAGAATTTTTTTTTCCTAATATCTAATCCAAACCTCCCCTGTTGCAATTTGAGGCTGTTCCATCTTGTCCCATTATGTCACCACAGGGAAGAGGAGGAGCCCCACCTTGCTACAGTTTCCTTTCATATAGTTGCAGAGTGATAAGCTATACCTTGAGTTTCCCTTTTCTCCAGAATAAACAACCCCAGGCCTCCCAGCTCCTCCACAGAAGGTTTTGTCTGTCACTGTTTTCAGTGAAGACACGACAATACATCTTAACACAATTCACCATTGGGATTCTCCATCATATTCCTGATGAATCATTCACAATTGATGCATTTACTATAGCATTAAGCTTTTTTCCTGGATGAGGGTCAAAACTGTCAGCATGACTTGTTCTGGATAATTTTTCATCTTGTGGTGTAAAGGATGATAAATTAGAGCATGTGCACACATTAATTTTTCTTGGACATCCTTTATGTTCGCAGCTATGATCTCCATTTACATGTTAAACAAATGTTTTAAAGTCTTTCATAGGTTTAAATTTGGCAATGCAAATTGTACAACTTCCATATGCTTGTTAGCAAGGGAATGCCTCATCCTTTCATCTTTCTCGTTTTTGTCCCAGTTCAGTGGTTGGGAACATAAAGGGCTGGCATGCAATTATTTGTTACTAATAGCTACTTACCCACCTGGGAACTTGTAAGTAGCCATTTTATAATTACAAATATGTTTTATGCCTTAAAAGTACACTTGCCAATGACTTAGCCAAATTGCAGTGCATGGGTCACATTCATTCTTCATGTTCATTACGAATTAAAAGTAAAATTAGTGTACATTTAAGCCTAGACAGCAGATGGCATTCAATGGTACAAGCACGCTGCACCATATGTCTGCAAAATGCTTTCAGAAAGTACTTGACAGTTCCCAACATTAAAAAAATAAAATTAGATAGTAAAAATAACTTATAGTATGGATATTATTTAACTAAAAATATTTTAATGAAGCCATTGAAATTTAGTCCCACTCACATTTGGTGTGATGAGAATTGAATTTACAAAAATGTTTCCAAAGATAGCACACTTCTTTTTTATATTCAAAAATTTATATTTTCATTTCCTTAGTTTTATTTAAAATATAAACATTTGTGCTGAAAGAAAATAAACTTCAATTAGCACTAGCAAAAAATTCATAATGTTTTTTTAGCTGTCATATTTACATGTTAATTCTGCTTAAATTTAGAGGTAGGTCTACTTACATGTAGTGCTTTCTTGTCCATAACCCATGGAGTTCACTATCATATCTGGGAACATCATGGTAGGTGTTAGTATTGCAATTTTTTTTTTTTTTTAAGTGACAATTTAAATTCTTTGGAAACAGATGGGTCTGAAACATTTTTCTGCACTTATGTTAAATCCTATCCATCATAAAGTCTAAATTATTCTCTTTTGCTATAGAAGGAATGTGCAACAATCCTGACAGCAAAAATGTACAAATCACATAATACAGAATGTAATTCCACAGATAAAGTTCAGAGTTATGCTTCACAGAGCCAGAGAGGAAGTCTGGTGGTCAGAGGGTTAAATGAAAACAGCTCAATTCAAGTAGTAAATGATGCATTTGAAAGACAGACAGTGAAATATGAAATGAGAGTCTTTTGTCTGTGTTGTAGAAGTAGCATAGTGGGCATCTCTCTGAGAAAAGGAACTATTGTTCCTTTGTCATAAACTTTTTAAAACATCTACTATTTTTTGCTTCATTAATAACTCATAAATTGAATGGCATAGGGTCATACAGAGACTAGATGACAAAAATAAAAGACGAAAAAAGAGACTTTTCACACTTAAAGTTTGGGGCATATTGTGGCTATTGTTAGTAGATTAACACCTCATAAAATCAACAAGCGTATCTTGCAAACGTAAATATCAAACCAATAATGAATCTTTAATATGCATAAAACAGTGTGTTTTGTGTTAAAAAAAAAAAAGTTAAACTCGATGTACTCATACTTTAAACTAGAAAATTTATTTGGATGTTATATTTTGCTAAAAGACTACTCTCAGACTAATGGTAGCACTTTGTCTTAGGTGCTTGGTACATAAATGTGAGATTAAAACCCTCTAGTCTAAAGAAACGTGAACATTTTTAAGAATAAGTGGGGATAGATATATAAAGACACAAACAACTTTTTACACATATTAATGACAATTTACTTTAAAAAATATGACCTGAAAAGGTCCTTGCAATATAAAACCAAAGGTAGATTACTGAAATAATCTTTGAATCACTACTGAAGAAGTGAGCAAAACTAGTGGTAAGAAAATCAAAGGGAAAAGGTAAATGCCACATAATTTTGACTTAGGAAAAAAGTAAATTTAAAAGAAAATTCTGTAATTCTTCATTGGGCTTTTTTTTAAAGGTCTCCATAAGGCGAATGCAGATTTCTAGATACTGTGTATTCTACATTTTCTCAGTAGTAGAGAGGAGATCATTAGTGTTATTAATGAACATTTATTACCAGATTTATGTTGCCTTTCAAGCAACTCAGTCATATAAAGGAATACATTCCACCTGGCACATTTTTTTAAGCCACTGCAGAGAAATACTGATTTGCATCTTCAGTTCTCACAAGATGTGACAGGTTGTGAATGCTTAAACTGACAGCAGCCTGTGAGTAATAGCTAACTTTCCTCCTACTTTGCTATTGTGTGTCTAAGAAATCAGATGCTGTTGAAGTCAAAGAGTAAACAAAAGATGGCATTTACACAAACTGTCCTACAATAAGTCCTTTACCAACCTTTTCTTATCAGAAATAATAAACCAGGGACACAAAAGTTGTCAATGTGGCCTTCTACAGCTCCACTGCAGAGAAAGAACTTGGAAAGTTCCACAAAGTGGCTGTCTGCTCTCAGTGAAACCCTCCATAAAAGGGAAACTGTCTTTTTTCTGGAGTATTTCACAAACAACACATTATGAGTAGTTCATGTGGTTCTTGCAGGCTATTGATAGCATTATTTAAGGTATCTCCATCTAGATTTTGAGAAAGAAACACCCTGTTATTGCTGAAATGTCACTTTTACTCTATGGATATTCATAATGCAAATAGGAGCTGTGATACAAAAAGCAGTGAAAGTGGTAGCATTTTCCAATTAGACAGCAATGAAAATGAATACACACAATTTTCTCACTTTTTCTTTTTAAGTTGTTAATACAGCAAGTACTGTCTTAGCTTTGTAAACATGCAATTCTTGGTCACACTTCAAAGCTGTATTCCCTCATGTGTCTTTGCTCTCAGACATCCTCAAGCTCTTGTAACACCATTCCTAGAAGTGTTGAACTCCAAAAATATTATAGGCCCCAGGGTCACAATCTAAATATGTGACCTATTCTGATTATTTGCATAATATTTTCATTATTTAATGAAATTAAATAGATTTATTTGTTCTTCAAGTCCTGAATTAGAACACACTTTAATATAAATCAAAATATATCAAATCTTAAAGGAACTTGTAGTGAATCAAGATTACTTATTGACCTAATATTCCAGTGTTACTTGTGATTACTCATGCCAGAAAGTGGGTGAACACCCTTAGTTTGACTTTGTCTGATTTCAAGTTGCAGGTGTTATGCATTATGACATTGCCTTCCAAAAAAAGAGTCCTTCAGTTCTGTTTCAATTATTCTCTAAATAACTTGAATTTTAATCTGTTTTAACAAATAAAGCCTTATTTCTTGACTACAGACATTTCAAGCTTGACAACATTGTGGAAAATCCTTGGTTATCTGAGACATCCTCTCAGGACTGGTGCATAAAACACAGCAGTCCAGATCACTCTGGCTCAGCAGTCATAAAAGTTTCCCTACAGCAACTCAAATAGCATTAACTACCCATATTTAGGTAATTAAATTATATTTCATGAGGTCAAGACATTTGCTCTAATCACTCTGAAGCAGTGCAAACTCCTACGTTTGTTGTGCTGAATAGCTCCCTAGGCACTTTGCTGACTTTCTTGCCAAGGCATAGGATTCAATTCCGTAGTTGTAGGTGCCTAGCATCATTTTGGACCCCATGAAATGTTCCCTGAAGGAGGTCTATCTCTTGGATATACAATGCCACATATGCCAGCCCTCTGCAGATATCTTGGTAAAATCCAGATCATCTCAGATAACACCGCACAGCTATGTTTAGGTATGTTTAGGCAACAAATTTCCCCATATTTTCATAGTATTAGCACTTAGACACTGGAGTTTCCTAGGGACACCTATGATATATGCCAGTTTATAAGTGTTAGAAAGCAACCCCACTCCTAACAATGTAAGGCATCTCTAATGAACATCTCTTGAAAACTACTTTACTTAAATAACTTGGTTTACAACAGTTTAAAATTTCATTAAGATATGTCTTTGTAACATAAAGAATATAGTTACTTAGCTAAGACTATCCCAGGAAATATGAAAAAGAGTCAGTGACCTTTTGTGATGGAGTGACTTCATGGGTGGGCAAGGGAAGGGCTTCAGATGTCATTTATCTGGACTTCTGTAAAGTCTTTGACACAGTCCTCCACAGTATCCTTCTCTCTAGATTGGAGGGTGTTGGATTTGATGAGTGGACTGTTAGGTGGATAATTGGTTGGACAGACATATCCAGGGGGTAGTGGTCAATGTCTCAGGGTCGCCATGGACATCAGTGACCGTAGTCTTCCTTTCTTGACTCCTAGAAAGCCTGAAAAAATTGGAAATTTTAACAATAATATATGTAAAGCCATCACTGTAATTCCTGAGTGTTGGGTTTCTGAAGGCTGCCTTGATCCATGCCATAATGTAAATTAGCACAATGGTGCTGTTAATCAAACTGGATTGCAACAATATCTAGGAAGCATTTTACGGGTAGATTAAATTAAACACCCATCAGAGTTAGGAAAGAAAAAGGTGACAGTAACCTTTCTACTGGCTGTTGCTGGGCAAATCCCCATCGATCTCCTTAGGACAGAGTTACAACCTGTGCAACATCATGCCCAAGCAATTAGGAGCAGTCACAGTGGCTAGTTTGTAAGTTATTGGACTATATCTAGAAATGTATCTAAAATGTATCACATTTTGTTAATGCATTCTAAGACTATACATACCTGTGACAGCTCTCCACAGCACTCATCTTCCACTGCTCCTGCAGCAGTACAGGATTCTTTGATCATCTTCTTTCAGCAACCCTACCGTCTGACCCCTTCCAAGCTATCTTGTTTCAGTTTCCAAAGTTTCAAACTACTTTGGTCTTCTGACTCTGAGCTCCTAAGATTATCTTTGCTTCAACATTCAGCTATTCTAGACACTCAAAATAATTTCTAATAATATTTTGACTTCATGGGCTAGCACTTCCACTACTCTAGATAATTTAACCATATTTTTCACTGTGTTTAGTCACTAGTTTTGCTTTTTTTTTTTCTGAAACAGTACTGCACCTATTAATTTCTATTGACTGCTTTTCTTCTTTGCTATACAATTCACTTTACTCTGCCACTGAAATTATGATTTAACATACCTTATGTGTTTAACATGGGTTGCTTGTGTGGAAAGTAAAAGTAAGCAATGCTTCCTCTAGAGTATTATTTGAATCTTTCTTTCCCCCAATAAGTCCTTAGGGAATAACAAGAAAAATATATGTGTTAGAAAGGTAGCTAAGAGGAACATGTAATAAAGATTGTGGAACAGAACTTGCTACAAAGAATTTTTATGAATTAACATTAGGAAGTACCTTAATTAGTACAATATTAAACTCAATTTTGCCCGTAGGTAGAATAAGGACAAAGCTATTAAGAAAACGTTGATCTATTTTTAAACACCACTGACCTTTCCAAGAATTATGTTTTGCACTGGGTATATTTCCATGTTTTCTTACAGAGTGCTATTCTGTAATGTATGCAAGGATAGAAAGGATCAGATTAAAGCAGGCAAAACTTACTCATTATCCATCACTTAGAGGTTTTTTTTTTCCTGGATTATCTTCAACCTGATTTCTAGCTGAAAAGTGTCCTCAATTTAAATTTCTTAGCCTATAAGACTCTATAGATTAGATTGTATATAAACATACATGAAATATATGTAGATCAAATTGTTTTGAAGCAGTCGAAGACCTAGTAGACATAACAAATTCCCACAGGCAATTACAGCTGACTACACTAGTGGCAGTACAGTGTTTAAATAAGGTATTTACAACTCTGCTTTACATTTTTGAATTACAACACCTTACAACACAGCACTATAAATATATCTGGTTTCAATTATCCTAGGAGATGAAAGGTGATTGCAAATTTCTAAAGTTCATTAAATATGTGACCTCACATTTTTAATTAATTCAGTCACAACCTACTGCAATATATAATTGGTAATGTGTTCCAATTTGGATTTATTATTAGCCTTTTCTGTATGTTAAGGTATTTAATAATTTGAAATACTGTTGAAATTCATATTTAAAGTTTAATAATTTGAAATACTGTTGAAATTCATATTTAAAGTTTAACTGCAATAAAAGAAAAAAATTTCCAGTCCTGTCTCATTTTTAAATTTGTCCTTTGATTACATATGATGAGACAATCTATATGGTGACTTCAGGAGTTTGATAGATCTATTTCAGAATCTGAAGTGAGGAATTTTCTCTTCTGTTATTATTTGAAACAATGTGTGCAACAACAAAAATCACAATTTAGCCTCATGCAGATGGTCTCAGATACCAAGCAATCACAAATTGCTCTGACACTTATATTTGGGCAAGTAACACTTATGTGCTTAGTATTAAGTAGGCTGAGTTTGGTCTTGGCCTCCAAAACTAAAACTCAACTCGTTTAATTTTCTGAATTTTGTGTCATTTCATAAATAATGTTGTTGTAACTCTACATTAGAATATTAATAATAATTTCAGTCACATTAATTTGAGTCTCATCTAGAGGAAGTAAATTTTTGTAACATAGCAAGAGCAAAATGCAGGAGTCTTCCTTGCAACCCACCAATGCCTTTGAAGTTATTCATGCAAAGCATACTGTTATGTAGGTTTATAATTTTTAAGTTCATCTGTATTATTTGAGCTCAGAAATATCATTATGCAGTAGTTAAATTAAAAGCTGAATACTTTAGATCTGAGTATCATATTCCTAAGACCTGTGTTTAAGTTATTAATAACAAGATTAAAGATTTTTATAATGGGATATAATAGTATTGAAAAAAGTTGTCAAACTGCTGTTTTCAGGGCTGCTACTACTGTAGCACATTCTACTACACAGGTACAGAAAAATCAACATTAAGTACTAGCTTATATCCTAGCTGTATATTCATAGTGTACATGCTATAGGATATAATCTGTCTAGAAAGTATATAACTACATATGCCTTATAAAATATACATACACACAATCTAGAAATTTATATACATGCATATATAAAAATGTTTGTCCTTTTTGTCGTATTATAAATGTGGCACACCACTGTTCCATTTAGTTTTTTGAGACTGACTCAGTTTGCCTCATCATTCTATAGTTGATGTCTGAGAAACCAAAAAATGAAACGTATGTGACCATGAACATCGGCACAGTCTGGAGACAAGAGTGCAAATGAGTAAAGGCAATTTGTCAGCTTAGGGTGAGTAACAGAATGGTTTTCATTAGAAGGGACCTTTAAAAATAATCTAGTCCAAACCCCCAGTTATGGGCCAGGACATCCTGCACTGGGTCAGGTTGTTTAAAGCCTATTCAATTCGATTTCGAAAAATTCCAGTGATGGGATATCCACAACCTCTCTGGGCAATCTGCTCCAGTGCCTCACCACTCTTGTGATAACAAATTTCTATTTAAACCTCCTTCAGTTCTGTTGCTACATGCCCTGGTAAAAAAAAGTCTTCTACCATCTTTCTTATAAACACTTCTAGGTATGAAGAGGTGACAGCAAGGTGTTCCCAGAGCCTTCTCTTCTCCTCAGCCTTTGCTCACAGGAGATGTTCTGGACTACGAGTCTTTTTCTGGAGTTACTCTTACAGGTTCATGTCTCTCTTGTACTGGGAAGTATCAAAACTGGATGATAGAGGTGAGGTCTCCTGAGAGCAAAGTGGACGAGGGAGAATCCTCTCATTCAACATGCTGGCCACATTGTTTTTTATGAATATCTGGATATGACTGGCTTTCTAGGTGGCAAGCACACATTGCCACAACTCATGTTCAGTTCTTCATCCATCAACACACCCTAATCCATCTCTGCAGGGCTACTCTTGATCCATTATGTCACAGCCTGCATTATTACTGGCAATTGCCCACTCAGGTGCAGGACCTAATTTTATTGTTCCAGTAGAGATACTTGAGGATCATCACTAAGTATTGATCTTCCTTTGGGCCTAGAGACATTGACCATTATAGCTCTTTGGATGCAGGCTTTCAACCCACTTCCTTATCTATCTAAACACTCATCTCTTCCATTCAGGGATAAGAATCCCCTCTACAAATTATTGTAAGAAATTGAGTATTCCTATGTAGGGAGTGATAGTAAGAGTCCAAAGAAGGAACTTTGTAGTGGTGAGCCCTCTGTACCTATGTGGAAAGCATCTCTTTGCAGAGGAGGACCAGTTTTAACCCCTCAGAGAAATCAGACAAAGTGGAAAGATAGTGGAGAGTAGATGAAAAATAAAATAAGAGCAATATATTTTTGAAGCCATGAATCTTGATTGTGTTGTGATACTTTTATCTACCTTTGTGCTGTGAATTTATAAAGTAGAATAATCTGCATCTCTTCAAAGCCCACAGAGAAGCCTAGCCTGGGTATAGAGGGAAAATATCAAAATTCCTTGGGGACAACTTTCATAAATCTCTAGATATATTTCTGCCTGAAATCAACAGGAATTTTATTAGCACTACATCAATTTCCCAGCAAGTGAACAGATGACCATGTGAATTTTGAAACATCTGTGTGTAAACGTGAGAATTAATGGTTGCAGGATGCTTAGCAACCTAATCAGTTTTACAGTAGGAGGTCATTGTAGAATTTGATTCATTGTGACCTTAGATCTCCTATCTTTTGATAAACAAATTCAACAGAAACTTTGACTTCATTTCATCATTTAAGAGAGAAAAAAAATGTTTCAGTTACTCAGCTATTCATGAAAATTCCTGGGAAAAAAGTAAAATTCGCCCCAATCATTTGACTGCATCAACAGATTACTCAAATTTCATGTCACTTCTTGCTAGCCAAAACATAAAGCTGAAAAAATGCAAAAAATGACAGAAAAAAAGCCCCAACAACGCAGGAAAACAAAACAAAGCTGTGGTGTTCTCCCTCTACCAAAACAAGCTATAATGGAGCTAATCTGAGGTTCCCTTCTGATCTGACATTTGTCTGAAGTGAAATGAACGTTTATAAAGTTTTTTCTTATGCAGTTTCATAAAAAGCACTTTGTTACTGCTTTGAAGAAAAATCTGGAGGCACGTGAAGCAACCAACAGATTCTTGCTTACCACTTTGGTTAGTTTTAGTTGAACAAACCAGTCACAGCACAATAGAAAAAACAAAACCACAGGAGTGCTCAACCATTTTTGAGTAATGGTCCTATTTGCTTTTTTTTAAGTTGAACTTCCAGAAAGCAGTGGGAATAATGTGTTAACACAACATTTGGCTAATATCTGAAAGTGTAACTTACTTGGCTTTATCCTTGATAAAAATGAAGAACATTTTCAAAATGTTATGTGGGTGTCTGGTAAGGCTAATGGTGAAGTTGTACAAAATATGAGTAAGACTATAGTAATAGGGCATTATAATGGAAAATAAGTGCAGAGAAAATAGTACTCCTACATAATACCTTTAAAAGATTGTATGTAGCTTTCATGTAGATATTCCTAATATATTTGTGTATAGATATTTCTACATGGATACAGATAAAAGTATATGCCTATATATATATATATATATACGCACTACAAAACAGGGATGAAATAAGGTGATCTGCATGATATAATTATGGTAATGACAAAAGAATAGAGTTGCCCCTTAAAAATACAACTGAAGAGGAAAAGCATTCAATTAGTTAGTAGAAAAAAGAAAAATATCATAACTACAATAGCTGCAGTGTAGTGGCATTAATAATACAATAACACTGCTCACATAGCACTTTTCATGGGCAGAGCAGGCCATGCAGCAGCTTACCAGCAGGTATTGCAGAAAGGCTGCAATACCAATATACCTACCTTACAGAAAATGAGATCTAGAGGTGTAAAGTTCCTTGTGAACAAGAGACAGACTCAGGAATATGCCTCTTGATTCCTACCTCTATGCTGCCTTGATAGCTGTTAATTCAGTTCTTGCCAGAAATTTAGAAACAAATCACAACTAATCCCAATAAAAAAATAATGAAAATTTTGCTAAGCATTTTTTCATTAGTCATAATTTTTCACAATCTGCCAGTCGTTGGCTTAATATCAGTTTCAAGCTGCTACTAAGACAAGAAGCTCACATGATGCAATAAGCATAGGAAACTAAATGTCTAACTTCACTCAGAAATTTTACACAACATTTTGCCCTGTGTTGTTTGATATACCCATGTATAAGCAAGACTTCCCTTGCCACAGATTTGCAAATATCAGTCTATTCATATGAGTGAACGTTACTCAAATGAGTGCAGCTACAAAAATTATGAAACAAAGTCTAAGCTCAAATGATCTTTTTTTTTATGAAAATAGTATGCCAGACCTTCTATTCATAAAGCTCTGTGGTGGTTCAGGAATAATTTATACCACTTTTTGATTAATCCATTTTGTTCTAGGCATGGAAAATATAAGCCAGTTTAGGCAAAATGCTAAAAGATCTTTTCATACCCCAAAACAAGTAATATCTTTTAAATTCCTGGCTACAAGACTCTGTAGTATCATTTTCTTCACTAGATATTTTTATTTAGATTGTAAAATGTATGTTTCTCCTAGTAGATTTTCATTATTTGGTAATTTCCAGTAAGTGTGACAAATGTATGTTACTTACACTGTTTATATGTTCCAAGGTGCAACACGGTATTTTATCAGAGGTATTGTCTGGGGTTTGGCTAGGATGGAATTATTTTTTTTTCCTAGTAACTGGTACAGTTCTGTGTTTCAGATTTAACATGAGAATGATGATACCAAAGTGACGTTGTGTTTGTTGCTAAGTAGTACTTTGTCTGTGACACAAACTTTTCATGTTCCCACTCTCTGTCAGTGAGCAGGTGCACAAAGGCCAGGAGTTAGCACAGCCAACCAAAGGCTCTCCTATACCACAGAAAATCATACTTTAATTATTAAACTGTTCTTATTTCAACCCAAGTGCTTTACTCTTTTTTGTCTCTCCTCCCTATCTCACCACAGGGGCAGGGGGGAGGGAGGAGCACATGCTCAAGAGAGTGGTACTTTGTTGCTGGCTGGGATAAAAACCAAAATTTATGCCCAAAATTTAGTAGCCTTTATGGACTGGAAATTCTCAGCACTAAACTATGGAGTTAATATTAAATAAATTTACCCTTCTTGAATTTCAATAACATTTTTGACCACCTTTAGTTTTTTAATATCCTGTGATGCTTGGCATAATTTTAGCTCTTCAGTAGCATTTTTCTAACTAGTTTCTGAATTCCATGTTCATTCCATGGGTTTTTATTTCTTCTTAAGTGTAGTTTATCACACTTTTGCCATTCTGATTTCTTGATTTGAGAAACATATTCCAGTTTCTAAGTGAGTTTTATTTAGCTAGATATTTCCAGGTAGATTGAAAAGTACATGGTAAGTACTTTATGCTTTGTTTTCTCTTCAGAGATTACAATACTTGGATGCTTTTAAGAGCAAGATAAGCATAGCAAAAAATTGAGTCTGTCATTAGTCAACACACATTTAATGCACTTCAACGGGCAGTACTAATTATACATAGTACTCTATTTTTATATGAAGTTTGTAAATGCCTGAAAAATATTTTTATTTTTAACTTCTTAGAATTTCTGAACCCTCCATGTTTTTGCAAAATGGGGCACAAAATAACCAATTCAGTATTCCTTAATTTTATTAGAAGCGTTGAAACTAGTACAGTTTGACTACTCAAAAGTGTCTTTGTGACTTTGTATGTTACAGGCCACATGTTATGTTTCTGAGATTAGGACTCATTGGTCTATATTTATTGTTTTCAGCAGATAATTCCACTTAAGGAAAAAAAATAAATAACACAAAAATATTTTTCACAGCTTGAATTTTATCTGAAAACCAGATATACAATACAAATGTATTCTGTATCCTGCCATTGTTTTACACTTCTGTATGTTGTGACCTGTGACTTCAGTCTCTTATGAAAGGGCTTAATGTGCCTCAGTTTACTTGTCTTCTTTACAGATCACATATCACTGTGTCCAAAAGGCTAAAAGCATGATTTCCCTCCAGATGCCAACAAAATGTGTCAATAACCAATTCACTATATTTTTGTTATGTCTTTCCTATTTCTTTTTTTTTTTTTCTTTTTTTTCAAGTCTAGGCATAGTGTCTTTCATTCATTGTCATTATTTTCTCTGTCAAACTTTTACAGTATACGAAGACACACAATTGTAAAACACCATCATCTGCTATGACTCATGCTTCTGTCAATACTGTAAAAAGACCAGGTCACCTAGAAACATAACTTTCCACACTTTTAACCTTCCATTAAAAGTATCTGGAACATTCTGACCTGCCTTTATTAAATGTAGTCACTTTCCGAATCTTTTCTTTCTCTCATCTTTCACTGAAAATCAGACCTCAGGGATAAATTCCAAAGCTGCTTGCATATTGATATCAAACTATAGATCACTAGGATTTATTTTTAACATATAATTAATTTAATTTGCAGCCTAATTTTTGCAGACCCTGTGCAATAATTTTAACTACTAAGCCAAAAGATAGCCCAAAAAGTGGTGAGCAGTATTTTCTACCACCAGAATGCAGAACTTAAGATGAACATGAAAAATATTGCAAGTTGAAGTCATGAGGAATCTCACAGGACTATATTTGTGATACAAAGTTACTATCCAGCATATTATTTTTGCTCCACAAAGCAGAAACGAGGATTTTCAGTTTCTCAGTTTTCTCAATTCATCTGCCTAGGAATTCTTATACAGTCAAAGTAAACAGGAGAACAACTCTTGGGAATCTGGTCTGATAAAAATCAATATACCTAGATTTATTATTTTTTCTGCTTTCTTCATCTTTTCCTACCTCAGTAGATCCCTGACAGCCATCACAATTGCTTACCCTTGTAAGGTTCTGTATTTATGTCTTCTATAAATCTGTCTCCTAATGAAAATTATTAGACATTCTTTTCCCTTCATTGATACAAAGAGTTCTCATTAAATGCTTTATGTCCAGATGTCTCCACATCTTCCTCTTTTTTAAAGGTGTCCATGATTTACTATAAATTAAAAGCTGATGAGGTTTCTGAGCCAGCAATAAGCAGAATGAAACACAAATACGTTGTATTAAATGACTCAAATTCTTCTTGATTCCGTAATATGTTTACTAAAACTTTGGAAGTTCCCATTACAATTTTCTTAATCTAGATTGTGATTGCTGAAAATCATAGGCTGATGTAAACCACAACCAAAGTTTCTGAAGAGTTTCAGAGTATTTTCCTTGAGAAAGGAAGAATACTAAAGACACAAAAAAAGTTGTTTCAGACTGATGTAGAAGTGGGAGATATGTCCAGCTGCAAGTATCTATGCTGGAAAATTAATGTTTTATAACAAATAGCATTTGTTATTGCCAAATAAGGCAAACTTAGACAAACCCTGTTCTTGTGGTTGGATATGCACTTTAATAACAGTTGCACATTTTCATGGCCATATGTTTGAGTTCAGAAGCCAAACTTTTGGAGCTCTACCTACCATTGTAAGCCATATGATAAAGCTAAACTCTTGGGTAATTGCTAAGCATAATAACCCTTGTGACAGTTTTGTCCTTGATGCTGATGTTACCCTTAGAGATTAGATGGGCCCTTCAAGCGATATCTCCTTCACATCGATCTGATTGAAAGAGAAACCTGTAGACTAGCTTTCAATCTCTTTATCTTCAATGCTGTGATTAAAAGAAATCCATAAGCACTATCTGAATCTGCCTCTTTTCTCAGTCAGCTTGGCAAGTTCCATTAACTTTCCTGGATGTCGCTGACATCAATCTCTGTGGATTGAAGTATTGAACAAAAATGGCTAAAGTTTATCACACCTTAATGCTGTCTAGTGCAGATGCATTCCCAGGACTCAGAAATGTTTATCCATTCAACTCAGGTCTAGTTTCTTCTCAATAAACTAGGATAGAATCCTTATGGCAGGGAAAAACAAAATAAAATGCATAGTTTTATCTTTTTTTTTATGGTTTTGGTGGGAATGATTGCCTCAACTTTTTGTTTTTGTGTAAATGATAGAGGACTCTGTTGACTCTCTTGCAGAATTTCCTATTTCAACAGCATCTCAAGAGCTGGATGTTCTTTTCTGCTTTTCTCTCTCCTATAAATATCACTGTTTTCTTGAAATAAGTAAACAAATACAACAAGCAAAGAAATGATCACCCACACCCTTTTTCCCTCTTAGTGAAATGTAGGCTCCTGCTTACAAAGAATGATGGCCAGAAGACTGCCAAGAACAGAATGTGCAAAGCAGGTGGCTCATGCTAAATCAAACATCATTGATTAACTCCACAGGAATCCTGAAATCAACTAATATTTACAACAGTCTACCACACCAGTGATTGATTATGGCTCAGCTATAGCCAAATACAAACATTTGTGGAAAGAACAAAATAGAGCTACAGATAGAATGGGACAACACACACAGACACTCATAAACAAATAGATTCCCAAAAGTCAAACAACCACACTAAACCTAAAACCAGGATGACTGCAGTCAGCAAATACTATCTTGTTAAGAAATTAAAGACCTGGAAACAATTTTAGCAAACAAAAATGCCCTAAATTCAATGAGCAGGATACGTCTTTATCTCTCTGTAACAGGAAAAAAAAAATATGGCCATTGTTATACAGGCAATTGCTTTTCCCTCATTCTCTCTCTAAACAAGTGTTGTTACACTTGATATATCTTAACAACCCAAAATTCTTCAATACTGGCTTGAAACTCCAGTCTGAATTAGTTAGGTTTTGATCCCTAGCTACATATTTCAGAAAAATGAACATCACTTAAAGAGTTATACAATGTGACAAATGAAATAGAAATAAAGTTATTTTAAAATCTTTATTTCAGTGACATAAAATAATTCCCCTTTATATCAGCGTATTTGAAAAAAGAGTAGCCATTTATTGTTTCAATAGATGGATATGGAAATTATTTTTAATCCTAGTTTACCAAGACCATTTAAACTTCCAACATATTCTTCTTCCAACCTGTCAGCTTTAAGTTCATCTCATTTCTGCTAGAGTTTTAAGACTCAGATCTAATTTGGAATAAGCCATAACCTTTTAATCTCATAATGTTTTAAAATTCATCCTGCAATGAAAACATTATATATAAAAGAGAAGGGGTACCCTTTAAAATATTAATGAAAATAATAATAGAAATAAAGCTGCTGTTCAACTCAAAGAGATGAAAACTGTCATGCATTTAAACAGTACCTTTGAGCTTGAGACCCATTTATTTCAATCACCATATATAGGAAATATTTACCAATAAAAATGTTACAGGTCTCAGGAACCATCACTGATTGAGTGATGAAATATGTCTTGATCTGATCCATGACTAAAAATTAATTCTTCAAGCCAACAAAAATCCTTTCTCTGATTTCTGTCATCAAAAAATTATCACTGTAGTATTAAGAGATTGTGTATACATCAAAAATTCAACCTGAAACTGAGAATACACAAACTAGTTGGAGTGAATGAAATACGTAGATTTCACTGGAAGGATGGCTGCAAATTTATTTTCAGTATTGAAATTTTTGCTGATAGCTTGAATTTCGTTCACCCAAAGATTTTTCTGCTATTTCATCTTTCAGGACAATTACTAGTAATTTTATTCAAGTAATTATCACACTGGCTTATTTGACATAAGCATATCTCTGTTTTTGACTCCATACTGGGATTATTGTGGAATTTATACACAGAGTTTGCCAATTCAAAGGTTCATGACTTGAAGGAAACATGCTGCTCAGGCTTATCTTTCTGTTCTGCTACAAGCAGGTCAATTAACCATTATTTTCAATGTCTTCTGAAACTTTAATTTTAGGACTACATTTCAGATGCTTATAAAGTAATTTAATCAGACTTTAACAAATTAAATTAAGTTACCTCAAGCTGAAATTCTTATGATGCTAGGGGAACTTTTATCTTCCAACAAAAAATACTTCAGCTATTTAATGAACTAAGGAGAGCTCTATGGGTTTCATGATTTGGGTTTTTTAATGCTAGAAGGAATTCTGGCAATATATTCTTTGGAATACTGTTATAGGACCAAGCTATTGGATAGGGATTTGAAATCTGGCAGCAAATCTATTTTTTTCTTTTTTAATCCTTACGAAAATTTGTCCTTGTTTGACCTAGTTACAAGCCTGAGAAACACTGTAGTTTGCATATTCTTAGGACAGACTTCCAAGAGGTTAAGTGTTAAAACCGCCATAAGATTTGGTAAGTTCTCTAAAGCTTTCTACAGCTATTAGAAATGTGCAAGCTGCCACTTGACATCTGGCCAAGAATTACAGGTGCAAATCCATCACGCTCTCCTCTAGTGACCATTCTGGGTGGATCTGGGATCTGATTGCAGAAGAGAAATCAGGAGAGAAATCAAAGGGGGACTTTTGTGTGCTTTCGATAATTTTCTCCCAGAGAAGAACGATGCTAACTTTGAAAATGCTTAAATTAAAAAAATGTAATTCTACAAGTTTAACATCAGCTGCTACTCATCTTTGGGGAGTTTTATGTGAGGTTTAGTGGTTTTGTTATGTTTCTGTTTAAAATCTCAGAACCTTAAAAGCATAGAATCTGGAAGTTAAACATTCTATAGAATTTGGAGACAATGAGAAATCTAAAGAGAAGGAACAAGATACAGGCTCACTTTACAAAAAAATTACTTGCTATTGGAAACTTAATTTGCTAATTTATATAGTCATCGTGAAATGTCACAGAAAGCTTCTGGATGTATTAATTTTCTGAAGAGAAAATAAGAGGGATAACATTAGAGTTGATTTGCAATTCAGAGTCATCTTCCTGTGGCAAATTCTGACATGTTAAAATTTCAATGTCTCACAGTCTGAAAAGAAATTAAGTCTTAATAATTTATTTAAAGTGAAATATCCACAAACTATTTCATCTTGCTATTATCTATAATTAAAATATTATTTTAAGTGCATTTATAAAAATAAGAGCATCACATTCATAGTATTTTAATCATAAAATGAGTCATGAAAGTGATGACAGTAGTATGTTTCCACCAATAATTTAAAAATAGAAGAAAGGCCATTTTATGAATGATGATCTTAAAGTAAATTTAAAAAATTACTATTTTTATAGCTTTCTGAGAAAGAGTTTAACTTTATTTTTAATTTATTCATAATAATGAGTCAATATTTTCCATTCTGTGGGACTTTAGTCTTGTGTTCTCATTCCATTAGGGCTCATAAGAATATTGTTTTAAACAAAATCTTTATCAATACACACGGCTCAACTAGAATGTGTCATATTTTGTGTCCCCCATCTGCAGTAAATAATAAGACACTCTTGCAAATTCCAATAATTTTTAGTCACGGAGACCCTGACTTTCCAAAAACTTATGTTTTTTTCTCACTTCTACAAACTGTGCCTATAACCAATGACATAAAAAATTATTCTATTTGCCTGAGCTCACATATTTTCTTCAGAAAGGTCCTTTTAAGATGATCATTATAGTAGTGGACTTCTCCCCTTTTCTGGTCTTTTTATTTTTTCACAATGGCACCAATTTAATAGATTCAGTGAAAAAAACATAAGAAGGAGGAGAAAATAGATTTGGTGAATTATGTAGTTGAAAAGGTGTGAGGGAAGTTTGATCCAAAATAATGATAGAAAAAACAATTATTATTATATTTAATAAAAACATCATATAAATACAACTGAAGTTATTAATAAATAATGTTTATTATATTATTAAATAAATATTTATACCATGTTAACATTAAAATTTTTGATATCTTTATGAAGAAAACCAATAATTTTCCATAAAGAATCATGTGAAGGTTTGCAAAAGAGCTTATTTACCCAGAGCACTGCTCAGAGCTGAGTTTGTCTGCTACTTAAAAAAAAAAAAAATTGGATAAACCAAGGAAAAGAGTCTTAGTCTGTCTTCTTCTAGCTGATGGAGCTACTAGATAGCAGTCATGCTAGCTTTCGCTTGTTCCACTTGTGTTTGTGCCGTTCCAGGATTCTCAGTTGCAGCCAGTTATCTAGTTACTCAGTGGTGAAATTGGAGGGAAAGGACTCTACCAAGAATATTTCCAGACCTGATAAGGTAGTTGAAGTGAAAAATGGCTTGGGCTGAAATAGAATCACAAAAACTGATCCTCTACTTTCAAGGTAAAAGGTCCAGCCATCGGGATAATTCATTTTCCTAGTCTGGGCTGTTTAATGGAAGTGACTGGGAAGGCTGCCTGAATTTGTGGTGAAAATCAGTCCACTGGCTATATTGTCTGAAGGGAGCACAGACTGACATCTGTATGGATCAGGACAGACTTTACACAGGAAATTCCTCACCAGGCTGTGTCTCCTGTATCTGTGAATGCACTCCTAATGTAGACACCATAGACATCATAAGACAGAAATACTGTGTAAATTTACTTGTGCTCTCTTTGCATCTACCTCAAAACAACAAAGTAAAACAAGTAAATTAATCCATGCACACCTCAACTAATTGGTTTCTGCTATTAGCTCTAGCTCTTTAACACACTGACACCTGGCTCACTGATCAATGAATTACAATCATGTCTCAAGAATCTGATGATTTTACTCTGAAAAGACTATAGTTTCTTCCTGCTCCCTTTCCCAATTAGAAATCAAGTCCTAGAAGATAAACACAGCCTCAGAAATTATGCACTATCATATTTCTATCTTCAGCATACTTACCCAAAACTGAAATAGAATTCAGCTCCAGATTGTAAATACCTAAATTCAGTAGTCTACACTCTGGACCTGTATCCCATCATTAAATATAGATTTGTGCAATCTGGAATCCCAGTCCTTGTTACAGAAGTGTAAAATCCAGGCTTCCAAACAAAAGCTATTAGGTATTAGAAGGAAACTTTGATGAGCCAAGATTGAAGTACTCACATTGCATAATTTAAAAATTTAATGATTGAGAGGATTACACATAAGCAAATGACAGCATGTTTAGAAGATTTGCATAAATGCCACACGTGCATTTATATATATACATAGAAATTATGGAACCAACACTAACATTTTCCATAAAGGAAAATTCACATCATGTTAATATGGAGAAAAAAAATAACAAAAAGACACTTGAGAATAAGGACTAGGAATAAGGCTTGGAAAAATGTCAATATGGGAAAAAAATAAACCTAGAGGTGTATTCACTTCAAGCAGCATTTCATCTCATTCTGTCATACCCTTTACCACAATAAGATGATTGACATGTTTATTATAAAACCCTGTATTCATAGTGATTTCCAGGTGTAAAGACAAACATTCCTTTCATAATTTTTAAAATACAAAAAATGGTGTAAAAATTCTCTTCAAGAAAGATTTAACAAGATTAGGTACCCATGGGCATTTAAACACCAGGTAGATACCTCCTTCCTCTGTATGCCACAAATATATCCCTGTGCACATTCTTGAATCTAGAACTGTTGCAAAATAGTCAAATGCAATGTAAGAATTAAAAAAAAAAAAACAACAACAAAACAAACAAACAAACAAAATCAAACAAAAAACCTGAACTGTAAAATCTTGGTTAATTTGAGTTTTGATATTAATAATGAAGGACCTCAAAGTTTTCATCAACCTACTGAAAATAACATTAGAATTTGTCTAGTCTTGTCTTGATCTGAGATGATTTTAGCCAGGCTAGGGTGTACCAGGGTGCAATTGCCTAACAGTGAAGACAATATATCCTAAATTTGCCTTGACTTAGTTCTAGTTTATGACAATACCAATTTTGATATTATCTGTATATGACCTCCAATTGAAATGTGCTGTAGAAGGGTACAGAGACAGGATGATAATGCAAATCAGATAATACCTGACTATCCATTTATTACAGGTAAAAAGACCCTGAATGTAAAATACTACCCAAAACTACCAATTAGGTGTTGACTCAAAATGTATAAAAGAGAAGATAATTGTGAACATGATCAATTATAGGTATAACTGTTTCAACTGAGTGTGTATCTGTGTAAGTCAGAGATTGTTGTGAAGGGAGTATTAAGAAGTGATAAATCAAACCAGTTTCAGACTTCCAAACATAATTTTACAAGACTAACATTGACTGACAACACACACTACCAAAATGTAGTTTGAGCATTTTTGTATTTTAAGTCATAAATCCTTTAGAAGTTTATCTTACACTTTCTTTGAACATCCACTGTTCACTGCTGGTGCCACACCTTCCTGATTGCAATGGTCCTTGATGGTCTTAATCATTGACCTGATCAGACTGAAAATTCATTTAAGGAAAGAATGCAGAGGAGCAGCGTGTGTGAATTTTTTGACCTCATGCCTCAGTTTGGGATCTTGTCCTTTATTAGACAGCTAATTTGCTTGGCAAATGCCAGCGTTTGGCACCATGTTTGGTAGGTGAGATGGCGGCTGCTTTGCCATTCCCAACAGTTGCCTTATCCTGTTCCTTCACCCGTGTTTTTTTTCATTTCATATTCCTTTCCCTTTACTTAATTGATGCTCCTTTCCTTAAAGTTAAAGCTGTCTTATCCCATCTCTTTACCTTGAGCTTCCTCAATGACCCACACTTGACTGTCACTGAGCTCTTTATGCCTCTGTAACCTCTGCTTTTGATCTGTGTCATGTTATGAAAGCTTTTTCTATTACCCCACACTTAAGCTGCACATTATTGAAAGAGAAACTTCATACCAAGCTCCCACAGTGGGTTCCCAGGGTAAATTGATAACAGCTGGCCAGGACCAGAGCCTTGCACAATCATAAGCAACAAGGCATAACCAACACAAGGGCTGTGCTCTGTCATGGGCAATGGCAATCCTGTTTTTCATGGGGCCACTAACAGTAACAATGTTTCTTGAGTTATACTATATTGGAGGCCTAACCTTGAGGATCATAAGAAGCTTCTATTACATTTCCTTGGTATGCTTCTTATTTTGGACTGAAGGAAGTATCTTCTTTACCTAAAAACCATGGAATAAACTAAATAGTATTACCTCAGTCATGAAAATAATTTAATTAAACATTTACATTGTGCTTCAGGTCTGAAGCACTTTGAACAGAAAATGGAGTAGAAATGGGAGAGGTTTCTTCTGAGGATGTGAGCCTGATACAATCTTATTTTAATTTTTCTATTTTGTTTGTTTTTTTCTTTCTGTTTATGCTGTCAGGTCATAAAAATGAGATATGATTACTTAATTAAATACAGAAAGCTTCCATATCTAAATTAGTGTACAGTTTAGTTTTTCATTAAAAGAAGATACTCAAGAGAATGTATTTTTACTTGGATTGGCAGGGAACATCAGTAATGTCATTAATATTTTTGTCTCATAGGCTATACTTCATGAAGCCGTTCTAAACAGCTTTTATTTAATTATATTCCTAAACTTTTAAGTCAAATTTACATAAGATAATAAAACCATTCTTCTAGGACATGACCAAAATCCTACATTTTACAAAGAACAAGTGTTCATTCAAATTTCTTACTACTTGCTAAAAGGGATCACCACAAGCTGGAACATGCCAGATCAGCTCCTATCAATAAACACCAACATAAATTTATGCTATATCAAGAATCATGTTCCATACAATACCTATTATTTTCTTTGGTTTCTTCAGCACAGATGTGATTCTATTTTTGAATGTGATTAATGTTAATTTTATACTGGTAAGTGGTATGATACTGTGGTACTGATAGTGGTCTGATACATATCCAATGCAAATTACCTTGGAAATCCATCATAAATTTATTTCCTACTTTTATTTTCAAAGACTCTTGGTTTTGCCTAGTAACACACTCATTTGTGACTCTTAATGGTCTTCCTATAAAATCTGGATAAAAATCTTTTTTACACTGGTTTTATGATTTATTATTTCATTAAGTAAACAGGTTTACTGCTTAGTTTGTCTTTTTTATATATGACCTTAATAGAATATTCACCATCACATTTCAATGACTTGAAAGATGCAACAGAAAATGCTCAGCATCAACGTGCAGTTTTTTATTTTTATTGTGTCTGCTTTGTTCTCATTATCTTGTGCTACAAAAATTTATGTGAAATAGCAAGGAACAGTATAACTACACTGTATTTTATATTTTTCTTTTGGAATCAAGCAGAAAATTATATTCAAGATATGTTTAAATTTGAATGATTAGGCTCTTTGAATGGGTTTACCTGGCTAACCTTAAATGTTCTTCTCAAAAAGGCCAACCATTCCTAGAGACAATAAATCGTGTTTTTACCCTTCCAGTTTTACCCTTTTATCTCTCCCCAGTCCTGCTGGTGGGGGTGTGAGTGAGTGGCTTATAGGGCATAACAGCTGACCAGGGTTAAAGCACACCAAATCCCTCTTTTCTCAGTACTAGGGAATAAATGTTGCAGAAAACCGATGTAAATTAGCTTATTAACACTTTATCTACAGTTAATATACATTACTGGAGTATTTCAGTCTTTCCTTCACTAGTCAACTTACAACAAGTCAATGATCATTAATTTAAAAAATGGCTTGAGGTATAAAAATCAAAGATGGCAAATTTGGTTTTATTTTCAACAAATTTTTAGATAAAGAACAGCACTTGTAATTAATTGTTAATACCAAATTTTCAGTTGCTACTGCTTCAAAGGCATAGTTTATATTTATAAATTATAAATGCATTTGTTTATAGAAAGAATGCTCCGATAAAGCTGTTTTTTGCAATTGTTTTATCCTTAGAAATCATTAGATATTTTACAATGTAGGATTTGATGCTTCAAGACATTACTCATCTGAAAATCCTTGCTATTTAGGTAATTGCATCCTCTGGTAAAATCGCTGGCTGCATGAGTAAAATGTGTATGATTGACCTTTTTTATTAAGCTATTGCCTACTTCACAAAATGGAGAAAAATCTAAGAGCTCAAGGCTTCAACATGTCAGTCAGGGTTCTTCGATGGATTTCAGGAGAAGACAAGCAGGGTCTCAAAGACATCAAAAGAGCATTAACTGTAATCTATATTACTGATCCCCAGAAAACTTTGACCCCACTCAGTCTGGAACTTTGTCTCTTGAAAATAGACCAATTTGGTCTTTATTGAACATAGTGAACTTTGCTGTCACATCTCACCTGGAAGATATGAGCTTTTACAGTTCAAAGAACAGAACACAGCAGGTTAAACACAAACCTTATTTCAGTCTGTTAAGTAAAAATTTAATATTTATGGCCTCTTGTTAAATTTCACAATATGAATGGAAAGTACTTTCAGGGTTCAGAAAGAAAGGCAGTCAGATGTGCTCATATTCAAACTTCTTGCTCTTTTCAGAAGCTGTTGGTTCTTTGTACATTTTTACGCTTAAGAACATATAGTTGACACAATATTTTTATATGCATGATAAAGAAAGGAAAAAAAATATTCTGGTCTGACTGGCACAGAAGTTTGAGGTACTGAAGTAGTATCTAGCATGCCATAGTGCTCTAACTATATCCTTTTTGAGAGATAACCTCAAAAAATTTTCATTCAGTTTTAACCCTTTAAAACTGTAATATTGATAATATGGTTTAACCTTCTAAATCTTGAAGTCGCAAAACAATTATCAAGGCACAGTCATTTCAAATCTCATTAAACTATATGTTCCCTTTGAGAAAACCTAGGTAAAATGAATAATGGTTTCCTTAGCAGCATTCTGTTTTCCTTCAGAAGCAAGAGTTCATGAGTTATAGTCTGTCAAGGACAGAATTCCTACTCTGCACAAAACAGTAGTTTTGAATTATGTAATTTAGAAGATAGCCAAAAGTGCTTTGCTTGATACCATCTGGAGGTAAGTCCATACATTACTTAGTATAGAAGAGGAAAATTTTTATTTTTCTTTTCAGATATCTCCTTGATTAATGTTCCTAATATTACACTGATAAGATTATGCTGAAGGTTGTAGAAGATACACATCACTTTACTTGACTTACCTAAAAGAATCTTGGCATTACTGGAAACACTAAATAAAAGGCAACTTATATTTTTCTTGTTTACACCTCCTTTTGTGAAGAAGTTACCAATATTTGTGTACTTACAGTGTATGTATAAACCCTATGTTTACACCAAATCAAACATAAGAAATGTCAAACTTTTTAATTTAAATAATGAAAATATAAATATCTATACATACATAAATTCTGCATTTCATGTTAGGTTCTCAAAGGCAAATAGAAGACACGCATGCCCTAAACCACACTGAAGGGGGACTTTTTAAATTTGCTTTTTATTTGCTTTTTATTGTTTAAAGCAGCAAAGTATTTTCAGCAACCTTTTCAGAGATACACGTTTCAACATTCAGCTGTATCAAAATTAAGATAAAAAAGAATACAGTTATGCCATAGAAAATAAAAATCAGTGAATGCAAAAATTCAGTTCTCCAGTCAAATTTCTGAATTCTTTAACACCTTATTCTTTTCATTTATTTGAAAGGGTTTTTCATTCTTTTTTTTTGGCTCTGATTGTTAATAAAGAAAGCACAAAGAGCACTCCAAAATCCTCCAAACTTCCTGATTTAAATGTTTCAGTCAGAATGAATGGTTTAAGGAAAATGTTCCTCACGGCTTAAATTACTTGGTTAACAAGTTCTCAATCCTTCTCAGGGCAAGGTGTATTCACAGGTCAGTTGAAAAGTACCAGATGTCCAAAGTTAACTATTTCAGAATTAAGAATCATATAAATCTGAAAAAAGAGTCTGAATATATAAGAATTTGTCTAGTTCTTATACTTTGATGGCATTAAGACAGCAATAAAAAGTTGACCCCCTTGGGAAATTAAACAGGAAAACAGTCAGGCCTCTAAAGGAAAGTGTCGGAGCTTCTTGAGAATTTGGGGGGGCATGGGGGGCAACCTACTATTCCCTCACTTCTATTACCAGATTCTGAAAAAATGTTTGAAGAGTATTTAATAAGGAGACATCATACATAGCTATTTAATTCCAAAGGTTTGAAACCTGGCAAAATTGTGCGCAGTGCAAAACAGGGTCATAAAAATTGAGATTCCAGGAACATTAAAAATAGATGTCCCTACCCACCTCACCTATGATCAACCAGAACAATAATTAGTTTTCCAGAAAATTGTATGCTGGCAGGAAGATTTATTCCAGTCATCAGTTGAAACTGTGCCAAAAATAATCCTATAAAACTGATGGAGGAAAAAAGCTCCCTTGAAGTCTTCAAATCTCATTTCCATATCCTGTAGAATATTCAAGGCTTCTGCTTTTGTGAACTCCAGATGTTGCTCCTGATTTTTTAATCAAATTTGTAATTATTACTATTTTTATGATCATAGTATTTTTGTTATAAATGCTCAAATATTTCTGAAGTTAAGATAAAGAATGGGGAAAAAAAGGCAATTAAGTTCCCCAGTTAATTTCATTCCAAAATATGCAAATCCCAGAACACTGCTCTGTCTGTTCTTTTTTTTTTTTTTCTTAAACAAGTTGGTTTTGACTTGCTTGCTAAGCAACTGCCTTCTGATGAGTGACCTCCTGTTCCTCTGCAGTGGGGATGTCTGTTCAGCTGAGCTGGTGAGTCAGACCACAACATCCAACAAGATAAGTAAGCTTACAGGCATTTTGGCGGTTTGTAGGACACTTTTCTTGCAGTGGGTGCAAAGGAGGTCCAGGAATTCTCCTCCGGACAATGGGACTGTATGACAATGGTGGTGTCCTCACCATGGTCAGTGTCCAGCTTCAGCTAGAGTAAGACCCCTGGCACATTGGAGCTCATGGGTCCCACACATCTGCAAATGGAGGATGCTGCCTCTCAGGGCTCACATCTGTTGCTTTATCTTTTAGCAGAGTGGAGTGACAGCAGCGGTGGCTCCACTTGTGAGGGAAGGCAATCAGACTGAAATATCAGGGAGGATGAGTAGGAGGTTTGTATGATCATCACAGAGACTGCAGAGACAAGAGGCTGAGCTACAGAATGAAAAGGAGAAAGGACAATGAAAGATTATGCATTAATAACAGTGGAATGGTACTCCCAAGGCAGAGATGGATGGAGACTTGTGCTCTCTGTCAGCGGGAGAAAGGCTCCTTGGCTTCCAGATCTGAATTTACAGAATGCATTCATTGCACTAATAGCCAAGGAAAGAGAAGGAATTTCATGGAAATAGATTTCAGAGCCAGCTGGGCCTGAATCAAGAATTAGGGCCGAGAGGAAGCAGCTGCCAATGGTGTTTTGAGACTCTGTTTTGCAAGAGATAAAAGCACCCACCTGCCAACCAGGACTGCTGCCACAGGAGATTAATTCTTTGATGGGGCTTGGATCCAGAATGTGGCATAGAGGATGACGAGTCTCATGCGGCCTTTGGATTTTTGCTTATCCATGTGCTCACCATTAATACTGCTAAGGAAACCTGGAGGAATCAGAAGTGAGTACAGAGAGATGAGGACAAAGATGGTATTCCCCTTGGTCCCACAGATGATGGGAAAGCTTCAGGCAGAGGTTCCTGAAGTATCCTGAAATAACAAGCAGACTAGTGGCATTGTTACAAGCAGTGCTTTGATTTTTTTTTTATGACAGAGATTTTTAAGGAATAAGAACTGCTAGCAAGACATGAGATCTACTTCACCAAGTGCAGATGAATCTTCTCAAAAACAGGACTTGCCAGAGTGATGATGAGGACCATGTATCACACATATCATCAGATGGTGATAAGAGCTTTCAGTTAAGTGAAGAAAGTTAAGACAATACATGGGGCAGGGTGATGGGTGTAAGGGAGATCTTGTGAAGGATAAAGAACATTAGAAGCTGACCTACCTGAAATTCATGTGCACAAACTCACACAGCCTGGGAAAATTAACAAGAGGAATTGATGTTCCATGAGTGGATGAAGATCATTTATGATGCTGGCCTTGAAGGCCTTCAAGAGTCAGCTGAATAAAGACTTAAAAAAACTTGATATGAAATCAATGTTGACCTCCATTTCAAACAAAATTGTATTAGAGTCTTCTTGACATCCTTTCCAACTTTGCTAATTTTGTAGTTCCCTTATTCTGATAATCTACTGTAGGCTAACTACTGAATACAATACTTTCAGTCTCTTCAGTTAGTGAGAAAGTATCATAATACTGTGCAGGACTATGCAAGCTGTCAACAGAAAGACAAATAGACTTGTTAGTACATGCTTTACTTCAACAAAAAAAAAATGGTTTCTTGTACATAACTTCTTCAGTTTGAGATTAAATTTACAGTTCAAGCAGTAAAGGTCTTAAATGAGGCCAAGACTATAGGATTGCAACACTTCTGCATCAGAACTCCATATTAGACAAGCTATTTTGAACTGTGATACAATCTTTACACTGGCAGCCATTTTATCTCAAACAAAATAACAGATATTTGTAATGTTTCAGTAGAAGCTTTTTTTTCTATGAACTTTGAAACAGCTCAAGTGTTTGGCCCTCGCATGCAAATTCTGTGTAAAACAGTATAAAATACTATAAAATACTACTTTACAGTTTATCTAACTTCACATTTTAAAATCAATTTAATCCCAACATTCAATGTCCTTTCTTTTTGAAGCAGTGTTTGTACCACATTAACCCCCTTTCAAGTCCATGTAAAGTTTCACGTTCAGGATGGGTAGTCCTGGTTTCTGCAGATATATGTGAACTGCACAGGTAGATATCAGTAGAGATTCTCTACTATTTCAAGCCAGAAGTCCTGAAAATTACTTTAGTGAGCTGACATAATCTGAGCTCTGTAGAAGTGGGGGAAAAAAATCTGAGAAAACTTTGAACAGGACTTTTACCATTATCAGAAATAAAACATATGTTCTAAGCTAAGCTGAAATTGACCTTTATAAAGGTGTTAATCTTTATTGTCATCAACTTGAATAGACAGAGTTTTTGCTTAGATTATATACCTAAAAATGACTAATACTATGCATGTGTGTTGTCCCAGATGGTACAATAATAACATTCTCATCATGGCAGCAAAGTTGATATTTAAGTGCTTTTGGAGTATGAGAGAAGCCTGGTATAAACCTTGTGTATTTTCTGAAATCAAATTTTTTAATTTCCTCACACGAGTGGGAAAAAATGAATATTGCAAGCCCAGTGGCAGTAGTAACACTGCTGCATTGCTTAGACAACCAACTAAACAAACCATACCCAAAGTCAATCTTCCCCTGCAGCTTGCAAATTGTATTACATTATCAATTTAGAAACAGGAAACTGCATTTATTGGAAGTACAGTAATTTGGCTCTATTTTCTACTTAATCTGTTGCACAAAATAACTTAATCACTAGAAAAAGGAATCAACATATAGGCTTTAACTTCTTATTGAGCTGAAAATAGGAAGTTATATTTCAGTTTTCTAAGGATGGAAGCCATTCAATTTGTGATCACCCTAAGCTAGCTTGCCTCGTTTATTTAAGCTAATACAGTCAGTTGAGTGTATTAGGAGACCTGTTCTGCTGACCAGATGTGTATGCCAAATTTAAGCAGGGTAAAAATGCTCTTCAGTTTCTACTGCCTGTCTGAAGGACGTGACTCTCTCCCTTTTTTCTACTCCTGGTCAGCTGTGTCCTGCTTGGGCCATCAGCATATGAAAGACATGGACCTGTAGGGACAAGTCCAGAGGAGACCATAAAGATGATCAGAGGGCTGGACCATATCTCCTATGAAGACAGGCTGAGAGTTAGGGTAATTAAGCACGGAGAAGAGAAGGTTCCAAGGAGACCTTCTAGCAGCCTTCTAAGGAGAAAGAAAGCTGGAGAGAGACTTTACACAGGTATGTAGTGACAGGACAAGAGAGAATAGTTTTAAACTGAAAGGGAGCAGGTTTAGATTTACAATTAGGAATAATTTATTCATTGAGATGGTGGGGAGACACTGGAATAGGTTGAAGGCCATGTTGGATGGGACTTTGAGCAACCTTTTCTTGTGAAAGTGTCCCTGGCTATGACAGAGGTGTTCAAGCTAGATAATCTTTAAAGTCCTTCTGTTTTTACAAAAATAATGTTATCTAACTCTCCAGACAATGAAAATAAATAGCTACCTATAAGCAAATTCATGAACTAGAAGAGGAAGCTTTTTCTTTTAAAAAAAGAAAGCTTTTTTTGTTCCGTATGTATTCTTTGAGGACTAAACCCACAATGCATTAGGCACATATAATTGTCATACTTTACCTCCATTTAGAAGCAAAATTTAAAAAAGCAGATGCAGAGAAGTGCATAGATTTTTCTCAGATGCAGAGAAGTACATAGATTCACTTGGATACCTCAATTTAAAACCTATTTTTGTTTATTTCCATAGATTTCTACACTCAAAGCTAAATGCATACCATAGCAAATAGATCAAAAGAGAAATTTTCATATCATAAAGTACAGAAGAAGTTTTAATGGACATACTTCTTAATACAGTTCTATATGTTTCAAAGCACTTTCATTAAAACTATACATTCAACGATTCCCTAATGATTTTATGCCTATTAAGTTCCATTAAAAAAATTCAGCGAAGGAAAATTCATTACATTAACTCATATATATTTAGTATTTCTACCTCTTTAAACTTTGTACTCCTGAGATCTCTTGTCCCAGCTTAACCATGTCTTAGTATGTCATATGTGAATTTACCATTCAGCATTAGACTAGCATAATTCCAGGAATGAACTTCAATTCTATAAGCAAAATCTAGTTCATATCAGAAAAGTGAAAATTTTGACATAATTTTTCCTCATTCTGTTTGGAGAAGCTGGTTTAGGAAGTTATGTTTGTTGAAGCATATAGGTGCATCACAAAGCAGCACAATGCCAATCTGATCAATGATTTTCTCATTCTCCGAAAAGCCTAACACTATGGGTTTGATCCAGAGACCTGAAATGCAAAATAAACCTTCACTTCAATGTGATGGTGAGCATCTGTATATGCAGGATAGAAATCTTTCTTCCAAATAGATACTTTCAATGGAGAAAAGTGTATGTCTAGACCATGTTCAGCAGCACTTGAAATGAAATCTCATTTTGGCAATGAAATGACATAAACCAAGGATTGACTTAAAAGATGAGATGTGAGGTCTAAATAGGTGTATTTTTTTAAGGAAAAAGGAGTTTTCTTTACCTTTCCTTATTCTTTAAGCCCCTAAGCTTTCTTTTCTTGTGGTTATAAGTAAGCTTCCATTATTGTCAAGAGTTTTTTTCTTCGTTTCTTAGCAACACCTATTTTATGGCTAATGTATCACTGAGATTTTCTTGCTAAATAACAAGGAGCACAGTGACAGTTATGCACCCATTGAAATTGTTAGACTGGTACTTTTTATCTAGTAAAACTCTATCCATTTTCCTATAATTTTTATTGTGCAGATGAGAACATAAATTATTGGATTTTGTATTATAAAACTGACTCTTACATGTATGTCTCTTGTATTATAGGACTTTTACTGAAATTTAGGATGAGATTCTGCCATCTTTGTTGATCTTGCAGTATTCAGTCAAACTATTCAGAAAAGAATCCAATTATGGTGAATAGCAGTGGAGAGAATAGACATTTTATATTTGACTTCATAAGACTATAAGAATAAATTTCCTTATCAAAGAGTTCTCCTTTCACAGTTCGTGTGAATCAAACTGAATTTATGCAGGGAACATTTCAGAAAGATCCTGACTCTCCATTTTATTTTCTTGTGCTGAATTTGTCCTTGGGGGATACTCAGTTTCAGTTACACTGACTAAAACGTGCTTCTTCTATGGCTTTTTCATATAACTCTCTAAAGGCTAAACATCCCTAGAGGACAAGCATTTCATTACCTTGTAGTTTTTCAGATGATCTTACTTTCCAGAATACGTTCAGTCGCTGTAACGATCTTGTCCTGGAAGCTTCTGGAAGTAAAGGGACTATTGATCCACAGTGCAATTAACCTGAGTAGGTGCAAGCCTCTGCTGCTCTGTGCTGCGTGTCCAAGGTGGTCTTCAGGCTCTGTTGGGCTGCACAAAACTCTTGGTTACAGATGAACTTGGAACAAGGAGCCTCCAGACAGCTCTCATTTGGTCCTGGCAATTGCATCACTTATGCCTTGCCTTCATCTAAAATTGCAGCAAGAAGTTCTGTATGAAAACACAATTTTTCTGCTAAGTAATACAATGTCCCACTGAGGGATCTGAGGATCTATGCAGGATGAAGTGGGGATATCCATCCCATGACCATCTGATGCTGCATGGATGTTCCCCAGATGGGTTCTTCCTAAGGCTTTTCAAGGTGTGTAATATTTACTTATCTATATTCCTCTGTATTCCTGTTCTAATTCTGTCTTAATAGAATTAAGACAGATTTTATCTTGTTGTTGGATCCTTCTTATTAAAAGACAGAAAGAAACCCGCAACATCTCTGCCTCTTTCTCAATACCCACACTGCTCCTCCCTTTTCCTGCTATAGAATAGTCAATAAATAATTCTATGCATCCTTGACGAACTAATTCTAAAATTTATCTTTAAAATTTTTCTACTTAAAACAACATTTTTGCCATCCATTTTAAGGTAATCTCTTATAAAAACTGGCAGAACCCAAGGAAAAAAAATCTTTCAGATGCTAAATTATAAAACTTACAATCCAAAATAATTCTTCTGCTTTATAAAAGGCTAGATAGAGTGATACTTTTCAAGTCTCACTCTGATCCCTTCCATCAATTATGTGGTGCTAGATCATGAATTTCTTCGTTGGATTTGTAGATACCCAATTTGCATCGTTTACAAGGATTTTACTTGGAAATATCTAAAAATAATCATTTGACTTTCTTGTCAGGAGGGAGAAATCAACCATTTCAGTCTGAAGCAGTAAAATTAAAGAAAAAATATTCTTAAGCATACTTTTAACTTCAAACATTCCACTAGATAAGTGAAAATCCAATCTGCATCATTCTCTATGATTTAGCCTACACAGCATGAAATTAACAGGATCCTTAAAATAGGATTTGAAATAGTGAGTAACATTCTTACTGGGTGCAATCTCATAACTTCTTCTAAATTTCTGTGAGTGTAATTGTAGTCAGAACTCAGCAAAATACACTGTAGGGAAAATCCAAGGCTTAATTTTCATTTACATCATTTCACAGTGTGAAGTAGCACTGAAAAAATGGCATTTCATTTTAAATGAATCTGACATGGGTACAATGGCATTCTGTGTCAGATGAGTGTAAGCGAGAATAGGTCACCGGTTTGTTAACTCACTGTGTCTTCTTACTCCAGAAATACCAGTAAGAACATTGTTTGCTTTTTTAATGAATAAACTTTGTTTAAATTAGTGTTTTACATATAGTTACCACTATTTGTGTGTGCTGGAGCCATTATCAAAACACTTCATTGTTTTTTCATTGTGGAATATTAGGGGTTAATTTTCTTGCCTAAAGGAAAGTGTATGTTGCAATCAGAGGTCTCTTAAAGTGCCTGAAGTGCTCACACAGTGTGGCAAGGTTACACAACAACCACTGCCCTTTGGAGGAGCATGTAGAGGCCCAGCAGCTCACCTACAAACATCTTCATGATGTACAAAATTTGGTATGACAACAGAATCAAGCCCTGACTAAAATTATCAGGAAACAAAATGGACTCTAATGTGCATTGAGGGAATTAAAGGGGAAAAAAAAACCCTAGAGGAAAAATATGTATCATGAAGGATGTAAACTTTTTTCCTACACTTCTACTGACGGTTTTAATCACAGTAGTTCAATTGCATTTGTCAAGACTGACAGTTCTCTATGTAGATATGTATTCACACTGCTTATGTTTCATAAAGTAATAGAATCAGAGAACATTTCAAGCTGGAAAGGACCCATCAGGATCACTGTACTCAATGTAAACTTGCCCATAGTTAGAAAAGCAATACAGTTTGAAATCTCTCAGATTCTCTGTATCTCAGATAGTGTAAATGTGAATCTACATCAAGCCTTCAGTCAGTATGATCAATGTTACCTTGGGAGCTGCTCGTGTCACCTTAAACCAGGCACTTTCATTTGGCCAACTGAACAGCTCTAAAGCTCCATTACCCACAGTGATTAGGGACTTCATTAACTTGTCTACATATATGTGCATAGGGACAGCTGAGACCTGCACAGCTCTGTCAGATGAGGCACAAGGCTCCAGGAAACCTGTCCTCTCTGGGAAGCCAGATGGTGTGTATATGTGGGACAGTGTCATAAAAAAGATGTCACTGGACACCTTTGTTTAGGCAGCAGATCTGAGTGCACAAGTACAGATTCATATTTCTACTATATTTGCAGTTAAATGGCCTGATCTTGCATCCCATCTACCATATGCTTCCAAGTTATTTACAGACACATAAACAAATGTTTCATCGACTTATGCTTACATCATTCTCTTCCTCAGAATGCAGGTCACCAGGAACCTCATATTAACTAATTTTAAATTAGGAAAGAGCATTTTTTATTTTTATCTTCACTAGAGAGCTTGACTTCTACAGGTCACATTTATCACTATTTATTTATTTATTTATTTACTGTCTGTAAAATTGTGGATATTTTCAGCCCCTTTTCAATTAAATTCACAAAGAAAGTTTGTGTAACTATTCTCAGTTGATTTACTTTTTAACCTCTGCTTTTTGCATATTTTTGTATTACTGGGCACAGAGCAACTTACATGTTCTCAGGTCCAGATGTGTCTGTCATGTTCTCAAACCATATCACTTTTCCTACTCTGGATTTAGGTTTCTATATAAATCAAACAAATCAAAGCAAACTAAATAAGGGGTGTGGCATGTACACATAGATTCTTGACCTTGGTGATTAGAGACAGCCCTGAGATTTTATCACAGCAGTTGCCAGTCTATGGATTTGTTTCTGGCTTCATTTTACAATGAATGGGTTGAAATAGCAACCATATTTGTTTCCAGTATTGTTACACTACAAGCACTTTTTAATTTCTATAGCATCATTTTTGTGAAATGCTTAAATCTGCTCCAGTCATACTTTGGAAAAAAAAAAAAAAAGAATTAACAGAATAGCTTTTCTATATGTGTAAAAATTAGAAAGGGTGTAGAAATAAAAAGTAGTATTATTATGATAATAGTACAGTAATACTAATCAGCAAAAAAGTCTACCACCAGGGAAAAGAACAAGCAGAGTCTGCTTTCAGATGTGGAGACAGGACCTCTTGATAAATAATACAGAATCATATCTGAGGAGTTCAAGAAAATGTCAAGAGTTTTCATTTTCTTTCAGAGAAACATGCAAAAGCTGAAGAACATAATTTTTCAGTTTTTCAGCAAAGTCTGATTGCATTGATCTGGAGGGACAGAGAAACAGATTTTAAAAAGGACATTTCAGCCTGAGATATGGAGAGAGAAAGCAAACTGTAATATTCAGAGAGATTTTCTAACCTTAACCTCGAGCTAAAGCCATCAGAACTTGCTCAATAATGGTGACAGCACATGATTCATTTCACTTATTTCATCTTGCCAAGGACAACTGTACAAAGAAGGGGGAGGGTAGGGGAAGAAAGCAGTCTATGCTTTTTCTTTTCTGTCTCATTTCATAGGTGCCTTGAAAGTTAATTTTTTTTCACCAAATTCTGCAGATGAAAATGCTTAGGAAACAAACCAAAATTTCCTTTTTTTTTTAATACAATAGAAATAGTAAGAATTGGAAAAGTGTGAGAAAACCCATTAAAAGCTATTTGTTTTATTTAATAACTTTAGTCACAGTGTACAGTAATTCAAATGGACGTTAAATAGTTGAATGCTATTACATAAGCTTTTGAATTGTAGCATAAATAAATGAATCTGTGTGAACATTCAAGCATCATTATGAAGACATTTTTTGATACTTCCTGCATAACTTTGAATCCTTTACCTTACCTCCACTAAAATTATTCAGAGCTCAGACTCACTGATGCCCACGTTACATTCCTCTCACTAATGCAGCATGGGACTATCTTTCTTACATATTTCTTCTCATAATGCTGTTATTACTGAAGTAGTAAAATATTATCCCACGTACACAACTAAGAAATTGCATTAGAGAAATATCAAAGCCCTAAGCCTACAATGATTTAGACATTGAGGAACAAAATTGGAAAGTCTCTTAATGCCTAAAAGCTTACTTGGCCAAAGATTCAGTTTTTATTAATGTGGTACTTACAGAGAATGACTGAAATTGGATTACTCACCTTTTTGAAAATTAGACCTTTTGAATATTCAGCTTTTAAGTTGAAAAGGTGGGGAAGGAGAAAATGAAAAGAAGAAAAAGAAAAAACCAAAAAAGCAACAAAAATTAAACTAAGCTTTTCTTAATGATATTTTGCACCTGTGTTAATTTCTAAAAAATCTTTCATGGATTCAGTAAAATTCTACTCATATTTGATTTTAACAAAAATAATTTCATCATTAGCAAGCATTCTTCCGACTCACAATGTTCATGTTATCATAGAATGTGAGACAAAGGATATAAGTCATAAGACTCTTTAAAGTCTCTCTGTACCTACCTATGTACTGATGATATGTTCAGCTTAATCTTCCTGATTCCTTGCAGAGTCCACATGGACAGATAAAAGCAACATAGAAATATGCTGCACTGGAAAAGCAAACACAGACACTTAAAATAGCTTTGTTTGCTTGATGCACACCTGCGCTTTCTGAAATAGTTCTTCCAAGCTATGTGACATTGGCAACATGTAATGTCCTTGCATGTATGACCTTGTATCAAAACATGATTTGCTTTCAAACATTGAGTTGATTTCTGCAGCAATTTCTGTTTATTCTAAACTTGCTATTAATTATTTTTCTGTGGTGGCTATTTAAGAAGTTGATCATTGTCATGTAAGCAGTATTATGGGAGAGTCAGAGGTTTAGCAAACCCCTGATGTGTGTTCCAAATGGATACGAGATTACAGAGGTTCAAGAGCAGCCCTTTTTTGCATACATTTTGAAATGCTCCTTGAAAATTGATGATTCCAGAGCAAGCGCAACTATGTGAAGATAAGAAACAAGCTTTCCCACATTATGCAAATTCCCACCCAAGTCAGAGAATGTCACTTCACTTCTGGAACAGAGAGGGTTTGCACATTTGAACTTCACAGAGTTCATCTCAGCTCTCTGTCCTTTTCTTTCCTCCTCAGTAATTATTCTTAGCTGTGGTATTGTAACTCTAAGATATGTGTGAGCAAGTGCATACAAAATCAACCTTCACATAGGGTTTCTTTGCATATTTTTTAATCTTTCTGTTCTTCCCACTAATGAGTAGGTTATGACATTTAAATGTGCTTATGTGTAGGGTTCAAATCAGTCATTTTTAGAGGTTAAAGAGTCATAGGCTGCAGCAAATGAATCCTGTGACTGAACCAAGTTTTTCAAGCGCAGTTTCCATTCTGTGTCATTCCAATTGTTGAAAAAAATAAACACATCTGTAAAGAAAGGAAACTTTCTTTTTATTGACAGTTGGAATATTTAAATTCCTGATGCATAGGCATGGTAAAAACATATGTGAACACTGCTTACTTTTGAATTCATACCTACATGACACGCTTTTAAAATATAAAAAAATGAGAGCAGAGAAAAAATTGCAAATACACTTCAGTAAGACATCATGCTCCATATACTGTACCTGAAAGCCTGATAGTGACAGAATACCTTGCTTTCATGCATCTTGGAACAAAACATTAGATTGAAGTCCAGAAAAAGTCTGCAATTGAAACAGATATCCTGTGTTCTTTGGCCAGATGGATTTGTTTTGATTAGTCTCCAGAAAGATCTGTTGCACTGAATGTTTGTCTAGGCCAAATATAAGGGTGATGGGGAGGTTCCTCTGGAAAGTGAAAGTCAGAGGTCAGGTTTTTGTACATGAAAGAAATAAGTTAGAATTAGAAACAGTGAGACAGCTGTTGTGGTCCTATTGTGGATAAAGGATAGGATCACCTAATATTACTACAGAAAAGATTTTACACACATTTCTTGCTCTAGAGGGGACAGCGAGATTTTCTGGAGTACTAATGGTAGCAAGGGAAGTGTTTAGGGCTATAGTCTGCTATAAGTCTGGTGAGTGCTAGCCTGAATCCTCTCATGAAATTGTAACTTCTGTGAAATCTGTGGGAGCTTTCTCTCTGACTTTCAGGGAGACAGAATTTCACACATGCTCTGAACAGCTTGGTCTTGAGATATGATGAAAACACTAACCAAGCCAAATAGGTATTGTCTCTTTTTGATGATCACTCCTTCAGGTGGAAGTGTCTCTACAGTCTAATGAGTTGGAATAATAAATAAAGAAAACTGAATTACTTTGCTTTTTTTCCTGCACTAGACAGCCAGGGTGAACATGTAGATTGGGAAAAAAAAGTGCATTATAATAAAATCTACATAGTACTTAACTAAACTGTTTTGTTGAATCTTTGTCCTCTATCAGGACAAAGTTTTTGGGAATGTGATTATGAGAATTCAAATGGTCTGGCTGAAATAGTAGTGGACTTGGAGGCTATGTCAAAACATCTAATAATCTTCCCAGTCTTAAAAGACTGTTAGTAAAAACTGAGAAAGTGAGTGTAGACATGGCAAATCTGAAGCACTACCTACATTTTTTTATAAGTCAGTAAAATGCCTAAGTAAATCAAGGTGAATGCTATTTACATTTTTTGGATTCCTGAGTGAGAAAAGTTTCATTTTTTCAGACTTTTAACAACTAAAATTTTTTCCACAGTTTCCTAATTTGATGAACATATACCGCAGTGAAGATTTAGACAAAATAGCGATAAGAAATCCACAATAATTCCAGTTACATGATGAGACAAAGTAAAAGGTATTGTTACCCTATAATTTATTTAAAAAAACTATAAGTCTTCAGTTTTTTTTCTGCATATGGCCTGTTTGAACTCTCATGTAAGACTTTAAAGGAAAAGAATTTGCAAAGAGCAATCAAAAGAAATTTCCATTATTTTTCATCTTCACTGCTATTACCATCGTATTACTCCGTGAAATTGCAAGTAAAGCACATTATTATCTGTGAAATGTCTATGACAGTTTGGGTTTTTTTTTTAATTTTAACCTTGAATGTTAGAATATAATTACAATATTTTAGTATAATAACTCAAAATACTTCATTTTGCCAATCAAGAGATTAGCTTTGCGGAAATAAAACCAGAGATTACTTTGGATTTCGGTATCATGACTTTGCAGATCATTTACCCTGTGTAATGTAAAGCTGTCTTGGAGTAATTTGAGCAGTACGTTTGGTTACAATAACCAATGGTCATCTGAAATAATAGCTATGGTCTCTACCTGAGTAAATAAAGAAAAATGTCCTGGTGGATGGCTGGATGGCTTTTATGCGTTATTTTATAACAGGCAAGAAGAAAGCTCAGACCTGCTCCTGTCAATTAAACACTTTATATGTGGCATATTTCAGTTCTTTAGCAGAAAGTGAAGGTATGAATTTAAGCAGTGTTCACATATCTTCAAAAAAAATCAGAGACCTTAAAATTTCAGAAGTAGCCACAGTCTGAAAAGAAGCACGTAAAAACTAATCCCGTGAAGTCACAGGAAAACTCAGGATCTGTGACAGACTTTTAGGCTGATACTCTTCTAAAATGACAGAACAGGAGATAATAGCAAAGGGGTAAAAACATAGGGAAGTGGAAGATACAGTTTGTAGTGTTTGAAGCGTTCACACAATATTGCTGTAATTTGTGGAACTGTCCCATTGTGTTTGCACTGGATTAATGAAAGCCAGTTAACTGAAAATCATTGTCATCCTAATCATGACCCTTAAGGCTGTTTACGTTAAGAAAAAATGTATGTTCAAGTGCTGTATCTTCCATATTCTATGCATAAGGTTTGGGTCCACTTCAGGAAGCTTAGAATAGTGTTCATAAATTGCTACTAAATAACCATGAAATCATTTCCCAAGGTATGCACAATAACAAGAGTTTTTCTGGACTGTAAAAATACACTCAGTGAATTCTACAGACACAGATGTAAACCAGGTGAGAGGTTTCAAACAATACACAAGAACTGCTGAAATAAAACCTCAAAGACTTTCAGGATTTTCTTGTTTAAATACCCAACACTTCCTCCTGCCTAAAAAAAGAGGGAAAATAGGGAAAATCCAATTTTTAAAGTTCAAAGAATTGGCTGTAGTTTGTAGTTGCTCTTGTATTGTTTCTCAAAGTATATGTGATTTTGAGCATATCTAGTGCAATTATACAATTTTTGTGAAGCAGAAAGTAGAAAATTCTTGCTTGTCAAATCCTGAAAATAAAAAAGGAAATGATAAATGACCTGCAAATTAGACAGAAGTTCAGCTACCTTTTTCATGAAGAGTATAAACTCATTTCATTTGTCCAGATGATTTAATTGCAGATTATTTGCTGAGGTGTGAAACTGTGCTGTTACTGCTTATTTTTCCAGCAGAAACAATAAGGTGCCAAACATGAACACCTAAAAACTCTAAATAAAAGCATAGAATACCTAAAAATCTTTAATAAACCATATATCAGTTTGAAAGGAAATGGAAAAAAAATAGAATACATAATTTAAATGAAGGTATACGTACTGCCTATAAAACAGAAGTCAAATCTGAATATTTAAGAGCTGAGATACTGAATAAGTAAGGGGTTTTTTTTACCACTAGCACATGTATTATTTTTTGAGAGAAAATCAGGAGTAGCTAAGAGAAGTGTTGATCTGGTATTGATGGCTGCCTCTGTCTAAGGTACTTTTCACACCTCAGTGATTGATTCTGTGATGTTATGAATTAATCTGCAGTGTCAGTTGTCTATTCCTATTTTTCTCTGTCATGATGACATTCCTTTTATCACAGCAACCACTTGCTTCCTGATGAATTTCTGCTCATTCTCTTTCCGACAAGGACTCAGCATTTGTACTAGAGCTAAGAAACATTTTTGAGACTGGGTGTTCAGGATTATCAATAAAAGATTAGCAGTGTATCACCACCACAAATACAGAGGTTAGAAATCCACATATTACTCTTAAATCTGATCTGTGTAATTAAAGTAAAAAGTAATGAAAAATTTTTAAATGGTGTACTGGAGAATCAGCTACAATGTGTTATAAAAATGAATAGCTGTGTGGAAGTTATACATAGGTGACAGGGTTCTGAGGACTGGCTGTCCTTATCCAGCCTCATTGGGGCTACCCCTGCCCACAGCCCAGGATCCCATGGCACCTCCCAGTGCCATTGTCACATGCCCCATGGATGCTGCAGCAGAATTGTTCTCCAGCTCCCACTGCCCTGTCCAGCCTGGTGAGCCAGGCCCACCCTTATATCCTGGTGCAGCCTCAACCTGTCACTCTCCTGGGGGATATGCCCAATGCCTGGAGCTGTCCCACTGCCCCTGGCTGGCTGGCAGCTGAGAGTGTAACGAGAGAGGCCCTTCTGTCAGGGTCTGCCCTTCCTGCTCCACTAGCACTCCCCACGCTCCAAGTGCTGCCTCCAGCCCAGGGCTGACCCCTTGTCCGAGCCCAGTGAGCTCATCTGGTCTTCCAAACTCCAGAAGACAACCTAAATGAACAACCTGACACAATCATTTTACGTTCCAACACCAAATGCCCCTATCACATCACATTCCCAGTTTGCTCTTCCTGCCCTTGCTCTGTGTCCCCTGGCAGAGGTGTGTGACAACCCACAGCAATTAAACCTCCCTTCAGACCCAAACCCCTTCAACCCTAAAAACATACTCAGACTTTTGCAAGTCCCAATTTCAAATACTGCAGGATGTAAATAAGCTGATCTCTCTAAGACTCCCTATATATATATATATATATATATACATATATATATATATACATTTTTTTTTAATAAATTTAACACTGGCTAAATTCATAACAGGTGACTGGCCTCATCTGTATTATCACATTCATAAGACTCCAGACTAAGTCTTTCACCATGGCACGTGTAAGTCTTACACTACATGCCATGTTGTTTGAGGTATCTGACTCCTGTTAGCTCCCACACTCCATATCAGGGACCAGGAAGTTTATAAATTCTCATCTGAGCAACCTGGATCAGTCTCTACATCACATAACATTTTGACTTGATGAAGAAGAAAAGACTAGTATTATGGAATAACTTTTGCTAGACATCATTTGTACACTGAAGAGGAAATAAGCCTTGTCCCTTTTATGCTCTGAGTGTGAAGGTAAGATGTGCTAGTGGGTCAACATTCAGTGAAAGACTGTGACTGTTCTCTCTGAAACAGCTTTCACTGCAGCTAAAGGCTAGGGAGTTCAGCGTGACACTGTGAGGGCCATGCTTTATTATACTTGTCCATATTTCAAAGAAAAGCTTGGAATATGTGGGTTTGTCTGGAAAAAAGGAAACTGAGACACACACAGGATGAGAAAATGCTAGAAGGAAAAAGACGGCCACAAAGAGGTAACCTCTCCCTTCACTCAGAACAGAAAAGTAAAGAACTGAGCTGAGACAAAAATTTGTTAGTATAGATAGGACTTGAGAAAATATTTTAATGAGTCACATGATTAAAACACTTAATGATGTTTTTTAATAGTTTTGGATGTTGTAAAGGTAGCAAAGAAATATTTTAAAAAAATCATAGAAAAATGCCTGCCTTAAACTTACTTGATTCTGCTTTCATTAAATGACAGACTAGCTGATACCTTAAAATCCCTTCCCACTCTATTTAACAACAGTTCTATCACAAATGGGATGTTTATAGGGATGTTCACAGGGTTGGTTTTTTTCCAGAGCATGTTCAGAAAATACACTTAGGTTAATTTTTGTTTTGTGGGTTTGAGGTGGATTTTTTTGTTTTGTCTTGCTTTTGGTTTTTTTCTTCTTATTTTGGATCTAAGATGTTTTTAGTTCTTTTTCTAGCTTATTTAAAATATTCTTTCTGCAGTCCAATATGAGAACTTTGAGTCAGCTGATGTAAGGATAATATCTTCCAACTACTTCCATAGAAGTGCTTGAATAGCAGTTTGAGTCATAAAATATTAGATGGGCCACTGCATTTGGTTTCTTTGGTTTCTTGATCTGGGTGGGATCAGGGTGTCCAAGATCACTTAAGTCACTATTCATAGTTTTCATTGCAAATTTCATTTTATCCCAACAAAATGCTCTGAGCTAACATCTGCATCAATCTCCTTGCAGTCCTTGAATATTTAAATAGAAAAATAAATGGGAAAATAAATCCTACTGTGTATGACTTAATAGACTCAACTAAGGCTCTGCTCCTTACATTGTTTATGCTTTTTTGCATTTGACAATGCCTGGGAACAAAATCAAAACTAGTTCTCTGGTTGTGCACAGAGGCATTTTACTTTTTTTTTCCCCTATGTAAATAAATCAATTTTTCTCTGCATATCTTCCTTCCAAGGATGATGCCCACACTTTCTGTGCTGCACAATCAAACAATGTCATATTAATAAAAAGCTGCAATTTGTTGCATGCTTAGTGTTCATTCCTGAGAGAGATTGAACCCACCATTGTCATTTTAAAGCTCAAATGTGCTATTTTTTACCCCTCTAAGAAAGTTCTGGAGTTATATTAGTTTGAGTGCAGTCTTCCATCCCAGGTTTTTAAACTTACAAATGAGCTAATGTCAGAAATACACATTTTCCTTAATGGAGAGTAGGCCAGTACCAGAGGCATTGTATCAGCTAAGAGTAGCTACAGTTCTATCACAGCAGGCCAACTCTTCTGTTGTGTTGTCTGTGTAAAGAATTACCTCAAGGGAAAATAAAAATTCATTTTCCATGCAGAGGGCACCATCATAAAATTAAATTAGTAGGAAAAGACAGTGCTGAAGGTAGAATGCTAGTTTTTCCCGTCTTTTTTCATTCCCAAAGATGTATATCAAAATGTTAGAGTATGATTTTGCTGAAGAAATAGATGATAAAACATTCTAATTTAAATGAGAGTCCCACCAGTGCAATCACAGAAAATGCAATCGTAACACTGGCAAAACTTATCATTTGCTTCAAAAAACATAAAATGAAAAAGTTATTGCATTAAGTTTAGCCTCAAATCTTTCTGTGCACTAATTTAAAATCCTAAAGGATAGCATGCTGTCTGCAGAACTAAAAAAATGGTGTATTGTAACTGGAATTTGCATTTAAAAATTGTTTGGGGTATTTTTTGGTAACATAATCAGAGCTGTTCCACTTCACTGAAATAATTCAATATACATCCAACAATAGAAATAGTATTTCCTAATACAAGTAACCTTCCCAATACAAATCTACATAATCTCATAAAATATTAAATTGTATTCTTCAAAACTGTGCAAGATGAGTGATGTTGTTCAAATGTGAGTTCTGCCCTACACCATATTTCTTTATTAATACAATATTTTTCAGCTTTCTGGATATGAAAGAGTTTTTTTGCATGATATGCTTCTTGTTTTTGTTTTGGCTTTTTTTTTTGTTTTTCAGTTTGATTTTTTTTCTGGAGGCAGTCCACTTCACAACTTGCCTATACCTCCTAAAAAGTCCAATAATAACTACAACAAAATGAAGAGTAGCATTAAATGTCTGAGGCTTCTTCCCCCTGTTATGTTACTGTTATTGGTCCATGTAAAACTGGCTGAAAGGGTAGCACTACTATCAGGCTGTGTTAAAAAGTCTCTAGGATGATGTGGTAAGGAGTAAGTATATGATCAGACAGACATATTGCTGTCCATTAAAAGTTTTGAAAGGAATCACTAGAGAGCACTTAGCAGAAGCCAGAAACATCCTCAGTATTGAACAGATGAGGTTATCCAAACCCCTTAATGCCATCTCCAGAGACAAGCCTGAGAAAGCTGATTGAGTTCGGAATATTTTAGCTTTTATGTTGACAAACTGATGCTACCAGAACTGTAAAAATGAAGCTTAGATGACAAAGTTGGCAACAACAGCATTTTTCACAGCAAAGAAAGCATTACCTGCTTACTATAACTAAAAGAATAAGGAGCAAATGGGATATAAAGTAAATCTCAAGCTGCCAAAAATTTTAAAGAACATTTAAATCACACAGTCTGTTCATTCTAACTTGTTTTCAGCAAGAGATTTTACATAAGTTGTAGCTGATTTCCTGAGGTTTTTATTTTGTTTGCATTAACCTTGATTGAAAACATGACAACACCAATACTGGAACAGAATACAACATATGGAAATTGGTTTAAGATTCTGAAGCATTAGTTTTTATTTTATATTACCATAAACTAAGATGTCTAAGACCATTTTTCATTTTTCTTCTGCCTGAAACAAGAACTAACTGTTCTCTCAAAGAGCACCCACCAGTGACATAAAACCAAAGCATTATTTTTGGTATGGTGTACAACTCTCTCCCCTCCATAGCTGACATTTCAGTATAATTTAAGTACCAGTTTTGGGGGTTTTTTTTAAATCATTGCATCAATGAACTGCAGGAAAAATTATTTAACACATAAACTCACTCTTAGTAAGATACATAATACATTTTATCATTTATGTAGGTTTTTTGGGTAGAAAATCAATTTATTTTTTTGATAGACTCCTTTATCTTGACAAATAAATTTAAGAAATGTTTTGTAAAAGTGGAGAATGTATGTCTCATATTTTTTCTCTATGACTATCTATCTATATATATATGTGCATAATATGTGGCAGGAATTGATTCTATGACTAGGCTGTGGAGACATTTGGGAATCCAGTAACATGCAAAAGAACATCTGCCTTGATATTTGTCATTTTACCTTAAGATAAAAATTTCAAAAAATTATTGTTGTTGTGAAGAATTGTTGCGGTTGTGGTTGTGAAGAATTTCAAGAACAATTATCATGAAGTGACAGAGAACTTCTTGTTTCTTTGCAAGAGAGAAAAATTACAAATAACACCTTGTAGCTGTGCAGCTATTTATAGACATTATATGTCAAGTACCATTATTTGAAATACATCTCTGCCATCTGCTCCAGTCCCAGAATTCAAAATGGGAATGATATACGAGTTATGATATACGAGTCTAAGACAAAATGTGAAAATGTGTCTATAATCAAAGCATTCTTGTCCAGCCTAGTCTAAAAAAAAATTATCCTCTTATTAGTCATAGGCTTTACATTTGCAGCACAGATAAGAAGAGTTTTTGTACCTTCCAAATATCAAGAGTAACTTTATTAAAATAAAAATTTAATGCACAACTCTATTGCAGAGCGGGCAAATATTATGCAAGTTTACTGCAAGTTTCCTAGAAGAGTGATCTCCAGAGTTATGTAGTATGAAAAATACACAGGCAGATTATTTCCTGTAATAAGTTACCATGAAATTTGAAAAATCTTTCATCATTTATGCCTTATACTTTAAAAAAAATCCATTTTATTCAAGACATTTGTTAATTTGGTATTCTGTCTTAGAAAAAATCCCTTCATGCTGCTGATTATAGGTGTTCTGTATGTGTGTAGATACAATAGCCACTCCTACCATGACATCATGTGTTCTGTATCTGTATAGATACAATAGCCACTCCTACAATGACATCATGGGCCACAGGAAATTCGCTGCTTTCCTTGAAAACGGCAATGCTTAGATCCATGCTGAATCAGAAATTGACAGGTCTGGATCCAAAAGTTCCCTCACAAAAGAGGAAAAGCATATGAAATATACTATAATTTTTTTCTTTAAGTACCTTATTGTTGAACTTCACATGGATTCATGTTTATGCTATAGAAATAATAGACAAAAAATTTCAATAGAACAGGGTCAAAACAAGATAACTGCTAAAGCCACAAAAGAAAGGGAATCTTAAAAAATAATAGGGTAGGTAGATCTTTCTGAAAAAAATCTGAGCTGAAGTTATATGATTTGACATATAGTCATGACTGTAAGAAGAAAAATGCTGGAACAAAAAAATAAATAAACTGTGATATAGAATTTACATATCTATAGTTTTAACTTCTGCTTAACCTATGATACTAGATATTTCCATGAGATATTTTCATAGTTTCATTAGCTTTTTACTAATGCCGTGATTTCCATAGCTTTTACAGAAGAGAGGGAAGAGCAGTCTTGTTCTTGTTTAGGGTTCATTTTTTTAAAATTTTTCCCATAAAGCTTTAACATAGAGAAGCCTTATCTCCACAGATCTGAACATAAAACTAACAATGGAGTAGTTCCCACAGATAAGTATACCTCTATGTGTATATATGTGCATAGTTAAAACACAAGTTCACTGTAATTCCCTAGGAATAAAGTTCAGTTTCTGAAAAATTTTTCTTCTAAATCACTTTTCTTCTGGCTCCTAAACACCACTGCACTTCCCTCATACATCTGTATTAGTGACAGTATCAACAGATCTTAAAATTGCACCACCCTTTTATACACAATTTCCTTATTCTTAGTGTTGAAGAGAAACTCAACATCATAAATCATACCTCATTCAGCGTAGAGAACCTGAAAGCTGTAATTCTTACACTATGCCTCACAGTATAGTGGCATGGCAGGGGTTCTTGGCAGTGGGCTGAGTCCTTTCACACAGTAACAGCTAATGAGCAGTGCCTTAGTTCTCTCTGTCAAAATGAAAAAGGGCTTGTGCAAGAATTATATTTATTACTACATGTACTATAGCTACTGCATTCCCTTTCCCGTTCTTTACCCATTGTGTGAGACCTCAAATCCCCATTTCAATGTTCCTCTCAGTGTGAAGAACTCACCTTCATTATCCCCATGAAGGGGCTCCAGCCGTGTTTTCAAAGAAAATGGCTGCAACTGCGTTTCACTGGGAATTCAGTCTTCCTGTGGTATAAATATTTCAGCAGTGAGAATACCTAAGGGTTCTCTAGTTATATTTTCAGAAAAAAAAACCAAACAAACAAAAAACAAACCCACCAGTCACTGATTACTGAGAAGGCAATCCCTAAACCACTCAGTTCTTAATATAAAAGTACTCAGAAACTTTAAAGCTGAACATGAAAGCAGCTGCCAAGCTATTGACAGGGATAAGCATTGGTACAGCAGGTTTTTCCTCTCCTTGTGTTTTTTGGAATCTGCACACTAAAATACACAGGAGGTTAATATTAAGTACTTAAATCCCTTGGTAAATCAAAAAATCATAGAATACAGCAAATCTAAGGTTGCAGCTGCACCTTAATGTTGTTATCACTGTGATCCTTCACTTTACTAACATATTTCAGCCAGGAAAGAGTCTGATTTTTTTTTTTCATATTACATTCTCTTTCTATGTAAGAATACTGCAACAAATTAAAAAAAAATCTCATTTGTTCATCAGCCGGGTTCTTTTAGAAAGCTTTTCAGTGGCATGTAATAAACTGCATATGAACATGGCTCCCTCTACTGACTGCCTTTTAGAGGCTCCAAGAGTTCGTTTCCTCTGGCTTATTTTATGTCTATACGTTTATAACAATAACTATATAATAATCACAAAACAAATAAAATTTCTGAAGTTTCTTCTATTCTGAAAAACAAGAATTTTCTTTTCTTTTTTTTTTTTTTTGTCTTCATATTACATGCTCTTTGGCCAAAACATTTATTCCTTTAAATCCAAAATTCCAATTTGCTGCTAGGACACCCCTGCCAGTTCAAAAGAAATTTTAAAGATCCTCAAAAGGGTATCTAACAAGTTAATTAGCAAAATGATATTTGCTACACAGTGTCTGAAATCTTATTTAATAAAAAATATTGAAATACAAAGAAGTCAAAGGTTGAAATCTAACATAAAAAGAGATGGATAAGGAAAACAAGTAATTAATAGAGTTGTCCTGGACTAGGTCATTAGTCAATACAAAACAGCCACCACTGAGACCAAAAAACTCCCAAACAAAAAAAAACCCACACAATCAGCCAACCAATCAAAAACAGTGAAAAATCCCAAAAACTCACAAAAGAAACAAAAAACAACCCACACCAAAAAACCCATGAAACAACAAAAAACCTACTCAGCAAATTAGAGAGAACATCTTTCATTTCATTTCACATAGCTGCTTCAGAAGAGGTTTGTATCATTCGCAGTTATGATGCTCCAGAAATACACATTCCAGAAATGGTCCAGCTTTCCCTGATAGTCATTCCAGGAAAATGGTCGATGTAGCAAAGATGGGCCTCTGACCTGTTTTAGATGTCTTTACAGCAGGAGGAATCACCCAAGTTGTGTGGGAGTTTCAATCTGCTCCAAGGCTCTACAGAGGTAAATGGAAAGAATTAATCAATGGGCCAAAGACAATCTAATGAGATTCAACAAGGCCAAGTACGAGGTCCTGCCCCAGGTCACAGTAATCCCGTGCAGCTCTATGGAATGGGGACAGAGTGGTTTGAGAGCTGCTCAGCAGAAAGGGACTTGGGAGTGCTGGCTGACAGTTGAATGTAGGGCAGCTGAATATAAGCCAGCAGTGTGCCCAGGTGGCCATAAAGTCTAGCGGTGTCTTGGCCTGTATCAAGAATTTTGTATCCAGTAGGAATATGGAAGTGACATCACCCCCGTACTCAGCCCTGGTAAGGCCTGCCTTGACTTCTGTTTTCAATTCTGGGCCATTCACTTGAAGAAGGGCCTTGAAGTGCTGGACTATGTCCAAAGAAGGGCAACAAGGTTTTGTGAAAAGTCTAGAAAATATGTCTTAAGGGGAATGGCTGAAGGAGCTGGGTTTATTTAGGCTCAGGAAGAGGAGGCTCAGGGGTGACCTCATTGTTCTCTGTAACTGCTTGACAGGAGGGTGTAGTGAGGTCTCCTCGGCTGTGTCTGAAGTTAGAAGACTAGAAGAAATGACTTTAAATTGAGACAGGGGAGATTCAAATTAGATACTAGAAAAAAAATTTCGCTGTGATCATTGTGAGGCATTTGATTAGGTTGCCCAAGGAGGTGATAGGGTTAAGTAGTTTAAGGGGTAACATGGTAGTGCTGGGTTGATGGCTGGACTTGGTGATCTTAAAGGTCTCTTCCAGCCCTGGGGATTCCATGGTTCTTTAATTTCTGAATTTTCCCAAAAGTTTCAAATATTTTCAAAATCTTTGGTGTAAATGTAGTAACTCAGCAACTTCTCACCCTAAATTGCAAAGTGAAGCTAAATGCTGTCTTCAGGCAGAATACAGAATTTGCTGTAGCTACTGTATGCAATAGTATTACTCATATACTGTTCATTATATTTTGCTCTTTTATTCTTCAATAACTCTAAATCTACTGCCATTACATTGTTTTTAGGGTTTCTGTTGCCATAGTGATAAACAATGTGTGCCTAGCTGTCTCTTCTATCCGTTAAGCCTTGGTTAGTAATATAGATGTTGAAAAACTTCGCTTAAAATGCTTCCAAATTTTCTCTGCATTATATGAAGCTTTGGTTCAGGTCATAGCTTAGAATTACTGATCTTTAACTTTCCCATTCCTTGAGTAATTTGTTGGTTTTGCTAGGCAATTGTGTTACTTAAAGCACTAGTCTGTAATACCAACAAAGCTGCTAAGCTCTTCTTGCAGAGTTGTCAATTCCAGTCATTCTTTATGGTTGCAAATCTTTGTGCAAAAGAGAAATTTTAATACCCATCAGATTCTTTTGCATCCATGATAAATGCAAAATGTGGAAAAAGACTATTTACAAGAACATGTACTGATAGGACAAGGGGGAATGGGTTTAAACTAAAAGCGAGTAGATTTAGATTAGATATTGGGAAGGAATTCTTCATTGTGAGGACAGTAAGGCAGTGGAAGAGCTTGCTCAAAATTTACTGATGTCCCATCCCTGGAAGTGTTTCAGACCAGGTTGGATGGAACTCTGAGCAACATGATCTAGTGAAGGATGTCCCTGCCCACAGGAGGGGGTTTGGAGGTAAAGGATCTTTAAGGTTCCTTCCAACCCAAATAATTCTATGATTCTAATCTAAAATGCAGGGAAAATCAGCTGTTGTAGCGCTAACACATAGGGGTCAAAAACCCCAAAATCTCTATCCAGGACTATATATTCTTATGAAGGCTTTATACTTGTTGATATTTATTTAATAAAAATGTGATTGCCCTTCCAAGAAAAAGAGATCTTCTGCTAGCTTAAGTTAAAAAGGATTTAGTTAAGTTTAGACTAATAGAAAAAACTTTTAAAAAATAAAATAACTAGCAATAAGGGTAAGAAATATCTAGAAGAAAAACATCTAATCTACAGGAATTTTTTAACTAAAAATTTAAAAAATAATAAAAATTAAAAACTTATTTATCTACTCTGTTTACTAATATTATTCTATATATTCTATTTCTTAATAATATGCATTCTTTTTTGTGACATACAAGTATTTTATAGATCCAGGGATTATTAGACTAAGTCAGAATTAATAACTTGGGATATAGGAGAGAAACTACAGTCTTACTTATCTGAGATTCATAACTGAATCCAAGTAAAACAAAGAATGTAATGTGAACTCAGTCAACAGCAGATACAAGATAATCACATTTTCTTAGTAAAAATATAGCTCTCAACAAACCAAAATATTCTTGCAAATTATCGAAGCTTCGGTCTGATAAAGGTGTTAGTATCTGAAATTGTATGACATATGCAGTGGAGGCATAGTGTTTAATTTGGCAAGCTGGATCTAGATCTTTAGCAGATGTTAGTAAATTCTTCTCTACTTTTAATCTTAGAGAAAAGGAGGAAAAGTTAAATTTAATCCCATAACTAAAACTGTAACTATACATGCACTTTTACCCAAAATAGTATAAATGTAGATGTCCTGATTAGAGGCAACAGAGAAAAAATGGAGAAACAGGTTTAGCAGTGAGGAAACTGAATAAATTGATAAAAATTCAATCATAAAAACAATATAAAAATTATATGTCAATGAAATTCTCAGTCTCAGGAATGGCTATTGAACTAAGTATACTTGCTTCTTGTCATGTGGTGAAGTATGCACTAAAACACCAAATATATTCAAGAATAGCATATAAGGACAGTTATGCTAGCCTTAAATTATATTTTTAAAAAAGTGAACATTTTTACAGAGCTAAATTAGATAACTGCATAACTGAAAATGAAAATAAATTCATCCTGGTGATGAAAGAGAGCGATGGAGAAGAGATTTTCATAGGAGTTCTTTAAATTGATGAAAGAGTCAAGATGCAGAAAAAATTTAACGTTCATTTAAAAACGACATGCACTCTGGACGTCAAACACAATTGCTTGGCACAAATTCACAAGGTAAATTTTAACTTAGGCATCTGAGCTGGAACTAAATGTGAACATTGATAAAATCCAAAGGTTAACTTCAAAAGCCTCATTTTACTCTGTACCCACATAAACTCATAGAGCTAACTGTTTTGTACCAGGTCTAAAACATCTTTTACAATACTTTGTAGGTGACGGCTAAAGATGTAGATTCTACTTCAGGGATAAGAAGGAGAACTAGGTATAAATATATCTAATCTGTCTTATTATAAAGATATACATTTGGGCTGTTCCTTTAAGGTCACCCTTGTGGTAATTGGAACACAATACTTCAGAAATCACATATTTTGGATTGTTTTTTTGATCCATGGACAAAGGGAGACTTAAATGATTACTTAAGATGATATCTGCATTATAAGATGGCTAGAAAGAGGTAGGAATACTGTTCAAAAATTAATGATTTTGACGCTTGTAATGAGAAAATGTGTACAGATGTGAAACTACCCTCTTTTATTCCACATAAAGGTAAATTGTAAATGTTTAGATTAAAGTTCAGCATAAAGACCCATTGAGAGAAAGCCACATTACAATTTCCAGTGGTGATTTTTCATGCCATGTGTGCTACACTTTAAAACATAGAAAAACAGAAATAATTTTTCAGTAATTCAGAAGCTAACATTGTCACCATTTACATTCAACATTACAAAGACAAGTAGACCCAGGATATTTGTATTTATCTTGTCACTAAGTCAGAGTGATATTTCATCAGATTCTTATCCAGCAGTTTTTTCTGCATTGTCCTACAAAACTCATTAAAAAGAGAAGGAAAAAAAAGAGTCACCTTGCTTCATGAAGTTTCATCTCTGATGCTATCAGTCACTGTATTGTGCTAAGCAAGATGATTTTATGAGCTGGAGAAAACCCATGGCTCATAAACTCAGCAGAGGTGAGTGAGTTATGATAGTCGTTCAAATGCGCTAATGAAATTCCTAAAACATCAGTACGGCACATTAGTCTTCCCAACATTTAGCTTTATTAAGCACACAGATCAATGGGAAGCTGTCTTGTGTGCCAATTGTTTGGCTTCTTTAAAATCCCTAAATTTTTAAACAGCTTTTCTGCCCATAGCAGAGGAGAAACTTAGAGGTCCAATTTCAAACTTTGGATGAATCTAAGGGTTTTGTAGGTGTACATGCAAGCTAAATCAAATCTGTCAATTCTAAGAAGTTGTCATTGCAAGCACATTTGTTCACTAATGGTAGTCCTAACAGTATCCCCACATAATGTTTATCTACAGCTCTTGACTTCCATTAAATTTGCAAGTGCTCATGTGTTCCAGAATCAGTTTTTGGAACTGCCTACACACATTTCTCATTTTTACCCTTGTGAAAGTAGAATATGATGTCATGGCACATATTGCCAAGGTAGTGACAATTTTATGATCAAAAAGTAGCAAGAAGTTTTTAGAGATAGAAATCTGATTTTCTGAGTGAGATTTGAAACAAACCTTCTGAAAAGGAAGCTCAAGAAATTCATCATAATTTAAATAAAAAAGCTTGCATTTCTATTCTGAAAGTATCAAATGACAATTTTAAACAGGAATAATCTTTTCCATGGAAATATGTTTACATAGAATACTAAGTGATTGCATTAATAAAGAACAATTTAGAAATTGTATAATGCTTTGTATTTGAATGCAAAGGAATTGGAAACAGCGAGTTAGGTCACTTTGTCCATCAAGGGACAAATGCCCATTGAGTATGTAATGAAGACAATGCTCACTCTGTATACTTGCTGTAAACAATACACCATGCTATTCTGCATTTTACAACACAAAATATACTTCTCAGTTTGATTCTTATGTACCTTTCTTATTTTCCTTGTTTTTTTTCTTTTTGCCTATTTATTCTGAGTAGAATAAAGCTAACAACAGTACTAACAAGAACAACCCATAGAGGAGAGAAAACTCTTGTTTCCTTAGATATATATGAAGAGCATGTAAAAATTCTCCACTTCAGATACCTACATCCTCTAATTTAAATTTTTGTAAGATGTTCTTAAATTAGGAATATTAAAAAGTTTAGTAAAATTCTGAAATTATACAAGAAACTACCAAGTGACAAACATGGAATAGTTGCCAGTGTCGAGAAATCACTGTTTTATTTGAAAATAATCAATTTTGGATATTGTATAGTAATTGAGAGAGTCAACCAAATTTAACAACGGATAAAATATAGATGTATGGATCGTAAATGGTGTAAATTATAGTAAAAATACAAAAATAGACGCAAACAGAAGAGTCAGAAAAATTAGTCTGGATGATTTTGTATTTCAAAGTGAAGGATCACAGTCCATTAAAAGTTCTGGATGTCAAAGAAATCTGTTCAATAGGTATAAAAAGAAAGCAATGATTCTGAAAAAGGTATAAAGATTATTGCAATTTGCTGAGAGTACCTATTGCAATGTTGGTGGAAAGAATACTTAATGACTTAAAAAGAAGGATCATAAGAGTAAAAGGGGTGATATTATCTCTGCTCAGCTCAGTGAGACCAATATACAAAGTTAGCGTCCATATTTTTAAAAGATGTAAAATTGTACAAGGTATAGAGAAGAGACATTTCCAACAGCTGTAAAAAATGGCTCATGGTGGAAGATTTAGAGCACCGTCTGGTTGATCAAAAAGATAAGTGATTTGACTGCACTTATAAGTACTTATATGGGGGCAAAATGCCCATTGCTAACGGGCTTCAATCTGGCAGAAAAAGGGCTATCAAGGACCTATGCCTGGAAGGTGAAGCCAGATAAATTCCAATTAGAATTTAGGCACATCTTTTTAACTGCAAGGGCAATTAATCACTGAAACAAGCTACCGAAGGATGAAGTAGATTTCTCTGTCTGTGGAAACCTTTAAATAAAGAATGGTTGCCTTTCTAGGAGATATACTTCAGCCAAACACAAGTTATTGTCTACTCAAATAAAAGTTATTGAGCTCAGAAGAGCTCAATAAAACTGGCTAAAGTTTAGAGTTTTGTAATTGAAAAGGGCTAAGATTGATGATTTAATGGTGCTGTTTGACCTTACTCTGGAAGATTTTGTGGCGGATATCCTTAGTCATTTCTGTGCCACTCACAATTTGTTTATGTATAAAAATCTTGGGCCAGAAAACTCAATCAACTCTGTGAAAACCCACATTTTGTCTTCTTTTACATTTGCAGTATAGGTATAGTGTTAACTAATATGGAACTTTGTTGGTTTTATTGAAGGGAATAAAAAGCAATAAAGATAATATTTTTTGTGATTGTTCCAAATATATATGTATTTCAAATATACATGTAGCCTAAATCAATATTCTTTTAAGCTGATCCACATACAGTTCAAGTATTGAAAAAAATAACACAGAAGACTGTAGATCTCAAAGCATCATGGGGATACACATGATTACCAAAAATGAAAAGCAACAGTCTGAAGTCTAATAGTGAAGTCAATGGAACTGATCAAGTATGTGTACAAATTTTTGAAGAATCGGTGTTTCAGTTTTATCCCTGTAATGATTCAACATAATTTTGAATATATGTGAGAAATGGGCATACAGAATAAAACACTCTAATATTTAAACTATCACTAACAGGTCAGAGATATCTTTAATGGCATGGAAGTTATGTAAAATATAGGCCCAGGCAACTGGGGATAGGGACAGCTGGGATGTGAGTGACAGTGTTGTGGATGGTCTGAAGAGTGATCCCACTGCAGTGCTGCTGCAGCAGAGGCTGGTGGCCCAAGCAGCGGCTGAAATGGGTTTCTGGTCATCAGTCACTGGTGGGGGGAGACTTAGGCTGGACAAGAACAATGATGGCTGGTGGTGCCTGCAGATCCCAAACACTCAGCAATTTCAAACACATCCCCTCTGGCCCCAGAAAAGAGGCCACTAAAACGTTAAGTAAGCCATCCATCTCCATGCCTTTGTTACTAAGTGCCCTACCTTACTGGGAAACATGTTAAGGTTTTTGTTGAACCTTTTTCTTTGGCAATGTACTTAGAGAAACCCTGGGCTTTGCTCTTTCTTCTTCCTTGTTAATTTAATCTGCAACTGAGTTTTGGCTTCCCTAACTCCACACTGCACACCTGGCCAATGTCCCTTTATTTCCACCATCCCTTCTTCCCCTTTCTCTATGCCTCATTTTTGCCTTTGAGCTCAATCAGGCAATCACTGCCCAGACCTTGCTGTCTTTCTGCCGTATTTACCTGACCTTCTGCAAGGATCAGGTTGCTTTTGCACTCTGTGAATCTTGTTTCCTGAAGATCAATTATCTGTCCTGGGCTCCTTTGCCCCTCAGAGCAATTTCCCATTGAATCTTTCCAAGCAGATCCCTTGACAAGCCCAAAACTACTCTCTTGAAGAATGTCTCTAATTCTTCTATCCTTCTACTTCTCACTCAGGGTACACTTTCTCCAATTCTCCAGCATTCACAACAGCCAAGTCTGCCATTAACCTTCACAGCTCTGGCCAGCTTTGGGGTCAGTAAATCTAGTGGCATGCATCATCTTATTGGTTTGTGGAGCATGTAAGTCAATAAATTGCCTTTTACATTCTTCAAAAATCACCTGGGTTAACTGTATTCAGACACATTGCCTTTGCAGTGTTCTGCTGAAGTGGTTATTTCTCCCCATGAAAACAAATGCCTGCAGGTGTGAGATTTACTTTGCTGTGTATAGAAGGCCTGCTAAACAGGCACTATCCCACTGTTAAATATGAAATCTGGACCTTTATTTAATGTCAACAAAAATGCACAATTAGATGCTTGATAATTACCAGCTTTTTCTGAGATGATATTTCAGACCAAATGGTAAAAGTTACTAAAAAATGTAGACTAATGAAATGAAATAAGCATCATAGAATTAGTTTTTAAAGAATTGATACAGTCTAATTGAAAATTATTATTTATCTAAAAGAATCTGAAGTTTTGTTCTAAGTGCAAATGAAACTACACATGATTCAAAGTAAATTTAAAAATATTCTTTAAAGAACATACAAATTAGGAAGATAATATAGAGAGAAAAATAATGAGAAACTATGTGAAGACTTAGTATAATATGGCACTATATTCTACACTCCTACTTTGATATATATATACTTTCTCTCTCTCTCTCTCTCTCTCTCTCTCTATATATATATATATAGAGAGATAGAGAGAGAGAGAGAGAAACTAAACAAACAGTAAGGTCCTTAACGTACACTGTCTAATAATGAAAAATATCTGTGAAACAGCTGTACTTATTTCCATTGTCTAAAAATTATGACCCAAATTTTTATTCCTATTTGAATTTTGTGTAGGGATGACAGTGTTTGCAACAATTATGCCATTTATTTTCTTTTTGTCTGGACTTGCTTTGTGACATCAATTCATTTTATTCATTGACTAACATAATATTTATGGCAATGTGAGAGCTAAATAAAACAAATTAATGGTATTTGAGAATCTTTAATATATATGGGCCAATATTGCACTATAAATACATGGATACTATAAATAATTATGATTCACATGGCAGGAATTATCTTCCCAGCCCTATACAAAGGTACAAAGGAAGACAGGCAATATGACAGACAAAACTGCCCTTGAAGGGGTGGAAAAATTACAGGTGACATTCTCCTTCACAATAGTCTCAGGCTGATTTAAAGTTATAAAACTTATCCTGTATCCTTCAAGACTCTTTTGGTAGATGCCACTGAAGTGATTTAAGAACTAAAATACATCATAAATTGGCAAAGAAATATGTCAAAATTATTTTATATTCAAACTGTTATGAGACATTTCTAAAAAGAGAAGTATGATCACAAAGTACAGCAACTGAATTCTTATTTATTAAATATATTTTTTAAATACTGAAAAATACACAGCAAAGTTTTTGGGGATTTCTAAACTGGTCCATCCAGTAAGTAATTTAAATCCATAAACACCTAATACACATCAGTAATACTATAAGTAAAAATATAGCTTAAATGCTGGCACACAAATATAATTCTTTCCTTTAGAGAAGGATTCCAAATAGCTAATCTGCTTAAACAGATGCTTTGTGGAAACATCTTTCTCAAAATATCTTTGCAAAACTGATAAGACTCTTTTGAATAACGCATTTCACCTCTAGTTCTGAAAGGAAATTTACATCAGAGGACACATATATTGTCAGTCCTCACATCCAGTTTAAAGCCATTCTTATACTCACTTTGCAGAAAATTAGTTTTTTATGTAACAAAAGGTGATACACATGCATGCGTGTGCAAATACACAAGGGTCTTTTCTCAGATGGAAAGAAGGCTATATTGCATCCATTTTTTATATCACAAAACACTATTCATATCTTTATTTTTCATATCTTTATTTCTAAATGAATTCTGCACATAAATTTTAATATTTAGATGAGTTGGTTATTTTTTTAGTTCAGCAGTCTCTGGCATAGCAAATAATGACCATTATGCCCATGCTGAAAAATCGTTCCACAGCTATAAATATGTTCAGTTGGATATTGAAATATTAGAGGTAAAATGTTCAAACACAAAAATAAATTAAAAAAACTATGGAGAGTGGATGGAAAGGTAATTGTCACCAGTGCTACGAGAAGGATTGCTGCAGTTTTAACATCACTTCATCATTACAGTAGTTTAAGTATGATACAACATTATCTCTGTATCAAACTTAAGGGTTGTGATAGCAAGTGTTACTGCAGCTGTAAGAAGAAGTCATGGAAAGAACATAAGATTTAAATTAAACATATTCACAGGGTATTTGCTGGTTTGACTAATATATGAATGATCAACTGATTGAACCTTACACTTTCCTTGTTAACTCATGAGGTAAATATGTGATTATGATACTACTTGAAACAGTAAAAATCTCAAAATAAGATATTTTGCAGAGATTAAAAAAATATTCTAACTTTTTGAAATAATTTTAAAAAAAGTAGCTAGAATTATCTTACTATATCTTAGCGGAACAATACATTTTCTGAACTAAATTTTCAAAACCTTCTCTTTCAAACACTTTTTTTTTCTTTCTTTTCCTCCCAATATTTAGAGCATATTTATTCATGTACTTAGCAGTTCTAAGGGATGACTTTTTCCTGAATAATTAACTTTAGGACAATATAGATTATTGCCAATGAAATCCCTTTGCAAATGTAAGTCATTAAATCCCTAGAGATATTTCTAAAGGAGAGCAAATCAGAAGATAGTTGATAAGCTGTGAATTCTTAAGGATGGCAATCTCAAATATGCTTGTAATGGATTATATGTTTGCCCATATATACTGAACATTAGCTATGAACTCTTGGTTAAATTTTTCAGTTTTACTGTAGTACAATTCAGAGAAAACTGAGAAAAAAAAATAGATTTCTGAAGCAATAAAGCTCTTAGCCTGTGTGGCACCATGACTGAAATAAAAGTAGCTAATTGTTGACTCTTCACATTTACTCTCAGAAATATTAGTTACAAATGACTCAAGTAAATTTGAGAAATACTCATATATATACTGCCAGGGGCTGCCTGGAATATCTGGCCATAGAAAGTTCAGTTCTTCTAAAAGTGGCTGAAAAACAATTAGCTTTGAATATGGAAAGTTGGTTTAAGCCAAACTAAACTAAACTAAACCATGCCAATGAAAACAAACAGAAACAATAAAGAGAATGTCCATGATCACTGAAAGGTTTGCTGTTTTCATGTATGAAAGATTGGCTTGTAAAGCTGTGGCAGGGTGTATAGAAAAGTATTTATACCTTGGCCCAGACTGAAAGTCATATAGCCTGTACTTAGGCTTTGTAATTTCCTTTGTAAATTTTGGGTTTAGAAAACTGGGAATCATAATAAAAGCCTAAACTACTTAATGATTCAATGATAAACAAATTTTGCTAAAATAAATACTTTATATGGTATCAAAATGACTCAAACCCAAAATTAATTAATATTTCCATTAAAAGTTCATTAAAACTGCATATATATTCACTACGCGCAACTCCCTTTTACAGTAAGTTGTCCTCTTATAAAGCAGAACAGAAAAGATCCCTAAACAGTTTTATATTCAGCGTTTCTCCAATGAATCTTATACTACTTTAGACAGTCTGAAATGTGTTCTTTGGCAGTTGATAAACAAAAACTGACAATATTTTTTCATTTTGTCTAACTGATGATTACCTCAAAAGAAATTATTCATTTTGACATGCTTTAGGTTCATACTTATCAAAATTTTAAGTGACAAATGTTGCCCAGTTACTTAAGCATGTCTGCAATACTAGTATTTGAATAACTATTATTTTTATGCAGTATCTCTTAACTATTTTAAAATATTGCAGTAACTTTTACAGTTGCTGATAAGTTTCTGTAAAGGATTAGGTCCTGTAATTGGGTTATGCTACCACAAAGGCTGTTAACTCTTTTAGCTGCAGAGGGAAGTAAGGGCAGCAAAGGACAGCAAGGCCAAATTTTCTGGTTGCCCTGGAATCCAATTTCATGCTTAGACAGTACACAGCACAGCAGGATTGCCTAAGGGAGCCTTTCTGTAGCCCAGGAAATATGATGTTTTGTCATTGCTTGTAAAAAGCCTCAGGCTTTGAATTGACCTGGCAGTGCTGTCTCTCAGGACTCTCTTGCACTTGCTTTGTCCTGAGCTGATGTTACCTTGCTTTCCCTTGTTGGTAATTGTCTCACAATCTGGTAACTATTGCCTAAATCTGCCTCAGATTATGCAGCAGTAACAAATAGCAATTCTACGTGAGTGAAATTGCTGGTGACAACAGCATTAAATGTGGCGTTGAAGAGAGTGCGTATAGGGTAACATCAGAAGTTTCAGCTCATGAAAACAGAACCCAGTGGTCAAAAGCTGATCAATACAGGAGTGCAACTGTGTGAGCCAGCTAAAACTGACTTCAGAGAAAAAGTAGAGAACAGAAAAATTGAAGCCCAAGGCAGAAGAACTCCCTACCATTAACAATACATGTATTTTGGCGAAAAGCTGAGGACACTGATGGGTTGTTTTAGCCCCCCCACTTCCACCTAAGAAGACTGATGCTCTTGACCTTAGTACCCAGTGAGAGGAAAGGGTAACATAACAGACAGGAATATATAATAGGAAGCTGATATTTATTAACTGCTTGTATTGAGTGAGTGTTCTTTCTCTTCACTTCAGTTTTTACTGAGTGTGGGCTACTGTTATTGAAATTTTAACTGTAACTATTTCTTGCATTATTTTTAGGTTTCTGAAAAACTACCAGGAAATAAATTCTTAACCCCATATATAGCATGACCTTTTGTCCTGAAGAATACTCTCAAGAGTGTTTCTTACCTCTGTTCCATGAAAGCATTTTCTATGTCTTCTTCCTAGGACTGTGGTGATTCTCAGCTCCCAGACATCAATTTTTGTATACTTCTGAAGCTTGGTAATCTTGTAGACTTAAACTGTTGTATAACTTCTAAAACTTAAAAAAAAAATAAAAAATACAAGTCAGGCAGTACCCAAGTAGGCATAAGAAAGTTATTACTACTTTGTGCAGAAGACACCTTTTATTCAGTAAAAAAAGTCCATTTACAAATTAAGTGGAACCCCAATTAAAAGCTAATTAAAGACTTTTAGTTGAGGGATTCAATAAGAGTAATGCAGTTTTCTTTTTTCTCTAGGAAATGCACTCTAGTGATAGACAAGTTACACTTCAGCATAAAATGGGTTTAGTAAAGCATATCTTGCTTTTTATCTGGTATGAGTGCAGTCCAGTAGTAGCTCTGGACTGCACTCATACCAGATAAAAGGAAGAGATTAACATGTCCTTCTCTACTGACTGACTAAAAAATGAAACAAATCTTAATATCTCAGAGTGAGAACATTCCTACTTGGTCACATTCTTAACTGCTGTAAATTGAGTTAGTTTCAGAATCAATGAGCTATACCACCAGTCGCTAATCTATATCTCAGGTAATTTTGTAAAGCTATTATGTATAAAAAACCCAGAAACTTTTCCAAACTGTGTTTACAGGGTTATTTGGTCTAAACATAAGTTAAACAGACAATTCATCAAACAGTTGTTAATCATTCCTTTCTATAACTCTGTAAACCAAAACAAATTTTTAATAAAGCATATATTTATTTAGCATTTTCCAAATAAAGGCTTTAAAGGCTGTTGTTTTAGTTATAATGTGTCAATGTTTATATAGGAAAAAATTAATTTCCATAGTCTCAGTAATTTTAGTTCTGTATTTTTAAGAGTAATCATAGCTTGCTTATACTGTCAAGTAATGCACCAGTTTGGTTGCCATAAAAGTGCATATCCTTAGTGGGTACTTGTAATAAGGCAGCTACTCTGCTTTAAGTTCTCTTCCCATTGTTCTGTGAGTTTGACATTGCTCCAGTCTCCCCCTGGAAAAAGTAGATTTTTTTCATTGAAAGGTTAACAAAATTTCAATATCAATAACTCCTTGTCCTAGCTAACTTCAAAATTATGCAAAGATGGTGGCGTATGAAAACCCTTCACCAACCACATCAAATTATTCCATTCCACTGTGGTAATCTGAATATCTTTTAATTCTTTAAGTCAAAATACAGTCAGGATAGAGGAAGACTCTTCACATTTTTGAATAAATGAAACACAGAAAAACCTGTTTGCAGAAACCAGCCTACAGAATTGTGTTGGTATTCATCTCATCTAACTTCAACTAATTAAAAAGTTCAATGCATCCTCTAAATGATTTTAATACCGGTTATAAATTAATGAGAATTAAGAAGATTCCAAAGGCTGTACATAAGCCATCTGAGGATACTGTGGGGGTGACTATTCCTTTTTACTGTCCCTAGAGGTAAGGCAAGGAAAGAACTTTCAGCTTTTTGATTGGGACTGGATGAGATGCCTTTTATTTTAACATACACCATCAAATAATGAGATTTGGATGCATTGTTGGCTGAGTAAAAAATACATTCTTCTCTAAAAGTGTAATTTTCTTCAAGGCAAAATAACACAAAGATCGCCCAGAATTTCTTCCATAGATGGAGGTAAAACTTGTGTTTGAGGGAGATGTTGCAGTGATCCTCACTGGAAGACGGTTTTACATCAAAGGGCTCATGACCCATACGACAGGCCCAGGCTTGTGCTGTGCTTTGCTGTGCTGAGCTGGATGTGCAGCCTGGCCTTCAGGACCTTGCTGTGCTGAGCAAATCCCTCGTCTGCAAGAAGAAATTGGCCAGTAACAGAGGAGCCGCAGGCACCACAATTATGTAACCTCTGCCGCCTTGTCTTTACCTGGTAGTGCAGCAAGTTCTCATGCAAACGTCCCTTCTGATTGATAGTAGAAATGAGGAATAGTGTTTGAAGAAAAAAATTGAAGAAAAATTGGAAGAAAATTCTGTGATAGCTTGAAGAACCAAAAGAAAGTAACCTTCTTCATGAGTGGGGCCTTCATAGTGTGCTGCCTGTGCATTGGAGATGTTCAGTGATGCATTTCTCAAGGTTCTCACCACTGAAATAGATAAGTGTTTATATTATTCTCTCCTCCTTTATAATGGTAGCTCTAATAAATATCATTTCAAGTGAGACTTTACAAAGTCCAAGTGTCTTTGTGTTTTCATAAAGCCCCAGCACCTCCTGGAGTAAAATAGATGATCAAAAGTTTTTGTATAAACACAAATGAAAAAGACATTGTCTAAAATTTTAGAAATGTTCAAGAAAGTATTCAAGACATTTTCATTTCCAAGAAACAGAAAGTTCTTATAATGTATCTTACCATTGCATTGTCTGAATATTTTTCAAGCTGTGTGTTAAGTTAGGTATATATTAAAAAATAAAAAATTGTTATTTGTTCTGTGTGACAAAGAAAAATATGTCTGCAGATTAAGTTTTTCAATATGTACTGTTTTCTATCTGCATAAAAAGGTTATCTTTATGAAAAAATGCCAAAACAGCATTCTTCATATTTGCTGAGATTTCTGGCAGCTTTTTGACTCCCTGCAGAGGCTCTTACCTTCATCATCTGCACAGAGAATTGCCCTTCTGGATAAAAAAAAATTCTGTTGACTCAAGGAGCAATGCTGACTGTTCTGATTATCTCTTGAGAGACTTAGGTTGCTATTTTGAAAAGTGTTTGATCTGTTAATTGAACTAGAGCATTATATTTGATGTATTTGTAACACTATCCACTACTGAGAAGTGCGTTGCAAGGGTTTTCAAAGACCTGATGACTTCACTGTTAACTGCAGTCAGTGGATTTTATTCATACTGCAGGGAAAAAATAGACATGCAACCAAATGAACTCACCCACAACCAAAACAAGGTCATTTGCCTCTCAAATCTTCTCAGTGAACTCGTGACAGTGGAGGAAAAACAAGAGAGTCCTCTGTGACTGACAAAATGACATTTTCTTGTGTAAATACCTGGCCTGTTCTGTGTCTCAGCTATGGCCCTTTTTAAGGCAAAAGAGTAAAGAAAATTATAGGAGGTTGGTTGAGGAATAAGTGAAATGAAGTATAAAATTGCTCAGTATGTTGGCTATAAAGGCTTTAATGGTAATCCTATTATTTCTCTGCTCCAGTTGTTAAAAATTTGAGATTTATTTAGCTCATTATCTGAGTTTAGAGTTGCTTTCACTAAAATTGAAGATATTAGAGTTTTACTAACACAAATACTGAATTTTCTTAGTCCTTTCTCTATAGTCAATGGGAAAATAATTTAAGTTGATCATTAGATAATCTGTGTTGAATTTTCAATCTTAATTGCTGAACTAGAGTTTTTTAGCCTGCTTTATAAGTAGATATTTAGGCATAGATTATCTCAGTCTAAGCACTTAAATTTATGATCATTTTCTGCCTAATTTTCAGGAGTTGCTGTGACTATTCTAGAGAGAAGCAAAACATAAATAATTTAGGCCATCTCTTCTTTAACTTCACAATAATCTCAACCTTCTGTGAAAGTACAGTTTATAAAGTCAGGTTTAGAATGAAATAGGAGCTGATAAAAGAGCATGTATAGTTGCCATCTCTAAAAGTTTTTCCCAAGGGCATATGGATTTGTACGGATCTAAATGGGTTGGATTAATGAATAGACTGAAGGAGAAGAGGCAAATGGATAAACCAGATCTTACATACTGGCTGAGATGACATGACAAAGATCTTTGATAAGAGATAAGAATGGTAACAAGCTAAAGAGTAAACCAGAGAATCTCACTTCATTGAAATAGTGGTAATTTCAAAAAAAAGAGAATTATTAAAGCCAATCCAGAGTGATCATCAATACACCTCAGCTCATGCCACATGAAAATGACAAATATTTGAGACTCTAGATACAGCATGTCTGAATATATTGCTACAGTAAAAATCTCACTCCGATTTGTTATAAATGAGCTAAACTTATCTCTTTAGAGCTGTAATTATAGGTTAAAATATAACCTATTAAAAGCTAAAATTAACCCAAAAATTTTACTGTGTAGTTACACTAAAAATGTTAAATTGCTCAATTGTAATTATAGTATTAAATTGGCAATGTAAATTAAACTTTTTTAACAGCTAAATTCCTCTAGATGGTGATTATGAGGTTTTTATTACTATTACTATTAGTTATTATAATTGTTGTTATTTTTATTTATGTCCCTGTCACATTCAATTTTTCTACAGCGAAAGAAATGTCATAGCTTTTATTCAACTCCCTCCGTAACATACTGAGTTTTAAGCCTTTCAGAATTTGCGAGGCTGTGCATCAGAGAAAGTTTCACCTCAAACATAGGTTCCTGTCAAAATATACATGCATACTATTATATATGATTGAGCTATATTGTTATACAAATCTGCACAGAAAAAAATGCACTATAGAGATAACTTTTATTATTCCACACTATCATATTTTAGTTTGAAGTTATGTAGCAGAGCTTCATAATGTATATTTATAGAGCTTCTTGCAATGTATATTTATCATAATTATTTAAAGAAGAAGATGCTGACTTAAACCAGTGAAGCAAACAAATTCACTTTGAGCAGTTAGTTAGACTGTTTTTCTAGTAAAAATTTTGAGGACTTGATAGCAACCAGAAAAGAGGTAGCATATTATTTTCTTACTGTTATTATGTCTAAATTGGTTAAATTGCTGCTGAATAGAGTGAAACATACAAGCTATGAAATGGAATGTTTTGAAGTAGACTTTTATGCAGTGTTGAAACTAGAACACTAAAATTAATAAGGCAACTCTTTCTATCCATAAAATTTATGCAAAGCTTTGTTATTTCATTTATCTGCTGTTGATAAAAGTTGATAAACTCTTGAATAATTTTCTTCAGGACAATTACTAACGGTGGGAAACATTTTAGAGGGAGGGGTGGACAGAGAACAGAAAGAGAGAGAGAGAGAGAAAGAGATGAGGAGAGACGCAAATTTCTTTCATGCAATATTTATACTTCCTGATTTTTTTTTATAATCTAGAAATGGGTTGACTCTAGCTAGCAATTTAGTGCCCACCAGCTGCTCACTTAGTCACATTCCTCTTAATGGGATGCTGGACAGAATAGAAACAATGAAAGCAAGAAAAATCTTGTAGGTCAAGATAAATTCAGTTTAATAAATGGAGGGAAAGGAAAAAAAAATCCCAAACAGGTAAAACAAAATCAGTCTGTCACCATCTTCTATGAGCAGATCATTGCTAGGCCAGTCTTGCAGTAAAGCCTGGCTGGGAAATGCTCCTGGCCAGCCCCTCCACGTTTTTATTGCTGAGCATGACACTACACAGTGCAGAATATCCCTTGGCCGGCGGGGTCAGCCGTTTTGGCTGTGCTCCTTCCCAGCCACTTGCCCACCCTCAGCCTCCCCGTTGGTGGATAGAATGAGGAACAGCAAAGCCTTTGATGTTGTGCAGTGTTCAGCAATAACTAAAAGACTGATTTTTTATCAACACTGGTGTAGTCACAAATCTAAACCACAGACTCATATGGCTGCTTATGAATAAAATTTGTTGTCTCAAAGCAAGACCCAGTACAAAGGCTCATGCTGAATAACGCAATGGCAGCAACTTGACAGCATATAAAAGTGAAATAAAATGGAGAAATACTGGCAAGCTTGGCTGATAACAGGCAGTTAATAGAAGGTGTGTTACAGAAATCTATAAAAAGGGAGGTAAAATATTTATTCAGGGTATGTAGCAATGACTATTAGTCTCATCAAACAAAGCATAGAAGGAAAACCAGGAAAAAAAATAGCAACAGTGCTTATTTTGTGTGTTCCAAGAAGCAAGTGCTGTTGTTGATTTTCTGCACAGTTTCATTTAGACAAGACCAGATGAGAAACTTTTACTTAATTGCATTTTTCAAGCCATCTGTTTGCTTTCTTAAATAAATATGTATCTGTGTATCACAAGGGTTGTTGACAAAGCTACATTTAGAAGGACCTTCAAGACATTACTGTCATTGCATCACTGCTTTTTCACACAAGTAACTACAGAATCAGTAGATTGTATCAATTTAACATAACATTAAAGTCAGGTAATCAAAACCCAACCAAATTACCTTTTACAGAGAGAAACAGACACTTCCTGAGGGCAACTCATCTAATCTTAGATGCATACTACAGCATGTATCAAATGAACCTCTCCCTGAAGGCACAGATAATAATTGTTCTTTGCTCTTCTTCAGGTAGAGTGACTAAGCTTACAACTTGGAAATGTTCCATGTTTAGTGTTTACATAAGTTATAGCTCTTCCTACTTCATATAGAAATTCATATGCAAATCCCGCAGTTAACTTGAATACCAAAATTGATCAAAGATAATAATGTACTTGTCACTTGCAAATCAGCATGGGTCTGTTGCCTCAAAAGGGAGCTATGTTGATTTAGTTAAATACAGACATTTAAATCTTGAGACACAAGTTATGTGAAATTATTTGCATCTCATGATTTTAAAGTCAAAAAGATTAATTTGGCATTTTTCGTTTTGGGGGTTTTACTGAACCGCTGTTACAACTACTACAGGCCTTATTTTCAGGAATTTTTGACTCACATAAAAGAATAACTGCAAAAAAAAATTCAATTGTATTCTCACTTATTGCAAATTCCATGGATTCTTTAATTTATTCATGTAGCAGATAATTTGCCATTGAAGACTGACAGACATTCCAAGTTGAGCAAAATTATAACTTACTTCCCCACTATGAAGCTCTTTGCAAGGCTAAACAAAAGCCTATTTTAAGGTTTGTGTGGGGAGTAGTGCTAGTAGATAGGATTTGCTTATTTCCACAAGAACAGTTACTGGGAACAATTTAAAATTTTGTTGTCAAAAGAATAGCTTTTCCTTCAGCTCTATACCTGTGTGCATTATTTTTACTGACACATTTAGAAGTATTTGGGACTTCTTCAAATACTTTTTGAAGTTCTGGACCAAGAAATTAATATGTGTGCCTCATGAATTTTTCAAGCAGATCAAGGTATTTCAACAAAATGTCACAGAAAACCCACAGCGATTCTAAAGTGAAGATCATCCTGCATTGGGCTATTCTGATTCCACAAAACATAGGTGAACTTACTGAGAGTTGCTGGTTATGCAGGTGACTTCCCATTTCAGTTGGAAATTGAAACACAGTATGATTTACTTTTCTGTCTTTTCCAGGCTTAAAAATTAAAGCTGTATAAGGAAGATCTTCAGTAAAACTATAAAATGTGCCATTAGCCAGAAAAAAATTCAGTATGCAGCACACTGGTTTTGTGTGTTTCATTAGATTAATATAGTATAGTATATAGTATACTCTTAGTATAGATTATACTCATAGTATAATCTTTTCATCTTCATATACAGCATATTTCATTCTATCATGCAGTGAAATCAGTATGTAAGTACCGATACTTTTTGTGATTGATACAGAGGATTATAAATATGTTAGCTAGTATAAACTTCATGAAAGATTTTAATGGAAACAGCTATTTCAGAAATAATGAAAGTGCATGTAAATTTTGCCAATAATGTTCATGAAGTGTAGAACTGCATCAAAACTATTTATCTATAAATGCAAATAAGTTTGAAGATTTGATGACACATATTAAAATGCAAATAATAGCATTTTAAAGTCCTTTTTGAAGGTGAAGATTTGAATTTTCATCTTTCTTCTTCCCTCTCCTCCTTTTTTGTCTCACTCCTGGTAGAACAGAAGAGGAATAATTTAGTTTTTCATGGTGACTTCCTTGGAAAGCATTATTACTCACTGGTGTACAGCTTCAGTACATGACTGTCTAAGTGAAGGCATTTCCATCACAGTGTTCTCTCCTTGAAGAGTGACTACCATGGAATAGTATTGATTTACTTAGTGTATGATGATTCAGAGGTTAGACAGCTCAGAGTACAGCTGCTTTAGAAACTTCATGTCAAATAAACTTAAATATGATTCTCTAGATTAAAAACTCAGGCATTTTCTGCCCCCTAGTGAAAGTACAATCTTTACGGTTTTATTTCATTTGTATGGAAATTATTTCTTTTTGACCTCAAACCAAAGAAATACAAATCACGAAAAACCAACAAATTTTGCAATTGTTACACACAATATAAAAGCTTATTTTCAAAAAATATATTTGCAAAAAATAATGCACAGACACAGCCTTGTTTTCCACACTTTAGGTAAATTTATAAATACAGCATTAAAGAAAAGCCTCAAATACTTGGGTTTTTTTGGTTATTTAGCTCAGTGTTTGGTAACAGAAGCCAAATATTTGCATTATTTCACCATGAAATGTCATTTCTCTTTTGTATTTTCATAAAAGCTTCCCAGAGAGAACTAGTACTTTGACTGGAGAGCGATTAATCCATTAATATCCACACCTAGGATAGGAAGGAACCCAAAAGTCAAGGAAAATCTTTCTGATTCAGAGGTAAGGTGCATTTCACACCAGCTGGGTAAATTTTGCATCGGCTGTCGTTCAGCCTTCGGGGGAGTGATGCTGGATCAGGGGCAGCTGCCATCTGTGTGATCATGGTTTGAGCTCTATCACACGGCAAGAACGAGGCCAATGCAAATGCAGGAGTTTGCACCTGCAGCTCAGCACAGACACCGCAGTTTCTGTGTCACTGTCTCTCACTTTAGCAGCCCATCTACCAGATTTAGTTTCTTGGCAGGCTGGCCAGAAGCACCTGAGATAGAAGCACCTTGAGAAAGTAGAGAAGCTGCAAAACTGGGATAAATGAAGCTGCATAAATTCAGTCAATAAATGTTGTGTTTAGGTTAAAGAAGTCAAATGTCTCTTGGAACTCCTGCTAAGCCCTCATTTGCTCTAAAATGCTGCTTCCAAGTCATGCAAAAGAGAAACAGAATTCATTGTCTTCCAAATGCCAGCTAAGCACTGAAACTTTTGTGTTATTAACAGTCCATGGTATTGATTGGCAAAGTGCCTTTCACATGTAGCACAACTCAAAAATTTTTAATCAAATAATTTTCTTTTTGGAAATGGAATTCTTGTTTTCAAGCCAACCCATGGTAATGTGGATGTTAAAATTAAGCGAAAGTAAAATATTCAAAACTTGTTACTGTATTTCAAAACCTCCTTAACATTATGGTTATTAAAGCCTTTGTTTCTGCAATAGTATTTTCTTTGACTGGGTCACACAATTATCCAAAAAAAGAGAGTAATACATAACGCTGATAGATCTCTGCAAGTCTTTACAGGGCAAACAGCTGAGTTCCATAAAACTTCAATTCAAAAAGGTCAACAAGGCAAACAGAGCAATTCAGAGCCTCACAAATCATGAGTTCTTGCCATCATGCTCCTGGTTCTAGGAGCAAGAGATTAATATAAACTTAAACCTTTCTGTTACAGTGATAAACAATAGTAAACTCTTCACCTCCTTTCATTACTATTGTAGTGATGCCAATTTTGATCCCAGAGGAAGCTATGAAAGTGTAGGAAGAACTGATGAGAGACCTGTGAGAGACTGGAATGCTGATGGCTGAAACAATCAAGGTGCAAGCTGATGATGTGCTCTCCTCTCAGGTGCACAGCCAGCACCTCAGGCTCCAGCTTGGTGCTGAACAGGATAAGGAAAGAGTCTGAGGCAGATCCTGGGAAGTGGGATAATGCTTTTTATCATGCCTAAGTCCTTGCACAAATGTCTCAGTTGTGAAAACTCCCCTCTGGGAAAACACTGTGACATTCACCATTGCCTATTCACCCCTTCTCATGGGCCATAATTGACTCAACTGTACTGGCATGAGAGGCAGCTGTAAAATCTTAAACCATAAAGATTCCTGAAGTGTCCTAGGATCCACATCATTACATCATTCAGTGTGAAAGTCCCTGCCCCAGTGGAGGTACCTGGGCATTCCCACTTGAACCCGACCTCTATCAAGTATTTCTGACATTGCCATCACAGATATTAAACACAAATAAAAGTAAACAAAAAGCCCAGTACCACCACACAAAATGTAACAAACCTTCACAAATCTAACAAATAATCTCTTAGAAATGAGATTTCTATTGACATTCATTGTGGTGTCAGTAAAGGGCCATTGGATCATACCTGTCCTTTCTATGGGGAACCAAAAATCTGCCAGATTACCATAAAATACCTGGACTTCCATGCTGTCCTCAACAAAAAATATTAATGCAATAAAAACCCCCCTTTTTTCTGTAAGCATTTTTAAAACACTTTTGCAGTGTTAAATTCTTAAAGGTGTTTAGTAAAATTCCCACAAATCTTAGTGAAAAACAGTAAAGACCACAAAATGATAGTGTAATGTGTTTGCAGATCATAGAGCAGATTTCAGGCTATTAGGTAGCTGTAATAGCTGATGTATTTTTCCAAGCTTTATTCCTGAATATCTTTTCAAAATGTACTAAGGTTTTTTTTTTTTCTCAGCTTCTTCTTAAAGAAGGATATTTTTTTTAAAGTGAAAAGCAAGAGAATCTCAGCTGTAAAGTAGAGTAGCAGATAATTCTCATCAATTCTGTTAAAATTGCAGCAGTCTATTGGTTTGGAATACATAATTTTCTCTTGTAGATGCATTTGACCCTATTACATACATACTCAGAGGAGCAGGCTCTGACTCAGCCTTCTGAATAAAATACATCTTTCCCTATACGGTGTGTCAGCAATGAGTACTTATCTGTGCCACAGAAGTCTTGGTGATTTCCAAGTACTTAAGGCAACAAATGCTTTGAAATGACGTGGGTTTTTTCACTTCAGACTTTCTCTGTATTCACAAAAAAATTCCAAACAGAATACAAAGCTTAAGGGGAAGGGGACAGGAGGAGATAAGGAAATGGAATAATGAGGAAGTCTCTTTTTTTTAATCTATATCTTGGAGTACACTTTTCTGATTCCCCTTTGTATTTTCTCTTGCTGGAGATTATAGCAGGGACACTTTTCCTTACTGTGTACTACCAATGAAATATAGTTTCTCTTGGCTTTGGACAACATAATGAATAATAACCTAATACAAATAAAATGTTACTGAAATAATAGAGAACACAGTATGGACCTAAGATGCAAGACCTACTGATTATTCTAAGGATAGCTTTCTGCTGGTTTCTAATGTATTATTTTACTTCACTGTTCTTGTTCTATTTCTGCAGTGTATATATCAGTCCTTTAATGGAATATTTTAATTTACTTCTCAGCAAGACTAAATCCATCTAGTGTGAAATATCATCTTAAGCTCAGACAGAATACTGTTAACCAGTGGGAATGTTTCAATTTTGTATTTGATCTGTAAATGAAAATTAATGAAATAGTGTCCATTCCTTTCAAATAACAAACTAAAAATGCTATATTCAGATTAAGAACCAGTGCAGATTGGACCATCTCTCAATCCCTTGTGGAAATGACTCTTCACTTCAATGCATAGCCAAGTGATTGAACCCTACAGAGACTCTGCCTTAATCTGCTTCCTTGTCCTTTGTTTTCCAGCCTAAAGACTGCATCTCTCTATTTCAGTCTGCTCCTTCAGAGTTCAGCATAGGATCTGTTTCCTGACACATGATCACTGCAGAATAGTTCAAAGAATTTAAAACCCCCATTGTCACTTTGAGTACAGTTTACTTCCCTGCCTCTGAACCCTTCAGGACAAAGCCAAAATGAATTTGATTTGTATTAACCCTTGCTTGCTCTCTCAGAAAGACATTAATGACCAAACTACAAGAAAGATATACTTTCCTGAGGGACTTAAGACTTTTTTTTCCTAAAATTATATTTATAAGCTTTTATTTTATGTTGAGGAGATCTTTAATACACACATATAAGTTTAAAAAATGTAAGGTACCAAAATTTAGAGCTATAAAAACATATGTATGTTCAGGTATTTTTTTGAGTTTTGTAGTACTGGCTTGTAAAGTGGTCCTAGATTATCCTATTGCATCATTGAATCTTGCAAGTCTGCAACTGCAATCCATTTATCTTTTCACTTTTTTTTAGGATACATAGAAGTAAGCGAAGATAGGAACTTCTCATCCATACGGAGATATTTCTTCTTAGGTATCTTTCCCTTAAGTACCCATAAAAGTTTGTAAAATACTATAATGTATTCAGGTTAAAAATTAAAATTCACTTAGTCTATCTAGCTGCAGTGTGTGACACTCTTTGAAGGTTATTTTCTGGTGGGGTACATTTCTGTTAGGGAAAAATGTAGAAATATCCATATGGAAACGAAACAGGGCAGCTGTGGCCATTCCATCTTTGCCTGAACAAAGCAGAGATCCACTTGTAGCCCTGCATATGCCCAGAGGAAGGCTCCTTGTGGCATTTTAGTGTTTCCCAAACAGAAGATAAACTGCTTCAGGTCGACAGGCTGTTGGGATGTGCAGCTGTCATGCAGGGCAGTGGCCAAGGTGAGAAGCAAAGGTCACAAAATGTTCTTTACATCCCTTCAGCAGTTCCAGCTGAATTAACAGCTTATATGATGAATTCAAAACGGCAGACTTCATATAGCAAAGTTTTATGTCACTTGTGATACAGATTACTGGGATTTAAAGTGACAATACAAGATCCAGGAGATAATAAAAGTGACAAAATGTATTACTGAAACACACTGAAAGCACCTATGTTAGTAACTTAAATTTCGCTTCTATGAAATCAATAGGCAAAATCCCAGAAAAATAAAGAGGAGAAAACCTTTAATACTTTAAGTAACTGCTACTTAGGATAGGGAAATTGAGTGATAAAGTGACTTTCATGTTTCTCCTTCCCTCACAAACAGAATCTATATCACTCCAATATGCTAGAAAAATTTTAGAGAAATAACTAATATGATGACATCTGGAAAAAAACACAATGCTTTAAGTAATGTTCTAAATCTCTATCTTTTTGTGAGGTAAGGAGAAAAATAAAAAAATATTCAGTTGCTATGCATGACTCATATGATTCTGAAAATTGGAGAAGTGATTCAAAGTATTTTTGGATCCTCACTGTTAAAAGACTTCCTGTCTTGGTTAAATGAAATTTTGCTTTATTTTTTTTTCCTTATGGAGCAAGTCAAATAATTATATTCATAATTAAATTCATATTTCCTTCAAAGAATAGTCATTCTCAGCACTCATGGTTCTTCTGGCTATTTCAGAGACAATTAAAAATATCCCTCCCCCTTCCTGCTCTACATTTAATCTTCCTATTTCACAATGATGTATTATACGGAGGTACCATGGGGAAACAAACTTGGTGTCAGTGGTTCCAAGATTATATGATATCTTTCCTAACTCAAATTATATCGAAACTTCAGCAATCAATCACAGATTTCTACTTAAATGAAAAAGAAATTAAAACAAACAAAAACATATTAAAGACTATTACAAATATTTTTTGTAAGGTAAATTTATAGAAGGCAAAATTACTGAATTTAGTAATTTTGAAGATTAGCTTGAAAGCATTTATTTTCAAATCCAGAAACTTGTATTTTTTATTAAGTTCAGAGAAAGGACATGAACCTCTGCGGAGTTAATCTAAGTCTTTACACATCACTGACATTTGAAGATACATTTTCTTTAACTGCAGTGACACTTTGTCACATTTTCACATACCAAACTCCTTGTGGATTATCATTCTACAGAGATTTATTTATTTTGCTGTTGAATAGCAAAAGAGATGAATACTGCCAGAAAAATGAAAATGTGAAATGTCATTATATAAGGGATTCAGTAAGTATGTTGTAATCTGATTGGATGTGTTTGTCAACTTCTAACTAACAAAATATTTAGGAACAGCAACTCACTCGGCCTTCCTGTGCCTTTAAACAAAGAAAAAATCCAAACAGAATGGCAGGAAATAGCAAAGGTTGCTGGTGGCTTCTTGGGCAGTAAACATTTTCTCACTGCAGCTCTGAGAAAGCAGGAATGGTAAACATTTGAATGTTGAGATGTTGTCTTGGTTCCAGCTAGGACTGGGTTAATTTTTGTAGTAGCCAGGATGGGTTACGCAAAGGTTGTAATAGTTAAAAAGGTTACAAAGGTTTGTTGGGATTTTAGCTGACTAGAGACTGGAAAAGTACAAGGCTGCGGCTAATTCCAAGTCCTGCATCTGCAAGATAGCGTGTCCTTGGGCCTAACTGTAGTATGATAACAAATAGTGAAAGAGACATGAGAAAAGAGAGACGTAACCCCTAAGGAATGGGGAAGAGCTGATGTTGTGGTGTGGCCAATGGACAGTGTAAATTACAGAATATTCATAAACTTATTAATTGCTGTATAAGTGTCTGATGCTCTCTTCAATAAACGGAACTTGCTGATGACTCAAATTGAGCCCCGAGTTTTCCCTGCACCTGACAAATGGCTCATCCCCGACAAACGGCTCATTCTGCAACAAAGGTTAACAAAGAATAACCCAAGAAAGGTTATTCTGTACCAAACCACAGCTTTGCTGGGAACAGGGTGAAGGGGCTCCTCCATTACCCTGGTAGGGAAATGCTGCTTCAGAGCAATAACATGTGGATTGTTTGCCTATCTTGTACACTTTGTTCTTAATATTGTTGATGTTACTCACTGCTTTCTCATCTCATCAATGTTTCCAGCAAATTGCTCTCATTTCAACCCATGAATTTTACCTTTTGTGTCTCCAATTCTCCTCTCCAGGCACCTGCAGGGGAAGGGGGGAGCCCATGCTTTGGAGAGTCTCCGTGGGAGCACTAAATTGGGGAGTACCATTCTTAAATCAGGACAGATGTGAAAGCTAGGATGAAGGTGTCTCAGGAAAACTGCAATTTTTAACTGGAAGGGTTAACATATTACATAAACTGCAGATCAAGCAGATGAATTAGTATCAAGTACATGCATTGGAACGTTTTTAATTTTTAACTGAATCATGTAAACCCATATTTATCTGCTTGTTTAGATATTAAAAAAAAAAAAGCGGACCATTATAATAATTTTCCCTGGTTTCTTTCTTTATCAGTGCAGTCAATATGAGAGAATACCTCCTTAAGTACCACATTTGTCAGAAATTGGTTGATGAATTATTCAGAGCCTTAATCCCCATTTGTAAATTTTCATAAATGATGAAATTACACCATATTAAAACTTAAAAAGCAGCAACTTGTGCCTGCAGGATGACACAGACTTGATATTAAAAGGTATCTGACTGTTACTTCCTTTTCCATGATTGTCTTTTTTTTTTAAGCTATTTTATTGACTTCATGTATTGCAATAAATTCCTGTTGAGATCCCTCTTCTCCCTGGGAAAAATCTTCTATTTTACTTCTGAAGGTGACTCAGGATCCCCTCCCTGGTATTAGGATATTTTTTTTCCTCACAGAAGCCTGCAAGTCTCTAAAAAATTCCCCATTCTACCATTTAATACAGAAATTCTCTCACTTGTTCACGTTGTTTTAATCATAGTGGAGTATAATTGCTCCCAACCCCAACTCAGTAATAGGCCATCAAAGCAAGAAAACTAGGCAGGATTCTTCCTTAACCATGCTTTTCCTTCTAACAAAATATTCAATGTACAAATTGTGTACACACAACTACGTGTATCCATAATGAGATATGGAAATAGATATAGATATAGATATAGATATAGATATAGATATAGATATAGATATAGATGATATAGATATAGATATAGATATAGATATAGATATAGATATAGATATAGA
>JAXCLO010000001.1:69749522-69789204 GCA_035583995.1 Arremon aurantiirostris
AAACCACAGGTATCGGCAACAAAGAAGGGGTTGGTGTGTAATCTGCAACCAATGATGAGCTCGGGTTTTGTAATATGCATGAACTTAATTAACACCTCTATAAAAGTGAGTAAGTGAGATCAATAAATCGGAGTTTGATGCTGATCAATTAGGATGAGTCGGCTCCCTTCACTTCCTCAGTGGACAGAGGGGAGACAGAATATGGCCTGGCCATGAGGACTGTAAGGAGGAACATCCCCCATACTGAAGGCAACAAAGCTCAGATTTCTGAAACTGCAATAGAAATGAAAACAAACCCACACAAAACCTGAGAGACCACGCTAGCAGAAACTGAGAAATAAAGAAGTCATAGAGGAGAGGGGTAGAGTTGATTGTTAGTTCCTTAACTTAATGCTAAGCAATCCCTTTAGGCTTTCTCTAAAAAGAAAGAAAGAAAGAAAAAAAAGAAAGAAAAGAAAGAGAGAAAAGAAAGAAAAGAAAGAAAAGAAAGACAGAAAGAAAGACAGAAAGACAGAAAGCAAGAAAGAAAGAGAAAGAAAAAACCCCAGAATAGCAATCTCGTTAAATTTTAGTGGAATGTGTTTTTCTGGCACTTCACAACTCCCTGTGTCTGGTGGCTCTTTCTGAGGCACATACATGCACACACTCACAGACTGAGCTATATGGTGACACTGGGCTTTCCAAATTGCTGCTTATGTCTGTTCTGCTTCAGATCTGACCTCAGGCAATGGCACAGCAGGAAACTGTGAAGCATAGAACAATTCTATTGTGAAACATAGAACAAGGTCCTGTGGGTGGATTTGGTTTATAACCTTCCATTTGGCCCTGTTCAGAGAGAAAAAATGAACCATTTTGCAGCATAGCTGTTGCTACATTCTTTTTCAATAAAATACCAAATGGATTAGAATATGTGCCTAATATGTGAAATATGTACTAATTCAGTCTTCTGGAGGAAAAAAAAAATAAAGTAAAGAAGTCTAAAATTGTATAGGAAAGCAGAAGAAACTCAAGACATGACATGAAAAGCATGATCTCCTTATGACAAATAAAAATTTGTACAAAATCTCTAATGGGATAGCTAAGATGTCTGCGTGTCCATAAGGGTTTTTTGCCTCTGATATATGAGGGATTTCATTGGTTTGGTCCAGAAATAAAAGTTATAAGCCAAACAATAAATTACTTAGAGAAAGAAAAACAGTAAACAAATATTTATGAAATATCAGCTATTCTATATTGTCTTCTATAGTTAATCTTGTTTCTGATTTCTGTGTTCCAATACCTGTGTAGTTGAAAAATATCCTTTTTGCCAGCACTGAATTAACTTCCTTTGTAATATAGTAAGTACTGCTTTAAATTTTTATGCTTTAAATTTTTTACTGGTATTAACCATAAACTAAGAGATGATGATGAACAACCTATATGAAAATATTAATGAAAAAGTGCAATGGCTGTTTTTTCAACATCTGTATTCTTGATTTCCTATTTAAATCACAGCTTGCAAAAATAGTTATGGAAATACTTATGGTGAGAAAACTTTTTAATTGTTAAGTAATGTAAAAATAATCACAATATTCATTGCAAACAGACACATTCTGGATTAGCATTTTGATATGCAGTAAATTAATTTTTTTCCTCCCTCTTTCCCATATTTTAGCTAGATTGTAATCTCTATTATTAGCCTTTCACTATATGATTTAACTTTAAGGGATCTTTTTCCTGAGTCACTCTATCAGTAGTCTTTTGAAAGCCTCATGACATTCATTTCTCTTTTATCTATTCCTTTATTCTGAACTGAATAAAGAAGGTAGGTTAAAAAAATTCTTATATATTAGCAAACTACAATGTCCTTTTGAAATGCTGTTTGTGCATACATAAAGTTAACCTTACTGGTTTACTAGTTTTTAATTTCAATCCTTTTTCTAATTCACATGTAAACCCTGGTGATATTTTACTCCTCAATTGATACCTAAGACCTATCCTTTTATTGTAACCTTTTATTGTTTTAACTTTTAATTCTCTAGTGTAATAACTGTGTGTGGAGAAGAGAGCAAATCTTTGCTGACATCTCACTTTTAGAGTGTTCAGAATTATATGGTCCTCAGGAAAGAATTATGGAAGTGGTATTTTAGAGGAAGGCCATTTTGAGACGTTTAGGCTCCCCTGTAATTCTGTGCCATAAAGTTCCATAAAGGATTTCTAGTAAAACCCAGTGCCTTTCAAATTTTATTGACTCTTTTGGATTTATCATGCAAGTTGAGTTTATCAGGAGGTTCATACATTTATAAAAAAGGAAATTTGTCACTCAGAAACACTGTGTTATCATGTCAGAAGTAGCACTTCTGTGTATAAGTTGGTGGGGCTGCATGGAAAGTATCTGAGTTGAAAGTAAAAACTCGTAACTACAACCATTTCAGTAAATTATTAATGCCACAATACCTTCCTGGGCACAAGCAACTATTTCTACTGTTTATTTAACAGTCCCTGGCATGGCTTCATTCTAAGGCAACTCAGCCTTTTTCAAAGATACCTGAGAACAATTCAGGAGTAAGTATATGCAAAATATTGTTCACTAAAGTCCCTTTAGAGGTGACTCTGTCACAGCCTCAGGGGCAGAGAACAATCATAGGCTCACTGATCTGGATGGAGACTCAGGCTCTCATTCACAGATAAACAAGCGTCTCCCCAAGACTGTTCACTTTCTTCTTAGGGAGATGCACAGGACTGGTTTCTTCTATCTTCTTCAAAACCAGCCTGTTTTCCCCCATTGACAGTAAGGACTGGTCAGACATACATGATTTTTAGGTGACTAAAGCTAGGTGTAAGAAATCTGACATGGTTACAAAGCCTTATACAAGTATTGGTGTTCACGCATACATTGAATAAATCATAGGTGTGTTTTCCTCTTCAAGCAGCAGTGCATCTAATCACAGATCTTTTAACTGACTAAGAAATAGTAAATTTAGGAGCTGTAGGAATTTCAGTAAATGGTTGAAAAATGCCACAGTTATTCTAAAGTTTTGCCATTAAACAGATTTGCTTGATGGTTTGTTTGTTTGTTTGTTTGTTTGTTTTATTTCTGAGTTCTCCATTTTTAAATTCTCTAAAAACTCATACTGAAACTCTTTACACCCATTGGACAGGAATTTTAAAAAATCTCATACAGAATAAACATGCTTAAGAAAATTTATAGAAAAATATTTTTATCTGACTTTTCCAAACTCTAGTTTTCTAAGAACAGCACTGAAAACTCATTAAAAACCCAGTAAATGTCCAAAAGAGAGTTACGATAGAAGTCAAAATTCGGCCATGAAAAATATTATGAACAAAAATTAAAAAACAGCAATAGAATAGGGATTTTCACAATTTTCGATACCTTTTATCCTCATAAATGCAGGTTTTTAGAGATTCTCCTTTCAGCAAAATCACAGAAACACATAGTGACAGAATTGCTGGTTTTGGGAGAGAGACCTCTGGAGAACATCTGGCCTGGCCCAACAGCCCTGCACAAGTAGGGCTGTTTAAATCTTGCTTGCTCAGGATCATGTCCAGAAGGCTTTTGAAAATCTTCAAAGACAGAGATTCCACACCCTCTCTGGGCAATGTGTGCCAGTGCTTGGGCACCTGCAGAATAAAAAAGTTTTTCCTCCTGTGTTTCCGTTTGTGCCCACTGACTATTTGTAAATACTAAATATATCACTATGGATATGATTTGTCTGTGCATCTTCATTTAGGTGATAAACAGAGATGGAAGTTACTGGAGAGTGTCAGGAGACATGCTATTATGAGTGGGATTATGTTGTTCTAAGTTGCTGTCTCAAAAGTTTATGATGAGGTGGAAGGAGTTAATTGATACCAAAACCACTGAATTAAATGAGACTGAATATTTTCCCATTGATAATTTTCCAGGGAGCAAAATTTTGTTTGTAAAACAGAGAAGTAAGTATTACCTTATTTGTTCAAATGTATAAAGATCAGAATCTGAAAATTTTACCTAGTGCAGATTTCTCTAGATGGGGAAATACTGATATACTCTTTAGCTGACACTGAAAACACAGGATTTTTACAAATTAACTGCACATGAGATGTAAAATCCAAATAATTATCTCTTTCTTTTCTTCCTTCCCAATGTGCTTTTTGAATGCCAAAAAGAACTTAAAATCACTTCTCTTCGTCACTGTGGGAAATTTTTTCAATTCCTGTGTTATCTGCTTTGTATCTGCTAAGCACAAATAAGATTGTTTTGCTATCCAGTTTGATAAACCAGTGAGAATTAAGTTTTGTCAGCATTTGCTTTAAGGAACAGTATATTTCCATCTTTAAAAAAAGCAAAATAAAAGTCCTGTTATTAGCTTATAATAAAATCAAGGTACACATTACTCAGAGTAGGGGTTTGAGTTTTTCAAATTATTGCTTTATATAATAAAAATAACATTAGGTATATCTGCAATTCTTTTCTAAATGAGGTTAATGACAAACTTACATGTTGTCCTACTGACCACCAAGTGGAGCTCTAACCTTGGAAAAGAATGTATCATTTTCTAACAATGCAGGTACCAGAAGCATTTTTTTATATAGCAAGTTAATGTAAAAAAAAAAAAAATTAAAAAAAATTAAAGCCAGTCAGCTACATGCTGTGGCAATTACACTTGTGCCAATTCACTTCTTCAAAACCTGTTTTGTCTGTCCCTCACTGTTACAGTCAAGTGCTGTAAAAATAAAGCTCATTACAGGAAAGCAGAACAGTGATTTAAATTAACATGGAATTGTATTGCAAAAGACTGAAGATTTTACTTCAAAGAAAGTACAGTTAATGGAAACGATGCTCGATCCCTCAAGTGCTCTGTGTTCAAGGATCCAAGTTACAGATAAAAGAAACTGACTTCTAAATTGTATGATGATTAAAAGAACTGAATAAACCCTTAATAATACACATTTAATTGCCCTGATTAGATAGACTTCTACATATATTTGAAAGCTGAGTGACCTATTTTAGAGGCCCATCTGATGTTTAAATAAGCTAGGCCAAATACTAAGGGTTGACATTTATAAACAAATTGTTATATGTCAATTAGTTAGTTGATTGTCTTTGTAATATAGTATTGTGATTATTTAAAATACTATTTGGAACAGAATTACTGACTTATTATATGTTACACATACATTGAGTTGCTCTTGGGTTTTTTTAGTTCTTTTTATGTTCTTTCTTCTTGCTTTTTTACCTGAAAAACTTCTGTGTACTTGACAGGTATAAACACTTAGAATACTTTGTGCAATTTCGTGTGTATTCTGAACATACTATACTCATAGTAAATAGGAAAGAAGTTGTTCTGAATTTTCTGATTTCAGTGGCTTCATATATTAATGAGTTATTGCAGTTTACATACATATTGTAAGATACTGCTCCTAAGTAAATTCAAGTGCTCAATATTCATCATGAAAGATGGAAAGAAACAAAAATTTTGCATTAGGAATCGTCTTAGAAGAAATATAACTATATCTTCACTATAAAATATGACACCTTCCTCTCTATAATCTGAATATTGGCCTGAGCAAAATCTGAGTATTTTAACAGCATTTAAACACAGATCTTACATTTTAACATTCATTTGAAAAATACTACTTGTATCTTAATTGATCTTATGGAACTAACAACTAAATAGCTAAACTTCTACTTCCATTCACTCTGATGTGGAGACAAACCCTGAACATCCAAACATAATTGCCTGCTTTAGATCACAGCTTTGAAACCTGATACTGAATAGCTGACATGCTATACAGAGACAGAATGAAAGCAGGCAGTCTTATTAATCAAAGTTTTACCTCAGACTACACCTTATTCTAGAAAGACTATATCTTGTAAAATGTTTTGATGATTATGTAAATAATGTTTACTTAATTATATGTTCTCTTGGACTAGTACTGCATTGCTTCTCTAGAGTGTTATGCTCCCAGACTGTCTGACCCTGTATCAGGCAATCTAAAATTACAGCAAGATGTTTGTTTCTGGGGTCTCAGTGTGAAGAAGCCACAGAAGAAGCCTGAGACCCACAAGCTGTTCAGCCTGTGTTAAGCAGTGCAGGACCTGTGGCATTGCTTGCTGCCTCAGATCTGTGTATGGAAGAAAAATTATGATGCACAGCAGGACCCTGAACCCGGTCAGAGATTTTCTAAACTCTGCTTTCAATCTCCTAATGACTTCTGGGAAAATACTCCAAGCCAGATACTGTAGTCTTTGTGAAGGAATGTTTTTTATTAAAATTCTCTTTCATCATGTTTCCACAAATAGCTCTTGTTGGCAGATCTCCACTTTCTCTCTGTCCTCCATTTGGATATTATTTCTAATCAGTTTTTGATGTGTAGATCACAATCATATTTTTCTTTCAAAATCTCTTGGTTAGCTCTTTAGTTATGCATGGACTCATATGCACTCATACATATAATAGCTAAAGATGATTTAAATCAACTGATGTCATCGCCACCAGAGAAAATTAAAATGGCACAAGGGCATCTACTTTCCTGTTGTCTTTACCCTGAATAAGGCATTGGCTGAGGCTGGTGGTTACGAATCTCTGTTACAGATCCCAGGTAGATGTAAAGAAGGGAGATGGCACTTCAAACAGATTTCAGGGAAGTGAGGGGCCCTTTGAAGGACCTACTGAACCAATTTATAGCCAGAACATGCTGCAAACATCAGACTGTATTATAATACTGCATCTCAGACAGTGTCATGCATCATTGCATAAAGTAGTACTCCCTGATATCTTTGCCTGTAATGTGTTGCGAAATCATGCATTCTCTCAGTGAACTCAGAAGAAAATGATCAGCATAAATAGTTAATATAAATACTGAAGTGATTCCATTCTATGACTGAGTGAAAATGATGCTGCCATGTGTTTCCATCCACACTCATGAAATAGTTCTGCAACGACTATAAAGGAATAGGCAGGACTTCTGTGTGATGCAGACTCACATACGCCTTTCCAATGATACTGAATTTTAAAGTGAGTCCCAAATCATTATCCTCCAGAGGTGCAACACCTTAATGATTCCATGGCTGTTACTTCTACAGAGTATTACTCCCATGTAATATATTCCGAAATATAAATTAATAGAATGTATTTGTTGCTATTTGCTGAGTACATATTGCAAAGAAAGCTAAACAATTAGGATAAAAAAGACTAATAAAAAAGCACAGATTTTCATCATTAAAAATTAGGTATTTTTTAAAAAAATAAAAGAGGCATTCATTTTTAAGCAAAAAAGAGAATGTTTGAATAATTTATGGTATTGGAAAATAGACAAAACAACCTCAGAGTTAACTGTGTTTCTTTGCAGTCTATGTCCCTTTATGGATCTTTTTTTCATTACCCAAACTCAAAATGTGTATGTGTTGCTTTTTTATAATTTCTTTTTCTTACAAGTTTTAACTTTGGTTTTTAGTATGTTGCTGCTGTGGTTTTTAGTATGTTGCTGCCTGTCTGTGATCTAGCACCAATGATTCCCCTACTCAAACTGATTCCATTTGAAACCACAAGATTTGTTTAAGGCTTTCCAGGATATGTTAAAGGCTAGAACAGATCCAATAAGTACATCAGTGAATGGGAAGTAGAAAATCTTTTAAAGTTTCACAAATATTTAAAAATAGTATGTTATTCAGATTTCTGAAGTCATGTAAAATTCACACCTCACTGTACTTTTTGAGTTCCCAATCAAATCTTCAAGCCTTTTTTTCCCCTTGGAAAATTTTCAACCAGCATTTCAATTTATTTTAGTGTTGTGAAGATGTAGTCAGAAGCTATGATAAAATGCTCCAGTGTAAAATAGTCTGAAATGCAACATGTTAATCCTTTAATTAGAGACCAGTCTGCATAATCAGTTAAACTATACTGTTAGGAAATGTAAATTATTAGTAATAGATTCTAGTAAATCTACTATAGATCCTCTATTCTAGTAGGTATGATCCTGAGCAAGGACATGCTTTGTAAACTCACTCAGCTGTAGAAATACTGCGAGAGACATTTTGTCTGCCTGTGCTGTGTTTGACTGCCCTTGGGAGCAGATTTGGTTTGTCCAGTCAGCAGCCTGCAGGTACAGATGAAGGTCATTCCTAAAATATGTGGGGTTCTATATGCCTTGGAGTTGTCACCATGCTCACGAACCACATTCACCTTAACGTGCTTGCAGGCTGTGCTGCCAGAGTGCCCACGAGGCTGCTTGTAAAGCCATGGGTCATTATGAATGGTATTGACATTACAATTTTGTCTTCTTCCTATGCGTACTTTGCAAGGTTATATGTTTCTCTGCTGCTTCTGCTCTCTTTCTCCTCATTATTCTCCGCTACTTTACTTTCTCTGGCAGGTATGGAAGAGTGTGAGAAGGCAGACACATGGGGTCTCTTAATTTCTAGAGGTGAACTATTTCAGAGAAACATTCTCTATGGGGTTGCATACCCCATATTTACACCTGAAATTTAAATTCAAATTGTTTCTTACTGTTTATCCAAATTTTCTCAGTGATGATGGAAGCACTTCAAGCTACTAGATTCCTTGCTTTCTTAAAAAAATCAAAACAAAACAGAAAAACAGACAGAGAAAAACAAAAATAAGGGAAAAAAAGAGTGATGGGAAAACCAGAATGTTAACACTATCTATGTCTTCCTATTTCACTGTTTTTCCATAAGCATGAAGTTGCTTCACACCAAGATTTGTGCTCACTGGTGCACAAAATCAGTTTGTCTTGTTCCTGTTTCTGCAGTGTGTACTTTTTGTAAACATTGAGATGCAATGAAAAAATAGGTGTTGTTTAAATAATCTAATGTATTTTGAGGCTGTTTTAAACCTAGAGTATATGAAATAAAATCAGCAGTGGTGATTTTGCAGCACAAAAATGAAGGAATGTAAGGATATATAAGGTTGCGACCTGTGAGTATATTCAACCACAAGGATGCCCGAGTTAACAAACTGTGTGGGGCAGTATGAGCCCTGATGGCAGTGTTCATATTCTGTACTTGGACTGGGGCAATCCCAAGAAGTGCAGGCTGTGCAGAGAATGGATACCAGCCCTAGGAAGAAAGACTTGGGAGTATTTGTGGACAAAAAGTTCAAGAGGGCTCATCAAGGTGCGCTTGCAGCCCAAAAGGCCACCTGCAGTCTGGGCTGCACCGAATGAGGTGTGAAACCATCTGGAGTGCTGCATCCAGCTCTGGGCTCCCAGACACAAGAAAGGTGTGGATCTGTTGGATTGAGTCCAGAGGAGAGTTACTAAGTTGACCACAGGGCTGGAACACCTCTCCTATGAAAATAGGCTGGGGCTGTTCTGCCTGGAGAAGAGAATTCTTTAGGGAAACCTTACTGCAGCCTTCCAGTACCTAAAGGGGGACTTCAAGAAGGCTGGAGAGGGACTTTTCATAAGGACCATGGGTTATGGCCTTAAGATGAAGGGGGATAGGTTTAGGTTAGATATTAGGAAAAAATTCTTTACTGTGAGGTTGGTGAGGCACTGGAATGTGTTGCTGAAAGATGTTGCCATTGCCCCATTGTGGATATGCTCAAAACAAGTTTGGATGGGGCTCTGAGCAACATAGTCCAGTAGAAATTTCCCTGCCCATGGCAGGGGGGTTGGAGCTTGATGATCTTTAAGGACCCCTTCCAACCATAACCATTTTTTCATTTTATATTAGTATATTATAAACTCTGTAAGTTACAGGAGGTTTGTTTCATTTATAAATAGGTATTCTAGGCACCGAAGCTCATAATGCTTTGTTTTAAACTGTAGTGTGAGGTATGAACAAGTATGTATAAGTAATCCATTACATTAACAATGATATCTTAAATTACTCAAAAGTGTCAGAAATTTACTTGAAATGTAAAGTAGCTTTTTAAAGAAAGTAAAAATGACCTACATAGAATGTGTGTATCTTTTAAATTATATCATGCACCCACCCCCTCCCACACACACACAGATTTCAAAAGTAGTCATGAATATGAAGAAAAGAGAAACCTAATAATGAAAGTCGTGTAATGAGTTGCTATTGTTGTTCTGCCAGCTTTCCCTTAAATAATAGAAACACCATTATATAATTGTTATTTCTTTTTTCCTGGGTAATTGGTGACTATCACTTTCATGTTTAAATTAAAACTTAAAGCAAGAGCCACAAAAAACCCAAAACCACTAGCAACTTAAAGCCTTGTTTTCATTTTAATTTTCTAAAAAGGTGAGACTCACTGACACTTCATATTTTAAAATATTAAAAGAGGTGAGTGGTGCAACCTGAGTTCATGTTTTCATCTGCGAAAAAAAATGGATGCAGTCATCAGCATTCTTCAGGAAATTTCTCTCCTTTTTACCTTTCTGTACATGATTGATATTTCCTCTAAATGAAATATATTCTTGCTGAAAGACATTAAAATAATGGCAATAGGATCAAAATTTATCAAAACACACCTAAATTATATAATTCCTTCTCATTCCTTTATTTTTTTTTATAGTTTGCTTGCAAATTATTTTTGTGAGAAAAGTCATATCATATTTTATCATATACAGGACATACAAAAAATTACTAATTATTGTTTTCTTTTGGAATAAAGTTTTAACAACCATTTTTAATGCCTAGTTCCCTTCAGAAGTACATATACAATTTTTCTGTGTGCATAACTGCAAGAACTGAGAAGTGGTGTTTGTTTAACAGTGATGTTGTCTTAGGTGCAAAACAGGAGTCAAATTTCCAAAGTTAATCAGAACATGTGGAACTGCTTGTTTGTAAAGGGATTATAATGCTTTTTGAAAAAAAAACATATGATGTCTGACTAGATAGGTTCATAAGCACAGTATTTTAAGAGATACCATTCTGAAAATCATCAACTTTCCCAAGAAGTCAAAGCAGTAAGTCACTAGTATCTACTTTCACTTACTGAAGTAGCAGTGATGTGAAAAATGCAGACTAGAAGTCTAAAAGTTGCAGCGTCAATAGCCTTTACCTGTTCTTGAGGATTAGTGTGACTGCGGGATTAGAAGTTTGTAAATATATCAGCAAACAGGAAGAAAACATATTCTGTCAGTGATCTCTGTGCTTTTTCAAACATACCTTTCATCTTGGTAGAAAGAGGAGGGTGGAAATCAAGAGTCTACTTTCTGTCTGTGGGATCTAGGCTACAACACTGGTTTCAGCCTTTCAAACTCAGCTTTTTACCAACGCATAAATGTTAATGGTGAAAGTCTGTCTCAGGATGCCCTCCTCGTGCTGTGTACAAGGGAAGGAACTGTGGCTCTTTTGGTGGGAAGCAACTGCACAGGCTTCACCACCTTCATGCCACATAAAAATTTTCAAAAGAGTTGCAAATTCACTGTTGACTGCCAAACAGGACTTGAGCACTTGATTTCCTGTGAAGGGAAGAAATTAACTATAACAGCTGCGCACAATTTCCCATTTACCAGTTCATTTGTATTTGACCTTGTCTGAAAGCTACCCCTCTTGTAAACTATGTGACCGAATGAATTTTTAATAGTTTTGTTGAGTTTATTATGTCACTTTGTTAAACTAGAAAGATCAGATATAGGATAATCAAATAGGAGAAATCATTGTTGTTTCCCCTCTCCCCAAAAAAAAAGAAAATTAAATTGATTTCTCTCCCTTACATGACTCTTCATATTCCCATCAGTGACAAGAAATAATGGTAACAGATTATTTTCAGTACAGTCTGTGCATGAAAAATACTCAGATTTAGAAAACCCATTCTTATTTCTTGTAACATTTCACAAATTAGGTAAATAATTAATAATTAATTAATTTTTATTCTGTAGCATGAAAAAGTGGGGCTTTATTATCAAACAGAAATTAATAACATACTGGTTTCATATCCTGTTTGTCGACATGCTGTTTGTCACATTCTGTATGTGACAGTATTTTGTTATGTCCCTCCTAAAAGTTCAATCAAATCACTAGACAAATATCTTACATAAGTAAGAGTATCTCTTGCTGGGGATATGGAAAACTCCAAGCAATGTCTAGAAAGAATTTATGAATAGCAGATTTCAGACTTTCTACTACGCTGAGGGTGCAGATATGGCAGAAAAAGCTTCACAAATATCTAATAAAGCACCCTAATACTATAGAACATAAAAGAAAAATAAAAAGAACCTGAAACCAGATTGATAGCTCCTAAGAATCAATAATTTTGTTCAGAATCAGACACTGTCAGTAAATATGCTGCAGCTATTACAGACTGATTAATGATTTAGGAGATTAACTATGTGGGGATATGGGGATATAAAAGCTAAAATATCCTCCAAAACCCCCAAAAAACCCACCACCGAGCTAAACCCCACAATAAAAATGTTTTTATTGTGAAAAAGTCTTGATTTAAATAATTCTTTCTCTTTGATATTACAATCTCACCTGTAAATTTCAGCAATAATTTTCTTCTACGATCCTTGTAAATTTTCAATCGTATATATAGTGATAGCATATATTGTTTTCTCAGGTTGTTTCAGAATAAACTAGTAAATGTTGAAAAGTTTTAAAAATTTACACCTGTACAATAGAGACACTTTGAAGCTTCTTTTTTTACTTGCAGGTTTTCTGTTAGTAAAGATTTATGGAATAAAGACTTCTTGGTCCAGATGGACCCATCTCATTAGAACATCTATGCTTTGGTATTTTGCTTTATTCAATGCAGGTCCGTTATAAGGAAATCAATAATTAGTTTTCAAACAATTAGTAACTAAAACAAAACTAATAAAAAAATTGGCCTAATAGACATTCAGGAGAATGCTTTCAAAATTTCAGGATTTCTGCTTCTGAAATACTCTCTCACAACTTTTTATCAGTTCTTTTCCATTTTGAAAAAATTTGTTATCTTTAATTCAAATGGTTGCTGAATCCTATAGCACAATGTTGAGTCAATGCCCTCATTAGGAAGAAAAAAATCTGCCTCAAGTATCAGTGGAAATGCATATCTGACAGAACTCAATGTTAATCCCCAAGTTAAATTAAGGATTTAGAGCAGTGTGTATCCAAGTCGGGTGAATTTATCAACTGGAATGCTTCTCATTGAAAGAAGTCCTCTCTAATATCCTGCTAATGGTGTTTTAATTTGTATAAACTATCAGGTATTTGCTAGATAGAAAAGGAAACATCAACCAGAAATTAATATATCCACCGAGAAAAGAAGAGATTTCAGATTGTTTGATATTCTGACTCTGGGTACAGACTAGAAAAAACACGGGGAAAAAACCCAAAAACCACAGAATCAATATCTTTTAAAAGTGCCTTTTAGAAAAGAAAAATGTTTCCCCAAGTGGAGTCTGTTTTGCTCTTGATCAAAATAGTTTGATAAGATACCAATGTTTAAGAATTTGCAGAATAAAAATTATGCAGCATCAAGGCTTTTTCAGTTTTTCATGCTGCTGTCCCTCCCACCAAAAACAGCAGGCTGGGAGTGCAGGAGAGGGTGGCAGGGGACACAGTCAGGACAGTTGGTCTGTCCCGCCTGACCAAGGGGATGCACCACACCATGTGCTCAAAAATAAAAGCAGGAGGAGAGATACCAATGGTTATCATTGCTCATAGGTATGGATTTTATCATTGCTCATAGGTATGAGTTTGCTAGTGGTGAGCTACTGTATTAGCATTAGCTTTTTTTTTTTATTTCTTCTCTTTCATCTTTTTATTTTACTTATTAATTTGTCTTTATCTTCCCCTTTCTCCCATGTGGCAGCAAGTTAAGTGGCTGTGTGAGAATTAACTCATCTCTCAATTAATCCACAGCAGATAGTCCCTTCATTTTATTTCCATTGATTTTATCTGTTATTTTACTCAACTTCATCATCACCAAGACTAGAAAATCTATTTAAACTTGATCCAAGAAACCCAGACTGTGTATTGAGAGTTTAACTAATAATTAAAATTTATTCTTCTTTGCTATTAATTAGTTTCTTAGAGGCTACCTGCTCTCAAAGACCTGATTTTTATCTGAGATTTTCTTCCAGTAAAAATAATAAAATGAAAAAAATAATTAAGGTATCATTCTTCAGGTTAAACTTACTTTCATGTCATTACTGATAAATGAGAGTCTACTACACAGACAAAAGTACTCATTGTGCACAATGAAATATGATGTTGAATCATTTTGCCAGTTTTGTATCCAAACACACAGAAATTTCTGGTTATAGAGTAATGCATTAACTAGAATTTTTATTAGATTGCCTTTTTATTTGTTTAGAACAGCTCTGCCCCCAGAGGTTTGCTTTAATGATATAAACTCTTCAATTCTATTCTCAAGTCCAATTAAAACAATCAGAAATGTCTCTAATTTTTTTCCTTGGTAAACACAAAATGCATAAAGTACCACCAATTACAAAAAAGCAACTTTGAAAATTCTCACAAAAGATGGATTTTGCCTCTGAAGTCATCTGGAAACAACAAAAAAATTTCCAAGAATCAATAACTGTAGGAAGAAATGTTACAAAATATTTGTTCTCTTTATTCAGACCAGGAGCAAACTTGGAAGCAGTAGAGTTCAGTTACTTTCACAGAATGGTACTGATATATGTCAAGAAGCTAGTGTTTAAAATTTCAATATTGATCAAATTGGTTTAAAACATTAGGGAATATTTTGAAATAAAATATAGCTGTGACTTCACAATTTAATTAAATATTTGATAACTATCCCACTGTAAATGCCAGATATCCTTAAAGCTGAATATAAGGAGCAATCAGTAAAAACAGTATGGAAACTAGATTAAATATGAAGGGATAGATCCTAAGTCTATGTAAATTTACCTACTTCTGCTGGTTTTGATGAATCTGTGTTGCATTACATGTACCAAGCATTCAACCCTAAGAATTTATCAGCTCAGGAATTCAAAGGAAATCCTTGACTCCCACAAGTTATTATAACTTAGTTATATTATATAATAGCTCTAGAATTATCTAGAGTTATATCTCTAGAATTGCAGCATAATTGAAATTATTTTTGAAATGAGATTAAGTTATTTAAGATGTGTTTGCCAACAAAAACTTAAAAAATTGACAAGTGGATCTGTTGCAGGAATAAGTTCATGGCATTCTGAAGCTTGTAATGTACTGTGGGACACAATAAACAATCTCTGAACACAGTTAAAAGATTAACAAGGACTTTAACTGATGTGGAAGAAATCAAGTGTGAGAATGTTTTATTCTGACTGGTTAAAGAGAGCAAACTGGGCCCCCACACAGGTTGAGGTTTAAGGTCTTTTTATCTTAGTATAAAGATGAATGTGATTCAGTCTTTAACTGTCTGAGCTAATTTATGAGATGATAAATGCCCACATATAAAATCCATTGACCTGAAGGTGAGCAGGTATTTCCTACTAATTTGGCAATGCTTCTGAAGTGTTATTAAAAAAAAAAAAAAAAAAAAAAAAAAAAAAAAAAAAAAAAAAGGGGTGGGATGAGCCTTTACCAAGACTGTGTTCAAGATTTACGGACACTGTAAAACACTTTTTTACAGCTTAGTGAATCGACAGTCCATCTTTTGGGATCACAAAATATCCTGGAAAGATTAACTTTCAGTATCTCCTAACCTTTCTGTTTCTCTCTTAGCTGGTATGACACTGATTCCTTAATTTGCCTTTTAAAATGGAAATGCTTTCTCCATCATATATTCCTTCTCTTTTTCTTCCCTCCTTTCCTTCACCCTGTGTAAAGCTTAACAGGGCTTGAACTCAGCAAGTTGGTAATTAATTAAATAAATTAAAAGCATAACCCCTGAGGTTTGACCTGAGGGAGGAAATTGCTCTGACCGCTCAGTGACACAGAATGTGATTACTGAAAGATTAACAATGGGAAAGACAGCTGAAGAAACCACCTAAATAGAGAGTCACGAGATCCATTTCCACCCTATTAGACCAAGAGCCATCCAGCTGGATCTTAACAGATGGTCTCAGCTTCTTGTAAAATATTGACGTATGCCTTAATTCTGTCTTAGGATTTCTACTGAAGAAAGAACCTCGATTTATTGTATTTTTACTGCTGACAGCAGTAGTCCATTGAAATGGCAGTGAAAGCACAGGGAGACACTGGGTTACTCTGTCTTTCTGGCTGACTGCCCACAGAGGCAAGGAAGTCACTGCCATTGTAATGCAGATGACAGAAAGCAAGGCACACACGGCAGCTGAACTCATTGAAAGGAACTCACTGCACACTAAAATATAATTTCAACTTTAAAAATATACTTTAGCTTAATAAGTAGCATCACACGTTTCTGAGAGAGGAACACCCAACTGAATTATTAATCTGTGCAGTAGTGCAGCAATTCAAAACAATCACAAAGATTTATGTTCAATACCCAGGCTGGAAAACCTCTCCTTGGTTATTTTTTTGGGGTGTTTTTTTTTAGGTTTTATTTTATTTTGTTGTTGTGGGAGTTATTTGGTTTTTTGTTTTGGTTTGGTTTTCTGGGGGTTTTTTTGTGGGTTTTTTTTTTTATGTTTTTTGGGGTTTTTTTGAGGGGTGCAGTTTGGGAAGAGAGAGGCGGAGGTTAGAAGGACTAAATACAGAAATATGAGTCACCTTTGCATTTTCTCAACTCTAGTTCCAAAGAGGACTCTGTGATCAGAGGATTTTTCTTAGTAAATAAACTGCAATAATTTAGATATGAAATCCTCTTAAAGATATGGCCTGAGACTCTTAACTGTATGCCACCTTTATGAAAAATAATCTTACTGACTTCAGTAGGGTTATTTCTTACTTGCATCAGCTTAACAGTAAACTGAATTGCCTCAAAAATATGCTAAAATAAAATATAAAAAACCCAAAAAACTCACATATTCTTGCTTCTGTCTCCACCTTTGCTTTGCAGACATTACTGCACCCATCCAATAATTAAAAGAGACTATAAGGGGAACAATAAGGAAGATTTTTTTTTTGCAGTAAGGGTGGTGAGGACTGGAATACATTTCCTAGAAGCTGTGGATGGAAACTCCATCCCTAAAGGTGCTGAAGACAAGATTAATGGGGCTTTGACCCCAGCAAACGGGTTTAGTGGAAGGTGTCCCTGCTTGCAGAAGGGGACTTGGAAGTAGATGACCTCTAAAAGTGCTTTCCAAAACAAACAATTCCATGACCCTTATCCTCTCATGGAAAAATAGAAGAAGAAGAAGAAGAAAAAAAAACGTATTATAAATGTGACCTACATGATTTATTGTATTGTTATAAATAATTTATTTTATTATTGTGAAAGGCTCAATATAAAAGGAAAAAATTCAATCAATGCAACCTAAAAACTCATCTTCACAAAAAATGGCTATTTCTGAAAGTGAAATAGAGTGTATATTATCCAAAAATTATATTGAAGAAAAGATTAAATAATAGATTAAATTCTGTAACAATGACAGTAAATAAATAAAAATTTCTTTGATATATGCTTTCAATAAATATTTGCCTCATGGGCTTTTTAGTTTTTTTTGGGCAAAATTGAATGCCTCACTAGTAATTTACAAACAAAATGTGACCAAAATATTAAAACAATTTGATCTTTACTCCGGTCCATGCTGGGAAGTTCTACGGTTACATATTTCAAAAAAGTTCTGAGCTCCTTAAAACAACCGAGGGAAAAAAAAGTTAAATTACTTAAATATGTTTGAATTGAGCCAGATTTTTGCTACAGCCAATCATTTACCTGTCTTTATGTCCTTTTGTAATTTTTGTCTGTAGATCCTGTGCTCAATTTTTTATTCCAAATCATCCTCTTTGAAGTGTTTAAGGATTTTTTTTAGTTTTTGGTTTTTATGAACTTCCATTACTTGCTTCAAGTATTATGAATAAAATTGTATAAAATTCCATTTCATTTTCTACAAGGAAAAATTCTTGTAGATACCCTATAAATATACTTTTTTAAAAGAGTTTGAGATAAAGGATGCAATAGCTAAGCATTTATTGATGAATTAGAAATAAGATATCAACAGAGTATCTGAAACCAGCTCTTCAGAGTTGAGAGTCATAGGAGAGAAAGAAAAAAAAGTCAATAGTCCTTGCCCATAAAAATGATAAAAAACAGTGAGTCAGGTTTTTTGGGAAACTGTAAGAAACCTGTATTACTAAAATGTGCAGGTCCAGCCGAATTCAATCTTTACACCTCAAAGTGCACTAATTTCGGTTAAAGAAACCTTTTCAGACAAAATTTTGTCATGTTTAAAAAAAAGAAGCTTCACAATCAAATTAAAAACTGTAAGAACCTATTCAATATTTCCTTTGAAAAATTATAATAGAAAAAAAAACCAAAAACAAACAACCTCCCCAAAATGAATATAAAATGCTCAGCAGATTTCCCAGGAATTTATTCTTCTTGATAGTTTTAGCCTCTTGTATCTTTCGTTTAACAATTATATAATCGTAACAAACACATTCTCAGGGCGAGGAGGATGCTGAATATTAAATGTCAGAATTTTATTTCTAGAAAAACATTTTTCACATTTTGGCTGCAGATGGCAGCAAATATCCAGTGAACAGCAGTTTTTCCAAGATTCATTATATTATGCATTACTACATGACAGCTATGGGCAGATCAAGTTACTTATACTATATTTTATGAGGAAAATTATAAAAGTACTTGGATAATATTAAAAATATGCATCCTAAAGTATTAATTTAGCTAATTTAAATTGTTTTCCTGAGCAAAATGATATGATATCATGTATAAGATGGAGCTCCACAGCTAGGGAGCTTCAAGCACTCAAACAAGCAGGATTTTACTTGTTTTACTTGAAAAGAGAATTTGAAAATGTAGCACTGAATTTAACAGCTGGTTAAATGTCTTGTGTCATATATGCCAATATTTCTTTTGTCTCCCATTTATAATATTCCCATATTTATAAATTCACCTTGGTCATAAAGCCATTCCAAATGCAAATGTAACAAAAAGCTCCTACAGCTCATTCCGGAAAGAATTGTATTTGTGAATCAGTTGACACTTCTGCTTTTACGAAGATTTTTTTCTTCAGTGAAAGCTGGATATTAGTATAACTTCCAAAGAGCAAGTCAATAACTCTGTACAATTTTTTTTATTTTTTAACCCTTTAGACATAAACTGTTGACCACATCTGAGACTAAGTAGACCAAGCTACACATAGACCTCTCTGAGAAATTTAGAAAGCAAGAGGTTCTCACTGAACCTCCTGATTCAACAGCAAGAACCAAGACCTGATGACACTATAATTCATTACACTAGATGAGAGAGCTGTTATTTAGATACTGTATTGGCAATATTTAGCTACAGATTGGCAGATTATGATTTATCAAGCACATAAACAAAGTATCCTATTTGTACACAACTGAGAATATTCTCTTTACTACTCCACTGCACTGATCGGAAAAAACCAAATTAAAAAGTTGGACTTTCACATACAGAGGGACAATTTTTTCTCTTCTTAAAGAAAGCATGGTAGGATGTACCATTACTCCATCTGTGTGCTAAGCACATTAATGCTAAGTGCTTGTAGTTGCTAAGACAAATGTTGCTACGAAATAGAATTAAACTGGACATGGTGGAGCTAATAGTCCCATCTAGGATTTTTTAATCTCATCTCTACTGTGGAAGTGTGGACCAGTCATTCTTTCAAGGTCCTTTCCAGAATGGGCTGTTTTATGGTTCTGTGAACATCAATAATCAGACATGGAAGCTTTATTTTATTTTATTCTTTGGGCATCTGTGCATTAAGTCCTTTCTTGTGTTTTCACACATCTGCTACATCACAATAACTGAAATCTTTGATCCCATTCTGTTACAAAAATGTAGGAGAAATGTACATGAAATCTGTAGGGGGTAAAATCTTCCACAACACAAAAAATCCCTGACTTGTACTTGATTCTTACAGAGCTTCCCATCAGTCAGTTGAGCTATATCAAGAAATATTAGTTTAAAAAACCTCTGTGCATGAAAAACAGGTAAAACAATGAGTTATATTATACTGAAATTCAAAATAATGGATTGTGCTAGTCTTTGGCCTAAAATTCACAGTGAAGTTTTGCCTTTATGTGCATGTTAAAGTCTTTAATTTGTCCTTTTTTCCCTTTCCATTCAGAATAATAATTTTCTTGTATTGGCATCCTTGTGTATATCCTCATGTATGCTATGCTAAGGCACATAGCAAATAAAAATGCAATTTGAGGCAGCCAGCACTGATTCACTGGGGGAAAATCCTGTCTGTTTTACCTAGTGGCTTTCTATGATGGAGTGACTACATTTAGTAGCTAAAGTTACAAATGCCTTTTATCCAGACTTCTGCAAACCTTTGACACAGTCTTCCACACAACATCCTTCTCTCCAAACTGGAGAATGGTGGATCTGATGAGTGGACTGTTAGGTGGATTAGGAATTGATTGGATGGTCACATCCAGAGGGTAGTGGTCAATGGCTCAGTCCTGATGGACAGCAGTGACAAGTGGACTATTTACAAGAGCATGTAGCGACCAGGACAAGGGGGAATGGGTTCAAACCAAAATAGAGTGAGTTGAGGTTGGATATTAGGAAAGAATTCTTTACTTGGTGGTCAGGCACTGGAAAAGGCTGCTCAGGGAACCTGTGAGTGCCTCGTCCCTGGGAATGTTCAAGGCCAGGCTGGATGGGTCTCTGAGCAACATGGTCTAAATTGAAGGTGTCCCTGCCCACAGGGAACTAAGTGATAATCAAGGTCTCGTTCCAACACAAACCATTTTATAATTCTATGATTCTACAAAAGTTTTAATTTTACCATCTGATAAACTAAAGGCTTTAAGCAGTATTTAATCAGATTGTTTATCTTTTGATTTCATGCGTTCCTTTCAAAACTATTTATTTCTTCTTATTTGTTGATACAAAAAGTTGTTGCAAGTCAGCTTTGCTAATAGCTTTATCTGAAATTTTTTATTAATGCAATTGTTCCAGAGTTTTTTCCTATTAAAAATTTAAAATATTCAGCCTAAAACACAGAAAAAAATTAATACAGATGATATGACATTAATCTACATAATATTCTCTGTTTTCCTTGTCCTTTGATTGCTGTGTCTATTGAGCCTGAGTTGATATTGCTAGTTCCATTGCAGTAGCAAACAATCTAAAGTTCATACAATTCTCATGTGGCACTGATTCTGATTTCAGTTCTAGTTTTCTTTTAAAAAATTCTTTATTTCTGGTGTGATACTGTACATCTAATTAATTACTAGTGATGTTTCTCAGTATTTTTTTCCTAATGTTTATTTATAATAAATTCAGAGGGGTAAGAAATGGTTGGCATATATTACTGTCTTATAATGAGAAGAATGAAACTGAATACAGACAATTTGAACATCATTGCCTGAACAGCTGCGCATGCTAATACTGCAATTCTAAGCAAACAAAAAGTTCCCTTGGGTAGCTGCCAGAAAATCCTGGAAATGCTTAGACTTCTTATATCTTTCCCCATTGAATTAGAGCTTCCCTAGTTCTTGAGACAATTCCACCTCTGACCATGCATGAGTTTGGCCAATTTTGAGCATCTTAACGCCTCTCTCATCTAATTCCAATTTGAATCCGGCAGTGAGTATTCCTTGCTTTATTGCCCTAATCTGATTTACGTTGCCATAAAGGAGGCTGGTAAGATTGCTGTCTGGAATATTTACATTTGTCAATAAAACTTCCTTATGTAACAAGGTTTTTTGATGATTTTTATAAGGTTCTTGGAGAGGAGTGTGTGTGTGTGAGGTGAAAACAAACTTCTAAGGGATTAATTAGAAACTAACCTCTGCCTAGCCACACTGTTGTTTATAAGGAGATTCCTGTCTACAGATCAGTTGATGAGGATGATAAATTACCTGATAAGAATGATCCAAGGACAGAGTGTTTGCCACTCAGAAGAGAAGGTTAGCTTGCTCAGACTGAAGATAGCTTTTGTGCTATCTGTGCCTAAACTGAAAGACACTATGGATTTTACTAATATGACCATTAGGTATTTAGGACTCTTAGAAGGGCCATAGATTAGAGTATTCCCGGTGTCAAATTTAAAACAATGCAACTACTTAAATAATAAATCCACACATAAAGAAATACAGTGGAAAAAAACCCACACAAAACTTTCAAATTTTTGTTATTTCCATACGTATGAGTCTTCAGACAATTAAAAGTTGGCTCTTATACATATTCAGTGTTTTAATATATATCAAATAAGTAGAATATTTTAAAGAAAATATTACCATCCTTTCTAGTGACCTTAAAATCCAGGGTTTTAGTTCTAACAGAAATAGGAGGCAAGAGAAGCTTTACATATGATGATTGTTTTTTATTTTCTACTATAAAATTACAGAAATTGTTAAAGAAAATGCTTTATTCATATGCCTAGAAGGCTCCTTGAGATTTTTTTTTCCACTTGGAGAATTTTCTTTTCAATTTGACTAGGTCTGCAGCTGTGCTGCTTTGCAATTGCTGCACATATATCCAAAGGCTCGACTATTAGAAAAGGAAACAAAATTAATATCAAAGGAGGTCCCTGTTAACTCTAAATGTTCTGTGTAGCCTATATGTGGCTGTTGTTGTGAATGATGGATTCAAACATAATGATTCTGGAACATGGGGAATAAAAATTGATATTCAGTCTTCCCATATGAATACAATAACTTTTTTGTCGTGTTTGTGCACTTAAATTCTCTTTGTACAGACTAGCCTTTATAGGATTGACTCACACCATATTAGTAATTTTTTCATATTGACTTTCCGTGAGGATTTAATTAGATAAAATTTTATGTTACAGAAGGGTGTGGCATTATGTAAACAAAATATCCCGAACTCTCCAAAATATAGTGATGGATAATAAATTGTAAATCTTACAGAGATATAAAGAGTTTGCATATGGCATAATGAAAATTTTCTAGAATTCTTAACTTTTATGCAACAGAAAAATAAGAAACTAGTGTGCTTTGCGGCAAAAGCAGCAATACCGTGAAGTTCCAAAGATTGTTTGTTCATTACCTAATACAGAAGAGTATAATCCATTACCTGACAAAAAGTTAGAGTAGTCAGTGCTTGGTGGTTCACTTTGATCACGTTAAAAAAATAATCACAGGGCTTTTTCACCATAAAACCTCACCAATCCTCTCATGGTCGCCTGAATGATGGGTTTCATTTGTTGGTTTTCAGTGGAAAACAATTTACATTATTTTATTGTAAAAACCCTATTTTATTGTAAAAAACTATTGAAAAAGGTGATTTCAATAGTTTATAAAACAAAAGAAAGCAACAAGGGGAAGTAATGGTGTACTTTTCTTACCTTTCTATCACTGATTGTATTCAACAATCAAATTTCTAGTAATTCATCCCCTCTGGTAAAGACCACAAACTTCTGGGATTCTATTAAAATCTCTCCATACTCCTTTGGATGTCTGTTGTGGATTTTTCTTTATTTAATTTCATATCTGCTTTCAATACTTCTATATATACACTTACAACCATTTTTAATATGACATCATATGATTTGGGGATTTTGTGAATTGTTGCAGTTTATGATAATATACGTTTAGTAAGACATATGCTATGTTACAGCAGATATGAAGTAAGATTTATACTTGTGCTGAACATCTGGTCAATTTTTTTCAGTTATTGAGATCCTTATTTTAATATTTTATCTAGAAGGAAAACAAGGGTGTAAGAAGTACAGGGAAAAAAATTTGGATAAAAAGAAACATATTCAATGGAAACATAAAGCTTAACAATCAGAGGGATAGCAGGCATTTCTACAGTGTTTTGTATAATCAGAATAATATTTTTATTTCTCCTCTTTTCTGAGAAATTTAAAATTTTTCATTAATATATTAGAGTGATTTGAATATACTAGAATTTGATTGTTTATTAAAAATAAATCAGAATTAATATTCTTAATGCCTGGTCAAGTGATATTGATTACATCTTTAAAATTTTATTTTTACAAAATGTGGATATCACATAATCAATTTATACTGATTTGAAAACAAATATTGTAATGTTAGTAAACATTTTACTCCCATAGCAGGTCTGTCAAGTCAATATCACCTGTTATTTGTCCTTCCTTTTCTCCTGAAATCTACATAGTGACCTTCTGAGACTGAGAAGTAGTTTGTTAAGTTTTTTTCTATTCAAAACATCCAAAACAGTGGAAGGCAGTGTCTCAGTTTATCAGGGAAGTATGTTTATACCAGGAAACAGGATACATTTCATGGCCTGGAATGCCACAAGAAGACATATGAAAAAATTACCTTCTAGGAAATTTCAGGGCAGTACTGAATGAGAATAAATGGCACTCTTCTGGGAAAGTTCAAGTATTTGTGTTCAGCTGTTTGTTTAGTTTGTTTATTTTTCTAGTGATCTGATATCATGCATAAAATCATTGATATATTCAGATGGTCAAAAACCTTTTAGCAACTGTAGAGGCATTTCTGACTTTATGCTATATGCTTCCAAAATGTGTAAAGAAGTAAGTTTACACAGGCAGTGGCGCTTTTTTCGGAAAATACTATTGATGGAATTCCTCCTCTCTAATCCTTCAGAAGATGATTCATAATACTAGAAAGAGATCTGTACTCAGTCAGCTGTTCTCATGCCAGAAGCTTTAAAATACCAGTAGTTCCACACAGCAAAGTGCTGAGGGAGCAACAGAAATTGTTTAACTAGATCCTATCACACACTGTCCAAATTAATGTAATTCCACTTTTGATGCTTCTTGTAATTTTGCTTTCTAAACACAACTACTCACATCTAGACTGGGTAATTATGAGTACATGACAAATAAACTGTAATTTAGGTGTACAAGGAAGAGGAAATTTCGTTGTTTTTTGTTTTTTTTTTCCTCAGTAAGATGCTCTTTAAAATTCCATACAGGAGAATATTGCAACATGATCTCAGTGTAGGGATGAAATGTCTGCTCTGAGTTTCTAATTCATTTGAAGGAAAGAGTGTGTACAATTTATAAATCTCTGCTTTAATCCAGAGTCATCATGAAGCACTGGATCTAGAACTTCAATTTATGCCTTTATCCTTACATCAGAAGGAAAAAGCAAAGTTAATCGAATGTCTTCTCCATAGAATAAAGGAAAAAAAAGAAATATTATATATGCGACTGAGATTTCCCTAAAGGAAAGTTTGCCCCATAAATTTCAAAATTAAATTTATCATAATCTCCATTAAAATAATTTTTTAAGATACTAGCCATTATGAATGATTAGTCAGAATCAAAGTTTTGTGACCAGAAGTGCACTCCTATAATGCTAAGGAAAATATTATTCCATATTCCTCTGGTTCCTTACATGTTAATCACTGTATCAAAACATTTCAAGGTTAATTTAATAAAGAGAGAGAGAGTCTGAAACTAAAGGGGAAGAAGAAAAAAATCTCTCTAATCAAATATTAGTCACACTGAACAATACAGCAGGTATTGGCAACAGAAAGCTTTCATTTTCCTATAACTACACAGTCTCAATTGCACAAACATGGGTGCCTGTGCCCATGCAGAATCCATTATGTGTACACTGCTAAATAAAAAAATTGGGGCGGTGAGGGAACAAGGTCAAGCAATCTTCTGGCGTGTCCTACACTTAGTTTGAGGGACGTATGCAGTAAATCAGTGTGTCCCACGCACCTTGAACCTACACTGACCACAAGACCGTGTTTTGGAGAATACATTGATCAGCACAAAAATAATGATAGTTATCTCGGCAGACCAAATTCCTAATGATATCCAAAAGTCTTTCAAAATATTTGGACCAAATATTATTTAAAGTAATGCTGACACTCTCTGTTAAAAGTTTGTGTGCTGGTCTAGTGGCAGTTTATTTCCTCTGAACCAAATGAGCTCATCTTTTCAGTTCCATCTTCTAACTGTTCCTTCTAACCTAATTTAACTTACATTAACTAGTGTTTACTCTTAAAAAATAGAAAGACATCTCAAAAACATTGGTGAGATGGTATAAATAATATATGCATGGTTTTGAAAATGCTGCAGTTGAAAAGCACATCAGAGTTAATTGAATACAAACACAAGAAATTAAGATGCTGTCAGAAAACAAACAAACAAACCCTTCATGTTGAAAGGGAGAGTAGAAGCACAAGGGGATTAAGCAGAGACTGAATCCATTTGAAATGGAAGAAAGAAGTCCACAAAGAATGCAAAGAAATATTATTCAAAGTTGTTGAAAATAGAAGTGTCATTCCTTTGTGAGAAGCTTATCCGTTTGACTGGACAGAATAAATAAATGGTAATAAATAATACATAACTAAAATTCATATGTCCTATTCTGTAATAATAGTGAGAGAGTTTTTTCCTAAAACTTCAATATTATATTTTTTTCTAAGAAATGTGTGCAGTCAATACAAGGTCCTGTTTATGTGTTTTATGTCCTCTGATATATATATTGAACATTTCAACATATAAGCTTACCTCATAAGTAGGTTAAATAATTGAAACAAAACCTTTATAAAGTCATACTTAGGGGTCTTTCCTGTGATAGGGCCACACTTCTGAAAGGCACTTAAATAAGAATTAATGTACATTCCTGTATCTATTGTAAGGTAAGATTTATTGAGTTTTCAGCAGAGGGCTGGAATTTTTTGTGTTAGTGTGATTTGTTAAAAAATGGAAATATATGATTTATTGACGTTACTTTACCCTTTGAGAAATTCAACATCTTGATTCTCTTCACCAAATGAATGTGTTTATTTTACTGTGTTAATCATGGACACTCAGCTGAAACTAATTACAATTTTAAAAAAGCATAAAGTGTTTAAGCCATGTATATTTTATGCACGCTTTCTGGTTAATGAAGATGTTCATGAGGCCAAATCGGTTTTTTAAGACACAATTTTGCTTCAGACTGTAAGGAGCATAGAATTTATACCAGGTACCAAAGTAAAAATTTCAAGTTATCCACATCAGAGGTCTACCTCAGAATGCGGTGCACAGGAGCACAGGCATGAGGAGGTGATGAAAGATGGAGCACAGGAGACATCACAAGTGTGAGCAATTCATTCATAAATCAGTGCTGACCAGGACCTAGTCAAAATTGGTTTCAGGAGATCAAAAGTAAACAAAGTGTCTTACATAGACAAAAGACAATAAAATTTGTTAGTTTGGGTTAACAAGGAGTTGCAGACCAATGAAGATAAGCCAAGGTGAAGAAGGATATTAAAGTGAATACCCCCAAGTGAATCCTAGACTGAGAAATAATAGACTGTTGACATAGCCAGCACATGCCCCTGTGTGAAGAACTGCAGGTGTTCAGTGTTATCCTCTCCCCTTCCTCCCCACATGCATGAAAATGAAGCCACCAGCTTTAAGGTCCAGAGGAGCAGAAGAGGGTGAGCAGAGCAGGAGGGGCAGGGCTAGGAGCCAAGTGTGGATAAACCAGTTTTAACTGTTCAGGTTTTTTCATTGAACAATTATCTCTGGACTAACAAGAGTTGGTATTTCCATTCATGAACTGAAAAAAAATGTTTTGCAGTGAGCATATTTTTAATTTGGTTAAAAATAAAAGAAAAAAGTGGTGGTGGTTAATCTCTGTTATCTTTAATTACTTTGCTCGACAAAACAGTTGTTTTAAAGAATTGCAGTAACAAACCATAATCACTTAAAATTCTTAAGTATTCTTGTTAATACAAAGAAAAAAGGAAAAGGATTGATTTTTCTGCCATTTCTTTTTGCGTTTTATGATAAAAAAATTACATTTTTCATTGACTTAAGTAATATAATTGACAATAATCAAACTAAAAATATATATGTAATATTTAATTTTATCAAGTGTAGTTAATTTAATAAATTTATGCATTAGAAGCCTCCAAACACCTCAGTAATAAATAATCACTGCACGAGGTTGAAAATATGCTGATTTTAAGAAGCACAAGTATTTATACTCTTTTACCTTTTTGTTTAGCAATGGAAATACTTGGCAATAGAAAAAATTCCTCTTATCTAATAAAATGCTTTTTGTTATCCAGATGGTATGAAATTTCAATCAGGAGCAGAAATCTTGGGACCTTTTCATGCTCTGAAAGTCACATTTCTATTTTTTTTTCTTGCTATCTTGTGTTAGTTCATGAACTCCCTCTTTATCCTTCTCCTTTCCCTTTCTGAGGGGTTGTAAACTGCAGGCCTACAAAAAAGGCTACATAAATGCCCTCTGAGATTATTTCTGCCTAGATGATCTCTCAGTACTTACTTAAGGCCTTTCTGGAAAACAGCAGCACTTGAGAGCTTCTGCGTAAACTTGGTGGAGTAAATACAAAGGACAGAGATGAGAAACACTGAGCTCATTAACCTGCTCAGTCCTAACACAGACTCTTTCCCTTTACTATTGTTATCATAATTATTATTTTAACTGTTATTATCACTGGCATTGCGGTTTATAGTCCTTTATTTTCCCTCTAAAGTATCAGCAGTGTTGCAAACTTTAAAACAGATTCAGCAAATACTTAAATATTCTTACTGTTTTGGACAAATCAGAGTGGGGTTTATCTTGCTTTCTGGTTTTATCTCTTTGGGTTGTTTTGGTGTGATTTGTTGTTTTTTTTTTTCCCAAGTGTAGGGAAACATTCAATTTGCCACTCAAAAGTTAAAAAAGGGTTTATAAAAACAATAGTTAAAAAAGGGTTTATAAAAACAATAGTTAAAAAAGAGACACAAACATTTTCTTTGTTTGCACATAAAACTATGTCATTTTGAAATTCCTTCATCGTGCAGTGTTTACAAAAGCAGAGAGAAAAGTTTAGTTCCATTATTTTGAATATGAAAGATACTTTTATATGAGAGTGGTGTGGGAGCACAACCATTTCTAAAATACAGTTTATGACAATACACATGAAATTTTTGCTAAAAAGGAAATCTTAGTTAAATGTCTCCTAACTGATAGTAAGACAATCCCAACAGAAAATCTACAACATACTCTAATTTGCTCTTAGGTCTAATTTTACCCCCTTTCACTTTCCCACAAACTTAAACATTTTTCAGGCCTACTTGTCAGGTTTTTATCTTCAAATGTCTTTGCTATTGGATAAATCATTATTAGCGATAATATTAATTAATTTAATCCTCATATCTTGCTCTACTGTTTATAAACCCTGGATACAGGAAATTTGGGAAAGGAAGGGATTTACTGCCTCTAGAAAAAAAGATGTTGTGCACAATTATAATCTACATAAACAAGAAGATTTCTTGGACTAGACAGCCTTTTTGGATGAAGGTGACTTTTTCAACTGCATGTGCTTCTGTCTCCAGAAACAATTTAGAGCCTTTATGACTTCCCTGTGGGGTTTTGAGGACTCTACCATAAAATCTTGTGCGACTCTTTCAATTATGTGCAGGTCACCCTCTTCCTAAAGCCCAAGAATGTCATATATGTTGCCTTATCACAGTTCACAAAAACCCCCAAAGAATGTAGCTTATCTCAGGTGCTAGAGTACCTTAAAATTAATATGCAGACAAAATTCATGTCTTCAGTCATGAGGCCTGAGCAGCATATTTGAGCAAGTCATTATGCTGCGGTGTTCCTATAACTGCTTTAAGAAACAGCACTGATAGTGGTGACAGAAGGGTTTATTTTATTTTATTTTATTTTATTTTATTTTATTTTATTTTATTTTATTTTATTTTTTATTTCTAGTCTTTAAACATCTTGAAATTGACTGACTTTTTTGTCTTATGGGAAACTATTGCAATGTGAATAAAAAATTTAAATAAGGGAGGACAAGGCACAATAAGAATGTTTTCCCTTTGAAATTCCTCCAATGTTGTAGCTCTCACCTAAATAATATCTTTTAAAATACCTTCAGAAGCTCACTCTAACAATTTTAATTTCTCAGAATACCAAGATTAGCTCAGTTGTTTAAAGCAAAGTGCTAATAACTCCAAGGTTGTGGGTTCAATCAATAGGTCATTCATTTGAGACTTGCACTCAATGATCCTTGTAGGTCCTTTCCAACTAAGACTATTCTGTGATTCTGTAAATATCAAGATGCTTGACTTTTCCTTATTTATGATGTGACACTCCCATCTTCACTTAGCTGTTCAATTCACAGTCAATATTGTTTGCTACAATATTTGTGTAGAATCTGAATCTCTAATTATTTGCAGAACATATCTATTAGATCAAGCTGTGTAGAACAATTAGACATAGAAATACATCAGTTTTCTAGATCATTTTCAGGGGTATTTGGACGACAGGTGCCAAGACCCTGTCAAAATTGATGTTCTTCTTGGAGAGACATTTATTCATAAAAGTAGTCGGGATATGCAGCTCTGAAGAAGCAAATGGAAAATACAGAATATTCAATGGCAATTAATAATAAGATCTCAGGAACATCTTTATCATAATTAAATTTTTTTTAGAGTACATCTGACCTACTTTAAAAACTTTCAATGAAGAAGACTTGTGTAGAAATGTTTGTATTTATTCACCATGCCTCTAAAAGTCATTTAAAAATGTTAAATTTGCTAGATATTTGAGTGTAAACTACAGACATGATGTAGATTCTCTTGCACCCCAATGGAGTAAGCAAAGTGCTGTGAATTTCAGGATCCAGACAACTGGGGGTATCACACACCCAGTGTGTGATTAAGTGTCAGAGATTTTCTATTCCTAGTGCATATTAACACAAGTCTGGTTTAGGACACATCCAGCAGAAGCTCTATTAATTACAATCATAGTGAGAGAACATTTTTACAGAAATGTATTTGCAGAAACCCAATCTATACACTGTTTCAGAAAAAAAGGGAAAGAAATGAAGAAAATCAATTATTTCAATGTTAGTAAAGTGAGAAACTTAAAAAAATGCTCCTTCACTCAAAAAACACTGAGCCATAGGGACCAGCCATATCCAGAAACTAAATTTACACCTCTTTCTCATTAATTTTCATTGATATTCAGAGTACTTAGTGGCAGCACCAACTGCATTTCACACTTTCAGAAAGCAAAGCTAATATTATTTGAGTTGATTGCCATCTTACAGAACCCTGTATAGATAGAATCCGGTCCAAAAAAGTGAGATTAAAAAAAAAAATCTGCTTGAATTCACTGTAATTTCAACCAGGAAAGCAGTTCCAGTTCCACAGCTCCTTGTATGCAGCATTTTTAAATGCTATTGACAAGCCTAGCCCATTTTCCATCATCTTTACGTCTCTTGTTCTCTTTCCCTCTAACTTTTCCCCCAGCTGCCTTGGACACTAGGCTTCATATTCATATTGCAGAAACAGTAATTACAGAAACTGCAATATAATGCCAACATGTTACCATAGAGTCATGGAATGCTTTGAGTTGGAAGGGACCTCAAGGATCATCAAGTTCCAGTCACCCCATTTTGGGCAGGGACACCTTCAAGCAGACCATGTTCCTAAAAGTGCCATCCAGCCTGGCCTTGAACTCTCCGAGGAATGGGGCATTCACAGGTTCCATGGGCTACCTATTCCAGTGCCTCATCACCCTCTCACTAAAGCATTTATTCCTGATATAAAATCTTCTCTCAGTTTAAAGTCATTACCCCTAGTCCTATCACTACATGCCCTTGTAAAACGCCCCTCTCCATCTTTCTTGTAGAGCCCTTTTACATGTGGTGAGTTCTCCCTCAAGCATTCTCTTCTCCAGGATGAACAGCCTCAGTTCCCTCAGACTGTCCTCATAGGAGAGGTGCTCCAGCCCCTTGATCAACTTAATGGCTCTTCTCTGGACTCAGTCCAGCAGCTCCAGTTCCTTCCTATGTTAGGGCCTCCAGAGCTGAAATCCATGCGGGGTCTCACCAGAGCAGAGCAGAGATGCAGAATCTCCTCCCTGTTCCTGCTGCCCACGCTGCTTTGGATGCAGCCCAAAACACTTTTGGCTCTCTGGGCTGTGAGTGCCCATGGCTGGGTCATGTCCAGCCTCTCACCCACCAACAGCCTCAAGTCCTTTTCCTCGCAGTTACTCTCAACCTCTTCACCCTCTATCCTGTATTTGTGCTTGGGATTGCCCTGACTCATGTGCAGGACTCTGTTTGGTCTTGCTAAATTATAGAAAATTACCTGTGCCTTTAGAGTGAAAATCTCTGTATTTTTCAGAGTACGATTTAGGGACAGCAAGCGAGGTTACAATTCTTGTGCGCTGATAACAGCAGGACTTACTCCGATGGGAGCTAGGAACAATACACTTATATAATGTACTGTGAAGAAGGGAATTAACTAGATGTCCTCTAAAGTAATTTCCAAATCTATTTTCCATTATTTATTACCTTTCCTTACCTCACTGCCCCCAGGAAAGAGCTTGCCTTTCCCTAGGGCGCAGTAATTAAATGCATCAGACTCCCACAGCACAAACAGGTCAGCTGCAACACATGCAACATAATCACATTCACCGAGCCACCACTTGAGAGAAACTGTCTGAGCTGCAGAGTATTCAAAAGCTTAAAAACCTGACTGCAAGTGGCAGGGCATTTGAAGCATTCAAAACTATTGTTTAAAGGAAGATTTTGGTTAGAGTTATGAATTTGCCTTTTTATTGAATGTGCTCCTTCCCTAAAGCAACCACTTATTTTCTGCTGGGGATTGTAATGTCCACTTGGTGGTAATCATGAATGCTAGCCTTAGGAAGGCACAAGGATTAAAATGTGTAAATATGCATAAAAATTCCCTCCATACACCCTGGTCAACAATATTCCATGCACTAGCAAGCTTCACCTAAGGGAGATATGCTGTATGGATTTTTGCTTTTTAAATACAATTTATTGTCCCCTTCCTCCAATAAAATCTATTTTTGGCAAGTATTGAAACTGGTAAACAAAATCCATGGATTACAGTAGTGAGTGAAAATTATATATATGATTCAATGTCATGAAGTTCAGGCTTCCCACTCTCAGAAAGCCCCTTAACTGTACTCACATTCTTAATAACCCAAATATATGTACTCCCACCCACACAAATGACTCTTCTACACAATGTGAAAGACACAGAAAAGAAAAACAGAGCATTAACACACCCACTATCATCTTCTCTCCCACACTTGGGAATTCTCAGTAAGAGAAAATCCCAGACCTACATTCTTTTTTCAGCACTCAATGCCCTGAGTCCTCAAACTGTGTCATAAGAGAAAGCTTCTTCAGCTATTATCCCTTTCAAGCTGTACCAATCTCTGTTGTGGCTATAATGATTCGGGACAATTGAAAGGTACATGTTGCTGGATGTTGTATTTTAAAAAATTAAGGTAAAGAAACAAAAATTTAGGAAAATACACACAAAATAAAAATTATTGTATACTCTTAGAAGTCAAAAGTCCTAGAAAGCTATAAAATAAGTTTTATATGAGCTTGAAAAATTTTAGCACAATTTCTCATGGTTATAGATACAAAAGTAAAGATCTTCCACGTATATTCACATATTATTTTCACTAATCTACCTTCTCAGAGGGACATTTTTCTCATTCAGTATTCAAACTACCAGAATTCTGCTATTTCCCTGCATTATAAAATGTTTTTTAAGAGTTCGAACATTTCTTCTTTTTGTATCTGACCTCTGGTTCTGGAACAGTAAGAGTTAATGGTAAGCACTATTATACTATAATTTGTTTCTTTAACAGTGATTTGCAGCCTACCTGGAAAAAAAAATCTATATTTGTTGAAATGCTACTAAATTTATAGTGTGACTTTATGTTGAAGAGAGTATGCTGATGACAGTAAGCTTTTTCTCTTCACAAATTAGCATGTATCACTTTCTACCACTGTCACAGAACATTTTCCTCAACTTGATGCAGTATATGCAAAGAAGATGCAGTATTTGCCCCTTGCTTTCCATACAGCACCAAAAAGAGTAAAGGTGAAAAATACATTAGGTTTTTTTTTTTTTCTTTTACCCATCTTATTCTCTTTGTCAATTGCTTTCCCAACATATTGGTGCTGTTACAACCAGTTCTGACACATTCCCGATCATAATATTATTCATTAAATAAAATCTCAGTTTTAAATTCATGCCTTACTCATCCTCAGAGCCCAGAAAACGTGACATTATGATTCAGCCTGATGTCTAATATTAATTGGAGAGCAGCCTTTTACATGGTTGGATGTGAAATCTATCTAAAATATCACTTACTAGTGTAAAATATGAAGGTAGAATAGAGAAGGAAAAATCCTATTTTTTTACAGACGTGTTTATTCAGGATTTCTGTATAAAAATGAAAGCAGCATATTCTTTAGCAGTCTCAAAATTATAGCATTCTAAATACGGCTATTCACCTTCTTAAATCATCAGGGAAAAGCAGTGAAGGAATTTTGTATGATAATTAAAATAAATTCATTCTAAAATGCAAATAAGCTGCCACTTTACATCAGCTTGAGAGCTAAATGCACCTGTGGCCGACAGCAACCTATTGAACTTTAAAAATCGAGATTTAGACAAGTAGATCAGTGTTTGTTTTTCATTAATGTTTCTCTAGGTGGAGCTCTAGGTCAAACATCTTTGCAGTTACCTTGAATTCTTCATCGCGGTAACTTTGGAATTTGTTTTAGTGTCCTCAGCTCACTACATCTGTTGCTGTAAAATGAGGTGCAGAAACTGCACTGACTTTATTTTTTTGTCACTTTATATTCACTGTTTATATAAAAAACGCAATTGTCATGAATGATGAGGGGATTAAACACAAAATCAGAGAAGACGTCAAACTATCAGGACTGCTGCTGCAGTTTAATGGCATATGCAGACATATCAGATTTGTCATGGTTCGCATTTTAGTGAGCTGTGCCACAGTGCTTCTGAACTGATGTCTTATTAAATAATAATTCACAAAAAGTTCATAAAAAATCAATTCTTCAAGACATTTTCAAATTATTGATCTGCCTTAATTGTGCATAACTGATGAGCTAATACACTGTAAAAAAATACAGATGGCAAATGTCAAATTTAGTTTTTTTTAGGAAGCATGTATGTATAAACCATGGCATGCAGTGCTTTTTTCAGGAAAGATTGTTAACAGCAACATCTTTTTAATTAAATTTCAAAAATAATAGTCAGAAATCAACAAATCAATTGTTTGTTTGTTAATTGGTTTCCTTTTTATCTCTCTGCCAGCCTAAAATAAAAAAAAAAGAAGCTTTGTTTGATAGAAACTTTCTCTTAGAGTTTAGAGAGCTTCTTGATTTTAGGGTGCTGCTGCATTCTGGGGATTCAATTTTTTTAATGGAGAACTCCTACGTCCTAAAAATCAAAAAATAAATGAAAAAAACCCTTTGTTATAATTCTGTATCTTTTTTTATACCTTAGTAAACACAGCCACAAACTTGCTTTTCTTTCAGAATGACATTAAACATTATTTTCTTGGAAGGTTGCAGTAACAACAATGCAAGGGAAAATAATATTATCAAAGATATCAGCTACTATAAAGAAAACAAAAAACAAAAAACAAAACAAAACAAAAAAAAAAACAACCCACTCTGTTCCACAGGAGAGAAGGATGGGAGAGAAAGTGAAGTGCAGTATTGTACTATACATGGTGCATAAAAATCAGCAGGTTCACACTACTATTAGCTCACATTTTCTCCTATAAATGTTGTTGTTTCATTGATTCTTGAAATCTGGCTTCTTAAAACAATCTACTTCTCTAACTTTTGGGTCAGGCTATTAGGTAGCAACACTTGATGGATCTGTTGTTTTTTCTTCCTTTTTTGTCTCTGAGAGATGAGGGCAATGAGAAAGAATGAAAATCACTTTGCTTTATGAAATAATTATTTTGCTACTATGTAAAATTGAGTCCTTGCAGAGTCCTTAGTCTAATTGTTACACATTGTGCCTCCGTCATCTGAAGCCCTAGAAAAAATAAGTAAGTTATTACTGTATTCCTGGAACATTTATCAACACAGAAGATGATACGTGATTGATGACTGAATAAGCCACAAGTGCTGAAGTTTGTAAGTACTTTATACATTTATACTTTTTCTTTTTTTTTAATCATGTGAAGAAAACAGCCCTAACAAAGCAGGGGAGAACAGGGCTCTTAGTTTAGTTCAGTTTTGGTTTAAGTCATTCAAGAATAGGGTACGACAATGCTTTCACCCTCACAGCTGAGTACTCCAGAGCTCAGAATGTACCCTCAGGCCCCCTCAGTGCTTGGACAAACTGACAGAGTCCGGAGTTATGGAGAAACTCCCAGTCCAGCATGGACAACAAGAACAGATGACTCTAAGTCCCAAAAGAAGTTCACAGGGCGGCAAAATGCCCCAAATTGTAAACCTTACTTTAAAAAAGTTCAAATACTCACCTCTCATATGTTCTGTTCTGGATGGGGTGGTTATTCCTCCATATCTCAGGCTGACTACTTCCCAAGACTAAACAAACAAGAGCAAATTGAAATCAATAAAAAAACTAAACCCATCCACAGCAAATGCAGAAGGCATACTGGGGACAGAATGGAAAAGGGGGTACTTAGGTGAACATCTTAGTCCCTTCACTGTGAAGTAATACTTTTTCTCTGTTTTTGTGGATCTTGTCTTCTTCCATGCAGTATCCCAGATTTACCAAAACCAGTAGAAAGTAACCCTCTCAAGCATGAGTGCTGTGAGTTGACAGCCCAGTGCTAAGTTAAATGATGAGAATTTGAACTTGTACTTTCAGGCAGGAAAGAACATTAATCATTCTTTCATCCATTTTTTTTTTTTTTCTTGAGATCTAGGTTGGAAAGAATATACAAAGAGAGGGTGTTTAAAATGTATTGAAATCTCTGGTTTAATCTTTCTTTTTTAATTATGCACTATAGGTGATGAGAGAACTGATAGTACACAGAAAAATTTCAATTCCTTTTCTTAATCAAAGCAAGAAAGAGTTGAACTGTTTTGGAGGTGAAATCAAGTGCTGTTTTGGATTGTAAACCTAAAAAGGCCCTGAATAACTAAGTCATCACAGGAAGTAGGGATAGGTGAAGCACATGAAAGAATAGCTTGAAAAAAACACATCTGCAATAGATAAAAACCTCTAAAACAAAAGCAGCTGTGATTTTCTTTTTACTTAATCTCCTCTAAACTGATGAGTACTCAACACACAATTCTTTGTCCAGTAAGAGAATCTCTCTAACAAAAATCACAATGCTGTGGTTGGGATTCAATTTGTCTTTTCAGGTACAAAATCACATGAATTGAGCACATACTAAAGTTCAAGCCAGCTGGGGCAGCACCTACAAAATTTAGTAACTGTTTGTCATGTGAAAACAGAGACACTTCAAAGAAACAATGACTGCAACAACAAGCGTGCACACACCCTAACCATCAGTCAGCAATAGGTCTACACTATTCACAGATGAAGTTTTGTTGTTCTGATTTTAAGAGCATGAAGAGTAAAGCTGCATGTTTGAAATGTAGCTTTGCATCTGAATCAGAAATATTTTCTACACTTCACTTTTTGCCACCATTATAGAAGTTTGCATGGCCAGTGATATGAGGGTACTCACTAGCACAGTAATTCTCAAGCAAAGGAAGGCAAGGATGAAATATCAGATGTGTGATTTAAGGTGAAATTCTCTCTAATGTGCTCTCAGTAAGCACTGATGAGACAGACAGATTGAATGGTACCAGGATTAATGAAAAGCTGTGCAAAATAGTCAGGCTTTTCCAACTCATGTTCTGAAGATTTGAACTTTCATGTAATGTACATTATGTATATATTTGGTATGCAGAAATAAACATATGATCAGAACTCCTTAAAGGGACGATTGGTCAATTGCCTAAGTAAAAAATTAGAAGTCTGGCTTGAGACAGCCCCCAAGGCATTTGCTACTAAACATAGATTAACATTCTGGTAGCATTTGTCTGATTCAAAGGACAATGACAGCAATTAATTGGATATAAGAGAGAATTGCTATCTGCTCATGACTGATATAATGCTTTTGGATGGACTATGAAGTGGACAACTTCAAAATTAATCAGTTTGAAACAAAAATTTTGTTTCAACATTAAGGATATGAAAGTTTTCCAGCTTTTAAACTGAATGACAAATGTTATATTAGGAGAATATGAGGGCATCTGTTTCAACTCTATAATTCTGTAATACTTTCAACTACATGTGAAAGGTCACAGACTAAGTATCTCAGAAGGCAATATAATTAGGCACATTTTCTTATATACCCATGTATCTTAAAGTCTCCTGTTTATTCAGATACCTTTCAAAACTTCATGTTTGGTTTCCAGCAGATACTACCACAAAGAAATCAAGGCTAAAAGATTGTTTAGAATTTCTCAGTCTCCTAATTGAATAATTGAGTGCATAAGTAAATATGTATTCGCATTAAGACGAGATAGACTTGATAATACTGCTTATGCAGTAGATAGTTTTCCTCCTCTACCTCCTCCCCTCTAAAGTATCTATAGTTAACTAACATATCATTTGTTTGGATTGTCTGACATTATAGATTGGTACAAAATGAAATCAAGCAATCAAGAAGAGAGTCCACAAAATGCCAAAACCAAAACACAAAGCAGTAATTCATTTAACTTTGTATGATTCATAGCAGTTAAAGATATTTGTCCTTCCTAGAGGACAGTCAAAAATCAATATGAGCCTTAGCAACTTACTTTTTTTTTCTGCTTAAATAGTGTATTATTTTCAGTCACGGGGTAGTTGAGGTCCAAAGGGATCTTGGAGGTTGTCTGGTTCCACAGCAATGTCACCTAGAGCAGGTTTCTCCTGGGCCATATCCAGTTGGGATTTGGATAATTCTAATAATGGATAGTCCATAACATCTCTGTGAAATCTATACCAGTTTTCAATCATTCTCACAGTAAAGAAAGGCTTTTTACATTTAGGTGGAATTTATTTTGCATTTGTGGCTCTTGCCCCTCACAGGAGTGTAACTGCCTGTTACTACTAAGATGAGTATGGCTTCATCTTTATTTCACCCATCAGATGTTTGTACACTCTGATAAACTCTGCCCTGAACCTTTTCTTCTCAGCCTCAAAAGTCCCAGTTCTCAGCCTCTCCTTGTCTGACGGATTCTTCATTTCAAGGGAAAGAATGGAACAGTAAGTCCCACATATTTCCTACAGAGGGTCTGGAAAATGGGAAAAAATAAAGGAAGAAAGAGAGGATGGATTTCAGATTCAAATTAGAACAGACTAAAACAACTAAATGTTGGTGTTTTCCTCAGATGGTCTATATGTTAAAGCTCCCATCATCATTAGTGAAAATACAGAACTTAATCCAGTGTCCAGATATTTGTACCTTTCAATTTTCTACTCTGTTTAGGCCTACCTGTACATCTCAAAGAGCCAGGAATGGGATACTCTGTACTACAGTATTACAGTAGGATAAACATAGGCAAGGAATGGCTTGAAGGAAGGTGAAAGATGGTCATTTTAAGATAGCAAGGGAAACAATTTATTTCTTACTAAGTCAAGTATCAGAAAGTTGTTTTTGTTGATTAGACTCTATGTCTGAAAACTGGTGTCTTGGCTATTAACAAGTTTATTGGTGTAATGAAAAATTATGTATTTATTATTTTTATTATTATTATCATCATCATCATATTTATATATGTCTTACTATCCCAGTTCAATAGAGTTAAAATACATTAACTGACTAAAACTATTGTGGCCAAAATGTTATTAAAATAAAACAAAGCTTGCAGGGAAAATTTAGATGTTAATTCATTGAACATATAGGTTTGTTTCTTTTCTTTTTTCTTTTCTTTTCTTTTCTTTTCTTTTCTTTTCTTTTCTTTTCTTTTCTTTTCTTTTCTTTTCT
>JAXCLO010000001.1:69793516-69846605 GCA_035583995.1 Arremon aurantiirostris
TAATAACTAAGTGGAGCAACATTTTTCTCAGAAAGGCTACTATTAAAAAAGTGGCAAAGTGACACGATGGAGATAGCAAACATGTCAGAAAACTGCTAAATTCCATACAGATTCAGAAAGACTGTATCCTGAAGTTAAAGTGTTTTCCACGGAAGTCGCTAGATTCCTATCCAGTGTCCATTTAAGAGGCCTTTTGCAAGTTCTACAAATATTACAATCATATGTCCTTTGACAGATGTAGGAATAATCCTGAGAAAACCTTCTTGCACGTTTACAGAGATCCTTTCAGCACTTTCTCCCATACCACATGCAGCTGCTGCATTCTGTCATGACTAGGTGTGCTGGGAATTGTGTTAGAACAAAACCAGACCAGATCAAACATCCCATATTTATGTCCATGCCTATGGCAATGATTTACATCATCGATGTGAAAAGAATTATCAAGTCTGGGTGCATAACACAAGGTGGTGAAGCCAAAACTGATACACCAAATGCTTTGAATTGGAGCCCTGCGGTCTGACTTTGAATTGGAGACCTTTCAGCAACACGAAGAGGATGTCTTCACCAGAGCTCTCAGTGCTACTTTTTCCAAATAAGAGACACTGCTGTCCTAGTCTCCACTCCAAATTAAACAAAACACTCCTAGCAGATGATCCTCTCAGTAACTCCATGGTGTGGATTGCCTTACCTAGGCCAAAGGTGTTATTATTGACTTTATTTGCAATACAACAAAGTGGATGGCCTTTAAAACAGGTCAACATTCTTTTTTTTGCATGGAAAGGGAATTTTAGCTCCCCAGAAAAAGAAGACATAAAGAAGGCCCAGATGTCAAATAGACTAGTCTGAAAGGATTGAATAAAGGCTAACAGAGTGTTCATAGATAGTCTGCAGACAGAGTCTGTGAATTCTGTGAATTATGCTGAACTACCAAAGCCTTCAGTTACTGAGGCAGGAAATGAAATTTTCCCTAAAATTAAAAAGAATAGTTAAATGGCAATTACTGAAAAATAAAACTTAGGTGGAATACTGATTCCAAAAGGATGGCAGAATCTACAGGATCAGATTTTACACAAGAATTTTTCTCAAGAGGTGATTTTTCTCTTAAGAGTGATGGAGTCACAAAGTGATTTTGCTCAAAGTGGTTTTGCTCAAAGTGGTTTTGCTCAAGATGGGTGAGGAGAGAACATAGAGAACAGAATATGTTGTTTTTAGAGCCAAATTAGAGCCAAAGAAAAAGTCTTCCAGATGATATACATGTAAATTTTATGAAGCAAATTATTAGCAGGTAGGAGACAAATTCTGAAGGAAATGATTTTTTAGTTGAGAATACTGCTTGTCCTTTATTCATTTATTTTTACTGCATTACTCAAACCTACCCAAAAAAGGACATCACTAATGTCAGCAAGTCTCATATTGCCTCAGTCCATTTCCAATGTCTTTTAATGCTCAAACCATATCTGTCAATTTTATTCAAGAAAAAGGATTTCAGCAACATGATACTAACTCCACACCTTTTCCTCAGGGAGCAAGAGTGTCTATGGATTTCATAGCATGTTAGCATTAGTCTGTTGGACAAGTTCTCTTCTCTTGCTCTCTTTATAGGCAGCAGCAAGATTCCAGTTTGTCCTGGGGCTACTAAATGAAATGAAAATAAACTTACATCAGATGTTTAAAATCAGGATGTAGAAGTAGTGTTAAGTCAGAAAATATTAATACCAATTTGCCATGTGAAGCATCATTCAGGGAAATAAAGCAAACAAACATCAAAGTACTCTAGACTCAGATTTTCTATTATACTCTGAACACGTTCCATTATGGTGGCTTTAGGTCTTCTAGAGCACCTTGTCTTTGGAAAATATTAATAACAAATCCTCTCACAGACTGTCTGCTAATGCATAAAACTAATCTCTATTCCAGTTTCCCAGCTCTTGCAGCACTCTAGCTTAAGTAAACGGACGAGCATGCTGTGGTTTTGAGCAAAATTTATTACGATCAGATGCTTACCATATGTCAAGCATAGGTACCTCATTACTGATAAGATTAAAAATATATCTTGAGAATGCAAAAATCTGTTTGAACTTTCTGAATATTACATACAATCATTAAAGTTTAAAAGATAGGAATATGAAGTGACATTTTAGGCCACCTTCTCACCATTACTGAGAACACCCATCAGCAGAGGCACTCTTCAAACAATATTTTTGAGTTATTTTTTTTAAAAAGCAGTAATTTGTTATATCATTTTGATTTGTTTATTTGTCCAGTTCTGCAAATCCTGGAGAGGGATTTCATGTCAATGATGTTGTTCTTGGGCATACCTTCTATACCATGCTAGGCCTATGATCTTTGAGGTTTTACAACCAAAAAGAGGATCACACAGACTTAGATATAGTCAAGGTCTTTAGATCAACATTACATACTTTATTATGTTATTCATAGTCTAGTTATTAAATGAAAATTGTTTATTAGGACTCAGAAGAAAATTTAAAAATAGGTTCTTCACTGAGAGAATCCTCTAAGAATGGAACTTTCAAATAATTACATGATTTAGGAGCACCATTTCTGTTGATAAATAATAGCAAAACTTCATAGGAAGATCCAGCATTATTAAGCTACAACAGCTTCTCCTGTTCATTCTATAAATTGGATTGTTCTGTCCTACTACAACGGAACACTTTATGATTAAAACCTGCAACAGAGACCGTCTGGTAGTTTATATCCTTCATACTTTCATATTTCACTTCTGCGCATGGCATTTAGTGCTAAAGCAGTGCAAATTCACAGCATGCAAACTGTGCATGTTCCAAACTAGTCTGAGGTAGTGTTTATACTCTGAGTCATATATGTGCATACTGTATGAGGAAATTTACCTCTAACAGTTACAAAACTCAAGACAGCTGCATTTAGTCACTTACTGCCACTGTCTAAGAAACATTTTGGAGAAGGTATATCCTTATTAAATCTGATAAAGAGAGCTGTAATATCACCAACAGTTGATCACTACCTATGACAGCTAAAATTTTGGAATAAGCCAAAGTGAACATGATTAAAAAAAGATTTTTTCCCCTTGTCTTGATGAGTAAAATTATTCTAACATACATATGGGAATCAGAATTTTCTTTTATTTTTCTACTAATCAGGGACAGAATCAAAATATTAATTTGAATGGATCAATGACCTAAATTATTAAAAAAAAAAAAAACAATTTGTCTCATGTAAAGTAAAACACACAGAGTTAGCGTGATGGCTTTTTTATACTTTATTTTTTCTCATCTCTGAAAATTTCCACTTCATCATAAAGTGGTAATGATAAATAGTGGTCCTCTGAAGTGCTAGAAGGTTCTCCTATTGCAATTATAGGAAAATAGGGAAAATTGAATACTCTAATTCATCTGAAAAGTAATATTCATTATGTAAAAATAACTGCTGAAAATAAAAACTTTAACAATTATTTTACTATTAGAAAACAAACAGAATTTTAAAAATGTTCAGCCATTTCTTATATGTGAACATTCAAATTTGATTTTCTTGTACATCTATTTTCAGGGTAGATTGTAATTGCTTATAGCTGCAAGGCTACAGAGGCTTTATTGTGATACAATTTGTAAGTCTTTTTTCAACTGAGATATAAAACTACTTCAAAGGGGAAAAAATCTGCAAAAGTTACTTTGAAATATTCCATGCTGTCAGGACTCTGTTTCCATTGGAGAAAAATAAAAAAAAAAAATAAAAAAAAAAATTAAAAAAAAATTAGAACTTTAAGTGTCTCAGCAGTATCATAGGGTTGCAAAGAATGCTTGTTCAACAAAGCACAAGTTTACATGAAGAGGGAAAGGTGAACTGTGCTATGTACTAAGATTCCATGTGAGTAAAAAATAATTTAACTCATTACTATTCAAATTGGAGTAGGATAATGAAAAATAAGCACAAATCTTAAAAACACCTTTCTCCTGTCTCTCCCTTCTTCCTGGGCTCAGCCTCACCCCCAATTTCTATCCTTCTCCCCCACATGTCACAGGGGAACAGGGAATGGAGATCGAGGTCAGTTTATTCCAGGTTGTCTGTGCTACTCCTTCCTCCCCACACTCCTCCCCTGCTCCAGCATCCCACCCATGGGAGAAAATCCTTTATCAACCGCACCAGCATGGGTTCCTTCCAAAGCCTTCAGTCCCTCTGGGACACTTTGATCCACCATGGGTACCCCAGGAGCTCACAGGTCCTGCCAGCAAACCTGCCCCAGTGTGGGCTTCCCTCTTCATGGAGCCACAGACTTCCCAGACCTGCTTCAACATGGACTTCTCATGAAGTCACAGCCTCCCATGGGCCATCCTCTGTGTCCAGCATGGGGTGCTCCAAGGACTGCGGGTGGATGTCTCCTCCAGCACACTTCCCTGTAAGTCCCATGAGTTAGTGTGATGCACTCCACCAGTTCAGTGCAAAATTAATACGCAAGAGCAGACAAGTAAGTACATGATGAAAAGTTATTTCATAAGCTATTTTACATGAAAAATTAATGGTATTATCTATTCTTTCCTGCTTGGTTTCTTGACAGTCGCTGTAACTTTGAAATTCAGCAGATGTAATGTAATTATTTTCAATATTTTTTCACCTTGAGTTGCCTTTGCACATTTTTTCATCTTGTTACAAGCATTCATTGTGTCAAGCTAGCTTCTAATGTTTTCGTGTTAGTACTTTGTAAGATGATTATAACTTGGAAAAAGAACATCAAGTTTTTGTAAAAACACTGCCCAAATAGACTCAGTTTCACTCTTTAAATCTGATAAAAATTATTTGTGTGTTGAAATTGTGTTATGCTGTAAGCTATAGGATTTTTGTTCTTCCTTTGGCTGCCACATGATTTATGATCCAGGTCTTTCAAGATTATAAAAAGAACTTGTCTCACAAGTGATTTTAGTTTTAACAAAAACTGAATGGGAACAAGGTTTGGGTCAATCGCTGTACAGTCTATCAGAAGAATCTATAAAACTGACACAGACAGCTCTGTACGTGATGGTCTGCAAGGAAGTTATAACCTTAGTTTAAAGAAATGACAGAAGATCAGAAAGATTTTCTTCTTTATTTCTTTCTCTTTGAGATAACTCAGTTTTTCTTTTCATACCATATACAGCTACAATTACCTGTTGTCTGGAATGACTTTATGATATTGGTATCATAAAGGTCGTCTAAAACGGTGTAGAAAATTGTCCTTCAAAATGCCAACTCAAAAGTGAAATACGTCTGATGCCAATACTACAACATTTTATCAACTTTCAAAGCACGAAGTTACGAAACTTTATGTCAAATGAATCCACAACATTCATCGAAAATGGAAAACTTTTTTAGCATGTGAAAAAGATCCATAAATATGATGAAAATAATTCTATTACTATTGCATTTAGTCATTTTTAAAGAAAAAATTATATTTTGTTATTTCTGGTTTTGTTTTGATTTGTGTTTTTTTTTTCTTTTTTGTTAGTTTGTTTGGTTGGTTGGTTGGTTTTTATTTACTTCATAACTTTCCATGGAAGGAAGGGAGGAAGGGAAAAAGTCATAAGATTAAATATTGAATCATGGAGAATTTATGCTAGAAGGAAAAATTTTTGAGATCTGTGAGCATATGAAAATGCTGCAACTTAAAAAAAGATCTGGTGTAAACACAGTTAAAAATTGTCTGTCTTTGTCTGACAACTAAAAGAATCGTATTTCCTGCATTTCTCTGATGTGTTGAGGTCTCTGTTCCTTGGTTTACTTAGCAGTAGGAGTTGGGACTCATCAGAACTTTGCCCACTTTTTACCTCAGACTCATAAAACTGAGAGATTCTTTTGAGAACTAATACATAAGAAACCTGGAAATTTCCTCTCAATACTGTTCAAAAGATGTGAAGCCTATCCATTTGTATTCATATTTCTAAAGGAATTTGGGATAACTCTACATCCCCCTCCAAATTTGCAATTATCTCAATTATCCATAAAAAAAGATATTTTTTCAGTATCATTCTGGACAGATGTAATTGCTTGGATTTTAAAAATATCATCTACAATACACAGCAGAAGGCTTTTTATTTTAAGAACAGTGGCATGACACAGCACATGAAAAGAAAAAAATTGGTCCAACAATTAAACTTTGCCTGTTCACATGTAATGATGTTCTGCAATTTGGCATTATAAAATCTTAACAATGTGATTTTTAATGGGAGAATGGCATTTCTTGTATCTGTGATGATCCTTAGTGCCAGTCATCTGCAACCTCAGGATGCCAGCTGTTCCATGACATTTTGGTACAACTTAGCTCTGATCTTGTTCAAAAAACCTTTAAAAGGCAAAGGTCTAAAACACTGTTGTAAGAGCAATTAAAAGATCAGAATTACCAAGGGTCTTTAAAGCGTCTACTTTAATTGCATTAAACTGAGCGGGCTTAATCTTTAGAAGACTGTGTAATCAGAAAACATTGAAAAAACTCAAATTGTAAAATGGATATTCTGCAAAGAAAGAAAAACACATCCTTGTTATCTAGTTCAGCTCAGCAGCTTTCTTCTCACACAAGTAATTTCAGTGCAAACACCAGTTTTCTTACTAGACCCATCTGTGCTGTTCTAAGTTTGCGTAGCACCTTCAGGTGGGGTAAGATGTATTTGGCAGCTTCTTAGGGAGTTCAGAGACATTACACCTACCTGTGGGAGCAATCCTTGGTGAAACTTTAGCTAAACTGAAATGAGTCATGACATCCTGTTTTACTTGAGTAGGACAAGGACTTGCACATGTATAAGACCCTTTTGTTTTATGTAGTTTGCCTTCTGAGTCTAGTGTCCTGACTTTTGGGTTGGGTTTTTTGAGGAGGGCAGGGAAGAATAAGGGAATTATGGCTGCTTTTAACAAAGTTTTTAAGTTTCCAAGTCTTTGCAAGGATATGATTAGGGCACAGAAGAAAATGCATAAGAAAAAGTAGTCTGACTTTAAATGTGCTCCTGAACTGGCTCTCAGGTTCCAGCCTTGCAGTCTTCCAGGTCATCCTGCTGTGTTAAAACTGTGCTCTATTCTGCTACTATTACCAAAGCTTACTTTCATGAAGTCAGAATGAGCTTTTTTTTTTGCACAGTGTGAAAAAAGTATGTGACATTCTCCTTTTACTTTTGCCCTTGTTGAGCTGGGATAAGAGTTAACTTTATTCCCTGAGGCTGGTACAGTTCTCTGTTTCAAATTTAGATTGAGAATAATGTTGATATTTCAGTTTTTGCCAAGCAGTGGTCAAGGACTTGTCAGGTCCACATGCTGCTCTGCTAGCAAGGAGACTTGGGACTACAAGAAGACGGGAAGAGACACAGCCAGGACAACTGACCCGAGCTGACCAAAAGAATATTCCAAACCATATGACATCATGCTCAGTACTTGAACTAGTGGAAGAGATCTCTGGAGGTCACTATTTGGGAACCATCTGGACATCAGTCAGCAGGTCTTTAGAAATTTCATTGTACAACACTTGATTTTTACACTATAATTTAACAATACTATTATTATTATTTACCCTTTATTTTCTATTCTGCTAAACAGCCCTTATTTCCACCAAAATCAATTCTGTTGTTTTCTGATTCTCTCCCTCATCCCAGTGTTGGGGGTAGAAGGAGCAAATGGCTGTTTGTTGTTTAGATATCTCATAAACTAAATTACACCATCCCCTTTTGCCACCCAGTAAGGGTAGGGCATAAATCCATGACCCTGAGATTAAGCTCTTGTGCCCTAGCAAGTGAGCTAGCCCACCATTTTAAAACACAGTTTCATGAAAATTTGTTCCTTATCAATATGGGTTATTTTTTACTTTAATACAGTTGATGAGACATATAGCAACCACAGTAGTGGTAGAACCAGACAAGTGCAGTGATGAATAAAATAATGCACCACCGCACACTATCTCTCCCTCCCTGAAAGACTGCTGTTACACATGGAGACCAAAGTCATTTACTAAATGAGGTCAACAGAAATTTTAAAGGGATAGCCCATAGGCAAAGGGGAAACTCATGATGACTTATTGGGATACATTGAAAAGTATGGGACCCAGGCATGATGCAAATTCTGTAGGGTAAGGGCTGGATGTAATGCACAAAACAGGTGATGCACAGTGCAGGAGTTTACCTCCAGCCCAGCCAGTTCCCAAGCACTACAACTCCAGACAGCTTTCCCTACTTTCCATGTCCTGAGTATAACATGGTATGGAATATTGCTTTGACCAGTTTGGGTCAGCTGTCCTAGGTGAGAGAGGTAGAACTCCCAACGTATTTACACTGAGAATAATTCCTGATGGTTTTGTGGATTTGTTGTCATAAATACCTATTTAGTTATTTAGTTCCCTCCTCTACATTTAAGAGTAGAAGATCTAGCTCAGGGTCATGTTTTGCATAATACTTTTGCATAGGCACTTGAACTAAAGTCCAGGTCTTTTACTGAGACCTCACTGAGGATTCATCACTTAGGAATCTGTGGCTTAGGAAGTACATATGAGTAAAAAGTACAAAGCTACCATAACAACATATGATATTTAATTTTTAATATCTGTGTAAAATGAACAAATATTTTTGTCATATCCTGTTCTTTGATACATTAAAAAATGCAACTTATTTGTTACACTTCTTAATTTTATAGTAAATATACTTTTCCCTCATATTTACACAAATTTTTGAGCCATAATATTTGTGTGGTGTTTTGTAGGAACAAAATATATTTTATCAGTGTTTCAAAACATAAGGACTATATGTAGCAACTAATATTATACCAAGCCTGTTTAATAAATGGAAAACTTTCTTTACCAAATAAAACTTCTTAATACTTTTGGGGGTACACAACCTCTGAGAGAGACAAGATACAAAACAAAAAATGCATTCTTTTTTAGTTTTCCTTATTTCTTGACTTAATGATGTGAATATTCTACTTAAATACAGATACCTTTTCCATGTTATGACAGAACAAAGCAGATGGAACTATTTTGACCCATCTACTTCTTTTGGGTATCTAACTAGAGTGCAAAGAAAGAGAGACTGTAGCTTTGCCTTCAGGAGAAGCAGCACTGTGAAATCTAAAACAACGAGAGCAGTCAGCTGGACTGTAGCTGTTTCTTATTCAAGTCTCTTGCTCTCTTCTTACTCTGCAGTCTCATAAGGTGAAGATTTGTTCAGAATCAGGATGAGTCTTTGAAACAATCTTACCTGAAGAAAAAGAATTCAGTGTCCTTATTACGTCCTTCTAGAATTTGAAGGTGTTTAATGCCTAACAAATGGTCAGGGGGACGTTTTGGTCAATATAAAAATAAGCTGTACTGAGTAATTTCTATGCTTCTAAATCATTCAAGTAAAAGTCTGAAAGATAACATGAGGTTTTGTTTGTTTTCTTTGGTTTTTTTTTTGTGGAGAGAGTTTTATTTTCAATGTCAGCATATCTTGCTCTTTTGTTTCTGCTTCATCCTTGCTTACACACCACGGCTTCACATAGCTTTTCAGGGTATCACTGGCCTTAATTTGTACAAGGGCTGATGTTCGGGTATCTTTCTAAAAAGTCATAATATATGTGAAGCTACATGAGTTAAGTGCACCTCCGGAAGCAATGCATCAAAGGGAGCTATACACACAAAAAAATACAGAATATCCCATTCTTCCTTAGCTGCCTGGATGATAAGATATGGCAGACAACAGAATAAGGTTGTGTCAACTGGTAGTCAGATATTGTGGAGAGATACCAGTCCCATAATCTGAAATGAAACTCTGCTTCATCCTTTACCAATTAACATTCAAATGTCAGAACAGAGGCAAGCATACAAAGTGTTTCACCATATGGCAGCAAATTTTCTAGTATACTTGTAAATTATTTTTGAAAGCCTTCATCTGCTTCTCTTGAACTCTATTATTGTACATTTGGATTTTCATTTTAGAGTTTCTCTTTTCTTTTCCCTTTCTTTTTGTTAATTTTTGCTGTTGTTCTTTGTTTTGTTATGTTTTAAATTTGTTTGTTTGTTTGTTTGTTTGTTTGTTTGGTGGGAGGGTTATTTGGGCATTTTTGGGGAGTTGTTTTTTCCATCTAGTATGTTTTGTATTCCTTCTACATCTTTTGGGGAAGTCTATCTTGTTAAATAATAAATGGGGTTGGACAATGGCCAACTTAATGGCCCATGTTGCTTAAGCGGTTCCATTTTTTAATATGTCCTAAAATCTTTGAGAAAAATCTGATATAAAGTACACTAGCCCTAAGTACTGTACATGAGAACCAGTTGGTAGCATTTGATCTGAAACAAGACATGAGTGCATGGCCATCTTATTTAGAAATAAAAACATAGTGGTTTAGACCACATTTACTGAGCTGAATTCTTTGGTTTCTGGAAATCTTAATTTAAAATCCTTCTTAAGACAATTATTTCTCCTAATTAAACTTTATATCTCTTGAATATTTTGCATCACTGCCATCAGTGTCCTATCTATCTCATTATGTAAATCAAGTATATCAGCCTTTCATCTTCTGTTTCTAACTTTACTTTTCTAGCTTCCTATCAGGTTTTTTAATCATCATTTTCCCCGTGCCTATCTCCTTATTGACAATCTCTCCTAGACTATTATGTATTCTTTCTTCACAAACTATTTCCCTTATTTTTAGACTTGCTCCTCCATATTGACAATATGGAATAAAAAGTCTCGGTCACTTCACTGATTAAACGCGAAACAACAATCTGTCCTTGCACCACAGTTACAGTGGTACATTAAAACCCAGTGATGAATAATGTCTTTTCTGGCCTATCTCCAATTCAGAAAGGTTATTGGGTATGAACAGGAGTGGCTGAATAGAGAGAAGATGGCAGAGACAGGCCTAAATGAAACGTTTAATAAACTGACAGTAATATTCTCCCTGACAGTCCTAGACAAGGGAATAAAGCTTTAAGTTTGAATGCCAACCAGAGTTAATGTAATTAATGCTCTAGCCACTGACACTTGTAAGAGTTCATTATGTGGCAACCAGAGAATTTACTTATTTATAAGGGTTACAAGATTGGAAAATGTTCTTCCTGAGTGCTTGGAATTTAACCCTCACTTGTTTAAAGGCCTTACAAATGTTTGAAGTTACATAGTAACATAACTGTTCTAATTTTCTGACTCAAGTTCACAATGAAATATAAGCATTTAGCAAAAATAAAATTTACTGACTTGATGCAGTTTAATGTTGACACCAATTAAACTAATTCTTGAGGATTTTTGGAAGGAGGGTATGTAGAACTAATTATTTAAAAGAATTGAAACAAACCTGAAAAGCTTCACAAGGTTTGTGTTTGTGCAAAAAAACCCCATATACTCATATGTATATAACATAAAATATAAACAAATAAATAAGATGAAGGTATAACAGGATTCTTTGTCTTAATGCAAGCATTCAGAATTTTATTGCCTTTATTTGTCATGGGTTAAATGCCAATAGCCATGCCTTCTAGCATTTCATTATTTACACTTAAATAGATTTCTTGTGCCACCGGAGCAAGAACAAACACATAAATCGTTTTGAAAGTAGGGTTTTTCCTCATGGCAATATTTTGCTGAGAACTTCAACAACTTAACATCTGAGAAGAAAATTCAATTTTTTCTTCATACTTATATACTGGCCTCTAAATTGGCAGTATATTCACCCCATTACCTGCCTATATAGGATAGCGCACCAAACAAAACCCCAGGATTTGTAAAACATGTAATGTGGAAGAAATTTGAACTATAAAGTCTTTTATGTGGCATTTAGGGGTTTTTTAGCGTCCAAGGACAATGCAGAGGAAAATGAATACACTTTTTTTAAGCCTTCAGTTAGAGCAACTATATAGACCTGTCATGATCACTGAATACAAAGGATAGAAATTGCAATGTGTTTTATTAGGCCATGCAAAAATTATTTTAACAGCCATGAACATGAATTGGTGACTCTTGGGCTGTTCTGGAGAGTGCAGAGACTCTTGACTACTGGGCTTTTCTCTGGTGGAAGAAGATTTCTAAAAATTTCTGAGTAAATGAACATAGATTATACATGACTTCCTTAATTTCCTCTTCTCCTTCTCCATCACAGATGTTCTCTACTGGATAAGCAATTTGTGTTGATAAAATACATGTCAGAAGACCTGCTCATGCACATTTAAACTTGCTGTGTGCACGTGGATGAGTGTTTGGGTAGATCCACAAGCTCTAAATCAACCCCACCAAATAACATCTGTGTGGTGTACTCCTTTAATTATTTCTTTTTTTGATTAGGCAGCTGTTCAATATTCCATCTAAGGAACATTGACCTCAATATCATATCTATCCTAATACAGTTTCATTCCCCAAACAACTTGTCAGATTATTTTGCCACTAAATTGAATTCTGCAGTTTACCACAAGCAAAGGACAACAAAATGGAATTTAAATTTGCAGCACAACTGTTTTAAATCTATAGTCCCAAATACTTGAAACTATCATCAAATTGTTGTCTTTAAGAATAGGGATCAATTCAGAAACTATAAGAACAAGACAAATTATAACAGAGGATTTCTCTTCTAAATTTTCGGGGTGGGATGTACTCCAGCTAATTTAAATGCTGGATTTCTGTCTGTGTACTTATTTTTGTGAAGGAAAAAAGTTATAACAAGAAAGTGAATACTATTAGCTGTGCTCTCAGTGAAAGAGGAACAAAAAGATAAATCATCCTCTGTATGCCTACTCTTAGATCTCAGCTCAAGTTTGACTCTGTTTTGAGCAGCTCCAACCAGCCTTCTCCAAACAATACTCAGAAAATGTCCTAGGATTGTTCCATTTTCAGAATGTCATGGCATAAAATCAATATATGAGTAAATTGCTCTAAAATTCTAAATTGTTTCAGATGCCCAAGCTGAAAAAACCCCAAAAAAACCAAAACACCCAACCACCACAAAAAGTCATAACTGGCAAAAGAGCACCACCTGACCCAAGAGGATGTCAAAATGACACAGTAATGATAATGACGTCTTCCTCTAGGGGAAAATTTGTAATAATAATTTGTTTGTCTTGGTTTATTGGAAAGTAATTAATAGTCCTGGTTTACTTATTATTGTAATAAGTAATCCTTGTTCAGTGTATGAGGGACATCAGATATCTTTCAAGGGCAACACCTGACTTAGACTGAGAGCATTTTCCTGTCTTTAGTGGCTATATAAAAACATGCAGTGAACTTAAGTATCAGATTATTGCTGAACCATAAATTTTTAAAATTATTTTGCTTACTGATAAAAAGTACTCAGAAAAACTGTGTTCTAGAAATGAAATTGAAACAATTTTTTGCTATTCTGTCTCTCTTCTCTTGACAACTTTTCATAAAATTTCCCACATTTCTCCCTAGGCTAACTACCTCTCTTTATTTTAATATATTTTATGGTATACTTCTGATATGTGAAGTGAAGATATGTGATATCTTCATTTGGCAGATTTTTCCAGCATAGTGACATACAAGGTGACTAATCAGCAGTGCCTTGATCAGCCATTGGGACTATGATTAAAGCATTGTTCTCCTCTGTTCAGGGCTGTTTATACCCATCAAGCTCTAGGACCAGTGGATGAGGGCAGCTAAGTCAAGCATAATGTCTGCCTTCACTGTGGTCCCATCAGCACACAGAGAATGCTCTTTAGAACCATTGCCACTTCTCCAAGTCCTTACCAGAGTCTGGCTACTCCTATGCCATCAGCAAATATCTCTTATGTGTTCATTAGAAAAATGAAAATACTTAGGCATCAGACAAAATAATGTTATGGTCTAATATAACCACTTTACAGCTTTGATTTCAGGCTGTGTGTTTTATTTGTTTCATTTTGTTTTCTACGAGACTTTAGATCTCTATTTGTTTGGAAACACGTGCCATATATAATTTATTAATTTATTAATTTATTTTATGTTTCTAGATGTGTATATACACACATTTTTCCTTTAAAGGAGAAGTTTGGGACATCAAATTAGGGTTTCTGGAAACATTTCTATTCTATGGAAACTGATTAGCATGCAGTAGAAAAAGAAAGGGAGAAAATACACTAGTGCTCCTTGAATACAGATTATGAACTTGTGTTGTAATTAAAAGCTAAGTGATTACACAGCAGATAAAAACTTAAAGAGAAAAAAAAGCCCTAAAATTAAAAAGAAAAAAAAGCCCAAAAAAAGCCCCAAAATTAGAAGTTGGAAGCTTTGGGGCATAAATCCCCTTTCCAGGCTGCTAAGAGACAAATTGCTGATCTGAACTCATGCCAAGTGTCAACCTAGCTTGCAATTCAGGATGCTTACACCTTGCACACTACTATAAGACAGCACTTGAAATTAGGTGACTGTGTAAGATGGATCCAGAGTGGGAGGCAAATGTGGCTAATGTGCAAGAGTTCCCCAAGCACAATGGAAATGCTAAATACAGCTCAAAGGTGATAGTCATATTAGTCAGATATTCTTGGTCATTGGACTGGAAAATAAAACAAGTTCCAAAACAACTTGTGTTTTTAAAGCAGCTTCAAGCAAGGGACACAAGTTTAGACAGACAGCGCAACGTTCACAATTTTGCTCAAGAATTCTGCATTTTTTGATCCATTCTTGCAGTAATTTCGGTGACAGCAAAACAGAGGTTGTTGCTGCTATTTAAGTCAACTGAATAGTATCATTTTTTTGTCTATGGATTGGGTGTAGATCACAGGGTCTCCATATCCCATCTCCAATGGATTTTGCACTAACTTAGGAAGTCTGAGTAAAACAGTTTGCTCTTATTTTGCAGGACAGTACTGAAGGTTTCTCTCTCTAAACAGACATAGACAGTTACACACGCACATCTAAATGTTGCTTATAACATTCAAAATGGGAGCACAGCTGCACAGGGAAAGGCCTCTCATATCCATCCAACCAGAAGTTTAAATTGGACAAGCACGTATGTGTCTTCTTCTGTCCTTGTAGATCACATAAAATGCAGGTTAGCACTGTTTTTTCCTGACTTTAGTATGAAAACTAGTGAGAAATTAATGTCATCTTGCATTTCTGATATAATTGCTTGTCAGAAGCTGGCTGTAATCCTTGAACTTTTTTGCAGCAGTATTTCTCATCGGTGCATCTGAATGTTTTTGACATCATGACCTGTTTGCTCTGAAAGGAAAAAAATGTATAATTTAGAGGCATATGGTTGATAACCGCACAAGCAATACAGCAGAAGACATCCAGGCTAAGCTTACATGCAATCTAAAAAAATTGTTTTCTAAAAGCTATACTCCATCAAGATGTTGAAACTAGTAGATAGGAAAAAATTATTAACTTCTATGTGAATAAGACCTACAGTAAATATGATACGAGGAAGTATCTCTCAATAGTCTCTACAATTGCTCTGTAGTGAGCAGAGTCTAATAATTTTGTTCGAAAAGTTCAGTTCACAGTGCAAGTCATCACCACCTAAAGCAGATTGCTTCATTTGTTCAAACTCAGTGACTTCAGCAAAGCCTTTGACACTGTCTCCCACATCAAATTCCTGGAACAGCTGGCAGCCCTCAGCTTGGACAGGTGCACTTTTCCCTGGGTTAAGAACTGGGTGGATAGCTGGGCCCACCCAGTGGTGGTGAATGGTGCCACATCCAGCTGGAGACCAACCACAGGTGGTGTCACTCTCGACAGCTGCCTAAAGCAGTGCCATGGTCTGGTTGTTATGGTGGTGTTTGGTCATAGGTTGGACTCAATGATTTCAAAGATCTTTTCCAACCTAATTAATTCTGTGATTCTCTAACTCTCTAACCTTATCTGGCATGGTTGGTTTGGGCAACCAGTTCAAATTCAGACATGTAAAAAGAAGTTAAATTACTCCCATACTCACTGAATAGTTTCATGAGTATGTAGCACCAAAATCAGAATTTTCTCAATTAACTAAAACAAATGTCATATTTGGATGATAATCAGTATTCTGTCTGTAGTTTTTCGATATCTGACAGTAAATACTTTTAGTTATAAAGTGAAAGTTATGAAAAATGGATATACTGAAAAGAAGCAACTAACAAGTTAAAAACTGTCACATAAATTAGACCTGTTGCAACAGGTTGCAATCAGCCTTACAAAACATTTTCTTCTAATAACCACTACTTTGGACAATTGAGTCCCCCCTTCCATTTTAAGACTTTTGGCAATTTCATATGGTTGTTTAAACCATCTTTCATTAAACAGTATATGTGTTATCAGACAAAATTGCTTTAATTCATAATAACAACTACAGCTCCTGAAGTCACAAACATGCATTTCTTTTTTATTTATTGTACTATTTGTCTTTGTGTTCCTATTTGTTGGTAGAACTCCTCGGGTCCTGCAGCAATGACAGACTCATTTCATCAGACACAGTGCATGGTGATGGATGTGATAAAACTGACTCTTCATTGCATTTTAACCACATTTTAAAGTCTGCCTGATGTGTTTCACGCAGTCAGGGAAATCAAGATGATAATAGCAAATATGGGGTTGACATAATTTGTCATTGTAAGATTGAGCTCAATACACTTTCAAGTAACATCTTAATTTTTTTTCCCTCCAGCACTTGCAGTAGAGTGTTTTTCTTGATAAAGTCATTCTACACCAAAGTCCCTAATACAATGATTTAAGAAGCTCTAAACCCAGCATAGACAAGGATTTGCCTAACAAGAAAAAGTGCATTTTGTCCTGTTTTCTTTGACTCCTGGCCATGCCTGAGATGACAAGTTATGTCAGCTAAGATAATCACCAAATAAAAATAAGTAACACTCTTCCTCTCCCTCAGTGACAGCTGTCAAGAGACTCTCCAAGAACCAGAAAACCACTGAAATGAAAAGAAAATGTGTTCAAGGTCTGTTTAAAGGATCCTATATCTCAAATTGCTTTCTGCATTTTAATTACAAGGCAGCAAAAAGATCTACCATTTTCATCAGAAATGTATTTTAAAAAATCAATAGTGAAAATCAAAACCACAACATAAATAAACAAAATAAAATAAATAAAGCTAAACAAAAATAAGAAAAATCTGTAGCTACTGTGCCCATAGAAACTAGTCGATTCTCTCAGAATCATGCTATCTGTCTATGCAATTTGTAATTCTGGCATGAAATTCACCTGCCATCACCTGCCAGGTCTCCAATAAGTCTGTAGACAAGAGGAAGTAAACCATTCTGCCACCAAAGAAATCAGACATAAAGAAGTAAGCTGCATTTAACTCAAAAGAATATTCTTGTTATTAATATTTTTTGCAGTCCTACTGTAGTACAATACAAGGTTATTTGAAAACTTGATTTTCTATCTGTCTCCATGAAAAGTGTAAACATTTTATTTAGTTGTGTATAATTTAGTGTATGTTAAGTATGCTTCATACTATTAAGTATGAATAGTGAGTTGCTGGAAAGCAGGAAGGATAGATGTTTAAACTTACAGGCCTTGTCTAAAAGGATAAAATTACTGTAGATTTAGGAATATTGATTCTTCTTCAAGTACGTACACAGCTTAAAGCAATTTCTAGATGAAATAGGCAAAGAGAAAAAGCAATAAAGCAAACAAAAGAGGAGCAGTTGGTTTAATTCATCCACTGCGAAGAGTACAAGTACAAAGGCCCTGGCCTTCAATACCAGGCTAGTTTTCTAACATCAATAATGATGTCACCATTTTCTAAAAATCTTAGCTATTGAATATGAAAAAAATTTCAAAGTTAGGTTGTATACACATTGAGAAAATATTTGGCAAAATTGAAGTAATAAAGAGAATACATGTGAAAGATAAAAAGAGTTTTTAATCACAAACATATGCGCTAATGACAATTATTATCAAAGCTGATCTTTGGAGCAAACTTAAGCTATATGAAGTCTTTAGAGCACATCTTTTGGGCTTGGCTAACTGAAGGTTTCGGTATTTTGGTATATTTTAGAAATTTATTTAACCAACACTTTCTTTAATAATTAATTGCTTATAAGTTTACAGACAGCAATATAAAATTTATAATTGCTGACCCCAAATTTAGCATGCTATTCACCTCATCAGAATAAATTCTACAGGGCTTTATAATGTTATGTCACATTCTTGTAGTTCCATATAGACACAAATTAGTTAAATTTGCAAATAATTAAGGGGCAAATTACAACTAACTCGGAATAACAGTCTGTCCCAAGTGAATTCTTTGCTTGTCAGTATAGTCAGCTTTAGGCATGATGCAATTATGCAAATATGATTTCTGGTCTTCAGTTCCAGAAGTGTGATAGTTTCTTGTTAGACCTGCTTTATCTGCCTGTGAAGATGTCTAGAATGAAAAGACTTAGAGAGCTCTAGGTGCAAATATTTCAGGAACTGAATAGTATTTTAGGTGTATACTTCAAAACAAACTAAATAATAGTGTTGATGGTCTGGACTGCATTTACTTCAATTACTAGATGTTCATCAACTATATAGAGAGCTTACACACCTACTAACCTAGAGACAACTTAATGTAATTCTTTTACTCTCAGACTTATTCCTCCCTCAGATTTTTACATCCCCAAATCTGTTACTTTCACATTTTATGTATTCATTTTCTCGGAATCGCTATCTTCCCCCTCCAGGGTAAAAAAGGAGGTAATTTGCCAATCAGATGTAGACACTTACATGGCAGATATCTTTACTTGAGTTAATTACCACAGACTCCCTTTGCAATCCCTGAGAAAAGCTGTTGTAAGATTTACTTAATCTCATCCTCATATAGACACCTCAAGATAATTCAGTTACTTCTATGTAGGTGTCTAATGACATTAAGTGTTCTTTATACTATCCCTGCTAAGCTTTAGCTGCCAATTAAGTAAGTAATTTGTCTTGGTTTCTTTACCTGCAAACCCTGTGTGGATGTCAGAAGTCTCCTAGGGATCTCAAATGGTAGCTGACATCAATTCTGAAATAGCAGAATTAACTTGCTAAAAGAAGTCATGTTTGACACAGAATTGTCTGCCTCTATCCATGGACTCTGATGGGCACATAGGACAATTTTCTGCTTATCAGTGTCTACAGTGTAGGCATCTGATTTTGACATTTAAATTTAAAGTTCATAATATTTTTTTTCAAGTTCTGGTGATCTCTATAGCCAAAGATCTTTCTTCATTTCAGGAAATAGATTATCCAAGCTCAAACTGACAGGACTTTTATTTTGAATTCTTTAATATACTGAGCAAGTTATTCCTGCTTTTAGTACTACCTATGGGATTTCTACCTTTTTAGACTGCTGTCAGAGTGGGTGTGGCTGTATCAGAAGCAGATGCGCCATTTGATGTGAATATGCTGCTCCTAAGACAAAACTATTAATCACACTCAGTTTAGATTCTTAGTACTCACTGTCCATATAAATCCTATGTCCTGAGGATTACAGGTAGCTCTACATTCACAGATGTTAACAAAAATTTGGAGAGAGAATTTAAATAGCATGTCTCAAATGCAGTTCTTATTTATCAAGGTTCCTAAAAGACAGAATTTCAAGGAAAAGAAGGATCTTTCTACTTTCTTTTGTTGTTCAAGTTCTACTATGAGTATTTCTAATTTCACAGAGATCTTTTGCTTAAGTTTACATCCCAAAGTTTATCTGTTGACTTTATGATACCAGCACAGGCATTAAGAATTATGCAGTTAAAAGCAGTTGAACATATCTGAGAAATTGGGAGAAAGAGCTTGTAAGCAAAAATTATCACAGGCAATAGGTCTTTCTCTCATGATTGCTATTTCTGAGCATGAATGTTCTTTTGCTATGAGAGTGACTGTTCAGTTAAAAAAAAAGAAGCTACTTCAAATGCAAGCAGGAATTAGAGTTATGTCAAACTGAAGAGACAAAATGAACTAAATTAATTTGCTCTCTATCTGCCTTACTAAAAGTTAAATGAAACTGAAATAATTAGTACTTCGTGAGGTAGTGAAGCTTTACTGTTCAGTTGGTTTCTCATAGTGATTTAGAGGAGGATTTACCAGAGAAAACAAAGACTATGGTAACTGTTAGTAGCAGATTCTGATGAGGTGTAAGTGATATGAATAATAGCAACAATATAATAAAGATGTCTACTGGAAATTTTCATCAGCATATAAACAGTTGAATTCAGAGACTACTGTTGAAGCATGGAAGTAAGAAATTTTGTCATTGTCTTAGGTATGTATGTGAAAATGTATATTTATGCAAATATATAATGATATTCAAAATTATGTAAATATATTTGAGTTCATATCGTAAATATTTTTTCTAATTCATTACTTCCTGTTCTATAAACGTCCTCTTTTACAAAATATGAAATCAGTATTATGAATGTAGTTAATGCAGCCTAAAATTCTAACCTAAGCTTCCAGCTGACATGCTTCAGTATGTGTGTTGAGAGCCAAAACTGGCCCTCATTATGTCCAGTGCTTCCTGGTAATAGTTTAGAATTGCAGAATTTAATAATGCCTTTAGGACAGTAACTTAATTCTTGCACTTGAAACCAGAGGAGAATGAAATATTAAATACTTTGTAAAAAAAGAACAAACCAGAAACAAACCATAAGACTTACAGTAATTTCTTCTTGTAAGGTTTTTTTCTGTTCATCTTCTCTACTTCCATTCAGAACTGGTTTTTTGTCCTTTTTATTAATGCTGTATCAATAAAACACAATAAGCAGTTGTTGCCTTTTCCTTTCTTTTTCTGACGCGATTTTCTTAAAAAGACTCAGAATAAGATGCAAGCATTTCAAGGGAACAGAAAACAACATAGTTCAAAATATCTTCCTTTGTAGTGTTGAAATTGCCCTTTTTGATAAGAAGGAAGAGAAGTAGCTTTAGCATTTCTCATCTGCAGCATTCATAAGCAATCCCATCTGACGTATGAACGTATTGGTAGAATCTTCAATACCAAATTTTCATTCTCATTCAAGATAAATACTATTTTATTTGTGAGAGACTTAACTGATTTTCTTGGGTTTTTCTCTGGCTTCAGCTCTGAAGGCAGAAAAGTGGTGGAACCAGTCCCAGAATAAATTATGATATCATTCCTATTTCCACAAATAATTAACTTTCAGAGAACATTGATATGTTATACATATATCTACATGCCAAAAATATATCCTCTAGTCCTCATGGATTCAGTAATACAAATAAACTTGTAGTGGATCTTCAAAGAGTGATGCATGAGAAAGGAGACCTGCATTAAACACAGAGAGTAACATGCAGCCTACACCTACTGCATGTTCTTTTGTGTAGTTCAAATATATGCAAAGTTTGTAATACAATTTAAGGATTTTCCAAGTATATTCACATTTTGAATTACCTGAAAGAGTCATAGAATCCTTCAGGTCGGAAAAGACCTTTAAGATCATTGAGTCCAACTATTAACCTAACATCACCACGTTCATAAGGGCCACCTTTACCCATTTTTCTAATACTTCCAGGGATGGTGATTCAACCACTTCCCAATGGGTGATCCAGCCCATTCCAAAAGACAACCCTTACAGAGAAGAAATTATTCCTAACATCCCATCTAGACATCCCCCTGGAACAACTTGAGACCATGTCCTTTGCCTTGTCACTTTTTACTCGGGAGAAAGGACCAATGCCCCCCTGGCTACAATCTCATTTCAGGTAGTGATAGAGAGGGATAAAATCCCCCTGAGCCTTCTTTTCTCCAGCCTAAATAATCCCAGCTCCATCAAACATATGTTAGTTGTGCTTTAGACCCTTCACCAGCTCCATTGCCCTTCTCTGGGTACACTCCAGCACCTCAGGGTCTTTTCTTTCCTGGGGTGAGGGGCCCAAAACAGAGCACAGTCCTTGAAGTGTGGCCTCCCCAATGACGAGTCCAGGGGACAATCACTTCTCTGGACCTGCTGACCACGCTATTGCTGATAGAGACCATTGGCTTTCTTGGGCACCTGGCCATCCTGTTGGCTCATATTCAGTCACTCACCCTGCAGCCTGTAGCACTGCCTGAGGTTGTTGTGATCCAAGGGCAGAACGTGGCACTTGGCTCTGTTGAACCCCTCACAACTGGCCTTAGCTTATCAGTCCATCCTGTCCAAATCCCTCTGTAGAAACATCCTACCCACCAGCAAACCAGCTCTTCTGCCCAAATCAACATCATCTGCAAATTATCAATTGTCATGCAGTTTAAGACAATTTATCACAGATAACATTAACTGAAAAAGGAAACAAACAAAAAAAAAACCCAAAACCTAAACATGAAAAACAACTTCATCCAAACCAGCAGATATCATAAGTAGTAATATCTACCAATCTCCAGAGAGCAAAAGCCTTAGTTCTTCCACATACCAGTGACAAGTAATAAGACTTCTTTTCATTATAGTTTTGTCTTTTAAAGAAATAATAATACAGCTAATGGTCCAAAGACTTGCTGATAACATATTTTTCAAAAAAAACCAATTTTTTTCTCTGAAAGTTCAAACCTACACTGTTAATCACCAATTACTCTTTTTTTGTAGTCTTCTTTTTTTGGAAGACAAACAGTAGAAGTACAGAGTCTTTTTAACCTTACTTGCATAATTTAACAGCCTGGCATTTCCATTTGAGGGAAAGACATTGCAGATTTCAGATACAAACATATTTTTAAGCAAATCTGAAAAGGGTTCTGAAAAGCCCTTTCACTCAGAGTTTGGAAAAAAAATGAAATATTGACATATATAGAGGGTAAGTACATCACTGAGACTCTAAATATTATTATAAACACACGAATAGTGTTCTTAACTATATGATATTTTTCCTACTTGGTGAGAAGTTATTGGAAGCTATACAGGGTGACTTCCAGTAATGTAAAACCATATGTGCTACTGTACTATCACATTTTTTGCTCTACAGTTAAATACACGAGGCCTTGTATTATGCTATGCACAATCCAACCCTCATCTTTCTTTATGATTATCTTTCTGACCTCAGGAGAAAGCCTGAGTTAACAAAAAATGTAAATTTTTGACTTCTCATTACAATATGATTGTAATAAGGGTGACTACTGAATAATGAATTCTAGTTAGGCTGAAATTTTAATTCCTTCTCTTCCAGTGATGACTTTCAAATACAACGAAATGATAATGCATAAAATCCAGGGTCCTCCTTGTTCATTTTGTTAAGTGGTTTTTTAATGTATTTTTCCCAGTGTCATGAGTCATAAATACTGAGACACTTCTAGAAAGAAGTAAGATCATTCTAGAACACAAATAAAATAAATTATATGGATCTTGTTATTACGTCCTTTCCTTCTCTCCCTAAGATATGAGCAGCCAGAAATGCAACCTTGTTAGAAGGGGAAGATTACTGACTGGAGGAAAATGCCTTCTGAAATACTGATTTAGAAATTGCCTGCCAGCCTGGGAACTGTGAGTATGGGAACTGGAGCTGGGAACCAAAAGCATGTTTAAAAAAAAAAAATCAAAAAGGCAACATCTTTGAAGTACTGCTAAGTGTCTAGAAACTAACACAACCTAATTGCGAAAGCAAGGAACTGCAATGACAACAAATAGTTTTAAAGTAATTTTAAAAAACTGATTTGTAATAAGGGGTAAAACATCCTGAGAAAGTAAGAATCACTACCTTCTGTTGGCTGTTCTAGCTCCAAGAACAAGAAAACAGCATAAAAACTCTGTGATATGGATCATCTTTAAAGTGAAACTGACTTCTGTTATTTTCCTGGGCTCCTTCTGGACCAACTTCTGGAGTCAGTTTGATTTGTCCGCCTGTTTTAGAGTGGTTGGGTCTCTCTTAGAGGATAAAGCCCTTCATGTTTTTATGTATTACAGTATAAGAAAAGATATGTAATACAAACTTGTAAGTTGGATGTTATCACATCCTCTAAGACAATAATTGCTTTTAGTGAAGCATTTTTCCTTATTGGCTCCTCAACACCCTGCTTGTTCTGACTGAAGAAGTATAAAGGTGGAAATCCCATAAGGTGGAAAATATATTTCCCTCTACTCCTTTCAAGTCATTATGCCAGAATCAGAGCAGTATCTGTTTTTATGGCACCTCCAGAGGCCAAAACTAAAGAGCAGAGGAAACATTTTTGCTGCTGGATTCTTTGATGTGAGCTTTTAATGATACTCTGTGCTTAATATTCTCTGCACATGCTTTATGTTATATTTAGTAGAGATATACATATTGAATTAAGAAATAATATTCTGTGCTAGAATGGAAGGTTGTATTTAACCATCATTTATATTTATTTACATGTTTGCATTAGTGCCCCCAAGAAAGGAACAGGTGTATAAGACTAACAAGATGAATTTAAAAGCCAAGTACACAATTGCCATCCTGATTCAGGGTGCACACTGCTGTCATTATGCACATTAGCATTCTTCCCAAGCCTTTGGAAGATGCTAGATCACTGTTTTCTTAGAAATTCACTACTCATCTCTGTGTCTACATGTATCTGTAGATACAGAAACAAAATGTAAGCTTACAAAGGTAAGTTTACAAATTTTACCTCTGTGAGAAGAGAGATGGATCAGTAACACATCTGCAAACAAATATCAAGATTTATTCTCTGAACTCTTTTCCATCTCTTTTGTCTGAGAAGTGTATATAAAATCTATATCACCTTCTTTTGATTTTTTTTGTCTAAGAGAAGCCTTTGGTGTAACTATTTGATGTTTATTTTGATCAGTTCTATAATGCCTTTAAAGCTGAATTTTGGAAAGAAAAAAAAAGAAAAATGGAATTCTTTTTTCTGATTAAAATCAATAATTACAGCCCTTAAAAATAATTGGAGATGCTACTTTTCTTACCAAAGTGGCAGTTCAGTAACAGAAGTATCAATACCAGAACTAAGATTGCAGCATGGACTTCTAGTACTCAGGCCATCATTAACTCACAGAAAAAAGAACGGGACAAACTTATACTTGGAGTGACATTGTCCTGTATTTTTCTGCTGCTTTTCCTTTTTTTAAAATGTAATTTTGCAAACTGCTTCTCTAATACCTAAAGATTGTTTTTGGTCTTGATTTGGTTTTATTGTCCTTTTCTGAGGCTAAGATGACCTTTTGTTAATCATAAACTTCTTGATTTCCTGTCACACTATCTCTGGAGTTCTTAAATAGAAACAAGACCTCTATTTTCTGCGTAGCTGCTGAGAAAATAGTATCAAGGCAACTGTGGTTTTGGGAAGATTTCTGAAGTGTTTCTGAATCCTAAAACTAACGGGATTGTGAAATGCCATTTCCCTGGAAGGTGTCAAACATAAGCTCTGCACTAAATCTGACTCAATAATAGGTTTTGAACTTCGTGGGAAGCTTTCTAAAATCTGGGTTTATTCCAAAAAAAGGCTGAAATTAAATAGCAAGCAAACAAAGAAGGATAGCATTTCTCATGGACTAAGCTGGAGCTGTCCCACGAAACCAGCATTCCCAGGCCAGCATTCAGCAGATCAAAGGTAAATGGCACAGTGTTGTACAGTCCAGCTGGAAAAGAACTATAGAGCATCCACTTCATAGCATGATCAGACTTACCTAGCTCATGGCTGTCAAGTGTATTTTCAGGCTGCTCTTGAAAGCCTTCAGTCTTGGAGACTCATAATATTCTTTGGGCAGCCTGGTCCAACTTTCCTAAAGTCCAATTTAAATCTCCATTGTGGTATTTAAGCCTCCTATTCATCCTGGACATGAAGATTCATTGCATATGTGTGGAGACAAGAAAAACAGAGACATTAATATTTTGACTATATTTATTGTTTTATATACTTTTGTTACAATCCCCAGTTATCACCACTAATATAGAGGTTGATATGCAATGTTTATATAAGGTTATGGGGGTTGTTTTTGGGATTTTTGTCTGTTTTGCTGGGTTTTGGCTGGTTTGGTTGTGTCCTTCCTTCCTTCCTTCCGTCCGTCCGTCCGTCCGTCTCATTTCAAGTAGTGTCTACATAGATCTTAGAATGAAACATCTTGCTGAACTTTTATGGAAAATGGTTAACATTTAAACTGTTTTTATTGGCTTTTATTATTTTTTTCTCCCAAGCCACATAAAATAACAAAATATAATTCTTTAAAATTGGTGACAGTAAGATGCGCATTTTACTGCTAAAATTACTTGATAGCACAATGCTTATCAAGCAATGTGAAGTCATTATAAAATATTTAATCTTGCTGAAAGCCAAAACAAACCTCACATATGTAAGTAAAACCAAGTCTTCAATTGTGGTATAAATGAAATAATTAATCTAATCTTCATTGGTCTGGATCTAGTTGTTACCAGAAAAGAGAATGCAGACAAATACACTGTGCATACACTTTTCAGATTCAGCCCTTATTCCAAGTATTATGGCCACTCTCCCAATGCTCCTCTGGGCCCTGATGTTGGTGTTTCCATTCTACTTTGTATGGGTCTGTTACAGGTGACGTGGTTGACCATGACTTTTGGATTCTGGAGTTTTTTACAGGAAGAACTATGATGTCCATGTTGATGGGTCTCCCTACCTCTCTCTAAGTGACCAGTTGGGGTAACGTTGATGCATTTCCTAACATTTTAGCAGTCTTTTTTTTCTGAATCTCCATATTACGTCCAAATTCACTATGTATCCACACGCTCTAGATATATTTGTGTTTTTCCTTATTGTCCCTAAAATCAATATTGTCCAGCTCCATGCCAGGATTTCTTTAACTGATCATGGGTGAATTGTTCATCGTTGCATTGTCTCTAGTGCCCTGTCTGTTCCCTATCTCTTAGTACCCCTGTGCCTGAACTCCTCTGCACCATATCTTGTGTACTGAATTCTCTGGGTCACTGCTGTCCTAGCATATATGTATTTCTCCATTTTATGGCATTGTATTAGAGCTGTGCACTTTTTTCAGAATAAATTCTTACTGCAACTATGGTTTTGCTGTTCTAAAAGTAGAGCAAATCATCTGTAGTCACCTGGTCAAATGAGGAAACTTCTGTCGCTACTAAACCGAGCAAAACAAATTTGCAGGCAGGTCAACAGAAGTTCAGACAGAGCAGGGCTGATAAGCCCCAGCCCTGAGGCCTTGCAGACATCCGGCATTAGCAATGGCAATGTGTATTGCAGTGCTACATCACTGCAAACTGTTCAGCTCACACGCTCCTTTTGTCTTAACGATAAAGTCATGAATCAGACGTGTTGTGGAGAAATTTGAGGCAGTTTTAGGACAAAATTAAGGTAATTTGAGGTAGCCATGAGGACAGAACCCCAACAGTAAAATGCATTAAAATTAATTAGATTTTATTTTGGATAAGTTGAAAAAATTCTTCACGAAAACGGTTGTCAAGAATCGGAATAGGCTGTCCAGGGAACTGGTTAAGTCATCTTCCCCATTGTTCTATAAAAGACCTGTAACTATGGCACTAAGTCATAGACTTAGCAATGTCAGGCTAACAATTGGACTTAATGGTCTTTTCCAGCCCAAATGGTTTTATAATTCTATTATTTAAATATTTTTAAAGACAGAATATGAGTATTGTGAAAATTATGATTTCTATTCCATGATCTCTATATTACAGCAAATCCACATTCTGTATGGAGTACAAACCCATGCAAAACACTGTGGCCCAGCTGTGGCATGCAAGCACCACGAGTTTGAGGAAAAAGCGCATTCATTCCAACACGTCAACAGATCTGATTTGGCTGCTAGCCTGGCCATCAGCCGCAGCAGCTCAACCTCAGAATCAGCCTCCTTCAAGATTTTGGTAGTCTGTGCATTTATTCCCACCAAAGAGCTGTTGTTTTTCTATTTTTTTTTCTTTCCAGTTCAGATGATAGCCATATGTTGACAGCAGGCTTACTGATCCCATGGCCCCAGAAAACCAAACTAGCTGGTTTTGGCTGCTTTACAATTACAGTTTTGTCTGCCTCCCCAAAGATGTTATATAAATGTAAAAATTAAGATTTAATTTATATATTTTAATTTATTTTTTATTTCCCCTACACAGATATATACCAAGGTTTTTGTTGTTTTTGTCCATAATAATTATTTGTTTTTCCAGGGGACAATTTTGACCTGGGCAGCTTTAGTTCATATCTCATTGAAGCAGTGCCTTTCACCCCAGAACAACATTATTTACTTATCATTTCAGTCCAGTCCAAAGCACATGAATATATATGCATGGCTTTTATACATTTTCCACAAATTACTTAGAGCAATTTGGTAGATTCAGAGTAACGATCAGTCATTTGCTTTATATTGGAAATACCAGTACTTCCTCAGAAAATGATTTTTTATCCTTTCTGCTCAATGAAAACATTTTTCCTTGTTTTAGTAAATTAAAAAAAAGGTTTTAGCTGCATAAATTTTGCTCTCAAGCACAGCATCTCTCGAATTTTCTTAGTCATCCTTTTCTAAATATTAGCATTGCAAGCTATAATTTGAAACCTATAAATCCCTTATTTATCTTATCATATCTGTTTTTCAAACTACAAGAATGATTTTAAAGCAACCAATGTACCAACCCCTACAGGTTAAGTTCTACTTAATTCTAACATCTATGTTGTAATTATTAGGCGTTTTCTTAGCTTGACCCTCTTCAGGATTTGGAGATGTGCTGGCTGTTTATGGAACTATTCAAAGGTGTATGATATTTCTGCAGTTCATTTATATATTCTAAGTCAGGAAGCATTTCTCTTTTACAGATGGAAAAACTAATACTGTTGTTACAGGATCAAAACTACCGTGAACAGAGAAAAGAACTTGTTTCCTAAGTCTTACAGCAATTAAAAAAAAAAAAAAGGAAAACTTTAACTTTTTTTAAAAGAGTATGTCAAGGATAATTGCCAAGTTAAAGGGTGTTGGTGGTGTAGAGGAGATGGTTTTATTTTTAAATTATTGACCAAAAATGCTGAAGAAAAACATTTTTCACACATATTTGTCAATGGGGAAAATAGCAAAAGATTCCTGAATCTGGAATACTCTATAAAAGAGAATAGTATTGTAGAAAAAAGCCAGTCCAGCTGCCAATATTGAAAACTTACACAAAAGGGAGGTATGGATTAAAAGATAAAAGAGAATTCAAAAAAGATAATCTCAGTGGATGGGTTTAAAAAGTGTTTGGAAAGTTGTTTCATCAACAAAATGCAGAGGAAATCATTATTGACAGGCATTGTACCTTCTTCCCTCCAGTTCTGGCAGCAGATCAAGGTTTGTAATAGTGAGGTTCTGTTATGATTGCCAAATGCAGGTCAATAGAAAGAGTGGAACTGAGTATAAGACATTTTCAAGGTCATATAAAACAATATGTAGAGATTTTTCTGTCTTGGTTTTCTGAATGGGCAAGGCACCAAATGTAATAAAAGCAGGCTTCAAAGAGGTAGACTGATGAACACCATGAGTTTTACTTGGGGATCTTTTTCATACTCAGTGACATAGTCTGGCATGCTAGATAGGAAAAAGGAGAAACTGCCTGAAATGTCTGTTTCTGCTTGTTAAAAATTTTGGTTTAAAAATTTTAGACTTGGTACTGTATAAAAAGCAGAGAAAATCATCCAGAAGTGAGATAAGTATGGACTGAGATTTAGAAGGATGTAGAGGTGAAGCAACTAAACCTCCACTTGTGTCTGCTGTACAACTGTAAGAATGAACGGTTTTCATAAACAGACTCCCTCCCTTTCTCCCAGTTTTCTTCATGCAGTAAGTTAGAAATATTTCATCATGTTTAATGTTTTTCTTTAAGTTCAAAAACACATACAATTTTATTTTAAAAGTACACATAATTTAACTCATTTTATCATCTACATAAGGTGTCCAGTAGACTTTTTAAAAAGTAAAAAGGAACACTAGAAGAAAGTATAATTCCTCTCTTTAGAAAAAAATTAAGAAAAACAACCAATCAGGTAGAAAACATGGCATTTTATTAGGCATCAGATTGCTTTCCCCATTATATATATAATAGAAACCTTACTTGTAAATGTTGCAGAAAAAGCCATTGTAGTGCAATGTAATACAAAACCAAAAATCCAGTTCAAGAATAGTGTAAAATCTACATTTATAACTTCTGTAGAGTTCTCTGATATAATGAAAAGGGAAAAATAAATGTTTCTTTATTTGGATAGACTAAATAAAGGAATGGGTTATAGTGTGGTAAACCTGAGAATAGCTGAAGTTTATTTGCTAAAAATATATGCAAAATAAAGACTTAATCCAGAACCAATACTCAGCAACATCAAAAAGGAAGGACACATGCAACAGATCTAGTTAAGCAGCAAGAGCTTTGAACCATATAATCTCTATCTCAAGTAAATATTTTAATTTTGCACAATGGGAGTAAGCATAAAAGAGAGGAAACCAGTGCATTTTCAAGCAGAATTTCTTTGGTGAATGCAGGTGCTCTTCAGGTTTTCTTTTGGATCAGATCCCACAGACAAGTTTGGTAATGATATGCCAAGAAACAGTGCATGATCCAGTCACAGTCATGTTAGTATTCTAACAAGCAACAATCAGGACTGCAATGGGTTTTACTGTAAGTATTTAAGCTGCTGAATTATTTATGAACTATCATTATTGGGATAATAATTTTAGATAACAATACTCAAATTACAAATATGTGCTTATGCTGTACTCTCTGAGCTCATAAATCAAACCCCGTATTACAGCCTCTATAAATATACTCTGTTGAGAGTGATGATATAACTTGACACTTACAATAAATGCCTTGACAAGTTTCTAAGTGAGGTAGAGACCTTCCTAGAGCTCCTGGCTCAGCACAGACTGATTTTTTAAACATATATGAAGACATATGTTATGAAATTACTAATCTAATATCCTTATTTTTTACCATATCTGCTTTAATATTGAAACATCTGAGCTTACTGGTTTTCTTGCCTTCCTGGAAATATGAAAATAGAAAAGTATATGTGGAATCTTAAACTCCTTATGGCAAAACAGACATATCAAATATATTCATTCATGCTCATCTGTTGGTGCACATATAATTGATGCTGATTTTATTTATTTGAAAAGATTAAGAGTAAAACAGAAAAAATTCTGATATGATAGATGAGAATTGAAGAAGATCAATTAGAAAAAGGAAAAATGTAAGGACATAAGGGAAGTACATGCCTAGAATAAATATGAGCTAAAAAGAGAAGGAAAAGCATCCAAACAAAGGAAATAAAGGAACAAAACATCAATGAATTTTGTCTACCTAGCTGGCATGGAACTTTGTGTTATTTTCTTCACAAAAATTTTTGATCTGCAGTTTATACTTCATTTACTGTGGTTTCCAATTATAATAACGGATCACATGCATAAAGTGGAGTGTCAACAACTTACTTATTAGAGAAGAACTTTGTGTCTGATTCGATATCACATGCAAGGAAAAGAAATACAAATATATCCAGGAAAAATACTTTATATGAATGTAGGGGAAGTTTCTGTAACAATAAAGAATACCTGGTTTGCACTGGAGAGCTTGTAGGTTTCATCCCAGAAGGCACAAAAGCTAAATAAGTTTCTTTTGATAATAAGATAAGAAAAGGAAATATGGATGATGAGTAACCCTTACCTTTCCTCCATTGTTAGGAACCTCACTTTCGTGCAGTTTTCAAGAGATGGTGGACAGACAAAGCACACTACACAGAATTGTCATCCAAGGAGTGGTTCAGACTCCTTTTCAAACCATGGTGACTCTTTATTTAATGCAACAAATAAAACCCAACTTCTTGTCGTACTACACAGGAATGTTGTCTCTATCTGAGCACCCGAGGCACAGCTTACCTGAAGGGAGTGTGGAGTCAGCAATGATGGCACCCTACTGTAAGTATTAATATGAAACAAATGTCAGCGTATTACCCCTAAGCAGAATTTCAACAGTTTTAGGTGGATAATTCCTTCTCTGATGAAGAAATGTCAAACATTTTGTATTGCTTGCAATTATATACATAGACACGTACATGTACAAATGCAACTTCCAGTCTGCCTAGCTGGAGAAAACTTTTATCTCACAGATATTCCCATGACACACTGAAAATTGTCAGAATTCAATTTTCAGCCAGATGCTTCAGACAGACTATTTGTGTAACCACTTTGCCTGTGTGGTTTTGTACAGATTTGCAACTTTGCTCTCAATGAAACTGACATCTCTCCTTTTTTTCTTCCTTTTATTTTCTTTGCAGGAAAATGCTTCTTCTGTGCTTCAGGAATCTCAGTTAAATCTTAAAATTGGTATAGAGATTTATAGTAGTAATCATACTTTTGAAGCACTGAGTCAGTTTCATGCCCTTGAAGACAATCAGTGTGTAATTATTTTCATGATATATCAAACATTTGCTTGAATATAGCAACATTTTTGCTCATAGTTCACTGAGAGTGAAGCTACTATAGAATATCATTGCATGATAGATGGAAAATGGCCTTTCTAGACTCAATGTATTCATACACAGTTTGTATCAATTTACTCATGTGCCAAGATTGCTCTTAGTTTGGATAGCTATCTTCCATCATTTGTAGATGTATAGATTGCAGTTATATCTCATAAACAGTCAAAGATCTATTAGCCTCTCATCTCATTTTTCTAGTAATCCTTGCATCCATTTATTCTAGTATAAGCTCATATGTCTTAGAGTGAACTACCAGAAACATCTGCTGTATTTTAGACAATGTCATGTGGGTGACTTTTACAATGCCACTCCAGCTATGATTTTTTCTACATTACCTATAGTTGTTGATTTTCTTAATAAGTAACTTTAGTTTTGCTATGGGGATAATAATTCTAATTCTCATTTTTCTACAAGTGGCAGTTTTAAGGATCTCTATTCCAGTCAATAGAACAGTGCTGGTATAAGAGAAGACTTGGCACCAATGACTTCAACATATTCCTGTCTGTGTTGGTTTAATATTTAACTTCCAGGAAGAGAAAGACCAGAAAGTCCAGGAGAAATTAGAACCCCAGATGAATAAAATAGTAAAGAACTGGTGAAGAATTGCCAAATTTGTTCATTTTGCAAGGAAAAAAAGATCGACTTGTACTTCAAGTGATGAAGACACCAAACAGATAAAGAAAGAAACATTTTTCTCTTGCCATAGGCTTCCTTGAAACTTGTCTAATCTCATAAAATACATGTGGGGGGACCTTAAATAAAATTCTTCTGTCATTTTAAAAAGGAAGATGGAGAGAGAAGAGGTCACTTGCAGCTTTATGTCCAATACAGAGTGGAGGCAATGACAAAGAGGATTACACTTTGTCAACTCCACTAATAAACTCAAAAATGCTGTTCAGACCATGATCCCACAATATTTGTGCCATATGTTTCCATGACATGATTATTCAACTGAACCAGTTAATTTGATTCTGCATGTCTAGAAATGGGATTCTGTTTAAGATACCAAGGCAAAACCTGTAAATCTACTCATGGTGACTGTATGGTTATACCAGATTTAGCCTGTCTCTAGAGGATAAATGATGGATTATTCTTTAGAAAATGCCATCTGACAAAAAGTTCAGCTGCTAAAAGAACCCAGTTAGAGCAGTCATGGATTTTTAATTTTTTTTTTTATTATGAGACAAATATTTTTTCATGTAGCTGTGTTTTATTTTCATGTGGAAGCAGGATTCCCAAAGTTGTAGCTGCTCCTTTACTAAAACATGGACTAAAACATCTGTTGTTATTGACAGCTGTGGAGTGCTTTGATGTGTTCCATGCATAATATTCCCATGAAAGCTAAGGTGCAGTTTCCATCTCTCTCACCTAGCAACAAACTGTACCGTCGTGTAGGACTTCTGTTTCTCTGAAATTTGTATGTTAGTGGGAGGGTAGCAAAGGTAGCGGCTTTTGCCCACACCTGCCAATCTGCCAGGTGCTTTTCCTATTTCACCATTTTTATAAAAATCACTTTTTTTCTGCCTCTCATGAACCTATGAAGCAAACCATCCCTGAGGGAAAAATATTCTCTTAACCCAGGTGCCTTAAAGTTGTAAAGCCATGGGGCAACAACGTGAAATGCATATAATTGTAAGAAATTTCCTATTACTTTGCTTCTCACACACACAAAGGTTTTTCTTGCTTCTGTGTTGTGATTTAACACATTTTCCAAGTCCATTTTCTTTTGTGTCTGTGAGATTGATATGGTTTCTTGGAGGTGTCTTGTCCCTTTGTCTCAGGACATGTGTTCCTCTATGGCTACAATTAGCAGAAGTTCGCTGAAGTGGAGACACATTCTCATTGTAGGAACCATGTCCTACAACCCATAATATTATATCCTAATGCCCTGGGCTTCCCTGTTCTCTGGGGACTAGCAGTTCACTGCTATTTTATGGCAATTACTGAAATGTTAACATAAATAAGAAAATATGAAACAAACATAATTTAAAGTCAACAGAATTTTAACAACAAGGGCTCCAGGCTTATAATAATTGACAAAGGTATCTACCAGAGATTAAAATGACAATAACAAAAAATCCAGCCTTTATGCATGCAGTACAACTAAAAACTTTTACAGCAGTATATGTATAAGACTCAGTTGATTTTAGTGATATGTAGGAAGAACAGAAAGCATCCTTGACTGTCTGTCAATATTTAATAAATCACTTTTTAATATTAAATTATTATATCACATAGATTAATATTATGATATTACAATAGATGATATAATTATACTAGAATTATAATAAAATAATGTTACAATTACATATAGTGAAAAATATAATATTATAACATGATATACAGTATAATCAGCATGTAAATAAAGCATTTTAAAATAAGTATTTCTATATTAAATTCCTAAAATTAAATTCCTTTTTCTAAAATTTTATCCTTTGTAATATATAGTATTAATACATTTTATATAATTAGTTCATAAAGGATATAAATATACTGGCTTATACTATATTTTACTACATAACATATTATTTATTTATCATTTGAGATTTAATAATTTTGTGTTTTAATTCTTAAAAGAATGTGTATTATTACTCTATTTATAGCAATACACTTCATATTTATAGATATCAGACACATAGTATATAATACTTTTTCGTCTATCCGAAATAAACCCATGCTTTAAATTTCTCTTTTGAGATTAACTTCCAGAACTGTAGTGGTCTTCAGAAAGTATTTCAAAAAATAAGAAAAAGAAATTACAATGCTTCAAGCCTAACAGGTAAAAAAATAGTGAGCAGTTCTTTGCAATTAATTGATTTTGTGATAGGATGTAAAACAGATAAAACACAATATAGATTTATTTATTTTGAAACAGTTTCTTGTGAATAAACTTTAAAGCAGATAAATATTATTCTTGCATAATGAACAATTCTTCTTATTTCTCTTTCTTTAGTCTGGAGAATATGAACACCAGCCACTCACTGAGAGTTGCTTTCAAAGGCTTCCAAGATTTTCAGCCATGTTGAATGGTTCCTAAAGGACTAGGTGAAATATATTTTATTTACAGGTATGGTCTAAGTTAAAGGATAAACAGAAAATGTTTGGGTGGCTTCATTTGAAGATGTGTTAAGAGGATGTTTCACACTTGTAGACCTGCATGTCAAAAGTCAGTGTCATCAGGAGATATAAACTGCTTTATGGATTCATAAGAATGTGGCCATCCTCAGCCTAAATGAGAGGAAAACAGCTGTGAGCACACTTCCTAATGTTCCAGACCTGCTGCCTATACACTGCATTCATGGTAGTGATGCACTACAGCCCTAACTACTGAACACTCAGCCAACCAGCCTCCTCATGGTTATGGGAATAAAGCAGAAGTTTCAAATATTATATTATGACAGTCACTTTTGAGTGATGTAACACATGTAAGTCATTTCCCTGGAAGTACTTATTTAGTATTCCTCCTTTCCCTACATGTGACAAGTTTCTCTGTCACTTCCAATCCATCTTATACATGTGATTAATAATAAAAAACACTGATAGAGTTATCTTTTCTTTTAAAATTCTGTTTATTTTGGCATAGAGATGTCAGAGAATAATATCTACAGTCCTTTAGAAGTGCTGGTTGTATATATTACTACATAAGCTAAAAAATTGTTTAAGATGTCTTTAAAATATTTTACAAAAATCAAATGTATCCCCATTTGAATTCTACACTGGTTTCTCTCACAACTCTGTACAATGAAATAATAGTAGTGATAAGTGTCTTCACATTTACCAAACCTATTTTTGAAATTATAACAACCAGTATGCTGCTTGCTGCTCCTCAAATTTTATTTCATTTTCATTTGATTACATTTGAGATAATTAGACCTTTTCACTAAGTGGTTGTACCCATTAAACTTTTAAGTGTTTTTTTTTGGTTGTCACCTTTCCAATGCCTGCCAAAAACCATGGAAAATAATTGAAATAAGTGATGTCCTACATAAACATATGTTTTGATGGCTCTCACTTAGGAAAAAAAAAAGCCAAACAATAAAAACCACCAACAAACATTTAAGATTCCAGTGAAGGCTCTATTTTCCACTTGGTTTCCCAGCAATTTTCTTTATAGACCTCGCTTGGATGGTGTTTAAGTGAACAACACATTTTAACTAATCTAAATTGAAAACAATAACTGTATGAAATGAAATTGGACTACATGTTGCATTATTAGCATAGTTCACTACATGAATTCAAGTGAAATGCTATGCATGAGATTGACAGCAAATATAAATTAAAAAAATGAATACAAGCATAGAAGTAAGTTGGTGCTTATTAATGAAATATGCATAAAAGAGCTTTCAGCTTCACTATCCACAGAATAACTTATGCAGAAGTCACATCATTAGGGACAAAATCTGCCTTTGGTGTTAAAATGCTTCATTCCATATTGGTGAGAGTCCTGCATCACATATTAGTGTGATGAATGATTTAAGAAGAAAATAACTCCAAACTAGTACTTCATTTTTCAATTTAATTCTTACCACTTCTGCAGGAGTTGCAAATTTTTCGTTTCTGAACTTACAAACAGTTTCTGTGTAATTAATAGTGCTTGCAAGTACTCAAACTCTAAACTGTATATAGTAATTTAATACAACCTGATATTAAGAATAATTGTTAATTATTAATTGTTAATTACTTTTAATTACTAAATTTAATTAGAATGATAAACTGATAAAGGCATATAAGGAGAAGGCTGAGGTACTCAAGGACTTTCTTGTGTCAATCCACTGGTTGTCTCTGTCCTCACAGCTCTCAAGTGGATGGTCTGCGAGGCAGAGAGGCGGGGAGCAAAGTCTGTCCCAGTGTAACACAAGATCAGGTTTGAGACCACCTGAGGAACCCGAACTTACACAAGTCTATGGAACCTTATGAGATGCATCCCAGCAGGAGTTGGGTGATCTAGTTGAGCTAGTTGCCAAGCCACTGTCCATGATACTTCAAAAGTCATGGCAGTGATATGCCACTATACTCTTTATTTCACATAATTTTCTATATTTGTTTAGATACCTTAAGTAATTGGGCTTTTATTTGGAAAATTTTTGACAACAACACACTCACACTCAGATTTTAAAATGCCAGATTACAGCATATGAGAAACACCTGATAATCACAAACAGCTGACATTTATTGAGCTAGTTTGATGATCTAACAGTAAAAAACCCGCTTTTCTTAACAGAAAATATAAAGTTCTATTTATGGGAACAAAGTGTACACTAGAATAAATATCATTTTACTATTACTTAAAACAATAATTAGTTAAATAGTGTATTAATTGGTAATTGCAAATATCTCTCTTTTGCAAAGGTATCATTTACAGCTGGAATATTTCTTTTACTACTCCTAAAGTTCCACGAACAATTTTATTTTTCATTGACTGCCAAAGAAAACTACATATGGCAATGAAAGGTAGTATACAGAATGATGCAGTAATTTTAAATCTACTATAGCCAAGGTTCTGTCAGTGCTTATATCAGGGACCTATCTTTAATTACTTACTCTGGTTAATTGTAGGCTTATAGGGTTACCTAGCTATAAAAATAAAAATATGTAACTATTCTAATTTTGCCAATTTTTGCAGTAAACTCTACCAAACTCCAACTGAAGAAAAACCCAACAAAAAAACCCAAAACAAATCTGCAACCAACCAACCAAACCAAAACATAAATGTAATATTTAAGTCTATGTCTATACAATTAAGAATTTGTTTTCATTGTTGTTACATATGCATAGCTTAAGGAAACAATGCAATATGCATTTGGGACTGTAGAGGAAGCATGGGAGCATAACTAAGGAAATGTTTTACACAATGGAAGAGACTGAAAATACATGCAATGTTTCCTTATCTGGCAGAAGCAGACTGAAGTTGCTGTTGAAAATTATTCAATCTGTCAGGGAACATGTGGTGTGTGGGTATAAAAGTACTCTAAAAATTATCTTCATTTTGTCAGTTCCTTGGATTTAGGTTATTGCAAAATGAATGGCACTTTTACACACTGCAATACCCTTCAAATAAGGATTTTGTTTGCTTATTTTCTGTAAAAACCTAATTTAATTCCCACACAATTCATTAAGTAATTACCTCTATATGGAATACATGTCCTTTCAGCACATTTTCTTTTTAAACCTGATTAAATAATACATAAGCAGTTTATCACTAATTATTTTTTCACTATCAGTGTTCCATTCCTCTGTAGCAGAACACAATAGGCGTTACTCTGTAAAGGAAGAAGAAAGTCTGAGTAGAACATTGTTCCATATTTCAGGAGTGCACTGAAACAGAATATCTCTCTTTTAGGCTTGGTGGTTCTCTTGTATCCTCATGACCAAAAAGTAAAGTATTCTTTGCCTAATTGCAGCTATGGTGTAAATCTGACATAGACTCTGTCTTGGCCACAACCTCATTGCCCTTATACCACGAATGTAATATTGCACTGGCAATGCAAGATTTCCTTTACTGAAACTCTTTAGCTGATCTCTTTTTCCTGTGCCAGTTACAACTCAAAGGGCTGTGAAATTAAGAATATAGAATTACTCATAAATAGGATCTGTAATTGGCCCTATTTTGTGCAAGTATATTCAGTATATTTTGTGCTGCTACTAATGTTGAAAAGGGAGCCTGAAATGGGGCATGTGAGCTTCAGTATGAAAAGAAATATTTTTTTTCCTGAGAGATTAAAACTCTTTTAAAGAATAAGGCCAGAAAAATCAGTATGAAAGCTGTAATCCCTTGTGCTGGTTTTGACCTTGGCTGGCTACCGAGCCCTCAATCTTGCCACTCTCTCACTCCCCCTCCTCAACAGGATAAGAAGAGAAAATTTGGTGAAAAAGCTTGTGAGTTGAGACAAAGACAAGAAGATCGCTCATCAGCTACATTCATATAAAAAAAAAAAAATGGCTACGCTTCGGTTAAATTAATTTAATTTTTGCCCATTAAATATAGAGTAGGATGATGAGAAACAGCAAGAGCTAAAACAAATAACAGCATCCGTCCACCCCTCTGTTCTTCCCATGATCAAAATCAGTCACGATTTCTCTGCCTCCTCTTCCCGAGAAGCACACGGGGGTGGGGAAGGGGGGTTCTGGTCAGCCAGGGGTCTCAGATATTCTTTCCCCCTCATGCTCTTCTCCAGCTCCAGCCACCTGTGAAGACAGTTCTGCATACTTCACCAGGGAGAGTGCTTCCCATGGGCAGCAGCTCTTCCCAAACTGACCCAGCGTGGGCCCTGTCCATGGGGTGCAGGGATTTAGGAGCAGACTGCTTCAGTCTGGGCTCCCCACAGGTTCACAGGACCTGACGGAAAACAGGCTGTCTGCAAGACACAGCTCCAGCCTGCTCCAGCATCTCCATGGCTTGCAGCTTCCCTAAGGGCAACTTCAGCTACTGAGGCACGGAATACTTCCCAGGCTGCAGTCTGTGCATTGACTATTAACCACAACAAAAATTTCCCTAACCTAAATACTTGAATATACAAGGATTGTCCACACTCCTCCAATGTTCCCATGATATTACAATGTATTAAACAACATGAAAATGAGTAACATCTGAGGTTTGTTTATTTCAACCTGTAGTGCAAACTTTGTTGAATAAGCATAAGAAAATAATTTCTTGTGAAGTTTACTTAAATAGTATGGCTTACCAATGGGAATTTCTAAGTGCATTTATTGCTTACATTTCTAATTAGTTCATCAAATACTCAAATGTTTTTTTGAATCTGTAAGAAGATATGTTTAATCATTCTTGACTATATTATACACTCCCAGACATCAGCTGTCTGTTGAAATGAAGGCACAGAATACATCAATAGAGACAATGAAAAGGTTCCCTGGAACATCTGGCAGCTAGCTCCATGCACAACAAAGCCTAAGAAATGTGATATACCATATGTGAAGCAAAGATTTGAAGAGATAAGAATGACTTGGTATAAACATGCCTTTAAAAGTAAAAAGCACGTGACCAGAAGACATGAAGGAAATCAGTGAAGTGAGGAGATGGTAATATTCAAGTCCTTGTATCTACAAAATTATGCACTAGTGAAACACCTTTAATAGAAACAAGGGAAAATTCTCAAAAGAAGTAGTTTGCATATTTATATTGTCATACATTTATTGTACATATCAAAGCTCCTTATTAGTGAAGTTCTTTTCTTTTTCTTCTCATGAAGGAAAGCTTTGTCCACAACTTGTTTCACACTGAAACATAGTAAGATTCTTCCCTTGGAGTTTCAGATCTCTGAGCATTCAAACATAGTTCATTTCTTTCAATTTTATTTTTGCTCTCAGTTTTCCAAAATCTCCTTTTTCTTGTCACATTGGGTTCCCCCACATTCACCCTAATTTCCTATCCTTATTCTTTTTAACTCCACAACAGTGTCTAATAGAAAGAAATTACTGGAAGCCCTATGCAAAGCTCAGTTTTATTTGAAATGCCTCCATCAGTTTAACACTGTTGTAGCTCAAAACACAATGTTTTAACCTGATGAGCTTTTCAAACTCTGGCTCAGTGTGGAACTTTCCCTAAGTTTGCAAAATGCCAATTCATGTCAGCACCTCAAAATCTTGCCCTTTTAAACTGACATTGACAAAACTGCAAAAGTAAAAATGAAAAAAATTTTCCAGAGCTTGTTTCTTAGGTTTTCCTCTGACTTACAAATTGCCCGAATCTGAAACAGCTCGTCTTGGCTGTCAAACAGAGTGAAGCAGAATTAACATGTAATGCAGAAGGAAATAGAGATCTCATGAATAAAATATACAAAACTTACATATAAATGATGACACTGAAGCATGTACACAGTAATTCCATATTGTTTAGGATTGCTTTACTTTTTTTCTAATGTGCCTTCATTTTTTTCCATAAGAGAACACCTAAAAATATATTTTCGAAAAAGATTTAAAATTTCTTATCTAGTATGATCAGAACTGGTAACTGAAATCAGAAAACAGGTATTGTGTATGTATTTCAGAGAGCAGTCTGGTAATCATTTCAATCTCAATAATTTTATTAATACATAACAAAGTGTAGCTGACAGGAAATGTAAGATTAATTAAAGAAAACAAAATCAAATAACTCCACAGTCATACATTCATTCATTTTCAAAGTTCTTATTACATATTTAAAAAAAGAACATAAAATTCATACCTTTATTTAAACTCTATAATTTCTTATATTGATAATAATTGTGCACATGAAACTAAATGAAATAAAGAGCTATCTTCCAAGATATTAAGAATAACAGATACAAATTTTTCTCTCTTTTTTGCAACGTAAGAAACGCCTCCTTCTGGAGCTCTGAAATGGTATAATCTTTAATTCTAATAAAGTGAAGGGGAAAGAAAGAGCATTACTTGTAAATTAACAAAAATTGCTTGTCAGATGAAGGACAGTTACTGTATTATCCTGTTCTTCCTAAGAAATGAGAAACAGTTCCCGCCGTAGGAATATTTCTTCTCAGACCTCCTCCAAAATTAAGAAATCAGAAACTTAGTGAAGGAACTCTTGGCTGGGTGATTACACTGGGACTTAAGAGTATTGGTTCACTGAAAACACTGTATCTCAGATCACCTTCTTACCATCCTGTGCGAGAGCATGGCTTTGCTGGCTCAAATAGCTCATGGGATTTTCTGGACATCTGCCTTTGCTAGTGAATGGTGTTACTGCTCATTCTTAAATCACAGTTTTCTGTGCTGACAGTTTGGTACAGGCTGAGTAGCTATTTCAAGAACCAGTCCTTAATCCGAGAGAATCCTGGGGCTTTGCACAGGATAACAAAACTATTTTATGCAATTCTTTCAACACTGAAAGTTAACAAGGAAAAAACTGCTACCTGCTTGTAATCTGACATGTAATTAGGAACTTTGCAAAATGAAAAAAGAAATGGAAATGAAACATCCCACCTGCCATGTCATGCTAATCATTAAGCAAGGTTTCAGGAGACTTCAGCTCCTTACAATACCGATAAAATTAAAATATCTTACTTATGCTATTTCCCAATCCATAATTAAGGTTTTTCTTTTTTTACTTTCTGAAGGGAAATAGAGGTCTGCCTATTTGCAAGCAGCTGTCTAGTGTAGCACTGAAATGTCATAAAATAAATTGGAATTATCATATTTATAACCCTACATTTCAAGCTTCGTTGTTACTGCCACTCACCTATATGAATTTGTTTATTAAAAGGATCAGAACAAAACATGTAGAGATTTTGTAGAAAAACAGCATTTTCTAGTAAATATTTCTTTAGGCATATGCATCTGGCTATGTATATCTATCATTGTTATATGTAAAGTTGTTAATTATTAAAATACCTATGAAAATGTAAGCAGTAAAATTAAAAATGTAAAAATTGAAGAAATTGAGAGTCATTTTTCTATTACTTTAGTCTCTACTTGAAGCTACTTTATTACAGACCATTCAACCAACTTATCTTGGCTGTCAGAGTGAAGCAGAATTAACATGTAATGGAGATGCCCTCTTATTGCAGACCATTCAACAGGGCATCCCGTCTTTTTGCTGAAAGTATTAATTTCTTTCTTGTGATCATAAATTAAAATGTATTAAAATGAGATGCCTTCTCTTTTGCTCATCCAGATTTACCTTATAGAAAACAATTGCTGTATGTTCAGATGTCCTTCTCTGCTTATGCTAATAAACTGAAGAAAAGGAATAACAGAGGAATTAACTGAAACTGAATGACAGGATTCCTCTTTGGAGTTTTGTTTGTTTGCTTGTTTGTTTTGCTGGCTTCATTATCAGAGAATGTCGAATACACCTCAATGCACAAGTTGCTGTATAAGTTAGTTAAAGAGAAATAGTGCAAATACTTTTTACCAGTGCTGTAATTAATAGTGGCATTGCTAAATTTCACCAAGTGTTGCAAACAATAATAAAACAGAGTTGGTTCTGCCCTAGAATACTGGAACATGTTCCCTACTTGATTTCCTTTACCAATATTTCTCTTCAGTTTATAAATTAAACTCTAAACAATTCAGTTAAACCTTATTAATTTGTTATTTACTGGTTCACTGCTTTTAATTCAAAACTTGTGTTTTGCTATCTGAGCACCAACCTCACTGCAGAAAATCAGTTAAGAAACATTCTGTTACAGCTGCTCTTGAGGTCTTAAATAATAACTGGGAAACAATTCTGAAGAGATAATTGAAATGACATATTGCTCAAATCATGCCAACAATATAAACATCTATTTAGCATATCCGCCCTGTTTCTAAGCTTCAAAAGAACTTTTTCTTCTTTCAAGGAGACCTCAATGACTTTTTCATAACAGAACAATAAAAACTAATACTCACAAAAAGTAAGAAACTAAAAAATACTCCTCTATGCCCACAGAGAGCACAGACAATATAAGGATGAGATTTTTTTAAGCATCATTTCCCCTTAATATAGTTGTGCCTGTTACTGGACAAAAAATAGTGTTGATCTTTTAGACTTTTCAGTTTTTTCATGTGACAATGGAATGATGGTGAAAGAATGGCAAGTCATGGTGTAGTGCTTGTTCAATGTCTAAGAGGAAGCATGATTCAATTTCGGGCTTGCCTGGTTGTACAGGTTAACATTTTAAACAGTGTTTCAAAGAGTTTTTAAGTGCTACCAACTCCTTTGTAAGATGACTCCTTAGACTTACCAAGAAACTTAACTAGTCTGTAGTTACTGGAGGTACTTTTGGTTTTTCCTAGCTGATTATAGGTGCTGTTTTCAGTTATTTAATTTACAAGTTATTTTTGAAATTTCTTCTACATTATTTGAATTCATATATAACTTATAGAAATATATTTTTAAGTAGAAGTTAGTTCTGTTATTTTGATTCTTATAATGGTTATAACTCTTTTAATGTATCAGAAACTTGCTGATACTTAAAGTGCATGGTATATATTTAAGGGTATGCACATGCCTTACAAAGTTGCAATACAAAAAACTCAAGCTTTTTTTCAAACATCATGTCAAATTTTATACCAAACTGTTCATTTCATTCTGTGTTCACCCTGACAAAGAGTACAGTAACTCATTTCAATACAATCTCTTCAATTTTCCTTCTGAAACCACATGCAGTGCTACGTACTGGATCTGATTCTCTTCGGTTTGTTCTCCTTTTTTTTAATTATATTATTGAGGAGTAATGGATTCTTCCTCCCTTTTGAGTCTCACAATTTGGTAAGCTTGATATCACTCTACTGAGCACACCATTACATTTAATGCAATATCTCTTGCCAAAGTAAAGACAACATCCTTTTAGTCTGGGTCTAACCTTTGTGCTCAGACAGGGTCATCCTGCACATGATTGTGACCCGACATTTCTTCAATATCTCCAGTGAGGGAAGCTCCCCAACTCTCTGGGCAATTTGTTCCAGTGTGTGGTCATCCACAGAGTAAAGAAATTTTTCCTCATTTCTTTATTGCTGCAAAATTGGTGAGCCATGCTATGAGATCAGCAGCAAGTAGCAATCAGGCAGCTTTTTTTCAGAATGTGATAGCTTGAAAGATGAAGGAAATTCAATTTTTGCAACACTGAGCAGGAGATACTCTCCAGGACAGTAAGAACAAGAAAGACTAACCTCAATCCCTGTGCATGTCTCTAAGAGAAAAGTCAAGAGGGCAAGGTGGAAACACAGCTAAGTTACAAACACAAGCATAGTCTTGCCATAATTCAGCCAGACTTTATCAGATGTTTCCATGATTGATGATTTTGGACAAGGACAATGCCAGTTTTTATATAAATATGTGTGTGTGTGTATGTATAAAAATACATACATCATTTCAGGTATAAAAAGTGAGGGAAGACTCTTATCATTGGCTTTGCTCTATAATTTTCCTCAGGATCAGTGGGTGGTCCCTGGTTCCTTTTAGTTACTAATACAGACCCAGCTTGAGACAAGCAACTACTGGAGAAAGTTCTGTTGAGGTTTATAAAGATCATTGGGAGACGGAAGGATCTCTTGCGGTGTAAGGCTGAGGAAGCTGGGCCTTTTCAGCCCAATAAAGAGACGGTTAAGAGGGGATCTTACCTACAAATGTCTATAAATATTTTGAGGGTTTGTCTCAAAAGGACAGGATAGGCTGTTTCAGCGACAAGAAAAAGGGCAACGGGCACAAACTGAAACAGAGGAAGTTCCCTGTGAATAAGAGGAAAAGCTGTACTGTGAGGGTGACAGAGCACTGGAACAGGCTGTCCAGAGAGGTTGTGTAGTCCCGTTCTCTGGAAATAGTCAAATCCGTCCTAGATGCAATCCTGCACAACTTGCTCTAAGTGAGTATGCTTTAGTAGGGGGGTTGGCCTAGATGAGTTCAGGAGGTCCCTTCCGGGCCTCAGCATACTGTGACTAAAACAGAATGAGAGCTCTGGGAAAAAGAGCCCTAAGAGTTTCTGTGAGGTTGGGAGGAGAACTTTTGTGAGATTTCCTGGATCAGAGAGGAGCTGGAGAAGTTATAAACTTAAATCTTGGAACAAAAGTGACACAAAACCCTCTGGAGAAAAAGATGTGGAGCTGAGAAAGGAAGGAAGATTTATTTATAAAGATAGGATTAATTAGATTCCCAAGAATAAAATGTTTCTTTTAGTCTTCTGTACTGTGAATACTGAAAGCTGTAAAGAACAGCTAGAACCTTTTGCATGCAACGAAGTTTGTCTTAAGTGATTTAATTTCAAGTCAAGGCTGGTTCCAAAGTTTTGAAAAATGAAACTTCACAAACACCCCAGAAGTTCATAAATTATCCCTTAAACAAACAAGGCTTTACATAAGGTTTCATACTGGCCAATAATTTCACTTTTCTAACTCTAATATTAGACTTATTATCCATGATATAATATTTATTTTACTTCTGAGGAGGCATCATGTTTTGAGAAATAATTTGGTTTGGTGAAAAATTTCTGAATTTAGTTTGGTGCTATATTGTGGAAAGGATAATATTAACTCTTACAGAAAAAAGAACTGTCACATTCACATTAAATAATGATTATTCTTGAAAAGGACAATACTATAGCTGATCTAGTGAAAGGTATTCCTGCCCATGGCAGAGAGATTGGAACTGTGTGATCTTTAAAGTCTTTTCCAAATAATTTCAAGATTCTATGTTTCTATAATGTTGTTAAACTAAGCAATGAACAAAACTAACAAGACTAGATAACAATTTTCTGCAGTGAATCAACTCATAATTGTCCCTCTCAGACTCTTAAGACCAAGAATTCACAGTAGATGTCCTTATTTCTCTACATCTCTTCAAAAAATCAGTACAGTCTAATATTATTTTGATCAGTTCAAGATCTGTTTTATCTGAAGAGGAAATAGATGCTCATTGAAAGAGCATCTATTTTTTTGGCTTGCAACAAAAAAGTTCAAGATTTTATATACTTCATTTGTCCTTAGCAACTCTTCTTGTCTTTGGCTGCAAGACCCCACTGTATAATGTAAATTCTCAGGACAACTCATATCCATTTCTATTTCAAATAAAGCATATTTTGTGGAGTTTTGTAGTCCTCTGCAGGGTAATTCTTTGTCTTCACTGCACACTTTTCCAGTATAGATGGTATAGCACCCATTTGTTTCTGCACTGTTTGCTACATGTGCAATGACTGTCACTTCATATTTAAAAAAGTTTGTGAACCAGAAGTGAAAACAATCTGCTTGTCTTGCCTTTGAGTTGTGACTAAGAAAGGCAAAATAAAAGGTTGTTCTTTTTTTCTGGAGTGACTAAGGAAACTCTGTTAGTAGCATCTCCTGGAGCGCTAAGTGGTGTAGGTACACAAGGCATAAAAAGTAGGGAGCCTGCAAGATAGATAAGGAAAGGAAGAAAGAATCTTTTGTAATGAAAAATTTGGAACAAATCTTGAACAAGCATAGAAAGTTTCCAAAAGAACACCATATTGTGTTATAATCAGGAAATTGATAATGGATGAACCTCTACTTGTGCAACAAAAGTTTTGCTTTTAAATTTCTCTGATTCAGCTGATTTGTTTCCTTATTTCAGAAAAATTGTATTTCATTTTGTATTGTGATAGAAAAGTGGAAAGACATTCTGCAGTTTTAATCAATATTGTTTTAATAATTTTTCACTAACCTTGTTCTAGTCCTATACAACCACCATGTTTCACCAGGAAGAGGAGATTAAAGAAAGGGATCATGCTAACTGGGAGACCTGCTTTTCTTTTGGCCACATCTCTGGGTAGACCACCATCTGGCCCATCCAAGGTTCTTTGCTCAGTGTCTACCTGTTGTTCCTCATTTTTACATTTTTCTCCTGCTAACACCTTTCCCTTCACCCTTTTTTCCAAGTGTTGACTCCCATAACCATTTGTGTTCTCTCCAGGTTGCTGTAGATACTTACACTGATTTATAAGGGGAAAACCTACAGGAAGACGAGCCAGAAGAAAACCGGCCAACTCACCCATTTCCTGCCCTACAGGGAAGAACTGCTGGCCTCAGCAGCAGCAAATACAGACATTCATTCTCTTAAAGCCATTCCTGAGCCCTTGCCACCAAAGGACAAAGCAGTGACCACCACAGCAGGGACTGACATCTCCACAACTGACCATCACAGCTGTGCCGACAGCATGGGACCGTTCTGAGCACTCCTGAAGGTTTTACAGAACAGGGGGTGAAATGGGTAGCACTTCCCATATCAGTCATAACGCCAGCCGCAGATGTGCCTTATAAATAAACCTAAGGACAAAAAGTAAGGATGAATACTTCCTATTTATTTTCCAGTGTTTTACCATTGTGAGACTCAAGACTGAAAAAGGAACAAGCTAGGATTCAGTCTGACACTCCCTAGGTAGCTGGTGTGACATGCATTGCTATTTCTAAAAATATTTCATCGAGGTTTTTTTTTTTTTTATAAATAAGATTTTCATGAAAACAGGACTTGGTAGTTAATTTTCTGCTTCTTTTCTGTTCTTATTAGGCAGCATGTTTTAACAACAAAGCATAAATGGCTTTTTAGAGATCTTGATTCTCCTTTTGCTAGTAAGCATCTTGTAATATTAAGGTCACTTTACCCTGTTACCTTTTTTATTAGATAAGATGGCATTTGATTATTTTCTCACAAGTAGTAGTAAAATATTGAATAGAGGCCTGACTTCAAGATGGAATTTTTATCTTTAAAAATGTTCTTAGTTTAAAGCACTGAAACAGTACTGTTAGCCTTTTATTACTGTATTTGACTTATAAAAATTTAAAACATTGAAATGATTATGCAGTAATTCAAGACATCTAGTGGAAGGATAAACAGTTTAGATTTAGCTAAATTAAAGGCATTCTTGTTGTTAGTATGACTTACTATCCCATCATTATAAACTAAATCCAGATGATTCTTATCTCTTCTCTACCACAAACTTTTTTTTTTTTTTCTATAAGAATACATAGCACAAAATTGTCTGGGAATGTTTGAATTATCATAAATATAAAGCTATTTTTATAGAAGGGATATTTTAGTCTGAATGTATATTTGGATAGAAGACAAGAATCTTTAAATGAACAGAGGATTTTTTTTTTTAAAGGTTGATATTTTCCTCCTCTACTTTGAATAACACACTTTAGCCAAGACAATTTTACACAGTGTTCAATAAGATGAAGAGAAAGCTACAGATTATACTTCCATAGGAAATAAAATTCCAAATTTGAATCAGTATTAATACAAGCCTCAGATTTCCACATTATGGACTGCAGAGTAGCTGTTATGAAACCTTGGACTTCAGTTTGTAAACACTTAAGAAATGCATAATTTAGTGCATTTGGACCAAAACACAATGAAGTTAAAAAGTAAGAACCACATTGTGAGGCTCACTGAAGTGAATGGAAAGCAAGGCCAAATTTCAGTTGGTCTTGGATCAGGCCATTCATGAAAATATGAATGAAATGAATGTGTAGTTTTGTATGTATATTTGAATTTGGGATTTCTGTAGGCCTTCTATGTGTAGTTCACAGTAGTTTTTTGTGTGTTTTTTTTATCTTCAGTCTTATAAATAATTATCTCATAAAATTTCATGAAAACTTTTCCCGGATTATTTAAGTAAATATTTCCTTTTAGTATATAAAATTAAAAATATTTAAAAATCAGAAAGAAAAACAAAATCTTCTCCCACTGACAGGAGGATTTTTTCATGTTTTTAATTATATTCAACATGCTCTTTCCTGATATAGCATGTTTCCTGGTATAGCATTCTTTGTTTCTGTCAAATTACAGCATGGATCTCCAGTGTGTTTGTTTGTTGGGACTTTTGCCAACCCATAGAATGGGAAATATTATCCGAAATCATAATCTGAATTTAAATCTGCAATCTCGTCATAGATTCTTAGTCATGCCACCCCTAAGTGATGACACCCACTACACACCTGATAGACTGTCCTGTACAATTACAGTCTTATTGACTGCAGTAAACCCACTGATAAAAGAACAGAGACCAAACTAGAAGAGAGTTCTGCAGATCTTGCACCTTAAAGACTAAGGCTGGCTCAGGGGTAATGAAACAGAGCCCAAGATTAAATTTGTCTCTCTGACTGAAGGTATAAAGACAATCTTTTACCTGCCTCAATTTTCCATGCACTGTGAGGAATTTGTGAAAAGAGCCAAGAGGATGTAGGACACGCGATGCTAAATTTTGTGATGACGAACCCTTAAGAACCTGGGTTCCAGACCCCTGGGCCATGCACCTGCTCCTCTTGCACATGTAGATCTCTAACAAGTCGTATGCACTGTGTGAGAAATTACTCAGTGTTAACTACACAGGAAGTTTGAGGAGAAAAATGAAAGAAGAGCATATTCTGCACCTATAGAATCTACTTAGGAACACCACTTGCGCTTTTTACACCTGTCCTGAAGATATTCTCTGATGTCCTTTCTGTCGCAAAGAAAGACAAAAATGTATTTCCATCTGGGTTATTTTGCATCCTTATTAAACAGTAATTAGGAGATAAAGCATGTGCCTAAATTCATTTTCCTCACAGTACATACACCTGCCTAGAATAAAATAAAAATTAAAAACCTACAGGCAGTCTTAGCAGTTTCTGTTCTTATTTTGCAGCTGTGTGTTTCTCCTTTATTTGTCCATTGAAAATGTGAGGCTTGATTAGATCACCAACTGATAGTGTGATTCTATAAGCAAAGTTTTTTTGCATTTGTTAGGAACTGTAGTTTCCATTCACTGACTGAAATTTCTGTGAATTAGCAGTAAATATGTACTGACTAAAGCATACAAATAATTCTTAGAAAGGCAAATAAAACCTATTGCATTCTGTTCTTTCCTTCCTAAGTAAGAAATCTGAATTTTAGATATCAACAGACTTAATATCTGTTTGTGTAGCCCTGTAGCTGATCAAATATGGTACTAGCACTGCTACTATAAAGAAGGCTTTGTCCAAAATCTCCAAGGCCTCAGAACAGAGGTTTTTTGATTTTGTACTACTCCTGTATCTACACTTGTCTTGACTTCTCTGGAGATTTATCTGACTTAGATGCAACAGCATCAGTTCTCAAATATCCAAGTGATTATTACTTAATCTGTTTTGTATTTAGATTACTTCTCTATGACATTATGACACTGCACTTATTCTTCAATAATTTTGATACGTGTCTGTAACTAGTAAATACCAAACCCAAATGAGTGCATGTAGAATAAACTATAAACCTAGAAAAAAAAATCTCAGTATAGAGAACTGACAGCATTATAAGAAAGGCCTTGAAAGTGTGTAGATGTAGATGTGATGATGACAGATGCTGTGTGTCTGTGAGTAACTCACCAATGATCATTTATTAGTAATTAAAGGGATAAAATATGGGGCAAAAGGCAAACTGTTTTTAGGGGTTATAAATATGGATGCTACATGGAAATGAAGACTAGTAAGAAATGAAAAAAGCTAAAAAAGTTCAGAAAATAGATAAAATTAGACCTTAGAATAAGTAAGAATGAATTTAAACTTATTGTTTCCCCTGTGGTAGAGCTGGGGTGCTGATGACTCTTTCAAACTCATACACCACATTTCCTCCTTAGTGAATATTGATTTGACCCTAAGACCCAAAAGGTCAAAAAGCCATGAGTTTACATTGAAGAAAAGGTGAGGATGTTAGGAGAGATTATGTATGTATGAGTCTGCATGTGACTACAGTAGGAGTCCTAGTAAATATCTGTATTGTGTAAGTGGCTGTGCCCCAATCCTTGTTGTTCTAAATGGGCTACAGCTGTGAAGTCCTTAATTGGGCAGCAGCTGTGGCTCGTGAAGGCAACTAGGATAAAAGGGGGTGGGCTTTCTGGTCAGGGAGAGTCTAGAAGGAGCTTTGACCCAGAAGTGGCAACAAGCAGAGGGAGGAGTTTGTGCTGTGAGGGGATGCCCATGAGAAATATCACTGAGAAGGTACAAGACTGTAGAAATATGATTGACATTATGGGGCTCTAGAAATCAGATAACAACAACATATGACTTTATAACAACTTAAAATTTACTTACAAGTGAAGGTTTCTTCTAGGTAATCTGACTCTAAGGGTTAATACTGTTAGGGCAGGACTAATACATGTTCAGCTAGACAAATGTAACTTGTTACTTAACTTGTTTCTTATAAGGCCATGTCTGCCTTGGGCTGCTCTTGAGGAACAGCTTTAAGGCCATCCCACATAACTTTCCTACTTAATATTTAATTAAATTCTTATTTATTATTTTCTCCTATTTAAACACTGCATCCAGAAAGACATCTAACATGTAGTCCACTTCAAAATCAATTTGGAAAATCAAAAAGGCAAAGCAGAAGAAATACAAAGCAGAAGCAACCTCATGCCTGGTTGAAATAATTGAAGTCATTACAGTGTTTTTAGTGACTGGATCTGGGAATGGAAGGATTTTCCCACTTTATCCAAAATCATTTCATCTAATAAAACAGAAGAGTTAACTCTATCAGTCTAGATAAGCTTCTCCTTATATTTGAGAAGAAATAACCTATTAAAAAGAGACTTTGTAAGAAGACTTAGTCTAGCTAAGTACGATTTCACATTTACCTGCGATGCAGTTTTCTGCCATTTGTATCCAGTTAGCAAATACTGAATTCATCAGCTATATGAGAAACCTATGCTGTGCTTCAATTTTTTTCTTGGATCTGAGTCTAGTTCTGTCTGCCTAATGTAAAAGCACAGTTCCATTTGTCAAAAACAGATGTGAAAGTAATTTTAGAGTGACAGCAAAACGAGGGGAATTAATGAGTATATCATTATAGGGAACATATGAGAAACAGTCACAAAGCCATTTGACATTTGTAATTTTGTGACTTGAACCAGACTAATTCTTCAAGAAGTTTCTACAATAATTTTTTGTGTAATACTTTTTGTGGTAGTTTTTTAGTTGTTTTGTTTTATTCTTTTTTTTACCATTATATTATAAATTTGCACTTTCTTGGTAGAAGATGTACAGTCATTTGTAAGGCTGATATTTAATTATGATCACTCAAGAGACATTTGACAGTGCTGATAGTAGAACAGTTGCACACAGAATATTTCATTGAGGATTATTGGTGAAGCATGGAATTGACCTTGATCTTTCTTACCAAATATAGGGCTATTCTGAGAGTTTAGAAAGGCAGAAGTAATTATAATAATTTGATAACATAAATAACAAAAAAAAATACAATTATATCAGTCTTTCACCTTGACTGAAGCTCAATTTTTCACTGTTAAAGGATTTACTTATTTTGTTCTTCCTTTATTGACCTTTTTCCACTTATCTAAATTGTTAACTTAGAAAGAAAATTTAATAAGAAATATAAGAAATAAGATAAAAAAAATTATAGAAATGAGCAAGA
>JAXCLO010000001.1:69852594-69879236 GCA_035583995.1 Arremon aurantiirostris
TGTCAGATCAGAAGAAGAATTTGGAGAAGATTCAGGCTTATTGGACAGAGATGATCATGTAATGGGCTTTTGCAATTGGAATGGTGTGGTGGGTGTATGAATCTATCTAATGTTTACTCTTCAATCAGAATACATAACTAGTGCTTCTGTGCCAGTGCTTAACATGGATTCTCCCATTCTGCTAAAATAAAATTTCTGATTAAATCCAAACGTAGATGAGATTTTTCATTTCCGTGTACTTATTAAATTATAAAATAGGGAAAATGTGGCAGAAGTTAACAGTAAAAGCATAAAATTAAGCGCTAGAAAGCAGTAGAAAGTAACAGATATGGAAATAAAAAGCATTGAGAGGACTTCAGATGGAAAAAGAGAAACACGAAAATTGTTAAGTTTTTTATTTAAAGTCTAATAACACGGGTGAAAGGAACCTTACAAAGATGACAAGTATGGTGGAGGAAGACGCCATGCGATTCACTGAACAGGTACCCCTCAGAATTGCCTGCTTCAGAGGTCTGCCCAGAAAAAGCAATAAGTTCAATGGTAATCTGTAACAAAAAACAGGCTGACGTACACCAGGAGGCCTTGCAAACAAAGGGAAACAGCTTATCATCTCTATTACTGAATGAAGTGGAAAGAATTTGGGAACGAAACAGGATTTGTTATCTGGCAACCTAGCTAGATTATGGGAATATATAAGAATCACTATAAGGCACTACAAACAATTTGGGAGGTTGTGCAAGGCATGTTATTGGCTATTTAATGGAGGAGTCAAAGACAGAGAAATACACAGACCAAGGGGGTTTGAGTTAGAATAAATACAGGGATGGAGAGGGAAAAAAGGCATAAAAAGTGTTGGTCAGTTACAAACAGGTTGCTAATCTATACTCATGGCCTTTCTTTGCACCTGATCACTGCAGTATCTCATATTTTCTCATTAAAATCCATCCCTAACTCTTTCTCAGGGCAAATAAATCTATTGGTATGCATGGGTTTGTACGGGGATTTGACTGCCAGTCAGTGGAGCATGGGTCATACACACTTTCCACTAATGAACTCCCATCCTGATCAGAGAGGGGAACAGGAAAAGGCAATAGGTGTTGTCTATGCCCTTGTGAGTGCTGAGTGTCTGTGCTGAGCTGTGTGTCTGTCTGTCAATGTATGGGTACATGTAGTATGTGCATGGGTTTGCCTGCCTCCTGGTAGTGCGTGCTCAGCCTCTCTTCTGTTGTACCTATGGACTGGGAACTGTGACTGCCTTATCTCATTCAGACAACTGAATTAGGCAGTTCCAAACTGAAATGAGATTAAACAGTTAAAAATCAAAATTGGTGGGCGAGGGGGCAGATAATTTGAAGTCAAACATTTTGAGAGAACGAGAGAGAGCCGTTGGTAAGTGACAAGGCTGAGTGATGGAAGAGAAAAACGGGCAGCAGGAAACCTTGTAGTTTCTGTTGCAGCACCAAAACTTAGCATGATATTATATATGTAAAGATCATTTTTTCATTACACAATACACCAGGAAATATAGACATTTCACCTATTTCCTTGAAACATAATAGAGCAACCTTTTACACCTACTGAACTTCCCGGCACAAGTGTCAATAGGATGGAGAAAGAATGTGCTATTTATTTAAAGGATATTAGATATGTTTAGACTAGTCAGTAGGAATAGAGAATTATAGAACTAATCACTATAAAATAATCCAAGTATCAATGCAGTGACAAATGCTGGCATTAGCAGTGGGAATAAGCTATAAATTGCCAAGTGTGCAGAAACAATTTTATAGGCACATTATAAGCAATGATCTGGATATTAAACAAGAGTGCTTGTAAAGTTAGCTGAAATATCATATTTCTGAGAAAAAAAAAAGTATATAATTAGAAAAACAAGGATGTATAGGACCTTAAATATTGTGTTTTGTATTATGTGCTCCATACAATATACCAACATTATTTTTTCTTGTGAACCAACAAAAAAGTTAAAAGCAAACCAAAACAAATAAAAAAAAAATCAAGCCAACACTCTCCTTCCTACTGAGTCCATATAAAAATTCTCAATGAAATAAAATGATGCAAACCCTGTTTTGGTTTTGCACAGTCAATGAGAACATCTTTACAAACACTCTGTAAGTGTTTTGTCCTATACTGCTATGAAACCGTATCGCTTTTGAGCATAGAACTGGAACTGAACTGCTAATTATGGACAATAAATATTTTTGCTAGGGAAGTTCTTGTGTCTTCTTACTCTGCATTCTCATTAGGACTGCTTACCTAATCAAGTGAAGAAAGTCCTCCTCAACCTCAGGAGGCCTGCTGTTAACTTATGCTTTCAATTTGCTTGCTTTACTGAATTTGTATCATCCTTAATGAGGGTTCTGACACACATTATCCAGCTCTGGTGCCCAATTTCCCTTCTTGAATATCGTGTTACACAGCAAATAGATGCCACATTTTGATTAGCTAAAATGAAGGGTGATAAAAGAGTATCTTATTGCACTATTTCAGTCTATTTTCCCCTGTGTGAGTAGTAATGAAGCATGTGCATGCTGTCTCTGAAATTCAAGCTCTAGGGAGAAGCATTTTACTCTAGGAATAGGTTTGTGTTTTTAGTTACCAGAGTAATATAGGACAGAGTTTGGAGAGACTGCGTGTATCTACTCCTCTAGAACTTTTTTTCTATAACTCACTTAGCTCTGAGCAAGGTTTTTGAGAAGGGAAATTCTTCCCTTACAGGTCATACTAGAGAGTGAATTATTCGCTGAACAAAATTGACACTTAGACATAGTTACCCTCACTAAATTTAGGAGCTTTTATGCATTCTGCTGGAATGAAGAATCAACTCTGTCTACACAATCAGAAATACCAAAATTATCAGATTAAGTCATTAACAACTCTATTCCAAATTACCTGACAAAGGAAAACAGACAAGACTCATATGAGATCATGAGACTGGATCATTAAATTCTTACTCCCATAATACTGTTGAACTTGAAAGAGCAGTTTATTTGCCTTAGATTATTTTGACAACTTCACACAGATTTTTACTGCTTCAATTGTTAATATAAAATTGTTAATTTTTCCTAGAACTCTTTTGAGGAAAGGAAAAAAGAAAGACCAAATGGTAGTTAAAATGACACTGAGGCTGAGAGACAAGGGTCTTTGTTGGTTGAATATTTCAGGTGGCACAATGTCACTATGCATTAGTTTCATGATAATGTGACCTACATGATCTGAACCATACTATACCCTCATTTTATTTATTTACTTGTGAAAATGAAAATATTAAACTAAAAATGGGTGCTGGGAAAATATTAGAAGCATTAATATCTTTTTTTTTTTTGAGAGCCATTTATTTATTTTCATTAAATCTTCATGTGTTTTAATGGAAAGTCATTTTTTTTTCAAAGTGCAACTAGTTGTGACTGAGCTTTAGAATTTTTGGTAATCAGCTAAATGAGGAAAGTATAAGAGAAAAAATTCAGTTTTAAAGATTCATATAATAATTTGACTTCAATTGCCTTTGAAGTGTCTTGAGATTTAAAATCCTTAAAATATTATGTTTCTTTTTTATGATAATTGTAGATCAGTAAGCTTAATTTACAAGCTCCAGAAATAGACAGGTCTTTATGGGATTGTTCTTTCTAAGCCTTCATTATTTAAATTGACCAATAGCACATAGTTTTTCAAAAACTGCTTACAACTTGCTGGAACATTCTTTCTGTGGTTTTCTGTAGTTTGCCAGACTAGAGACTGTAAAACTCAAATGGGAAGTATATAATGGTATTTTTCATGCTAATATTCATATCTGTCTGTCAGTATGGCATTTTGCCTGTTCAGAAGACATAAGACCACTATTTACAGGACATTATCTCTATCCAGATAGGACAGACTGAAATACACTTCAACAATCAGCTTCTCTGCCAAGAGATTCTCCTGTTTGCATCTATTGCCAATCTGGAGATACATGCTTCATGAGATGGGCAAATATCTGTGGATATTCTTCAGCCTACATTTTCGGCCTCTTTTTCTACCCTATGTCACTATTTCTTGTCTCTTTTTCTTGTTTTAATCTGATTTAGTATTTTGATTTTTTTCCATGCAAAGGGCATATGGCTTCTTCACTGATACAAATATAATATACTTGAGCAGTGCCTTAGTGATTTATTCTGTAAATAAATACAATTAATAATTTAAATTAATTTATCTCACAATCAGTTATTTTAATGCTCCTTTCAATCCCTCTTTTATCAATTGCTGCACAACTTTGGAAATTCTCAAAGTAATAAAATCTTTTCAAATTAATCTTTATGTTAGTTTATTTGTCTTGGAATATATTAGCAGGTGTTTTGGCTACATCATGAAGAGTTTAAATCTTCTGTTAATGCAAGCCATGCACGTCTATGAAAACCACAACAAAAACAGCTAAAAGGGGAAAAAAAAAAAAGGTGTTTCATGCTTTGGTGTCTCTTGGAAGCTATATAAATCACAACAGGAATTTTTGTGCAATGCTATGCCAGGTCAGAAGAAAAGACAAAATTACTTGGCAGCTGGAGTTCTCATTGTGCTATTATAGAAACGTACAATAAAAATTGTCAAAATCCAGAATTTAAAAGTGTTTTTCTGTTTCTCTGAGCCAAGCAATCTCAAATGAGCTATCAGTCACTGCAATGTAAGTATTCTATCAGACACAGAGGAGTAAATAGATACATCATCTGAGTATCTGGTGAGCATTAGAGGCAATGGACCATAGGATGGGGTTGCCACTTACTGGAAAAACTGCCAGCTGCCTGTGCACACAGTTGTTTCTGAGGTATTACAGCATTGATTATAAAAGCTCTCTGTCTTAGAAATGCCATGTTTTTCACAGATCCAAAAATCGCTTGCCAGTTTTTTGTGTATCAGCAATGTAAATTTAAATATCGTCACACACCTCAAATGACATTGTAAACAAAAAGTAGAAGGACGAGTTTGTAAACCACAGACACCTACTTCTAAGAACTCCAAGAAGAAAACATGATAGTTCATACAACTGTTTAGTCCTATCTACCTTGCAGTAAACTTCTGTATTCAGCACTGAATCGCCAATCCATGTGAAAATAGAAACTAGTTTTTTAAATTTCTAGATTTTTTATCAGTGCAAAATATCTATTTGGACATGGTAAAGTAAAATATAATGATTTAATGGGAAAATAATCCCTATTGGAGGTGTGGGACCTGCTACATCTTAGTTCTACATGTACCTATTACAATGTCTCCTTTAAATATATGTGTCTCGATCCAATTCTGTCATCAGTCCAAAAGTCACTCAGCTTTGAAGTGAAAGAACAGAACATTCGTTTGGACCAGATTTCATCAGGAATTCATTATTTTAGCACATGTGCATAGAGTAAACAAATGGTTTAACAAGCCAAAAGAGGGAGATGAAAAAAATGCATAGCCATCAGGAAATTGGTTTTATATTAAAAGGCAAGACCTATTTAAAGCTAATGCATAATTAATACCAACAATTTGTTACTCATTTTGAAGCTATAATATGACCTAAATTATAAGCACAATTTAATTGCTTTTAAATTCCCTGTCTCTGAGGACTACAAAGATTAGGTGAATATGCTTTTCAGATGAAGATATAAGGTGCTGATTTTGTAAAGTATTACAAATAAAACATAAACAAAAAAAACCCATAAAACATAAACAAATTTATGTTCCTTAGGAAAAAATCTCTTCTGAGAAGAATCACGGTTTGTATTTGTTAAGACTTTTAATAAAGCTAATAAAAGGATGGGAAAAAAGAGAATAAAAATTCTGTACACGTAAAAAATGTCGTTCTATTTTTATCTCACATCAACTGACTAGATTGTACGTAATTCTCATTTTTCCTGGAATTTCAGTAGCACCAAGAGTGTTAAGATTATGTTTGTCATATTTTGAATTCCATATTTTGATTCTTGTGTTTCTTCCCTGTTTGTCATTTGAAGCAAAATTATATTTACTGCATCACTCTAGGTGCAAATATGATTTTTTAATGATATTTTAAAAAAAATATTTTCCTACTCATCCTGGCTGCTAAAGTTGAATTTTTATCATTTGATTATTCTCACTGAAGGTCTTTGTTAATTTTCTTGCAAAATTGTACTATGATTCATGGTGGAATCTTCTGTAGCTATTTAGAATCATTTTTGTTGTGGTAGTTCGTGAAGAAGCTGATATTTCAGAAGTTTCCAGCATTATTAGAAAGAAAGCAAGCAAACCCAAACTTTTCCAGACCAAAAGTTAAAAAAAAAAAAGAAGAAAAATAAATTAGCAAAAAGAAAATACATTAAATAAGCCTCATAGTGTTCTTGTGATTTTCTTCTGATGGTAATTAAAACAAGGGTGCAACATGGTTTGTGCTAAGAAGAATGTGCCAGAGTTGCCAATTTAATTGTCCCAGTAGGAAATGTGCCTTCTAGGCAAACATTAAAGAGTCAAGTGGGCTAGTATTTTTCTGAGAGCAGGGACGGTCTGGCTGTGTGCTGTGGTTTCAAATCACAGATGGTCTGCAGATTTCTGTCTGAATGTAACTGCCAGCAAAGTTTTAATTCCATTTCCTAAAGTTAAAAATAGCTTTGATTAAGAAAATTTAACTAAACCTTTTATGAATAGATACTTTAAAGGAATAATAAAAACCCTGTGTTTTATTTATATTTATTATATATTTATAACGGTGATGTGTATGTGGATGTATCAAAGCTTGAATTGTAGCTCGGGTACTAGTCAACAAAGAAGAATATTGAGAGAGTTTTTCCCCTTCTTTACTAGCTTAGTTTTCTTGTTATTAAATCAAGTGTTTGGGTAATTTTAATAACAAGTCTTGAGAAGTTGGCCAGATATGTGGCCAATGGCACTGTCTCAATGAGATAACTTCTAGTTAGAAAATTGAAACTGGAGAGTTAGCCACCCCTCAACTAAAATGAAACTCCAGTTCAAGTCTTATCTCTTATCTATTTCATGTTGTTGTACCATCAATGAAAATCTGTAACCAAAGGAAGTGATGTTATCCAAATTACCATATCAGCACTTGACTCTCAGAATCTGCTCCTTGCCTGAGGAGTCAGCAGTTTGGAAAAGATTCTTAGTTATTATACAACACAGTTAATATTTCCTTGGGTAAAATGCAGTTCCAGATGGTCAATTTCTAAACTTAGATATGCAAATATAGCTGACTAAATATGGGGTTGTGAGTGTATATATACACATACATATGCACATACACAGATATAAACATTCCTCTGGACATTTGAAACTCTTCAACTGTCATTTGTAAAGGCATCTAATAATGTTTAGAAAGCCTGGTGATAACTACGATGTTAGCTGACACTCATGACAACTGAGGCTGTTTGAAATGACATTAAAACAACATATACGCAGCAGCTGAACTGAGACCCTGCTCAGTATATCAGCAGACTACAGAGAGTGTATTCAGATTAATCAGTTGGCTACGAATTGCTGTCATTCTAGAATAACCTAGGGTATTCGTCCTGGTATCCAGCTGCCACCCCAAAAAGCCCATGGCTCTACCATAAATCCTATTACATCTGCAAGGCCACAGTGCTATGTCAGATACATCTGAGCATTTGATTTTTATACTTTATGGCATCTTTACAAAATTGGAGCAGTCCATAGATGTCTGATTTGAGGTGAGTTAAACCACACTGACTTCATGACTAAGGTTAAAAGTTGGTGCTGTGAGGTATCATATTGGGGTAATCCTGAGGGTCATCAATGGCTCCTCTGAGGCTCTGGTAATCTTACATGTTTTATGTTATAGTGAAAAAACATGTCCCATGTGTCTTGAATAACCTACAGCTGTCTGCCTCATCACCTTTCACTGAGCACCTAATTCTGGATTGTTGAATCCCACATTAGGTATGAGTTGACTGTAATGGGAGCTTTGTCCAACAGGAGCTTAGATATTTATTTTAAATAGGGAGATATCTATTTAAAATAAAGACGCCTTGGCCTTGCTTCAATTTGTTATATGCAAATTGCTATAAAGCAATTTTAGGTACCTGGCACTAAAGACTAAAGATGGTTGATAATGCACAGGATCTGAAGGACTTGTGGTCTTTGGAAGAAGCACACAGAGACAAGGTAGGATAGGACCATAGGACCATAAGATGATTCAAGGCACATGAGAAGTTCTTTATCCCAGGCTGCTGTTCAAAGCAGACACAGCTCTGACCAGAATATTCAAGACTTTGTCCGGACAGGTCTTGAAAACCTCTGAGTATGAAGCCTGCACAGTTTCTGTGGTCATCCTCATCCCCTGTGTCGTTGACCTCATGGTGTAATCGGTTTTCCTGCTATCCAGTTTGGACCTCCCTTGTTTCTATTAACATCTCTCTTGCTCTCCTATCACACACCTCAAAATACATTGTGTAAGTGTCGGGGGCTGTTGATAGGTCCCCTGTAGGCTTCTTTTCTCCAGGTTAAACAAACCCAGCTCTCTCAGTGTTCTTCATACGAAGCATGATCCAGTTCCTTAACTCACAGGCCTTTGTTTGGATGTCACATAGATTTCTGTCAATATCTTGACCAAACCTGTAAGCAGCCCTCCAGGTGTAGCCTCACAGTGGTTGGGAATGGGGGGAACCATCACCTCCCTCAACATGTTGTCAAGAGTTTTCATAATCCAGCTGGGATGCTGCTGACCTTTGTGACAGGGATGCATTGCTGATCCATGTTCAACTCATTGCCCATCAGCATGCCCAGGTATTTCTCCACAAAGCTGCAACTGGTTCCCAGTACAAAACCATATGAAAAAAATTTCTGAACAAACTCATCACATATTTTATTAAGAAAGCTTTTCTTACAGAAAGCTGATCATAGCATTGAATAACAATAAATATTACATTTGTGAATAAATAAGTTGATAATGAAGGAAAAGTTTTAAGTATGCTTGGGATAGCTGGACTGTAGCTGGTAATTATAAAGGGAAACAACCTCTTGCATCGATCTCAGCAATATTGTAGAAAGTCACTGGTGATATAAAATGTCTACTGTCTTCCTCATAACAGAAACAAATAAAAATTCCACTGTAATCATAGTAGTGACATTGTAGAGATGGGATGGCTACTGTAGTGAAAATTATCTGCTCTTTTAGTGATCCAATGTTTCTTGAATAGCGTTTTCTGTCCAGTAATGAAATCTAGGTTTCAAGATTCTAAGTAATTTTGTTGAGCTTGGTGTTTTACAGCATGGAAAAGGTACAAATAAATTTGCCCCAAAGCTCTGAGGAAGTCAGGGTTCTGTCACAATCACTTTTACAAGATGACTGATGCTCAACTGTACAAGATAGAAAAAAACATGGTCTAAAATAAATCTAGAAAAGAACAACTGTTAGTTAATCTAAGACTAATTAATATAGTTGAACAGAGTGTTCACAGAATTTAGGTTTCATAACCATATGAAAATTTGTGGATAAAATCACTATGGAGAATAATTGTTTGATAACCATTATTAACAATGAAAGCTTTTTTTTTTTTCAATTAAGAGAAGAGAAGAGACATTGTATATGGCCATAAGAGCCATTTGGATGGAAATATACTCTAGTTAATTTGCTACTCTGGATTATTGGAATCAAATTGTTAAAAATCAAAATTGAAAATTAAATAGAGATAAAATCCCCTCTGCACCAAATCAAATATGGAATGTTTATGACATTTTCTTATGTGGATGCTTGTCTTCTGTTTAGTGTAGAAGAAGAAGAATAATCTCACTTTGTTTAGAAATACTGAATTGATGGTCATATCGTAAAGTAAAACAAACATTGAAATTAGTAGCCTGTGCTTTAGGATTAAAATAAATTGAAAAAATTAGCACCAGAAGGGCTTGTTGTATTGGGGGAGGGGGGTGATTTTTTAAAATTTTTAATACCATAGGTGCCTTTAAATTAATACAGAGGTCAGAATGTATAGTTACAGCTAATTACAGGTCTTTGTGATTAACGGGTGTTGTCTCGGGGGGCAATTCAGGCTGTTTAGTGGAAGGGTCAGGAAGTAGTTTAGTTAAAAATGCCAGCTCTGGGAGTTGGAGAGGAGGGTTTGAATCCTTTCTTCCTGAGAAAGGATGGTGGGGTAACTCTAAGAAGGGGTTTAATCTTCAATCTTTGGCTTACAAGACCAATGTTTTTATAAACTATTAGAGTTAATTAGAGTTTGATTAACCAGGAGATGGGAGCAAAATCCATGCTTCTTGGTGAGATAGACTGTGCTTGCTGAAAGAACAGTAAGTGAAAAATAAAATGTATGTACAAAATCAACTTGAAATAAATACTGAACTTGTAGTTCTTATGGCCATCTTTGAAAATCTCCAGCTTTAAATAATGGGTAAGGACTAAATATTCCTAAAGTTCAGCGTTTTTGTGCCTTCAAGTTTAACCTAGGCTTACATTGGGTTTGCTTTTCAAAACATCAATTGGGGAAGTATAAACTTCAATCAAGAAGGGTGATGACAGTGTAAAAATGTTCTTATCTTTTGGCGCTTTACCAGAATGGCTGAGTCTTTATTAACTGAGTCATTACTGTATGAATATGAAGGAATATGTATTCCTTCCTATGTTTACACAGCTTCCTGTCACCTTCTATAATTTCTTATTAAAACCTAATATTACTAACTTTAAACTATGCTACATGGAAAAAATATCTATGAATTCTCTAAATTCTATGAAAATCCTGTTTTTCTAATTTTAATCCACATTCACCTTTCTCTGGAAGTATTCCAGCCCATTAACCCTTTCTTTGTTTACTTCAGAATTTTTCATGCTTTCACAAATATACGCACATTATCTGTTTGGATCATTAAAAACATGTACTAGAACAAATGATAATAGTCAATAGTCTTCTTCTTAAAATGAAAACAATGCTTTTAATTTTATCTGAAATGCCTGAGGGAATAAAAAAAAGTTGAAACGTTGCTATTTTTGTAACAATTAAGATCTGTAGACAAACTGATGCTGTAGGTAGAAATACCACATTTCAGAGTGTGAGCTGTTTTTTGTTCAGTATGCTTACATTCAAGGATATAAATTATTTTTAAACATCAATTTTTTTTTTAAAAGATAAGTAGAATAAAAAATTCATGCCAGACAATACAAATAAATTTGTTAAGGTGCCACTTTAACTGGCATTCAATTGTTTCATTGTGGACGCAGTTTCAAAAATGGTGTGGGTTAAAGAATTCAACAGTTAACATCACGACAGCCTTTGCATCATTTAATGTTTTAATTCTTCTTTCCTTTATCTTCTAAAGGAAGCAGTTATTAAACAATAAACAATTTTATTCGCCAGATACTCTTTTTTTGAACAATTGGCGTAGGTTTCTACAGTAGACTACTCTTTTCATTTGAAGGAAAATTACAAAGAAAGGTGTCACAAAAGAGTAAAGAAGTGAATGTCACAAGGAATATTATTCAGATAGTTCTGATAAAAAAAATTATTCAATGTGACAATATTGTTATCCAACTTAGAAATCATCAACGTAAATGGATACTGGCACCTGGATTTCATGGCTACAGATTACAAAGTTTTGTATAGTCCTAGTGAGTTTTTTCAGCTTTTTAACAAGTTCAAAATTTTCAATACATAGAGTTTTGTACCTAGAATGAAGGAACACCTCCCTTTTATCTTAAGGTTAATATGAAGTTGATGATTCATGGCTGCCAGAAGTTGGTGCAAATGTATTCATTACTGATGATTAATATATGTATCATATGTGTTCGTTGAAACCAAAAAAGTATAGTGGTTTTTGTTTTTTGGTGGTTTTTTTTGGCATGGTCTCTCTCCTTTTAATCTCTGTGCTATCCGCTACCAAAGTTGCTGTGGAATTGTACATCTGGAAACTGAGATTCTACTAAATGTTGTTCTAAAACATTTACAGAAAACTATTTGAAATCGGGGGTTACAAGTAGGTTCAGCCTATAATTTTTGAGCCATTTTTTTCTCTGGTGCTCCACATATGGTAGATTTTTATATACTGAAGAATGAGAATATCAAAGACTTTTTTTATCTTTCAAAAAAGGCACAAACCCAATAGTGTATCAATATTGAAGTTGTTTACATTTAGAAAAAAGTTTTGGTGCTTATGTTAAATATGAACCAACAGATTTTGTCTACTCTCTTCATGATTTAGCACTTAGAATCCTCAATTTGATTTAAAAAATCTTTTATTTTAACTTATCTAAATGAAAGCACAGAATTATTTAAAAACTAGATAAAACATGCTCTTTTGATGTATATTTTCCTCTATTATCATTTGTAGACAAAGCAATAAATGTCTTTCAAGTGCTTAACTTAGTGGATTTCTGGAGGCCAAGGATCAAAAATATAGATTACTACTCTCTAGATACACCACTTCATATATTTTTTTTATGACAGTAGAACTTTTTTACCATAAAAGTCATAATATTCCCTCTGTTGGTGATACCTGTGATTACAGAATGCAGCAGAAAAGGCAAGGAAGAGGATTACAGGCTCTCCCCAGCTTTTCAGCTCACAGATTGAAAAAACACCTTGTGATACTTACAATCTCTGTGGAGGGTCTGCATGAGGCTGAATACAACCTGAAATGTTGGCACTCAAGAATTTTAGGCTCCTTAATAGGTACCCTCTGTGATTTATTATTTGGAGCTTTTTTATAATGACTAACTTCTGAATTATCTCTTATCTCCAGGTCCAGGGTCTGTTCATTATGAACTCCAGACATCTAGAAGTCTCTTTATTATTTTAAATAGATGGACAACGGGAAAAAAAATACAAAGATAACAAAAAATAGGAACAAGTACTCAACACTAGTTGATTGCTCCTTTTTAGGAAGTATTTTTCCCCAGATAATTCCTTTATGTCCTTTCTATTTTCTTCCATTCTAGCATATCTCTTCCTGGTCTCCTGCTATGTACAATAATGGTAATTCAACAGAGCATGCTGCTGCAGAACTTCAATTCCACTTCAATACCACTTCATATAATTTGCAGTTCTTTGTGTCATTGGACAATATTTTTTTTACTTCCACTGAAATTAATTTCTGATATTCCACACTTATTCATTCTGCACACCTATATTTATAACATTGTGAAAAATGTTTATAAATCCTGTCTGCTATTTTACTGATACTTCTGCTGTCTCTTTGTATTAATAAGTTTTCCCTTTTATGTATGTGTTGTGCAATTATGCAAGGATTTATTAATTGATAAAAAGAAAGAGTTTTAAATAACAGTAATCCTTATGTTCATCCATAAACAAGGTTTTTGTTTTTTCTCTCTAATTTTCATAAAGTGAACAACTTCTCTTGTGCAGTGTCACAAAGCGCAGATTCACCCTCTGGGCATGCCACTGTCTCTCCACTTCTGTAAGAGGCACTTGACAGAATATAACCTTATTCAGATGTATTAGTTAAATGCCTCAAGTTCAGTGGCACGAATGTGGACTTAAATAAGCAAATTGAAATCAACCATCCCCTGTGGGAACAAACACTTTATGGGAAAGAATAACTAGAAGCAGGTTAACATTATGTTCAAAATATAGTTTACGGACAAGAGGAAGCAAAATACGTATAAAAATAAAACCAAAAAAGTTGTTGCTTCTCTAATGGAATCCGAAAAGTCTAGTTCGAAAATCATCATTAGTCTAGATCCAATTATTAAAGACAAAAAAATGTTTGCATTTAAAAAAATAATACTCATAAGAGAATTCAAAATGCAAGAGTCAGGTTTTTTGAATTCCTCTCTTTCTTATCATCCCTTGTTATACTGACAAAGGTCCTTGGTCAGATACTTTTAAAGCAAACACTTGACTTATATATACACCTACAGGCAAAACTCTATCAGCCTCTGGAATCTTCTGCTGGGATGAATGTGCTCTTTAGAGCTTTTCCTTTCCCCTTCAGTATCCAGATGTGGTACTTTGTATGTGTTTTTTAATGAACTTCTGTGGCATTCATATTTTCTGGAAAAATCCCTTTGCCCAGGATTTTTCTCATGGGAAGCTGAGAAGCCTCAGAGAAAAAGGAAAATAAAAATAATCTGTTTTGCTTCTCCTGTGTTTTGCTCCTTTGAAATGTGTTTGAAGATTTTTTACCAACCGGTGGTTGTCTCATTGACTTTCTGTGAATTGTTTTGACTCAATGGCCTATCAGTGCCAAGCTGTGTCGGGACTCTGGAAGGATTCACGAGTTTTCATTTTTATCTTTTTAGCCTTCTGTAAGTATCCTTTCTGTATTCTTTAGTATAGTTTAGTATAGTATTCTTGAATATATTATTGTATAATAAAACAATAAATTAGCTTTCGGAGAACATGGAGTCAGATTCATCATTCCTTCCCTCATCTGGGTACCCCACAAATATGCAAAGCTTCTACACTTTTCTCTTTCCTCACAGGTATGCAGTGTCATGTTGCATCCCAGTGCATTATATATAGTGACCTTTATATACATGTTAGATACTAGTTTTTTTGTTCCTGTTCATTACTCCAAACCCCAGTTTTGTCTATCTCCAAATCTGCATTTCTGTAACTGACAGTGAGTTGTTTATAGGTGTGGCATCTCCAGTGCCAAACCTGTGCCTCATTTCTTATCATCACCCCCTGCCTGAGCTCCTCTGGCCCATGCCCTGTGTCTCCACTTCTCAGATTTTGCTACTGTACAAGATGTGAATTTCTCTGTACTACATCGCTGCATTAGAGCTGCAAATACCTCATTCTATGTGATTTTTTTTTGACCTACTCTGTATAAAACTATTGGAACACAGAGCTAGAGGTAAGGGGAGATTCAGACAGAGCAGGCCTGGCAAGTGAAGTACCAAACTTATGCCCTGTTACTGGCTATGGCAATACTGTCAGACTGGACTATGCAATTACATTATGAACAAATATGCAAAAAGAAACAAGATCCAAAACAAGAAGGCAGGTAAGAGTTGCAGGTTTTTTACACTAGAAAAACTTCTAGCACATTTATTGTCTCCAGCAGAATAACAAGCCTCAAATGGGCACATGGGATTTCAACACATTGCCTGAGAAGAGCTACGTCCCATAAATTAGCATGGGAAGCAATCAATACATATTTCTTAGGATGAACAGAGAACTGTCTATATCTGCATGAGAAAGAAAGTGGAACCCATGTAGACTCTTGTAACAATTTCAGTGACATTAGGAAGTTCAAATTAAATGCAAAATAAATTATATATAATATTATATATAATATTTATTGTGTATTTTATATAATAATCCAAATGTAAAGAATGTGTGATTGATATGAGTAAATATGAAACATATATGTACTGTTATAAACAGTTAATTATTTTATATCAATTAAGGTTTATGTTTCATATATTTACTCATATCAATCACATTCTTTCTATTTGGATTATTATTTCAAGAAGCCTATACTCTGTGTGAGAGATCTTTTTTGAACTTTGGAACAAGGGAAGTTGGAGACATGATTTTCATTTGCATGTTCAGAAAATGCTGAAAAATTTACAGATTATGCAATAATTTCTCTGTTCATGAAACACTTGTACTTCAAAGTTTGTTTGATCCACAAACCATACAAGCAGCTAAACTTCAAAAAATACTAAGCCTAGACCCCAGAATGCAAAAGGCCTTGTCTGTTTCCCATATTTGGTGGTAGGGTATGTCACTGTGTATTTTTAAACTCCCACCAAATGGCCTTAATTTATCTTCAGGGGAGGTATAGGGAATGTCATGTTCCTGCTTGGATTAATGACTGAATATGGCAACAGGCCAGGATGCCACATGAATATTAAATAAATTATAGTACCACGCAGCGCAGTATGTGTGTGCTCTGTCTCATAGCATAAAAGTGGCCATGAAGTGTACAACTCTCTATGTTTTACACCATCTTCATTTATGTGGACACAAGTTTTTTTGATATAACTTCTAACTCCAGTTGGGCTCAGATTCCTTTCTTGCAGTGCATTCAGTAGAAATACTGTACTATTTACCGCTAGGTTTAATTTTTCTCTTGGCAAAATTATGAAGATTAATGCCATTTCCTTTTCTTTGGCTGGTATTTATTAGTTTTGAAATAGAATGAGAGAGTCATTTGACTTCACTCAGTAGACACGAGTGAGATGGTTAAAACAGACCTCAGCGCATCTCACAGTTAAAAGTGTTACTCATTTTAAAATACACCTTACAAGAATAGATTTTCTTTTGGCCCTTTTCCAGGTGTGTGGCTTGCAGATAACAGAAGAAATATTGAAGTGTGCTAGGGGGAGTTAATTGCCGTTGGGAATGGTTTTGAACCAGATTCAAAATGTTTAATATTTAACATGAAGGGCTGGCTGATGTTTAAAACAGGTGATTGTGTTCTTTGCATTTCAATTAAAGACATGTGTTCCTATCTTAATATAAAAACTTCAAATATCCAGAGCCTTTTACATGTAAAGGCAGGCTCCACCACCTGTAAATGAGATTTTTTTGTGTTTTTTTAATTATTTTTATTACTTGGCACAAATTTTAAGCAGGTGTATTTCATTAATAATTGGAAGAAGTTATGGTCCCATTCAGATACAGTGTACTTTGTTTCCAGCAGGATTAACAGTTCTGTGAAATACAGGGTAGGTATCCATGGCTATACATGGCACATATGTTATAGATAAATAGGCTGTGCTCACTTTGTAGTGCAGGGTTCTGTTTCTGAGAAGTAAAATTGTAGGCACACTCACTTCTATGAATGTAATTGTTCTGCAAATGTCTGATAAGAGATTTTCGAGATGTGGTGTGCAGAGCAGACCATATGAGGGTGGTCCATGGAGAATTGATTAAATCCATCACATTAATGTTATTATTTCCACCTGCAAATCCTGCAGGTCATTATAAAATAATAACATAATAATTTAAAAAGAAAATATTTTCGTTTTTTTTTTCAAGACATTGCTTATCCACTCATTGGTGGAAGCCTTCAAGTTAAAATATAGAAAAACAAAATATGGTCTTTTAGGAGGAATGAAAACTTTTATTTTAACATAGACATCTTTGGATGCAGTGAAGACTGTCTTATCTGTGTAAAGATCACACCTACTGGAGGAGAGAAAGATCAAAATAAAAAGGCATTGCTGCTATGTGTTAATTTTAGTGCACATCACAAACATTCTCTGGTATTTCCCGGATATACTGTTAGATAGAATGGTGTTAATATGAAAGAAAATGGAAGGAGAAATAGAAAAGAAGCTAAACAAACATGGAAAGATCATCAAGGGCGCAAGAGCAATGTAATTATTTCTGGTTACAGTACTTGACAAGCTGTAGACCGAGGACAGGTTTTGCCCTGTTTATTCACCAAGAGTAAATCTGTAGCCAAGTTGGTATTTATATCATGTACTACAGCTCAGATTCGAGCTCTTTGAACTGCAAAAAGAATTACAAACAACAGAGGCAGAACAGTTCTGATGCTCTTAGAAAAATCATTTGGCTGCCTACCTTTTATTTACAACTCTGGCCATAAAATGCCCCTGATGGAATTGAGTTAAAATGAAAAGTAAAATTAAAAAAAAAAAAAAGTCTGTTGTTCTTCTTCTTCTTCTTATATTTAAAATAACAAAAGAAGTAAAAAGAAAACAAGAATAGGTGTATTCCATGTGTTATTCTTTTTGTTAATTCTAAAAATGATAAATATAATATTTTAATTATCAAAATGGAAAACAATAAAAGTAGAAATGAAAGAATGAAAACCACTATTTTTTTTTCCTTTATACCTGAAAATCAGGTTTTATTTCCTTTTACCTATGATGCAAGTTAACAAAAATATTTAAGGAAAGAAATAAATCCAGTAATGCCATGGACATGGTTCATATTTGTGCTCAGAGCACATTTCTTCCTTTTCTTTATTTTACATGGTGCACCACTGATATAGCACTGTTAGAGCCAGAAGCACAATTACATCAGCATCTTAGGAAAAGCAGCAATATTTCTTTGACTTGTTTACCTTTTAGGAATATATTCTGCATGCCATGTCACGGTAAATATTCAGATACACTTCCCAGTCAATACCACATCGCAGCTCCCTTGTTTTCAAAATTATTCTGAGCAGGTATTGAAAGATTGAAAGCAGGAAAGGAGTGTGTTGCAACATTTTAAGGTGACAAAAGATGTAGTTTGTTTGTTTTTTGTGCTTGGTTTTTTTGGTGCTGTTGTTGTTTTTTGAAAGATTTTTGTGTTTTGTTTTTTTACTTTTTTTTCTTTTTTTTTTTTTGCACATGACTGTAGAACTGTTACTATCATCAGGGTGGCTTCTTCTGTGGGAAAGTTTCATGTAGCATGTGGACCTCAGAATGCTTTAGGCTGGAATTCTGAAATCTGGAGATACAGACGTACCATCTCGTGTTACTACCACAACCCAATAAAATAATATTCCCCGACTATTTGAGACTGCTGGATTCCCACATCTGCAAGTCACAGAGGCCAAAAAAGTATGAAGCATCTTTAGTAAAGAGAAGACAAATTGTTTATTTCACCTTTGTTTTTTCCTAAAATATAATGACATAAAATATTAGAAGTTAAAACTTTTTTTCTGTGACTTTTATAAATCACAAATCTAATTTGATCCCAGTACTAGCTCCTTATTTTTACCATAAATGTTGTTTTCATTTATTACAGAAGGTTTTATGTGTTAGGTTTTTCTTTTTTTTTTTTTTTAGTATATTCAGCTCCTTAAATTCAGCATTATATTCAGAGAGAGTACAACTGAAAGTGAAAGGATGAACCCTTCAAATAGTAATTTAAATAATTTGTAATATTGTTCAGTATCTTGTCAGAGTTGAGAAAAATGATTCACAATAAATAGTCAGCATCACTCCTTCATTCTAGTGATATGTATGTCAAATATTTTGCATAATGTATTCCACAGATTAGTTGAAATTAGGGAATAATTGGTTTTTTGCCACAACTAAAATAAGTGGCATTCTAGTGGTTAAAATCTTTATTCAATTACTGAAATCTTTGAGTTATGGTAATGATCTGTGTGGCACCCTTGAACATAATCTTATTCTGCAGAGAGAATCTGGTCTATGAAGATAAAATGCTGCACTTCAATATTTGTTGATCAGATGCTCACTTCTTTAAAGTAATGTTGGTCCTATTGACAAGGCCCATGTCACCTACAATCACTAGACTCATGCTGCATTCAGGGGCTTGAAGTTTTAGCTAAAAGAATTACTTCTTTTGAATTAGCTCAGGTTCCATCACTATCAACACACAATACCAGCAGCCTGTAGGGATGGTGGGTTTTTCTGCAGCTGCAAAGTACACTGACCTTGTTCCTCAGCATGGAACTCCAGTTAACGGAATTAAACTTAAGATTTATATATATATATATATATATATATATATATATATATTCTTTTTAATAAGAAAAAAAGAAGTCATAGTAAGAAGCTGATTGGAAGAATGAGTTTGGTGGCACGATCTCTATAAGTGTAAAGATATCAAAGAATCTACTTCAGGTATGGATGATTAATGATAAGCACTAATTGAAGTAAATTAAAGCATTAGCTCATATAGGTGTATGCATAAATTCTAAGTATCTAAGTACTGAAAGCCTTAATTTTAGAAAGTAGCTTTCAAGTCATAAGAGTAGCCACTTCAAAATATAGTTTGAGCTCATTAAATATTTTCTATGTACTTTTAGTAGTAGTAGTAGTTGAGTAGTAGTAGTGATAGTACTGCATTGAGAGCAGCCTCTAGTTCAGGCTACATAAAGAAAAAAATGTTGAAATTAGTTGCCTAAGTATAGCCAACGGGTTCTGTTTGATCTTGTCATATGCCATAAAAGATTGAAGATTTACACATGCGCTCCACAGACATGAGAGAGGCCTACAAGACACCCACGTCATTGTGGAGCATGACAGAAGGCTTGGAAGGAATTCAGGAGTGCTTCCTATGCCCCTGGACACATATTTGACAAAGTCAAACACTGCATGCCTGCAGGTCACCAGAAACTGGCCTTCGGTAGTGTGGATCTGCAACACACACTGCTGTGACTTAGCTAATGGTTTTGATTTGTAGTAACAAAGAAGTTTTTGAGTATAATTCAATTGTAGAAGACCTACATGTCTTCTGAATGGGACATGGGATTTTCCTCTACATGGACACTGAATGGGTAGTGCTTTGTATATTTAAATAAAAGTAGATGTGCAGTCCTACGTGTCTGCGGTCTTGCAGTTTTTTTATCCCACTACATGTTCTATGGTTTGGGTTAGTTGTGACAATGAGTGCCATGTCATAGCATGGCACATACAACCAGTATGCCATAATGTGGTACACAGTACCCAGAACCATTAAAATGGGATTGACTGCTGGATTTTCTATTGAAAACAAAACCAAGCAAATCCAGTCAAACTGACCAACCAACAACAAATAAAACCCCTCAGAACTAAAATGTACGTACCGCAGGGAGAGCATTCATGGGTCACACATGTTCTGAGCATCTTTCAACAAAGGCATATTAACAAAAAATTCTAGCCTCTCATCAGTGTAGTAATTCTACTGCAAAAATACATTAACTGCAGAGCTGATTTCCAATATGATTATTTTTCTCATGTCTGCTAATGCATTAGTGAAACTGCCTGGTTTGTCTTCTTACATCACTTAGATCATTCTCTAAGACCCCTTAAATAAATATGTAGTATAGGACAAGATAGAAATAGTGATATAGGTATGTGCATAAGTAAGCTTCTTTTTCTTTGGATCTAAATGTAACAAAACACTTTGTTCAAAATTACTGTTCCTAATTTCTGATGAGAAATATCTTGACATTGTTCTGGTTCTTTTTTTGACTGATGCTCTAAAAAAAAAAAAAATATTAAAGACACTTCTACCCCCCAAGTTCCCACAAGGGCCACAGAATGGTATTTCTTTTATGTTCTCTAAAAATCTACATAAAATAGTAAACAATTGTTCTTTAGTCAAACAATGTTATTAATATGCATAAGATCCTTCAGGCATTTGCAATTTCATCCACAGAGACTCTATTTTACCTTCAAAGCATGTAAATCTTTGTATTTCTTTCAAAAAAAAAAAAAGAAAATTAAAAGATTTTACTTGTTCAAAACCTGAAAAAGGACTTGTAATAAACCTCAGAAATAGAAAATAAAAAATCCTATATGAAAGAAGTAAAAGAAAATAAAATCTTCTTAAAGGAAAAGTTCTTCTCAGGGTCTTCCTCCTTCTACATATCCCCTCTGATCTGCAGTTTATAGCTCTGCAGCGTGAGGTCTGGTAAGACAGAAGTGATCTTCAAGAGTTACCTGACAGTGTCACAGAGGTCACTAATCAATATTTATAGGTAAAAGTATGTAGCTAACCAAAAAATAGTTAAAATTATAATTTTATTTACGTTTACTCAGTGTTCCATTAATTAAGAATATAAAATATTCAAGTCTAAAATAAAAGACATTCTAACAATATGGAAATGCTTAACTATCAGACTTATAGAATTTTGATATTTTTCTTGCAATTACAAGGAAATTGTCATGCACAAGACTGGATTGTTTACTTCTGTACTTCTGTTCCTCTAAAACAAACTCAATCTATTTTGTTGTGCGCTACTGGTTTCTCCAGTGTAATCACGTTGATAAAATTAGTTTTGCAAGGATAAGATCCATAATTTCTTGATGAAAAAAATAGTTATTTATAGGAAATACTGATTTAGGCTTCTGAGAGAAAATGACAACAGAGAACAGAGGAAACCATAAAACACTGCAAATGACCTTTTAAATGGAGTATGACTGAAATAAATACTTCTGTAAGTTAAAAACCATTGACATCTCACAAATGTGCAAGAGAGATAAGATAGTGTTATGAGGTAATCAGATGAGGTAATCACAAAGGACAAAGAATGAGTCAAGAAGCAAATTTTTCTCTTGTGCTGTCCTGAAAATTTGCCAGGCTAGGTCTTTGAACTCTGTAAGAGCAACTTCACTATTCTGAGTTTGTTCCGTCTCTGTTACACGATTAAGTGCAAATCAGGTTAGATTGTGCTCATGATTCTCTTCTAGGGTAACAAGGATTGTGAAAGGATTTGTCACTATGCAATATTATGAATGTCCAGTTTATAATGAGGATACTTCAAATTATTTATATGGGCTCAAGAAGATCCATCACAAAAGATCTGAGGTAATTTTCCATATCTCATTTTAGGATAAGCGATGGTTTGGACCAAATTCAACATCTTTAAGAAACACAGTGCTTTGACTGGTATGAACACAATAACTTTTCTGTAGAAGCTTGATGGGCCCACAATAGTACTTTTTGTTCAATACTCCTGTGTTCAGTTTGGTATTCCCACAGAAATCTGGGGTAGATGAGGGGGATTTGTGTCCGGGTCACACATTTTGCAATCTTACAATAAAAATTACAGGCAGCTCCATGCAATTCAAAGAGTTCTGTGTTCTGTCTTATTAAATGTTTATCACAGCACTGGTTTCTTTGTATGAAATTAACTTAGAAAATATTTCTTAATTACCCTTATTCTCAGTGTGGGAACATAGATTATATCTGACTTGAAATGAAAGAAATCATTTGTTTGCCCTTACTGATGAAAAGTTATCTCTTGAATTTGCATTGCTAGCATGCTCATTTGGCTTCTATTGTATACAAGGAAATAATTTCACTTTTTTCTCTGTGAAGCTGGGGTTTTCAGAGCATGCATTAGATTACATACTGAAACATACAAAAATATTTGACTAAAATCTGTATGAGTGCATAAGTAATACCTTTCAAATTTTCAGTTAGTAATAATTTTATACAAAAGCTGTAACAAAAATACTGGACAATTGCAGGCAGAAAGGAGTTATTAAAACTGGAGTAATGCCTATGGCTTTCCTAATAACTTCTAGATGGGAAAATTTCATAAATTAAAACCCAAACAAGCAAACTCTAGGGACTGAGCTGGAGTATCACTGTCCCTTGAAGTGAAGAGTCAGTGACACGAGTTGTTGGGCACGGCTTTTCTATTGCTTCTCCAGAGCCCAGCAGAAATGGTGGCTCCCCATAGGGGCCCAAAGTTCCAGCAGGTCAGCCAAAGGGCACCAGGGCAGCCTGGGCACAGGGATGGGCTGAGTCTGGCCTGGGACATGCACCCACAAGTGATCTGACTCAGCAGAATCCTGGCTGGGCAGGACAGGGCTGCGGGAAGCTGGAGAGCAACTCTGCTACAGCATCACTGGGGCAGGGGATGATGAATTTGGGGGCTGAAATAGAGTCCTTGGACCCAGACAGGGAGTCCTGGGGAAGTCTGAACAGGGAGGGCAATTACAGAATTGTGGGCTGTTTGAAGTTGGAGGGGACCGTTGGCGGTCATCTCGTTCAACCTCCTGCTCAAGCGCGGTCACCTCCTGCAGTATGTCCTGAACCATGTCTAGACAGTTTTTGAAGATCACCAGGGTCTGTAACCTGTCCCAGTGCTTAGTCACTCTAACAGTAAAAAAAAAAACACACCACATTTCTTGATGTTCACAGGGAGCCTCCTGTTCTTCAAGGTGTGCCAATTGCCTCTGGCCTTGTCCCTATGAACCTCTGAAAATAGTCTGGCTCCATGGTCTTTGCAGTTGATTTTTCTTTCCTTTCATTCTGAATTCAGAAATGAAAGTTTCATTCTACTTGGAACTAATATTTTAACATTCTTGAATTCTGGAACTAGTGTTTCACCATTACTGAATTTTAACCTTACACAACCCAAGGTGATGTAACAACTTGAAGTATTGCAATGAACAGGTTTCCATTGTAGGCTTTAGCATCTTATATGCTAAGTGTAAGATGTGGATAGATCTAGGGGTTTTTTTGTCTCATCTTTCAGAAGTGAATCAAAATATTTAATTATTCAAGCAGTATCACTCTCAGACTCCCTCAAACTCCATTGCCACCTTTGCTTTTCTTTTCCTTTCATATCTCACATATTGCCAAAGTGTGTTACCTCTGCCTGCTGGATATAATTTTTCCTTTTATTTGTGATTTTCACACATAGAATTTTTGATAAGTCTAGTCATTTTTGTATCATCTCCTCATCTGAACTCTTTATTTCTCACTACTTTCATCCTACTGATGTCAGTCTTATGAAAAAGATACTGTCACATTTAAAGCTACCATAATTAGAATGTTCAGATCAGCGAGGGAGATGAAAAACATATTTTCAAAGTAACACGAAGGAGTTCACATCTCACCAGGGAAAATGGTGAATCTTTCTCATTTTAGTTTTAACAAGAAAACAGCCATTAAAAAAGAACCAGAAAAAAGTTTAAGAAAATAATATATTTCATAGCAATGAGTATTAAACATGAACCTATATTTTTATGCTGCCAAGAAACTTCACTATGTTTTCTCATCTCAGCAGGTACACTTCTGAATTGGATTCACTTAACACGGTGGATGAGAAGGAACAAGAGTGTAGTCTGTGAAGAGAGGCCAGGGATTTCCCATGTTAGATGCAGCTGCATCCAGATGGATCCAGCAGGCTCACCACGGAATGCAGCTGAGACCCTCAGCCAAGATGGTGGTGCTTGCTATAAAACATATTTGAGAAAAAACAAAGAATGCTACCCAGCAGCTGTGAGAGAGAGGGATGATAAACAAATTTGAAACAATCCTGCAGACACCTTGACCAGAGAAGCATGGGGAAGAGGTACTCCAGGTACTGGAGCAGAGCTTCCCTTGCAGCTCATGCAAAAGTGTACACTGGAGCAGGTTTTCCCCATGCAATCTGTGGGGAGGATCATGTTGGAGCAGATATCACCCTGCAGCCCATTGAGGACCTCACGCTGCAGTAGATGGACATGTCCCCAGGGAAGATGCAGCCCAAGGAGACCCCACGTCATAACGAGCCTCTGCCAGGGCCATGCTCATGGACAGGAGCTTGTGCATGGCTCTCTGGCAGGACCTGCGACCCCGTAGAAAACCCACATTGGATCAATCTGTTCCCAAAGGACTGTAACCCACATTGGAGCAGGCCTTGAAGAAATGCAGCCTGTGGAAAGGATGCCTGTCAGCAAAGGGCCATCTCCTATGGGAGGAGTCCCACACCAGAGTAGAGGAGAGCATGAAGGGCAAGGAGCAACAGAGCAATTTTTTTTTTACTGCAATTCCCATTTTCCATCCTCCTTGCACCACTCCAGATGGGTAGTTAGGAGGTTGAAGAAATATGAATGAAGGAGTAAAATTGAGCCTGAAATAAAGAGGATGGGGACAGAGGAAAGTGGTTTTATTTCTGTCTCTTTTTCTATTTTTTTCCTAGCCATCTTACTGTGGTTTTAGTTAACAGTGAATGAAATTGGTCTTTCCCAAGTTGAGTCTGATTTGCTACAAGGTTTTGAGCAATCTGGTCTAAAGGAAGGTTGGAACTAGGTAATCTTTACCTAGGTAATCTTTAACTAGGTAATCTTTAACTGGGTAATCTTCCTTTCCAATCTAGGCCATTTTATGATTCTGTGATATATATATTATGTTCTATTACCTCATAGTCTTACAACTGAACAATATTTAAAACTTAATTAAGGTTGCTTCTTTAACATATTTAAATCAAAATGTGAAATGCAAGCCTAATGCAGATGTAAATGAAGACTCAGAAAAATTATGTCATTGTGTTTTCTTGTGACTTTAGCTACTTTCCAGTTAGGTATTTAACTGCATCTATATTCTTAGGCTCTGCACAACACAGTAGCTGGAGGAATGAATTGTGAAATCATGGAGGCTGTAGGATTGTTTTCTAATTGATTTCTAGAGGAGATATTTATGTGGGCATTGTGAATATGAAAGTTTTAGCTGACATAAGAATTAGTGAGAACCTCCGAAGACTCCTTTAAAAAAATATTGTCCATAGTAGGTAAAGTCTTACAAAAAGAGGTTATAGAAATCAGCATGTTTGGGATACATCTTGAATATTAAAGGGCACTCTGTTTAGGGAAAAGAAATCAACCTAAATATGTCACATCTCTTTTGCTTTTTTCTTCTCTTGTTTCTTATTAACAAAGGCATTTTTATGGAAGCAGATATTTATTTTATAAAAATTCATCTGCTGCTTCTCTTTATTCCTCCAGCTGAAGTCATAGTCCTCTGACATCATGAACATTGTCAGAAAATCTCATGTTGATGTCACAGAAGTGGCCCCAAGTAGACACAAAGAAAAGAAGTTCTTCTTTGTAATTAAAGTTTGCTTAATTCTAGCCATATTAAAAAAAAAAATAGAAAAAAGAAAAAAAGTGAAAGAAAGAAAGATAGATAATAAATCCACAGCATCTCTGAGAAACTGCTCTGGGTTGTTTCACTGGTTTTAACCAATTTTCTTATTTCCCTCATTGTGTCTGAAATCACAAAGTTAGAAAAAATTTTGTATATTAAATATTAGAAGTTTCTACACTCTTATCTAGATTAGATCTTGCTTCAAATATGTTATTGCAAACACTACTTTCCCTATTTTCTGACTAAAAAGGAAGATAACCTGAGGCTTATCAGAAATAAGAACAATTATATTTCCTTTCAAGTATCTTATAATGGTGTTTTTCATGAATGTGTATTTCCCCTTTGTAATCACATTTGAACAATATTTCAAATTATAATTTAGCGACAGACATGAAGGGACAGAAGGAGGAAGGGAGAAAGGAG
>JAXCLO010000001.1:69879332-69904162 GCA_035583995.1 Arremon aurantiirostris
AGGAAGGAAGGAAGGAAGGAAGGAAGGAAGGAAGGAAGGAAGGAAGGAAGGAAGGAAGGAAGGAAGGAAGGAAGGTGAATGGTCCTGAAAACCAATAATAGAAATCAGCAGATAATCTGACTTTTTAAAAATTTGTTTCATCTAGACAAAAATGGCAGATTCTAAATTAAAGATATTATGCTTTAATGTTCTTAACATCATATGTCAGCTATTGAGGTGTTCTGCCAATTTTGGCTGGTGTAGAGTTAATTTTCTTTGTTTAAAGTTATGGCATTATTTAAAATATATATGTTTTAAAACAAAATTAGATATCTGGGCCATAAACTGTATGGCATTAAAGTGAAAAATTGACCTTTGTATTTTGCAAAATATTCTTCAGAATCACATATACAATAAGAAAGAAAAACTTTTTAAAATGTCATTAATGTTCCTGAGCTGATGGCAAAATTTTACCTTATGCTGCCTTATCCAGGTCAAACAGAAAGACCTGAAATGTGAACAACGAAATAAACAATGAATTCAATTAACAGAATTGTAGATTAAGGACTAAAATATTGCTCTCTTTAGTGAAAATAAGGTAATCTTTGCATCTGCAGCAGCGCAGTGCAGGATATCAGAGCAATCAATTCCATGTAGCAGATTCTGACGCAGTGTAATTAGCTATTTTTTGTCATAGCCTTCTGTAGCCTTATTAAGCCTTACTTCAAAGACAAGTATGCCTATGCTATCAGTTGTGGGAAGCTTCATGTAATTGTGCTACAAAATTCTTTTATCATTGATTATTCATTAGTGCATGCAGCCCTGGCCCCTCTAATGTTATTTTGTTGTGGTACTTTTCAAGGCATCTGCTCTCCAACACTGTCAAGTGGCTGCCAGTAGGAGATGCTCTGAACAAACTGAAACTTGGTCATGAATTCTATATAAATATAGGGGAGCTCCTATTAATTTGATGCCAATATAACTCTTCATTTACATCGTTTGACAAGCATTTAGTAACATCGGTGTTGTGGATTAACCTAGGCAAGTAGCTAAGCATTTCAAATTTCATCCTCCTTAAAGTGGGATGGGAAAAGGGATCAGAAGGGTGAAAGCGAGAAAAGCATGGGTTGAGATAAAGTTAAACAGGTGAAGTAAAAACTTCCTATACAAGTAAAGCATAACAAGGAATGCATTCTCCTCTGCCCATGAGCGGGTGTTCAGACAAATCCAGGAAGGCAGGGCGGTAACACTTGTAATGGTAACTTGAGAAGACAAAACACCACCACTTAGACCATCCCCCCATCCTCCTTTGCCCCACTTTATACACTGAGCATGATGTCATATATATATAAAGGTATTTGGAATATCCCTTTGGTCAGTTTGAGTCACCAGGCCTGACTCTGTCCCCTTCCAGCTTCTTGTGCAGTCTGAGCCTCCTCGCTGGTGCAGTGAGAGGAGAGGCAGAAAGGGCTTTGGTTCTGTGTAAGCACAGTTCAGCAAAAGCCAAATCTTCCAATATTATGGGAAAATCCAGAATTCTTAAAATTCTTAAAATCAGAACATTGTATTTTGTTGAATATTTAAACTTTTATCTGAGGTCTGACTTGGGTCATCGTTATCCTAGCAGAAAGGATTCTCTTCTTCTCAGTCAGACCAAAAAACCTGAGCAAAATACTGTTTGACTGTGAGCAACATATCTGCATTGTTCAATGACATGAAGGAAGGATGAATTCTTACTGACAAAGGTGTCCAACACTCTATTAAAGGCACTTAAGCTACTGCATCATAGCTTTAGTGATGTAGCTTGCTTAGTTAAGAATAACAATAAAAGCTATTATGTACTCTCTTCTTTAAAAAATAAAATAATTTTAGTGGCTAATTCCCACTTTTGACTGAATTAAAAGCTATTTACAAATGTTTCTGTTATTCTCTTGATGTTCATATAATTTCAGAGATGAAATGGTTTCATGAATTATAGGAGGAAAAACCTACATTTTCTTGTGGGTTAAAGGTCCTTTAGCTTTATATTTATTAGTTGGCAAATTCTTGAAGTGTTTCTACAAAACAAGATATGTTTATGCTTCCACTATACTTCAGCCGTCTTGTTCTATAAAATTTTCTATCATCACTTAAAAAGAGCAGGAAATGGTTTGCTTATATAATGTTTTCAAAAATAGCTTTTCAATCAACTATTTAATTGATTTACTTTATGATTCATTCATATGTTAAAAGATAAAAATCTCTGAACTTGATCACTTAGTCTGGTGATAAGGTTAGGGGAAAAAAAAAAAAAGACAAACACTAAACCTTGAATAATAATTCTATTAGCAGTCAAAGACTCATTAAAAAAAAAATTCCCAGAAAAAATTTTAGAGCAAGTTTGCGGTTACTTAAAAAAATACCATTTTTAAGAATTTATTTTTATTTGTTTTAATTTAGCTAATGACTTCTCATTTAACTTTTTGATGTTTGACAGACTTTAATGATGAAATAAAAAAGTGAATGAAAATAGTGAGAAACAGACAAGATTTCCAAACAAGAGTTCACTGTTATATCAAAATTGATATCAATAAGTAATAAAGGCTGATGGTAGATTTTTAATAGGTAAATGTATATATAAAACTATTTTGCCATCATTCTCATAAATAATTTTATTTAAAAATATGTGAATTTCTGAAAGAGTGAGAGATAGTAATGCTTAAATTCAGGGGCTGTGTTATGAAATCATTGGATTGAGTACTGGTTGTGATAACTTTTAGATCTGTGACCAAAGCCGATTTACTCAAAAACTGAATTTAATGATTATTTCTTTTAAAATATCAATTTTAAAATTATAGCTGCAATCACGATCATTTTCTGCTTGTCTTTGATGAATAATGGATAGATTTTACTCTCTTTGTGTTTGTGTTTCACTCTTGTCTTGTGCAATGTCCTGGATCTAAGGCCTTAGGCTCTTAAAATTATGACATTGTTTCACTTATGCATGCTTCCACAGGAAAAAAACTACATCTTCATTAATCTTAGCTAAGACCTAAAAAGAAAATTCTAAAGCTATATGCCCTCCTTAATACATTCAGAGTTTATACTTATGAATTTTAATCTGGATTACATAGGATTAAAATGAAGGAGTAGAGGTATTAATTAGATTTTTGATATAGCTGTTGGATTTTCTTCCTGGTAATTGAACATTGCTTTGCAATCCTTCAGGTTAATTACATTCTTCATATCTTATATTTTCATAAAATAAACAGCTGAAGGATTTTCCCCAAAATGTTCCTCTGTATATTTATGAAAAACCCAGCTGCAAATAAGGAAAATTACGTCCACAGTAAAAGTAAATACAAGGCAAAACACGGTTAACAGTCAAACTCCATCTATATTTCTAGCTGCACTAAATTCAGCTGAAAATACAATAGTGTTTGAAATTGTAATGTGACAGAAATCCATTGGGCTGTGTTTCACTTACCTGTTTTCAAGAGGCTTGTAAGTTCTTGGCAGCTGTTCGTGCAGGTTTACTCTGAACCAGATGATGAACATCTGTGGGCCTGACAGTAACAGCATTTCTGCTGCTGATTGAAATGTGGAAGATGCACCTTCTATAAACAGAATAGCAAAAAGGGATGGATACTTCACATATGAGACACAGTGGCAGGAAATTTAAAATAATTTTTGAGGAACTAGGGTTTATTATTTGCTTTTTAAACTTTAGCTTTGAAGGATTCAAATTACCAGATAATATCCTGACTTACTTATCCCTGAGAAACACCAATGACATTCAAGCAACAGACTAATTTTAGTATATGCATGTATTCAAATAAGTGCTTGTATATATAGAATAAGTCAACATGCATAGGAATGACACTTCTTTTTGCTGGATTTTTTACTCTGATACATTTTAACAGAAGGTTATTAATTGGATTGAATATGAGATATGTATACAATATTCTAGGAACTCTGAATAACTTTGTCAGGATTTCAACCAAATCCAACCAGAATGAGCACATATATGCACAAGGCAAGTTAACACAAAAAATATTGATCTATACACAAAATGCTTTAGCTCAAAGTTCACCTAATAATACAGAAGAATATTAATTTCCAAAATAAAGATAATTTGTATAAAATGTACTTGAATTCACATGAAAATTCTGAGTCTTTCTCCTTAGAGATACTCAGAAACCATCTAGGCATGATTTAACTAGAAAGATTTCTTGGAGAAACAATCCTGACATATTTTGACATCTCCATGACATGCTAAGTGATTCTTTAAATGGAATGAGTCACTAATTGTATTATTTTACTTACACATTATCTTTCTGTCTTAACTAATTAAAAATGTTGCTCTACAGAATACTTTATAAATACATTTTGGAGTTATTAATACAATAAAGTATCTATTTATTTTTATATATATTATCCTGAGCACTTTCCAAAATCACAACTGAAAAAAGATCCAATACACAGACTGCAATAATTTAGTAGAAGGGGCTTATTTTTCTGCATTGTACAATGAGAGGGAAAATGGAAGGACACATTAGTGAATCACTGTGACATAATAAGCACTGGCTTTTGCCAAAGTGATCTGTCATTCATATATAACTTTTATATTTGTTCTTTTCTTCTTAAGCTAGTGTATGATTTCTCTAGGTTTTGATATATATTTGTAGATTATCATCATAGTTCATAGTTGCCTCTGATGAGTATTTAAGAGATGTTGGAGAGAATTTTTAGCACTGCATACCCTTGAGATTCATGATGCTTCTATTATAGCAATTCATTTTCAGCTGCTTATGAATTAGTTTTCCTAGCTCTCTCCCATACCATAAGGATTTTTGAAAAAAAATTTAAAACCAAAATGTTCTACACCCATTCTTTCTTTCTGATACTTATGTATAAATTGAATTTTAGAAAATAGAAGGACATTATTTGGCAGCTCATACGTTTCAAAACTTGGAACCATGACTGGAAATTTTTCAATATTTCTGAAGAGTAGTTGCTATTTACAGTTCCCGTGAATTTTATCCTGATTGGGTTGACATATTCTTAGCTGTTAGTTACACAGCTCTGTCTGACCTCTCAGATCTTCTACAGACAGTGTGGACTGCAAATGCTTCGCCCTACTGAGTAACCAGGTCGATTCTCTTCTACAAAGTTTTTCTGATGGGAGAAATAGCTCTTCTCTGTCTCTCCTAAGAATCATAGACTATGAGGCCCAGAAGCAGACATTTAAAAGTTTGGAATAATAAGAAAAAGAGAGAAATAAAGATTCCAGGAGAATGAACATCTAGAAAAATAAAAGAAAATCGAACCCAAATCAAATTAAACCCACAGTTGGTTGGGATAGGATATAATTTTGAGGAGACTAGTGGGAAAAAGAGCAAAAGAAAATTGATTCAGCTGGTCAAAGAAATTACCTCAGACACCAGTGAAAGAAAAGTTTGCTGAAGTCACAGCACATAGTAGTCTACAAATCCTCAACTATTACAGAACTGTATTGGACCCCGCATTTTCCAGTTGCTCAGATCTGAGAAGCATCACCAAATCGAGAAGGACCAAGGAGAATTATTATTTAAGAGGCCAAAACGGATAGGGGTTATCTGCACACTGCTAAAGCTGCCACAAAGTCACCTTTAGTCAGAGTGGCAACATCTAAATGAAAATTGTCAAGAAGTGTGCTACATTTCAGTATTAGAAGAGGACATGTTATTTTTATGGTGTAGATATATAAATTAAATTTCATTTGATTTAGAAACTTCTAGTGATGATTAAATGCTATCTATAAACACCCAGAGATATATTTGCATTTTATTTGTGAAATTCTATGAAAGTCTTTGAATTAATGTGGACCACTGGTTCCCTCATTTATTTTCATGGTGTGCTTCAAATTCAGGATTGAGATAAGTTCTTTGATCTTTTGCTACCCAAAGAAACAAAACCAGTACATCTGTGACCTCACTTTCTTTAGTGTCTGTAATATGGAATAGAAGCGAGAACTCAATATTAAATCCATAACTGCACTGAGGTAATGGAGAATCAAGTCTGACACCTTCTAGTGAAATAAAAAAAAAAGGTGGAAATTCATATTTTAGTTAAAAATTTCCATTCTTATAGATTTCTAGGAGTGATTGGCTTAAAAAGATTTGTACGAGAAGAGGGAAATGTTATTTGAAATGAGTGAAACAGAAAAGAAACATGTAGAAACTCAACAGATGTGTATAAATACACATGAACACACACACATATTCACATTAAAAAATAAATTGTGAGATTGCACCTATATTGTGAGCATTGCTTTTTCCCACTTCTTAAGGTCAACTATGGAAAGTCTGAAAGATGGTAGGTCTGATAGCAGCTGAATTTCAATGACTGTATTGATATTCTCCTATGAAAACAATGCTTTTTATATGCATGAAACTTCATGAGAAACTGAATACAGAAAATTCAAATACAGCTACAGAAGCATCAGCAATTTAGTCACATATGTATGCGTGGGAAATTCTTGCAATTACTGAACTGGTCGTGCTATTGTAATCATTAAATATATTTACAACACTTAACATTCTTAAGAATCTCTTATTATTTACTACTGCTGGCCTCATTATACAGTAAAATTACACTGAACTTAGAATTAAAATATAATTCAATGTTTACACCCACAGATCTTGAAGATTTCTGAGAAGTTTTGTCTGACACCAAACTTTTTCAAAGAGAATCTTTATAACTAGCTAAAAAGTAAATAGGAAATAAGATGAAGGATGAATGACTTTCAGGAAGAATTTATTCAGTGAAAGGGTGGTTAAGCATTGGAACAGGCTGCCAAGGGAAGTGTAGGAGTCATCATCTCTGAAATTGTTTAGGAAGCAGCTGGACATGACAGCGGAACACTTTAGTTGACATGGTGTTGTTGAGTCAAAGGTTGGACTCAATGATCCTGGAGGTCTTTTACAACCTTAATGATTTAATTTTGTGTGAGTTTTCTCCCTATACTTGCAAAGATTACTATCCAAAAACCCTGTGGGTTTTTTTGAAAGATATAATATAGAAAAAAATTATTGTATGTATCCATATATAATTATTCCTCTAATAGTTTTGCTTTCTATGCCAGATAAAAATACAGTACTGATGTAGTGCTACCCTTCGGGAACGGTCAAACACTTTGTCTCAAATGATTTGTTGAATTTCATAAAATGAAAGTGGGTGACATTGAGAAATGCCTATTATTCCTTTGACATTGTGCTGACGTTTTTCTCACATTCTTAGCTAACAACATTTTTAATCTATGATAAGAGAAGGCATATGAATTATGAAATTAGGTATTATTCCTTCATTCTGCATCCCAAGCTCCTTATGATGCCAGCATATTACTGTTCAAGTAGCTTTACTGTTTCATTACACAGAACCAATTTCTGACCAAAGTTAAATACTAAAAAAATGCTAATGCTTTTGACAATGCATGAAAACTTTAGTAAAAATCTGTAGCTAAAAACAAAACTAGCAAACAGGATACTACATCAAGTCTTTCTTACAAGAGTCAAAAACCTTTGCCATATGGTGCTGTAATAAATGAATAGTAGAATATCAACTAGCTAGGAATAGGAAAAAAAATTAGTATATCAATTTTAAAATAAGCAACTACAAGCTCATTGTATAGAGTATTTCTTTTTTAATTACTAAAACAAAACTTTTTATTAGTATGTCTAGACCCAGAACAAGAAACAACAGAGGAGACATAAGAATAATTGATTTAAAGATGTGGAAAATTGAATTATTTTCCCAAAATAGGAAATGTAATACCTGCTATATAACTTCTGCAGAATAATCTCTCAGCAGAAAATGGTTCAAAAGCCTAAGAAACCTTTTTAGTTGTCTTCATACATTTTCTGTCCACAAGTGTAATGACAAGAAACCCTCAAATCAAATGAACCAACCAAATGAACAAAAAAACCTCTGAAAAAGAACCAACCAGATGGAAAATTACTAATATCTTATCTCTTGGAAGAGTAACATTATTAAAGCTTTTAATTCTTATGTCACTGCCTATAAGGCTTCACCTTTGAACAATAATTTAGTAAAAATATAGGTATTTCATGTCCAACCTCTGAATTCAGATCTTCTTCATTTACCTTAACTGATGAAGTTAAGGTTCAAGTTTTGAAAGTTCTTCTGAAGATGCCACCAACAAGCAACAAGACAGACCTCTAAACAGAATTTGCAACAAAACAAGATTAATTAGAAACTCAAATAATGGAAAATTTGTTAGTCTTACAGTTTTACACAGTATCAGATAAATAGACCTCTGTATATTGGAGTTTACATGGAATTTGTCTAAAGTTTTCAGGAAGAAGAAAATCATAGTTAATTATTCTCTAATAAAATTTATTCAGAGTGATGGGGTACATATTGATAAGGTTTTCATGTATCTAAAAGGAAATCCATTTCTACACTTCAACAACTTGATTCCCAATGAGGCACTGCAGCCTGCTTGAGCAGTGCATTCACTCATTGCTGAATGGTGAGAAAACCAGACAGACTTTTCCATGCTTAAGCTGCACATTTTTGATAACATTTTCCATGTAAAAATATGTCTGTCAAAGTGTTTCTGGTCACTTCTTGGGGTATTTTTCCTTCTTTCTGAATTGCCTGACATTTTCTCAATTGGAAGGCAAATTTGCAAAGGATTTGTCTTGGCTTTTTGCCTGTAAAAATGGGACTGAAAAGAGCTGAATGTTGATGTGAAATGCGACTTGTCTACATATCGTGCAGCAAAATGTTTTTCAGCTCTCTGCCGTGTAGCCCAGAGCTTAAATTTCCAGGAGTTGCATGCGTAGTTGCTGTATATCTCTTCCAAATCATCTCAGAAACCCTGGAATCTATGTGTTTCCAAAATTGGTGACAGGGATCTAGACAGGTTTACTAGATCTTGATTAGAAATCAAGGAATTGCCAGGATAAATCTATGTTGAAAAATAACTATTTTAGTGTTCACTTCTGGGTCTTGGTCCCTTGCTCACGAGCACTGAATAAATATTAGCTCTTTTCTGGGTCTCTTGCACTTTACTGAAAACAAAACAGAACAGCAAGCATAATAAAGGTGAGATGGTTTATACTGGGATACTACAGAGATTTCACTGCCTCTCCCATTAAAGTCTCTTAAATTATCACACAGTGCTTTAGACCCTTAGCAATTCTCCCTTCATCCAACATATCAGCACTTTCAAGCTAATAAAATATTAGCCCAATGGGCTGCAAAAATACCTTTGCATTGTTCCAGGGATTTGAAACAGTAAAGAACAGAAAACAGTTATTCAGATTTAGGGCCATGAAGACCATTTGTAGAAAACAGAGGTGTTCCATGGGAAAATAAAATATAATGTGGATAAAAAATGTTTGTTCTAGTCTTGAAGAGATTCAGAACTCTTTAGAGTTTGGAAGAATACAAGCCTGGAGTCTGAGAGAAATCTGGTTTTCCACCATCACATCTATTAAGGGTTTCAGAGCCATTGCTACAGAGATCTTCTCGTTACAAATTTAGACAAGTTCTGTCCTCCTTGTTGCCCAATGCTGCAAATATGCTGGGAAAATAATATTGAAAAAACAACAACAACAACAACAATAAAACTAAGCTGATTTTATTTAGCATTTTTCATTATAATCTTTCGTTTAGGGTGCATGTGCCGAAAAAGCTAATTTATCTCATAGACTAGTTTTAGTAACTTGTCAGAAAACATCTAAATCACAAACTGGATAGAAATTCTTTTTGTCTGTTCTCTAAACTCACATTAGCTGAATTACCTTTAAAAATGCATGTCTAAACATCATTGTCTGAATACAAGCTCTCAATTAGTTTCCTTAAAGCTTTTCAGTTTGGAAAATATTTAAAAGCACTTAAAGAAATAAAGACAGTCTTCTTTACATCAATAGCTAAGAAGATTTGTGGTTTCAAGCATTTGTCCTTTCGACTAGACATTTGATTCCTTTTGTTATGTGCTACAATATGGATTTCCCATAGATGGAGGCTCAGGTTTACCTAGTATATCTGGCTTCTTTGTAGGAAAATGTGTGTTTTTCTTCCCCTAGTCATGATTTAGGTCACTCCAGCATCTCAAACAGTATCTGACACTTTGTTTGTTTCCAGTCAAACTCAAAGAGATTAGGAATTAGGCTTACTTTTAATTACATGAAGCAGTCAAGAAAGGATGCCTTGCAATAACCCAATTTCAGTCCTGATCAGAGACAGTATTACTTTAAAAAGTGTTTGGAAAGGTGATAATTGTTAAAGGACTGAGAAACAAATATCCATAGGATTTGGCTGGCACGAAAAAAAATGTGTACTGGGCATGCAGTATGGGACAAATAATACACTACAGGAAAGAAGCCAGGAAACTGGAAGTAGAATAGTTATGAAATGGCTGGACTACAAAGATGGTGAGTCTGCATTATAAAAAAAATCAGTGATGAGAATATGGAAAAAACAGATGGTAAATGCTGTCATATTCTCCTTTTTTTTTTTTTTTTTCCAGTGCAAGTGGGCACACAAGTGAAACAAGAGCTGGAACAGGTTATAAAATTACAGTTTTAATTGGTCCAAGTAGGATGAATCCACCTAATGTTTATGATTCTATTCATTTACATGCAGTGAACTAGACTTTAACTTTGTGCAAGTTTTAAAAAATATGTTACTCTTCTTTTTTTAAACTACTGTACATCCCACTCTTTTTGTGCATACATTTTACACTCAAAGTGGCTTTCATTAATTTCTGGACAAAAGAAGATAATAAACCACTGAAAGATAACAAGAACAAAGGTACAGAGAACTGCAAGAAATTTTTATTTCCTTTAACTTTCTTTTTATATTTTAAAATTTGTCTCCCCTTTATTGCTGGGGTTTTTTCTTCTTTCCTCACAACCAAATCAGTCTGATTTTCAGGAATCTTTTCAGTTGGGAATACATGATGACTTAAGTCACTGTCTATTGCTACTGTGCAATTTCTATCCATTTCACAGAATAATTTAGTTTGGACGGAACCTCTTGAGATCACCCACTCCAATCATCCCACCCCTGCCAGCAGGTTCAGCTAGACTAGGTTTCCCAGGACTGTGTTCAGTCAAGCTTTGAATATCCCTGATGCTTGTGGAAGTGTAATTCTGTGTGCCAAGAACACAAAATTCACCCATCCATCAAATGTGTAACGACCCATCTTTGCACAGAAATAATGACTTACAATGTAGTAGCAGAACTGCAGAGTGCTGGAGGTTTTATAGGAGTCCAGCAAAAAAGAAACTTTCCAGCACACAGGAATTAAGCTTAAGAGTTTTTGTTGGGAATTTTTTGTAGGTTGTTATTTCTACTTGAAGAAAAGTATATCAGGTTAATTTTTAATTTTTTTTTTAATGCTTCAGCGAGATAATAAGGCTTTCACTGTCCCTGTGATAGCAAAGCCAACCAAATATATGAAACAAAACCAAAACCATACCTCTTAGATATAATTACCTCTTTGGGATTTTCACTGGCTTGTATTTTTAATGAAAAATAAATTTCATCATTAGGAAATATGAGAATTTTCTATATTAATAAACTGACTGGTATTCTTTATTCAGTTAGGGGTATAAATCTAATATTTATACATGGAAGTAACTTTTGGAGGAAGTCAGGGAAATATGAACCAGGAAAGACAACTTTCTATCTAAATTCATACAATAGCTAAAGAGGTAATAACTCACATTTGTGCAACTAATTACCAAGGAAAATTCTTTTATTTTTTTCCTGGATAAAATTTAAGTAGTTTAAAATTGAGGCTGAAAAATAATGTTATAAAGACTTTTTTTAGAAGAGGTTTTATACATCAACAACTATAATAATAGGAACCAATTATTTGTGTATCTCACATGATTTTGATGGCTTAAAAAACTCAAAAATGTATACTAGTCAAAACAACTGCCACTGGGATGCAATAAACATCAAAATAGTTAGAAAAATGCAAATCTTCTTCAAAAAAGGGCTAAAAAATATGAAAACAAGCTCATGAATTAGAATGGTTTTGTTTTTATAACCTATTACCACATGCTTTTATGATTGTCACTTTCTTTTGTGAAATACATATAGTAGTTATCTTTTCAATAAATAAGAGTAACTAGTTTCCATATAATCAAGAAATATTATTTTTAGCCATTCTTAACACACAGTCTATGAGATAGCTCATTTTAGAACTTCTCTATATATTCTTCACCCTTCTGAAATCTTCACCTCCAGTTAAAATCTATTTTAGGATATTAAAAAAAAGCCAAAAACAGTACTGGGTAATTTACATTTGAGGCTGGTGTTTTTCCTGTCAGCATGAATAGCTGCACAAATGTCACCAGTAAATGTTTTTTTCTGTCTCAGCCCAATCACATAAATGACAATCTCTTTGGGTTTTCCATGGTATTTATTAATAATATTTCTTAACTTAAAAATTATCACTAGCAAATCCTTTTAAAAGAGTTTCCATCAATCTGCCCAGGTGATTTCTTAGCCCCAGAAGAAAAGACTTACAGATGATGACTTCTACTGGAATTATACTCAAATTTAGCAGTTAAACATATTTCCTGCAACTTGTTTTAGATTTTCTGTTCTGAATGAACAGGCACTAAATCACATCACTCTACAGGTGATAAAAACACTCTTTCTCCTGTTCCATAAAATATCTGTATAAACTCTTCAATAGTTACCCCACCTGAGAGTCATAATTATAGAGAAAGCAGAAAAATGCTTACTAAATAAAAGCAGTTTCAGTTACAAAGAAAATAAACTGTGATGACAAGGTATGCTATTTTCTAAACAGCTTTCTAAACCCAAAGATATGATACTGCTGTGATGGAATCACTAGCCCTGAGTGAACTCACATTTTTTTGCTGATTATAAAAATGCTAAATTAAATTCTGAAGGCAACTGGCTTAACATAATTACAAAGAATGGCTTGTGGTGAAAGGGACCTTTAAAGACCAGCTAGTCTAACCTCTATATGACCTGCCATATAATCAAAATTCCTTTTGTGTCCACACTGTCCTGAACAAGAAAAGCCTGCATAGAGTACTTCCATTTCAGTATGTTATTGTACATATGCATTATCTGAAAGATTCCCACAAATATTTCATTCAAATATTAATATTTGATACTCTAATTCAAATATACTCAGGGAAGCTGAACACTTTTTTAGTTAGAGAACTGATTGAAATTAATGAGACCACACAAGCTCCAGCTATGGCTATTATAAAGCTTTTATTAATCAGGCTGAATATCTGTATTTCTTATATTACTTTATTATTAGTCTTTTTATATTAAATATTCTGACTCCTTTTAGTGATAATCTAAGAGAATTTTTAATAATTATAAAGAGAGAAATGATAGGAAGATGATAGGAAATTTCGATTCTAACATTCTGCTGAAAATTATTCACAATGATTTGGTTTCACCCATTTTAAATTCCTGTGCTGTATTCTCTAATGTAGTCACTGAGGGCAAAATTCTGTTAGTCATCCAGTGTCATCTAGAACTGCTGATCTTTTTGGAGCATTTTCTGCAAATACTGCTTTATAACCATTAACCTTATAGAGGTGCCTGACATAAGTAAGATTATCCTAAATAACACAAAACAACCAAATAATTTTGACATCCTCTCACTAAGTTTTACTCTGGTTCCATTGACTGTTTTGATTTGATTTCAGTTAGGCAAAATAAAAACTGGGAAATCTAACTGAGATATTATTTTAGTTTGGTTTTTTTTTTTGTGGTTTTTGGGTTTTTTTGATGCCTCTATTTAGATGTCTAAATCTTGAACTAGATTTTGTTTTATATGTTTTTTTCAGTGAGAGGCATTATTTTATCCATTTACACAAAATATTTGGTAAAAATAGCAGAAATTTAGTTACTGCAATTCAACTAAAATAAAATAAAATAAAATAAAATAAATGGAATTAAATTGATTCGTCTTTAGGTACACTAGAAGCCTTAATCAAAAGTAACTAAAGAAAGGAGATGCCACGTCATTTAAATTTGGTAGTCATGAAATAGAAATCAGGGCACACCAATAATAATGGAAGTTTTTATGCATTCTGTGCACCTAGAAGGAATGATCTCAGAAGAATTTTCTCCTCCTCAAGATAAGGAGAGCAGTAAGTGCATGCACATCCCTATGCCAGGTAGCAACATCAAGTTAATGACTAACCATTGTGTTAGTCCAGTTAAAATAGTTCCCTTCTGACTTGCTTAAAGAAGTCCAAGGCATTGTTCTCTTTGAATTGCAAATATTGACTCTGTTACTAGATGATTAGAAACTATAGTTAATCTTCAAAGCACAATTTTCTAATGGAATAAAAGACGTTTTAGCACATAACCTGTAAGTTACCTCTACGTTAGATCCTGAAGGACACACACACAATAAAAACCCTTTTAAAAAGCATCATTCCTTTGGAAAATTTTCACATTTATTTATTTTGATTTATTTTAAATATTTTGTATATTTTTTTTGTTTAATTTCTCCAAGTCTTTCTTTATAATATTGAGAACTAATGACATATGCATTTCTATATCTCAGCATGCTTATAACAGCCTAAGCGTCTACATAACACAGATAAAAGGACTCTATTTTTTAAAAATCCTATCATATCTCCATTATACCTGTTTTAAAACATTAATTAACTCATGTCTGAACTTCTCTTTGAAGATTTGCCTCTAGCTCTCTGTGCAGCTGAGGTTACAGATGCTTATCTGGAATGGCTGTTACAGTAATTTCCTGAGTTAGTCTATCCCCTGCTCTTTTGATATTAGTAGTAGTTATATGTTCTTGGCATTCTTTGCAACCATATATTTTAAAGGAGAACTATTCAAAATATTTACTAGCGTTATATCTTGATATTCCTTTCTTCAATGCTTAGGAATAAATCATAGCCAGCTGAAAAGTATTCTTGAATTTTCTATTATTATTTTAAGTATAGTGTAATAAATCCAGCTTGATGTAGAACCGTAGAATTATTAATATCAGAAAATACCTCAACCAAAAAGATCAGCAGATCCAACCACTAAACCAGCACCAATGTGTCCACCACAAAACCATATTCCCAAGTGCATCAACCACAAGCTGTTAGAACACTCCCAGAGAAGGTGATTTCACTGCTTCCCTGGGTAGCTTATTCCTATGTCTGACCACCCTTTAAGTGTCACAATTTTTACTATTATCCATTCTAGTCATAACCAAAGCTGTTATGACCATTAGAGGGTTGTGAGTGCTTCTGTTTGTTTATTTATTCACTTTGACTTCTTTTTTACCAGTTATGAGATAATTAATTAATAATGTCCTGTGAAACAGGTGGCTCAATGGTGACAATGTAGCTTGCCTTTCTTGTTTCTTCACTTTTTATCAGCCATCATGAAAAAAAGCAGTTAAGCAAAAAAGAATTTTTTAAATATAGTTAATTTCACAGGGTTGTTTGACATCATAATGCACACGTGTAGTTGAAGTAGTAAGTCAAGGTAAACACAAGAAAATATGGCAAAAAAAAATAAAGAAAGCTGATTTTTTTTTAAATACAGGAATTTATTCTCCTATTATGGATTGCAAAAAACTGTTCTAAAAGCACTGCATATTTTAGATATTGTATTACTGGACATGGGTGCAACAAAATAACATGAAATTGCTACTAAAATCAGAAGGGAAATATGGTGATGCTTCTGGGTGTCTGTTGCTTTGTTTAACCCTGAATTATTGATAAGACATTTTTACTTTGCTACTTTCTTACAGAGAAGCAAACAAAATAGGACTGATCTTCTTGAGGCATTTCTCAAGGGCACAATACATGGTCATGATAAAGATTCTTGAAAGCATACAGATGAAAAGAATATACTTGTTTTATTTTGCCATTCTACCTGTCTTAATCAGCATTTCCTCTGATTAGGGTTACTTGGACAGATCACAGAGCTACATATTCATTCTGTTCTGATTCTGAGATCTTCTTTGCTATTGAAGTATGAATATGTTTGAGGAATGACGTTGTGTTCAGAGCTAGATCTCTGTTCTTCGTATAAGGTTATGGTGTACTGTGGGATGTCTGCAGCAGTTTAACTGTTCAGTCACATACTTTTCAAGGCTTTTTTCCTCAAGTTTGCAGTAGATAGTGCTGCAAATTATAAACACTAATTTTTCAAAAAAATAGTTGTGAAATTTTTTGTTATTTTTGTAATTTTGTTATTGTTGTCAAATTTTTGTTATTGTTGTAGTTTTGAGGTACTTCAGAGTCTTGAACTTTACTTCATTACTTCAAAGAATAAATTGACAAGAGCTTAGAAAACATATTCAAAATTTGAGAAGGCTTGTATGCACTGTTCCAATTTAGCCCAGCTTCTACTGACCACTGTAACACCAGCCAGGTGACTGGAAATAGCGGTCATAGAATGACATGTTATATTGCCCCTAAGATCTCTTCTGGACTCCTGAGCTTCTCTGTAAATACACACAATACATCACTATATAGAATGGAAAAATGAAGAACAGAAGTATTCTCTAAACACAGACAATCAAGAGGGGTTCAAACACTTTTTCAGTATGATGCACAGCAAGCAAAGCCTAAGAGTTCAATAATGATAGCAGAACTGCAAATAAGTTAGATTCTTTGCAAAAGACAGCTGTTGATTATCTATTTTCTTTAATTACAAGACCAATGTATCCTGTTTATGGGGCAAATGTGCTTTTTCTGTTTCAGAGTTTGTGTAGCAAGAGGGCCACACTGGTCTGAAGAAAACCCCCTAGTTTACTATTGTTTTCCCATGTTTGATATTCAATTAAAAAAGTACAAATATATGATTTGTTGTAAATAAGACTGAATTTTTTATTCAGTTGGGAATCACAAATTAGTAGTGGCATCCAAACAGTGGTTATAACATTTTTCAGATAACCTTAATTTAACATTGCTTCCCTGGGAACTAAATGATAATGTCATATATTCTGGGGAGGGGAAAAAACAAACTAAAAATTAAACCCTATAGACTAACCAGCGCCACTGCACAACCTCATTGTATAAATATTCAGGTTTGCTAGCACTTTCTGAATGTGCTTGCTGTGAAAAAGAACAGAAATTAATGTCAAAATATTTTTAAATATTTGGGGATTATTTTGGCTTGAACACTTGCAAATTTTCAGTTTCTCAGGAAATTTTGCTGCCTCATGACTTTGACAGGGAGTGAATTATAGTGAGAGGCAATATTTTTCTATTTTCAGCAGTTTGAGAATAATTGGAAGTCATTAGTTAAAAGCAATGAGGGCAAAAATGGGAAGCACAAGGTTAAGTGCTACATCTTCATAACAGCTGTCATCCACTAGCAGAACGGAAATTTTCATCTCAGGAATGCAGTTTGCGTAGGCGGTTTCCTCAAAAATAAAGACTGAAAATCTGGAAGGCTGGCTGATCAAAATATGTTGCAACTAATTTTAATAGTTGCAAAACTAAGTAATATAATGGTGAAAATTATATAAAAATTCAGGAGACCCTTAAAAACATAAATGAAATGAAATGAAATGAAATGAAATGAAATGAAATGAAATGAAATGAAATGAACTCCATCAGTGTTCCTTAGGATATCATGCCAGTGTATTGAAACAAATATGTACCTGGTCTGGTTTTGTAATTGAGGTAGTACTTAACATTATGTCTATTGCACCTACTGATTAAAAACTGTTTCAACTTTGACAAAATATATCTTATTTCTTGCTTCATGATGAATATGTAAACACAAAGCCTTATCTTAAAGCCCATTATGACAAAGTTTATATTTCTCTCAAGTACAGTAACTTGACTCAAAACTCATAAAGAGTTAAATACTTACCTCTGTAAGGAGATAATTATCTCATCAGTGGCACTGGACAGAAATTTCAAATTCTCCAATTCTTCAAAATAAAACACAATTCTGCAAAGGACACAAACATAAAAGAGGTGTTAGCTAATCTAAGTGGTTAACATCCAGTTAACCATAAAAAGTTGAAATAGAAGAAAGGAGAAGGAATAAATTCATTATTTTTAGCAAAATGTTTTTTTAAAATGGTGGGTTTGTACTTCTTGCATGTGAAGTTTGGTAGGTTTTTTTTTTTCTTATTTGATTAAAGATATGAATTTCTGCACCACATTGCTCCTTGGGAGCTCTTCTCTAATAAACTTTGTCTGAAGCTCCCACTTCTTTCATGATACTCACCAATCTCAGTAAACTTTTCAGAAAATTGAACTCATTCTTTTAATATGAGAAGTAATTAAACGAGCAATGACTATCACTCTCTTGTGAAACTAACTGGAGAAAAATAATAGCTTACAAGACACAGTAAATTATATCTATCAGTTATTTTCTCAAATAACTGGGCTCACAAATAGTTTTTTTCAGTAAGACCTTTGATTCCACTTTTATTCTTGTCATTTTTAATTTTGATTGGAAGACAAATATTCACCTTCTTAAAGATTTTTCTAAATAATAAAAAATATTAATCCCATAGAAAATTCAAAGGAGAAACAAAAGAACAAACACTCTTTATTCTGCTTCCCCAGCTATATATGATTACAAGCAATCATCTATGATGTTACAGAAATGTTTAAATTCCCTGCTGCTTCATTGTGCCTACACTATAGCCCTAGATTTCAAAAGAGGAAACCAAAATAATTTCAGATCATTTGAAAGAGGCATTTGGACTCATCTTGTTCACTACTTGCTCAAAGCATGCCAATGGAACAAAATTTTACCTGTTTCTCTGTATATTGTGAAAGTCTGAGCTGCACTTTTGTCTCTAAAACATTGTGTAGATGCAGTTAAATGTATGATGCTAGGTTATACAAATATTTCAAAACAGTATGTGAAGTTATTGATTTATTTGGGAAACATTATCTTCAAAGAATCCTTTATCTCATTGAGCTGGTATAAAAATCATTACAATCTTTTCCTGTCTTAATCTTTTTACTTTGCATTGTGAGGAAGGAATGGTTAATTCTTATTACATGGAATAACAACAAGTGGTGACTAGATTCATCTCAGGCTAAACTTTGAAGGTATTCAAACTCTTCCTGTCTTGCTTATCTCATTTATTAAATATGTTTTTTTGTTTATGTGTCATAGTCTTCCCTGTCATCTGTCTTACAGAGTATTTCTGGTATGTGTAGGTAATATAAATCTTATACCTGTCTTTAGTTAACATTGAGAAGAATAATTTTCAAAGAAATAATTGTACTTCTGGTTGCAGAGGTGAACCAGTATTTAACTATGAAGTGTAGAATATGAAAACTTATCAACTTTTTCTTCATCCAACAGAAATGCAAAAAATCCTGAATTCCCTTATTTGCTTTATATTGCTTTTCAAAACTGTGAATAGTAGCAGCCAGCATTGATATATAGTAAGATGTTACTTTTTTACCACCAGCTTCATTAGATCATCAGAGTTTCTACCATGACATATGTAGCAAAGCAGAGTACAGGTGTGGACCAGTTCTTTTAGCTCGCTTGTTTCAAAATCACTGATTTGCATGGAGAAGAACTCTGAGGAATCTTTTGGGAAAAAAAAAAAAAGAGTGAATAGTGAATATTGTTGAAGGATTTTATGGATTTACTACATTTCATATTGGACAGAGCTCATAAAAAAAAAATTGTCTTGGAACACAAATTTGAACTCAGGAACAATTCTAAACCCTATTTTTTATTATTTCAATTTTTTTTCGATATGAGTTCCAAATAATGTAAAATATTTTCTTAACTGAAAAAATTGCTGGATATAAGTAAACCAGAGATAATAAAGTTTTATCTTCTACAAGCTTCTACTGTTTCTGAAGAAGAAAATTATAATAGGACTCAAAAGAGATGCTGAAAAAGAGCTGAAATACTCAACATGAATTCAGGACTTTTCATATAGCAATATGCTGCTGCATGCAGAATTACCTCTCTAGACTTTCCTTTTTGAAAAAAAATAAGCTGTAGGTTCATATACAGATTGAACTTAGACAATATAATTCAGTTACTGATTGATTTGATTTACTTTTTCCATCCTGCTTTATCTCAACTCCCATCATATTTTTGTGCATCTTTTCTCAACACTACGCTCCTCAGGACCTGAACCTCATGTCTTCAATTCACCATTGCAATAAGCAGCACTGATCTAAATAATTATTAGTTTCCAAATGATAGCTTCTTTGCAGAGAAATCATCCAAATGACAAAATTTTTTATTAGCTTTACCATCATACCAATATTATTTTATTTCTCTCAAGACTGATCTTTAACCAGATAGATTTTAGGGGAGGAATTGCAGAGATCACAAAGATTTTAATTAAATCTCTTTCATGCACTAACAACGTGGTCCTATTTTATATTACAATATCTTTAATATTATAGCACCTCATTTAGATGGCACATAGGTATCCCTAAATACAGTCAAAGAACTTCAAATTCAATACAGAAGCAATCTTTCCTTTTATTTTTTTACATGGTTCTCATAAAGCATATGATCATAGCCTTCAACAAGTGATGCTGTGCTTTAGAACTAATCTTTCCTTTGACCACAGAGTGTAAGCTGCAGTCAGACTGCAAACTGAACAAAAAGGTTGCAATATAGATAACATTGCTCTTCTGGCTTTCATTTCCTAGAGCCCCATCTGTGTTTGAGCCTGTGGGATTAACTGATTGAAGTCTGTGGGGTTTCACATACTTTCAGGAAGTCTGAATAGCCAATTATATTTTTTATGGAAAAGAGCAAGAGTGGCAGAAAAGTTCATCTATGTGAGATGAGTACCTCATTAGAGCATGAACATCCTACAGCTAAAAACAGTTAGGGTCTAGTATGATTTCACACTGCAGTTATAGTAAATGCTTGCTACGTCATGCAACTTAAAGTTCTAAACAGACTGCAGATACATGTCCATAAAGAAATAGATAATATATTAAATAATGAAAGAATATGTCATATCATTCTTTTTACATGAGACAATGTAATATGTGAGCTTGTGGCAGGGACTATTTGTTTATTGGTAATTTTTTTTGTTTCTTTTTGGTTTTTATTGATACATCTTACTTTTCTTTCTTACATTGAGGAAAACACTTGCATGCATGAAGTGCAAAAGGTCTAAGTTGATATTACATGTAGAAACTAATTGTTTTCACAGGGCTGGAGAAAGACACACCTGAAACATTGCTCAGGTCAGCACTCAGTGACCATACCTGAGCTGAAATGGGGTCCTAGGCCATGGGCAGGGGTGAGAGGAAGCCACAACGGATGCTGAACAGGGGCTCAGGGTAACTTCCTTTTTAGTGCCCTCAGGACCCAACAGAAGTCGCCTTTCCTCTCCCAAGGGTTGTCCTCCTGTCTCACAGAGGTCTGGGATCAGAAGTTCCGATTGCTATGGGACATCAGGGGTCTGTTTCACAGGATGAAGAGGTAGGGCAGGAAACTGGAAAAGGGACATGGCTCAGGCTGGAGCTTAGATCCAGGTCAGGAACACACCAAGGCAATGCAGGGCCATCACAAACAGTACTTGGAAGTGAGACAGGGAACCTGGAGCTGATAAAGACATAGAACAGAGCCTTCAGACTGAAATGGGGATATTGGAGTAGTGTCAGGATCGTGGCAGGGACAATGTAGGGCATTTGGAGCTGGGCAGGACATTCAGGCTGTTCCTGATGTTCCTGGAGGGAGAGGACACTGCTCCTAAGGAGCCTTGAGTCCTGGCAGGACCAGCGAGAGAGGGCTCACTCCGGTGCCTGGGGCTGGTCAGCAGCTTGGCTCTGTGGGGAGATCCAAAGCCCAGGGCCAGGCTGGAAGCCATGGGGGCAAGGCCTTGAACTGCCTGCAGAGTTTGGGTCAGGAACCAGAAATGACTGGCAGGGCACAGCCAGGATTGATGGTTCCCATGGGGCCAAGCACAGCAAAGCCCCCAGGTTTGGCTGTAAATCCCCGATGGCTGTGGTCTGGCAGGGCCTGAATGGGGCTGGAAGCACCAAAGCCACCAATGAGCCCTGCCAAAAGTCCTTGGGACTTTGGGTGAGCATTGAGCTAAGGCTGAAATTGGCTTGTTCCAGCAGGAACATGAGGCTGCCAAATAGTGGTCTCAGGTGTCAATACAATCCACACGTCCATGATGGAGATGAGCTAACTGCAGTGAGGACGCTATTACAGCGACCTGATGAGGGTCTTCTGGGTGAGAGAAGGACGAGAATCTTGTTTCATGATCAGAAGGCGGGATTTATTGATATATGATATATAATACATTATAACTATACTAATAAGGATAAGAAGAGAAGTTGCAGAGGCTGCTAAGCTAAGAATAGAATAGCCAAGAATGAATAGCAAAGTTCTGTGTCCAGCAGAAAGCAAGGACAAAACTCTCCTGTGAGTGGTCAGCAAATCCGAACACTCACAGAAGCCCAATCACCGCTGCACCTGTTGCATTCCACACCAGCCCATAACAATTGTTTACATTCTTCTTCTGGGGCCGCAGTTTCCCAGAAGATGAACAAATCCCAAAGAAAGGATTTCTATGGAAAAATGTCTGCAACACTCTCTCCCCACTCCTGGGCTTTGGCACCGCTGGTGGTGGACATGCCACCCCTCGCCAATCAGTGCTTGCAATAATATTTTTTGGCGGATCTGCTGGAGGATAGGAAGGCTGCAGAGGGCTCTGAACAGGCTGGGTCCGTGGGCTGAGACCACCGGCATGAGGTTAAACAGGACCAAGTGCCAGGTCGTCCACTTTGGCCACGCTAACCCTCTGCAGCTCCCAGTTGTGGAAAGAGTGGCTGAGAAGCCGATTGACAACAACTGAACCTGAGCCCAGGTGTGCCCAGGTGGGCAGGAAGGCCAATAGCACCAGGCCTGGATCAGCAATAGTGTAGCCAGCAGGACCAGGACAGTAAGAGCCTGAATGAGGGATGCAGGACTCCAGGCAGTCTCCAAAATGCAATTTATTGTATCCAAGAGGTTACAGCAGTGCAGGGTTGTGGGTGACAGAGCCTCTGCCTACAGCTGTCAGCTCCAGCTGCAGGTAGGCCTGGAGACCCTTTGGTTTTGGTTACAATGCATTATATACTTTTCTTTGCTGAGCATCTTCATACAGAAGAACCAATCTATACCTTAACTTGTACCTATAGCCTATCATAACTACTATCATTGCCATATTCATGCTACTATTCTCCGATCAGTAAAAGTAGTTTAAGCTAGAAGTTGTTATTCAGTTTTCTTGCAGTGGGAAATTGTGAGACCTTTTTTTCTACTTGCAACATTGGCATGTTTGTTTGCCAGTGCTATCTTTCTACTTGCTAAAAAAAAATCATCTGTTTAAGGTGGGGTTATCCTTTGATCTAAGTCATAAAAGCCCCTTCTAAATAACACACTCTTGGCTCCTTGGTTATCCAGTAAGACTGGCTCAGCAATTCTTGTCTATCCAAACTTGCTTTCATTTCTATTCCTTCTTCAGATTCTACATTCAAAAATCTTTCTGCCAAGCATCCATACCTGTGAGACTTTTTTGTCAAACTTTCATCCTTCCCAACAAGGGCAGTGATTGTCCTTCTGTGCTGGGCGCTGGTGAGGCCACACCTCGAGTGCTGTGTCCCTTTCTGGGCCCTCAGTAATAATTCAGGTTTCTCTAGCAATCACTTTATTCATTATTTGCCTCCCTTCCCTGCCTGACTGTGACAGGAATGACACCAAAGGGAAAGTGCCTGCAGCCGAGGGAAGGCTGTGCTTGGGTATCTGGTTCTGTTTGTTGTTGCTGCCGGTGGTGGTGTTTGTTTGCCTTGTTGTACTGGCAAAGAACTGTTACTCCTTTTCCCACATCTTTGCCTGAAAGCCCCTTAATTTCAAAGTTATAATAATTTGGAGGGAAGGGGGGGGTCACATTCTCCATTCCAGAGAGGTCCCGCAGACACCTGTCTTTCAAACCAAGACAAGCCGACAATGAACAATTTATTAACAACTGTTTATTAACAATTAATTGACAATTATCAACTACTTATCTATCTAAAAACCAGTTAATTAACGTAGCTAACTAAAAGGTAAGCTGGAGCTTGGCAGGTCTCTGGTGAAGGGTGGGAGACCATCAGCAGCAGAAGGCACGATGCCGCCGGCTCCTGCCGGATGCTCCAGCTGACACAAGCGCTGTCCCTCGGGTGGTGCTCTCCAGAACGCCTCCTTCTTGGCTCCCTGGCCTTTCTCCCTCTACTCTCATGGTTCACCAAGATTCTTCCACTCCTGGACTCTGCCTTCCACAATCACCTGCCCCATCCTCTGAGCCGGCTCCAGGTTAGGAATCCTGGGAAGAAAGGGACTGCTATTAGCCACACAAACATTTCCAGCCAGCCACTTCTCTGTCTCCTTGCAGAGCACACAGTGTTGCATCCTCTCTCTGTGCAAGCAGCAAGCAGCAAATTCAACAACTGCACTGGCTGCATGGAGGCTGCAGAGGTGCAAGGGCAGGAACATGACCAGTTAAATGCCTGGGGACCAACTACAGCACGTGGGGTTCCATGGAGAGAAGCAGGCCTTGCTTGTCCCAAAAGGAAGCAGAGCTAGGGACTGGCTGCTCCCTGGATCTCTCGTTCCAGATTTTGCAACTGTGGAAACCCAGGGCACTGGGAATATTTCTCTGTCTGCTCTGGGGTGTCCCGACCCCCAGGGGAGCACTGACTTTGACTCTCATTCATGGAGAAAGTTTTCTAGCCTTCAAGATAGACTAGAATCCACAAAGGAGTGAAACAGATTATAGAGAGTAGTGTAGGTGTATCACACGGTGAGAAATTTAGGTTTTGGGATTTTTAGTATGTCATGGATGGAAGGAAGATGGAGGGCACAGGGTGTCGTCCTGA
>JAXCLO010000001.1:69905821-69951466 GCA_035583995.1 Arremon aurantiirostris
AACCATTTACAAACATAGGGGGAATAATACATAAAATAGGGAGAAATACAGTAAACTTAAATAACACACTACAACATAGAGTCTGGAGTGTATTTCAATTCTCTGTATCTGTATGTGTTTACACTGGTAAATTTCAGACTTGACTAGCAGAAAAATATGACAGCACTGGCTAGCTGTGTTCGTGTATGTGAGACCTGGAGGTATTTATGTGGTGCCATGACAACAATGCTTCCTGTCTGTGTTGGTTTTTATAACCCAACACACTGGTGGGCATGTGTGTGCCCACGCATGCATGTACCTCTCCAGCTGTATCTCTGGAATGCATGTTCCATTGCCCAGACCTGCCAACAGGAACAGCAGCAGCCACATCCATCCCAATGAGATGGGAGAAACGCCCTGGATGTGATAGTGAGTAATTTTCAGTGCCAGGGGCAAGGGAAGGCAGTATCCCCACAGCCCAAACTCCTGTAGTATGCAACAACTCCCTTAAAGGGATCTGTTTCTGGTAGTCTGTTCTGAAGTTAAAGGAGCTGCATATTCAGACAGCAAGATAAGTTCTGAGATTGTCAAAAAAAGTCTGAAAACTAGTAAAGCAAGGAAGATACAAGCATTTGTTTAAATGGCATTAGTAAGCAAGTTGAGTGCTGAAATAGTTTTCTCACGCCAGCACTCGACACACCTCTGTGCATACAGAAGTGAGCACACCAAGAGAATCGACAGGACTTGGCTGATCATTTGTCAGTGTTCTCAGTCTCTGATTCATTAATTTCATGTGAAACTGCAAAACATTCCCATGAATAAACTGTGTCATTTTGACTACTAAAGTACATTTTTCAATATCTCAAGTTTATCAATTACTAACCCTTCTCTCATCTTGACAGTAATATTTTCCTGCATGTCATATCCAACAGAATCCACATGGCTAATGACAAACACAAGTGAAGAGACTTTAGTATAGACTGAAGTTAGCAAATCCAGACTTGGATTTGTTATATCTGAGTTAATATCTGGCTTCAGTGTGGCTGACAGCTCCATGTAAACTTGTCAAGGATACTCCAGGGACCCTGTGGCTCTAGTACATGTGGTGCTGGTGTGACTCCCAGATCAGCTTCTGGATAATCCTGCAGGGAAGTTTTCCTGTACACAGACAAAAGATGAACTTAAAATCTCAAATTTAGAATCATTATTTTGAGATTCAATGCTTTGTTTCAGTATTGTGTCTCTCTTCTAGCCTTTCCAGAGACTGAGTTTGATCAACTGTCCTGTGATTAAGCAAAGAAGAAGTATATGAGATTACTTGCTGCCTTAACTTATATCCAGAATAAAATGGAAGACAGTTTTTCATACAATGGTACAGACACCAAGGGACATTTTGTATTATCTCACTAATTTTATGCTTCCATACAGTTTCTGTACTATCGATCTTTCCTGATATGTAATGTAAATATAAAATAACATGCAATCCCTCATGTGAAACTGCTCACTATAGAAAAGATGTTTTTTTCCTTGGTAATGTTATCAAATAGTCGCCATCACTCAACAGAACTCAAGTTAAGTCTCTGTCCTGTGGTCTGTGAGACAGAAATAGACTGTGCTGTGGGAGATGGATGAGTACAAAGCCTGCTCCAGGTTTTACAGTAATGATTGTTCTTACTTGGAGGTCACTCAGATTTGATAGGTAGCAATAAAAAATTCCAAAGTTAGGTAAAAGAAGGCTCATGAAATCATGGGCAATTTTCCACATTTCTAATGACTGTATCCATGAGGTCTTTATAGGGGCAATATAAAAATAAATTTTCTTTTTGTTTGCTTTATATTTTTAATATGTTTAATCTGAAAATTAAACATATTAATTATGGGCATAGTACTATATTCAGAAGTAAATGGTTTACTGTTGTTGATGAAATATCTTTGTCGTAGCTCTTAAAAACCTTGCTTAACTTTGTAAAAATCTTTTTCATTCTAATTGCATATATCTGAAATTTACAGGGCACATATTTTCTGGAGGAGTAGAGAAGAAAATCCAAATATATAGTTGCAATGAATATTCATTAATGTGAACTTAGAATATACATATTTTATTAAGAAGATTTGAAAAGTTCAGAATTTATTCTATTTCTCCTTGTTTTTGTTCTTATGTTAACTGATACTCTTTCCAAAACTTGAGACTTTGTTGTAAATTTTTCTGATACACACATCTCAAGTTATTTTATTCAAACTATTTAAACATTGATAGGCTGCACTAATCTTGTGCTATATATATTACCTTTCAATCTTGAAAGATGTTGTACTGCTAAATTATTATTTTTTAAATATAAAATCTAATCTAGGACACAAGAATGGATAAACAGAGACAAGATAGGCTTCATGTTTGTTGTTTCCATGTGTCCTGAAATGGGCAAAAAAATATCCGGCTGAAAGATCTTAAACTACTTTCAAGCCACTTATTTGAATATATTACAGATTTATCTAAATAAGAAAGAAAGAGTCATTTGACTCCTTTAATGACAAGGAAAGATGAGCATCTGTAATTTCAAGACTAAAGGATTGTTATGGGTATTAATTTACTATTTTAGACTGGCAATCAGTGGACAGGCATATTGATTTTATTATTGATTTTGCTACTGACCTAGGGCCAAATTCAATGCTCAAATAAAGATTGTCTTATTTAGGGTTTATTTGCAGCTTACAATGTCTGAAAAGAATATTTAAACTGGATTGACTACACTTCAGGAGCAATGAAGTTTGTATTTGAAATCCTGCTGCAACAACGGTATGGCTTACTGCATATGACATACCCCTGAGTTACAGTGGGGTCTCATGTGTTTATCTTTGGAAATATCACCCTTGGTTTCCCGTTGCAACCTTCAAATGATGATTCTTAGTTAAGAGGTGTGAAAATGTGCCATGGAGGTAAAATATTTTGTGATCAAATGTAAAAAAATATTATATTTATAAAGCCTGTAATCAGATAACCCACAGATTTTTAGCAGTATGCTTTCTTGGCTTTGCAGAAATACATACAAGGGAGAGAAAAAAATTAGGTAATGCTAAGACCAAAGGGTAATAAACTAAAGAAAATTAGAAGCTGGGTATTCATTTGAAAATATCAGTGAAATATACTGAATCTTCTGTTACGCACACATATCTCTGTGATAAGTGATACCTCTCTTCAATCACAGGAATAAAAGAATGATCAATGCATTCTTGAAAACATAGTAATAACTTATGGGTTTTTATTTCCAATTATATTATCTAATGCTATTTATTTTCCCTGCTATCAATTTTGTATTGGAAATAAATGTAAAAAAAAAAATCTTTCTGAAGATATTGCCAATGACATCCTGCATGGAAAGAAGAGAGAATGTTAAGAATTTGAGTCCTATTTAACATTAGATATTGCAGCTAGACAATCACAATCAAAGTGTCTTTCTGTGAAGGAGAGAGGTTGTGTCACCTCTAGATTTAGAAAAATGAAACCCTTTCTAGTTCTAGTAAAGTAAAATATCTGTTCTGCATGCTTGCTGCAGTGAGTGTGGATCACTGCTCTGGGAGGTCACGCAGATTCTTACTGCTTCATGAATTTTAGCTGCATCATCACTAGAGGTCTTTGTCTCAGTAGGTAATAGAGCATTCTTAGAGACCCTTAATAGCAAAAATATTAGATATTTAGCTACTGTGAGCAAAAATCCTGTAGTAGGAAATATTTTCAAAAGTAGGCAACATAGTTCATACAAAAAAACCCTAACGAATTTAAAACTTATATATTGTCTGCTTGGCATACCTATTCTAGTCCCACTGTCCCTAGAGGTGTAGCTTCTGTGGCTCTTTGAACCTAACTCTAACCCTAACAGAATGATGATGCTGCAGTTGAGGTCCCCATGTCAATGGGTGTTCCAGATTGGAAAAATGTGAGTTCATTGTTGGTGTCCTGCCATGATCCCACGGGTATGCCTTTTCCAGCCCCAGAGTCCTGTGACTGAAGGCTTTATGAGTTTCTGAACCCAATGTAAAACAGAACAGCATTTTGGTGCTGCACCTGAGGTTCCCATCACCAAGGGTGGCCCAAATTGGAATAATGTTGAGGCAGCCCTATTGTAATGCTCTTGGCATGCCTTTTCCAGAACCAATGTCTTTGGAGTTGTAGACTCTGTGATTCTCTGGACGCTAACCCTAATCCTAAACCTAATGGGACTTTGGAACTGCAGTTGAGTTTCCAATCTCCACAGGTGGCTATCCTTAGGAAAGTGTAGGGGCAGCCACGCTGGTGCCCTGAAGTGACACTGTTTTCCAGCCCCAGTATCGCAGGGTCTGTGGGACTTCTGGCGCTCTGAACCCTAACCACAAAGATATCTCGGTGCTGTGCCCAAGGTACACATCACTGCTGATGTTCCAGTTTAGAAAGGTTTGGAGTCAGCAATACTATGTCCAGCATAATCCATTTGGCATTCCAATTCCAGCCCTGGTGTCTGGAACTATTGCCTCTGTGTCTCTCAGAACCCTAACCCTAATCAAATTATTTTATAATGTCATATTCTCTTTATTTTATAATGTCATAGTGTTGAGATAGAGCTGAGAGATAGATAGAGCTTTCACACCACAGATATTACCATGACACAGATACTAGCATGACACAGGTATTACCACTAAAAGTAACAGCTTTTTGCTGTTGGGATTCTTCCCAAGGCCAGTATATGTTGCTTCCAATAACACTACCAACATTCTTTCTTGGTTGTAGAAAGAAAAACATATTGTGACTAAATGAATTTTTTTTCCTGTTTTTTTAGCTTATTCCTTATTCAGGATTTATATTTAGTAAAGAAAAGATACTATAGAAAAATATATAAAATACATAAATATATTTTAATCTCATATATAAAAATATATAAAAACTCACTTGTGAGTCAGCGTAAGAATCTAGAATGTATTTATTCTTATAGAAATTACATTTAGGGAAATGTATACTGGATCTTTTCATGTGAACCGGTTTAGAACTTAACAGAAGTGAGGAATTCACGCATGGATTTATCTGGCTTGATACACACAAATAAATCTTAACTATATAAAAAGCTGGGTATATAGAGAATATGAAATCTCTTACCTTATGTTTTGCACTTTTAATTTTTTTTTAAAGGAAACAAATGTTTTCTTCTTCCAAGCTACTTGAATAAAAATTTGGAAGTAAAAGAATAAAAACAGGATTAGGTATTATCAATAACCAGCAGAATTCACAATACCTTTTTTAAAACCCTAGGTCCTACTGCTGCCATTCTTATTTATTTCCTGCTTATTCAAGAAAATGTTTGCTTGTGTTTATTGAATATCCTTAACAATAGCTTCAGACAATATTTCAATTCCTTCTCCCCCCATTTTATCCATCTTTTGTTGCAGCGCTACTTCTTCTCAGTTATAGTAGTTAGGTAATGGTCTCTGGTTTCCACTTTTGAAGTGTGCTGCCTCCCAAAAATTCCACAATATGAATTTAAAAGTAAAATTTAGAATATAAAACTCCAGGTCAAGTTAATTTAAGGTCTAGATTTTTTCTTCATGACTTTGAAATTGATTTTTACTTAGTTGTAATGTCTGTGTAATGTATTAAACATGGGTGATACCCATATGTAGTTGTTTTGTGTTCCAGAAAGTAATTCAAATAATTAAGTATGCCACTTAAAAAGGTGCTAATTAGCTAACAGATCCCTTTCTGTGATTTTTGCTTGAATGACAATATTCAAATAACAGTATTTTCAAGCAAAGATGAAAGTTTATTAGACTTTCCTCAATATATTGGTAGTGTAGTTCAGTCCTTCATGGTCTCCATAGGACACCAGTCACAGTAAGACTTAAAGGGCCAAACTGAGCTGTCTTGAGGAAACAAACTTTTAATGAACTGTGATATATAGACTTAGAATATTATTTTCTAAAGTTAGATGACTGCTGATCTGAATTACTGGAGATTTGAAATGGCATCAAACATTAGACATCTGTGGAAACAGATGCTTTAAAATATTCACTGTCTTAACCTGTTAATCTTTAAAATGTGGTTTTATAGTCTTTTAAAATAAATATTAAATAAAAATTAGACAATAGGAGCTCAAATGTTCATTTCTGTCATAACATCATTGTATTGTCTTTGTGATACTTGGACATGTCATATGTATAAGCATATACATATACATATGCTTAAATATGCAATAGGGTTTAGTACCATGGAACTAATCATTGATTGTTCGTTTTGGGGTCTTTTATTTTGCAATAGAGCAATGCAGGAGGAAAAGAAAACAACAAGATTCTTCCATCATTCCCAGGTAGAAAGATGAGCATTCTTCCTGAAGATTATGAAGTCATTGACTAGAAAATTAGGAAAAGCAAAAAAACTTTAATAAAACATATTATTTGTTTGCTGCCTCACAGTGGTTTTGAGTTTTCAAGAAATTTGATATTTTTCTTGGAGTTTTGATTTTTTCCTGTTATGAGAAGCACACATTTAGAACTAAGAGGTTTCTACCTCTTTATTTCTTTAAAAGTATATGCTACATTTATTATTTCTGCAGGCTGAATTTTTGATTTTCACACCCAAAGGATCTGCTTTGATTCCTTAAAAGCTTGAGGCTGGCAATAATACTTCTAGCATTTCAATTTTTCTTGCATTATGGGACCTGTAAATACATTTTAAGAAAGCCATTTAGTACCAAAGAAACCTTTCCCTTTTTCCTGTCTTGCCAGTAGTCACTGGGGAGGAAAATAAAAATCAGAGTTTTATAAGTGTCCGAACGAACCATCTTTTCTGCCAAAGGACACCATGGTATTTCCATTTCTATATAAAGACAAAGACAGCATAAAGCATAATGGAGATTGAGCTGCAAAGTGAAGACAAATTATTTTACACATATGCTCTTCAAAAATAGAATAGAACACTGAAGAGGAAACTTTTAGAGGATTCCTCCCCAGTTTACCACTTGTACCAATATTTTTCCCACAACTTCACCAGTGTTTTCTAATCAATTAAATTAAAGATGAACTCCAGTGACCAGGACTTTAATCCAGACTGACAGAGGATGCAAAATACAGTGCTGCTTGGAGTAATTTGATCAATATTGTGCTCCCAGACCAGCAGTTAAATTTAATGAGTTTAGGAGAATCCAGAAGCAATGAAGGAAAGAGATGAATCTTTCCCAATCTCTCTTGCCTTCTGAGCTGCTGTACTTCCTTGACTAGGAAGTGAATAAGGCAGAAATATATTGCAACATTATATATTCATAAATGTAATATATATTCACTATGTATATATTCAGTGCACTATTGCTAATGTGTTTCTTCAGGTGAAAAAAGGATCTGTTACGTTTGCAGCATCTACTCAATGACCTTCTGAGACCTGAGGTTTGGAAAGCGGGAGACATTCTATGAAAAATTGAAGCCTAGGACTTAAACATGGGTAATTGACTCATTTATTGATGGTATTGAATTTAATGCTTATGCTCATCTGGTATAATCTCCTTCAGCGGTAGTGAGGCTCAAAAATCCAGTCTGGCATCCCATGAATTCCTGACATCTAACAAAAATGTGTAAGCTAACAAACTCTGAGCTGGTGTCAGAAGTGTGGAAAGCTTCTTCAGCTATTAATTCAGTAGGAATGGTTCATTACCTGCTCTATGCCTGTCAGCTTTGCAAAAGTTTGGGAATTGAAACCAAGATTTTTTGAACATTTTATAAAGACTGAAAGCAGCTGTTCCAGGCTTTTCAATTGTGGTTTGACAAATGCTTGACTCTAGTACTTGCATGGTGCAATTTTGTAAGTAGATAGAGTATTTATTTCAATTTTTTTTTTACGCCTATTCAAGTCCATTTTTATGTGATAGCTAAATAAGAATCTAATTTCTTGATTTCTTATACTGGGTCCAAAATTGTGTAAAAAATAATGCCAAGTTTTAAAAGTCCCAAAATAGATCACAATGCATAGTGTATAAGGTTATTGCACACTTTCATAGTATTAAAAATGTAGATATGATGGATGATAGTCTATAATGTATACATGTATTTGCAAAAATGCACCCAAAAATAATAGAACTTCTAGAAAAGACAAGAATTAATTTGAATATGAACAAAAACTTTCACTCAGTACTTTCTTGCTATTGACACATCAAAATTTGGCAAAATAATCCAAGATTTTTAAGTGACCACCTTAGTGGACTTTTGGTCTGGAGTCAAAAAAACCATCACCAATAAGCTAAAACAAACAAGTCCCATACCTTAATTTTGATGTATTGTTGCAAACTCTCTGAAAAGATTTATCTCACTTTTAATCTGGAATATACCATCACTGCTACTTTTCTAAATTTGTAGATAAGAGTTCTACTTTTGGCTCTCAGTTGTCTAAAACAATACACATTTCCTTATGTGAAACAAAACCGTCTCTGATCTATATCATTATATAGGTGATAAGTGTGTAATCATCATTGTCATTTAAGCCACATACTTAAGGATTTGTGGCACGTTAACAATTACTCTGATAATTACTTTGTGAGTAGATGCTCTACTGTACTATTTTTGTTGCAAGAGCAAATTTTAGATGCATGCCAGTGTTTGAACAGATGTAAAATAGAAAACATTCTAAACTAAAACTGTATTATAAAAAACAGAAGTGTATCTCTGGGTTTTTCCTTTGGTTGGCTATTAGAGGACTGTCTGTTGTAGAATTTGTTGTGTTTTTTCTCTTCTATATGTAGTAATAAATGCATAAATTTGGGTATGTTTTTCATAATGCAATGAGATCTAGAGCACTTTATGGCCTTCTGATGCAGACATCAATGGCAGCATGGGGTCTTTAACTGAGCTTGCCAGCCACTTCACTGCCAAATGCTCCCAGTGGATTTTTCTCATTCTGAGCCTCAGAGGGACAATGCATACTGATGACAGCTAGAAGAGTAAGTGAAAGAGTGATAAAAGATCAAGAATTCTCTTGACTGAGATTTTCTCACACTGAATTACTATGCTGCTCAATTTTCTTACATAGAAAGGAAAGCTGATAACACTGCAGTCAACAGTATTATGGTAACACAAATAGTGTTTGTCTTCCTCTTGTCCTTCTATGCTGTAACCTTACACTTTATTACAATCTGTCCACAATCTTCCAAAATCGAAACTTCCCCAGGCTGTATTTCCTGTTGAATATGTTTAAATATAACTTGCTATTCTCATAAAGCATGTATTCTCAAAAAAAAAAATTAACAGCTAACACTATCAACATAGCTATTTGGTATGACAAAAATCCAAGACATCAAAATGCAAAATTATTCCTGATGAAGCAAACTAATTTTTGTTTTCATATTCTAGTAATTTTAATCAGCACGATAGGGTTCTGTAAGTACAAAGGTATAGAACAGATTGAAACAGCTTTAAATCTCTGTGTAAATAAGGCCTTAATCAGATCAGCACTGCTTTTAGGCCACATGCATTTTACATTCATTTCAAAAGTTGTTCAAGTACATTCAGTAAAGGGATATGGGAAATAGTCAAGCAAGTCAGGCAAATATTGCCCTCATCTTCAGGAGAAGCAAAAAGGAGGGCGCAAGGAACTGCAGGCCATTGAGCATACTGTCAGTCTTAAGAAGATTTTTGAGGTTTTTTCTTGTAAGTATGTCTAAACATAGAAAGACAATAAGGAGTTTTGGGAACAATTAGCATGAATTTGCTGAGGGCATACACCTCTTGATGAATCTGACAGTTGTTCATGATGAGGTGACAAACTTAGTGAATAACAGAATATTAGATGTTAATTACAACTGCAAAATACTACAGGTAAAGAAAACTCTACGAATTTGTTATAAAGATTAATAAAACAGTGTTAGGCCCTTGATCAAATCAACTTAAAAATACACTGTTTTATTGTCAAATAAGTTACATACCATTAAAAAAAAAAAAACAGATTTTAATATATTTACCTAAAAATCTGAGTGTTCCAATGTAACAATACAATACACATTTGCTCTAATATTCCAAATCTGCTTTATTTATCTACACATTTTCAGATTTTGGACAGGTATTGAGAAAATATTGATCCTTTTTGGTTTTTAATTCTAGAATAAATTCAGGTGCCATTCACAAAACCATTGAACAGCAATTCAAACAGATGTTCATCTATTTATATTATTAATGTTTTTCCTTGAATGTTTAGAGATTATTTACTTCTAGATTTTGGAAGAATTGAAAGTTTATAAAAAATTTAATTTAAGATATGCTGACTAAATAGGAGCATGATTTATTAATGATATGAAGCATCTACAATTAAAGAAAACTTGTGTTATGGCCCCCTGGTGCACCATTTAAAATGTGTATCAAGCTAGAAGATTAAAAAAACAATCAGAGTTTTATGAAGCCACAGCCTTCACTAGACTAGAAAGTATTATCAATTATATGCTACAAAATTTGTTCTTTCAATTCATCTTCTAATCTTTGTGCAATTCTGAAAAGGTCAGCTTTAACACAAAGCTCCTTGAAAGATTTAGGGGATATGTGTTGATGGGTGAAAATGCTGATGTAAGTAGTCATAAATGTTAGAAGGGAGAAATTATTTTACAGAAGAAGATGCTGGTCCAAAAATGTGAACAGAGAAATTGATTGTCTGCTTTTAGACTGTGAGCCTAGGAACTGGGTCTGGGAACCAGAAGAGTGCAGCTGGCATCTTTCAACAGCAGCTAGGTACAAAGAAACTCGTCACACCCTGAGAAAACATTGAAAATCATAAAAAATACACAAAACTGTAAAAAAAAAAAATCTCAACTCAGGACACATTTTCTCCGAATGATCGGCACCAACACCCTCATCTGCTCCTCTGTGCTCCACTTTTGACCAGTTTCATTTCCCTTCTTTGGACGGGTTCCAGCAGTTCAAAGTCTTTCTTTTCGTGAGTGGCCCAAAACTGAGCACAGTTTTGATGCGGCTGCAGCCTCCTCAGTGCCTACTATGGGGTAACAATCCCTGCCCTGGTACTACTGCCCATCCACCTGTGCACACCTGAAGGCTAAATAACCCTCTAGGCCATGAGAGATGCAAAGGAAAATGGACAGATTTCTTCTTTTATTCTGAATTTCAGATTAGAATTACCACCCCAGGTAATTTTAGAAATTGATTGCTAAATACTTGTGATTGCTTAAACTTACCACTTATTTAATAATTATGGCTCATTAAGACATGAAGTACTAAAAAGGTTTAAAGATGTTATATATAAACATTTGTAGAACTTTTAATATTTCTGTAAAAAAGAATGGCTCAGGAGAGGATTCTTGTGGCATAAAATGGAATTTAATAGTTGATACATGTTTCCTGCAGTATTTTCAGTGAAATGGAATTTAAAGTGTTACTAAGCAGTGGCAGGCAGCCTGCCTAGGCAATGGGGCTGCAGCAATGTGTCAGCCTGTAAGCACCAGAGAGACAGAGCTTGGTTATGAAACACAAAGTAAGCAAAAGCAATAGATGCCATTTTATGCAGGGACTGCATCTGCTACCTGTAAAAAATGATGGAAGCTGTTCTCATTTCAGCGTTATGGTAGTTAAATTACATCCAGAGCAGAAATAACAGGTATAAACGGTAATGAGAAAGGGAACAGTTGTACCCTCAAGGCAAGCAAATATCTGGAACTCTGGAGTCTTTTTACTGAGTATTTCCAACATTCATGGAAGAAATAGAAAAATTAGAATTGAAAATAACTCATGATGTGGACAGTTTCAGTGCATAGAACAGTAAAAAATTCTGTGGCAATTTCACATTTGGCAATAGAAAACATAAATTAGTAGGGCGTTTTTGCTAGGTTCTTTGCTAGATACCTGATATTTTTCCTTTTTTTTTTTTCCCCAGGAAGGACTTTGATTTTTTTTTTCTTTTTTTTAGTATTTCTTTTTTTATTTCAGATTTAAGTGGCCTTATTTGGGAAGATAACTAACTATGGGTATGATTAAATATAAACAAGAATTAAAAAAAAATTTCTCCATTTAGATGAACAACTTGGAAAGGTATGCGAAATATTCTGTTACTTTTTGATTACAGGGGAAAAAAAAGTGTAGTTAATATCAGATGTTCTATGGCCAAATTGAAAAGATGTTTTTGTTTCCTAGTTGTAAACATTAAATTATAGTATGCATAGGTTCCTCTTAGAGAATGTATGCATATTATAAATTTTGGGGGGTTTTGGTGTTATATAGAACTCTGATACTCATTTTTCAGTAAACCACTGAAATTTGAGGGTCAGTTTCCCAATCTGAAAGAAAGCTAAATTCAGGACTAAACTATTTGGCTGAGAAAATCCCAGTGCAGAATGAACTATATAACGTTTTGCATTTCAGCGGCTTTGGACATAGATGAATCACCATCATTCATCTGTTAATGTGCAGAAAGAAAACTGTATATTGCTTTCCTACTGAGACAGAGGAGGTGACATCTTCAGAACTGACATGGTCTTTTGTGTCCCTTGTGGAACCCTGAAAAAGTCACCAAGAAAGAACAATCCTTAGAGTATCTTCAAAAATACTAACACTGCATATGTGCCACTGTCTTTTTAAGTGCATTCTCAAGAAAAGCATAGGTACTAGAGCTCATGGCTATTGAGACTTTTTCTTTAAAAAGAAAACAATTTTCAAATAGGATATAGGATGCATTACAGCTCATCAAAATTTGGATGTCATATCTCATGAGGAAATAATATTTCAGATATATTCTTGATAATGACAGTAGTAGAACTTGAAGTCTGCTCACTGTGGCAGGTCTCTGATATGACAATACAATTTTGTTGATTTCTGTAACTTGACAACGTGACTATGTGCTTATTTAACATTTATGTGTTCCTTTAGAGAGAAGGAAGGAGTAAGTATCAGCACAGCGGTAGAAAACCTGAATGTACTATCTATGCAATGTATGAATTTCAGAGAATTGGCAAGATGAATCTCTGTCAAAAATAACAGTAAAATGATATTAATCCAAATTAACAAATGCAAGTGTTTAAAAATACAAAAACAATGAAGGCCTTATCAGTTTGGTGGGTTTTACTTTGTTTTGTTTAGGGTTTTTTTTTTTTTTTTGGTGGTTTTAGTTAGTTAGTTTGTTTGTTTTTTAATATATAGAAGGAACTGAAATCAAATTATGAAAGAAAAATCATCACTAATATTTGGTTTTAATATAGCTATAAAATATGTGCCTCTAATTTGAAACCACCTGGTGGTACCTAACATATTTGTAACATCTATCACATTATGTTAATTCCTTGTGTTTATCATACTCGTCATCAGACTCCCGAGCAGATGTCTGCCTTTCATTGGATCATTCATTGGGCAGTTTGGGCTATTCATAGGATAACAGAGAAAAGACAGCATCATATCATCTAGAAGATTTTTCAAAAGTCTGATTGAATCTGGACTTTCTCTGGAAATCTCCTATTGTCCTTTATATACGGATGAAGACAATCCAGCAGTTCTTGAGAAATTTTTTTTTATTTTTTTATTCTAATCTTAATCCTTATACCAACATGAAATTAATCATTCCTAGAAGTATGTATATTGACTGCAAACAAAGCTTAGGGTGTCTAGATCAAGTTTCTGTGAACTCATTATGTGCAAAAGAATCAAAATTTTAGTGCTTCCACAGAAAATAAGAAGCACTTTTTTTTTCATAGAATCATAAATCCTGAGTTGAAAGGGACCCAGGAGGATCATTAATTCTTGATTTCACACAGGGCAACCTAAAAGTTAAACAATCTGTCTCAGAGCATTGTCCAAATCCTTCTCAAGCACCTACAGACTTGGGGCCATGACCATTTCCTTGGGAAGCTTGTTCCAATGTTTGACCACCCTCTCAGTGATGGTTCCAGACATAGCTATAAGCCATTCCCTCACATCCTCCTCTCACTGAACACCAAAGAGAAGTGGTCAACACCTCCCTCTTGGCTTCTCCTGTGTGGAAGTTGTTGTAGACAACAATGTGTTCCCTCAGTTTCCTCCCATCTAAGCTGAACAACCCTTATGTCCCCAGACACTCTCATAAATCACCCTCTAGTTCTTTCATCATATGTGCTGGCCTGTTTTTGGATACATTTTAATATTTCTATTCTAATCCATACTTCTTACACAGTGGAACCACAAACAGCACACAGTACTCAAGGTGAGGCTGCAACAATGCCGAGCATAGCGTGACAATCACTTCTCTTCATCAGTCAGCCACACTGGGCCCAAGGCACCCCAGGATATGCCTGGCTGCCAGACTGATGGCTGCCAGGGCACACTCTTGACTCATATGGACCTCATGATCTATCAGAACTCTGAGTTCCCTTTGTGCAGGGATGTAGTGGAGTCTCTTGTCCTCCAGTCTAGAAGTACATCCAGCATTACAGTGACCCAGGGACAGAATCCAGCATTTCTCCTTGATGAATTTCATACAGGTAGTTATTGCCCAGCACTCTAATCTATCAAGACCCTCCCTGTAAGGGAAATCAATGCCTCCTTCCTAAATTACTATTGCCATCAAACTTCATGTATACTCAACTCCTGTGCCCAGGTAATTGATAAAAATATTGAAGAGAACCTGCTGAGATATTATAAAACCAAGCCCTGGGAAGCACCAATAGTGGCTGATCACCACCATGTTATCACCCCATTTGCTATAACACTTTGAGACCAACCATTCAGGCATGTTCACTCCTCATTCTGTTTACATGTCTGTCTGTGTGCTGGATAATTCGTCCACAATAGTCTGAGAGACAGGATTAAAAGCTTTGCTAAAATCTCTCACCCATGCCTGACATCTGCTACATTCCCTTCAGACACAAGATGGGTAACCTTGTCAAAAAAGGTTATTGAGTTATTAAAGCATAACTTTTCCTTCATGAACCCATGTTAGCTTTAACCAATGACTCCATTGTCTTTCAAGTGTTTTTCAATAAATCCCAGAATAATCTTCTCCATAATTTTTTCCAGGCACTGAATTATAATTATCAGGGTCTTCCTTCTTGTCCTTCTTAAAGACTGGAATAATATTTGCTAGCTTTCAGTCAGCTGGGACCTCTCTAGAGTTCCAATGCCATTGATAAATAACTGAGACACCTCTCTCAATAACATTGGCCAATGTTCTCAGTTCCCTTGAATGAATCTCATCAGGCTCTGTGGACTTAAGGGCATTAAGGAGTTGCAAATCCGGTACAAGTTCAAAGCCATGAGGAATGTACCACTGTCCCAGTCACAGTCCTCCAATCCAGGGCTCTATTTTTTCCCTGGACCCATCATTGGTTTTAAAGGCAAAGAAGGGATTAAATGGCTCTGTTGTATCTTCCTTCCTATTTGTGAGGTGATCAGTTTCATGAAAGAATGGACCCATGTTTTCTTTATTTTTCTTTTTGATGTTAACATACCTTTAGAAGTTTTGGTTTTTTTTCTTTGTAGAGATTTTAATTATCTTTGAAAATTAATCTGCAGTTCTTCTATGAGAAACTCTATGATAGATTGTTAGGTTTATATAAAAATTGTTATTTTGAGATTCTGAATAACATGGTGTTTTACACTTATGACTTAGATATCTGGAAATTTCAGAGCCTTGCATAGATGTATAGATTATACTGACACCAGACATCTGCAGTTTTGTAACCAGGTTGCTGCACTGCCAAGCAGCTTCAGCAGCAGCTTCCAAAGCCAATGGCTAAAGCCATTTCCAACGGCTAAAGCCATTTCCATCACATTCAGGAACAGAATAAAGAATAAAAAGCAATATGGCAAGCTTGCAGAGCTGTTTCAGAAAGGACATTGCTTAGAATAGCTTCATTTTGAGACCTGAGAACAAGGATGACTGGATGAATAAAATCTATGCATGAACTATGTGCATGTTAGAAGGAATTTTGTTTCCCAACATGTTGCAAATCAGTTACCAGAAGAAAAGAAAATGGTAAAGCAAAGAAGAATACACATGGTTCTTCTGACACACATGTCCATTGTCATTTGGAAGTGCAGTGCTCAGAAAATTAATGTCAAATCAAACTGGTGTAAAAAATGACCCATCAGTCTGTTGTAGAAATCAGTATTATTTCTTGTGCACAAGAAAACTGTTACCCTGTACTTTTGGATATGCCTGTCTCCAGGAAATTATTCAGGGCTTTATTTGACTGCAATTGCAGGAGACAAATTCATTTGAGAAGATGTTGGCATTAATCAACTCTGAATAGTAATATTTCTATGTCAGAAACTCATCCATGAAATTCTAATCTCAGAGCATATGGTTTAGACAAATTTAATGGTACTGTAGTATTCTCTACTGTAAAATAAACTGATCAATGTTTTCCTTCTTTTCTGAGGACAGAAGACAAGATGAGTGTTCAGACTGATTTGCACTTATTCTGAATCAGACTTTTCTGTGCTGAAGCCATCTCACATGTTAGTTCTGTCTTTTTGCAAGGCATCATTTTTCCCACAGTCCTGTATATCCTCCTGTGTATGGGAGCACTTCAGCTAAAATCAGGGTTCTAGGACTCTGTCCCTCTGACTGCTGTAGGAGATCTCAGTTTTGCCATTTGTAATTTATTAAAAATTTCTGATTTTTAAAAAGACATTGTCTTAAAACCTGCTGAGATATTATATCTCAGGATTTTTCTTGAATTTTTCTCCACATTTAAGCTAAACAAAAATAAAGCTAGTAAGGAAGTATACTAGAGTGTCATTTTTGCATCATAATTCTTTCTGCAGTACTACTTGGAAATGTCTTTTCTGTCTAACAATGTAGCATAGAATCAGATGTGCCTGAAGACTGTGCCTGGTCTATCAAGTTAGACCTGCATTCAGAATAAGACCTAAATCCACCTCTTTTGTTGAAGTTTTTTTGTAAGAAAATCCTTTATTTTTTCACTTCTGAGACTGTAATAAATAGAGAAAAATTTCATAGTCTCTCCCATATAGCAGAAAGATGTTATCTAAGAGTGTTTGTATAGCTAGTTTATTATTAACATTATTTCAAATAAAGAGATTTTCTCTGCTATTAGTATATAATAATGGCTTGTGATCCAATTGTCTTAGCCTTTGTTGAAATAATCAGATAATATATTAGAAGTAATATTACTTTTCCCAACTGAAATTCTGGGAAAATTGCCTATTTTCATTACCTCTTTTAGTAAGAACGTTTTTAAAATATCTATATTTCAGTTCTGTGCTCATGCAGCACCTAGCATAACAGCTTCTGGCAGATTTTTGACTAGATAATACTACTAGCAATAATAATTATAATATTTGCTACAGTCCTATTCTTATATCCTGACCTGGGGCTGACTGCATAAGAATAAAGCTATTAAACAAAAACAGCTTCCTGCTTAGGGATAGTAACCTTATCAAAACCAACTATGTTTCCATATACGGTTTTGGAAAAAATGGAAATAAATTATTCACCAATCTTATATTAGCCATTCTGTGCCAATAATTTCTGTTATTTGCTGAAAATACAGCAAGGGCAAATATCCTTTCCCCAGAGGAAAGTAGGCTTTTTTTTTCTAGTCAGTATTCAGGAGAAACTTCCAAAAATGCTGAGCACAAGTGATTTCATTTAAATTTGAAGCCATTTGTTTTTCTATTCTTATGCAATTTCTATTTGTTTTAAATTAATGGTCACAATTACAGTTTTAATGTTCACATTAAAGAATAAAACACCTTTCTAAAATATGGAAAGTAGGATCACAATAAATATCAACACATGCCCTAACAAGTTCATATATACAGTATGGATGTACACATTTTGGTTTTTTTGTAGTTCTGTTGCACAATTCTGACAAATAGGAGCGGACCGCTCTCCTATTTACGTCTTTTATGTCTTTGTGCTGCAGATAGAGCCAACAAACGGAATGGTTCTTCCTTATGTATCCCACTTAAGAAATTGGCATCATTAGGTAAATTAAATTACTGTTGTAAAAATCTGTACTTTTATGATGTCCCTAAAAAGTGAATAATACACTCTGTAATTGAATGCAGAACAATGGAACTGTCACTAAGTAAGCGCTGTTGTTCTTTTGAGAGTAGCTTTTTATGTTCCTCTTATGCATAATATGATACCTGTGGTTTGCTTTTTTCTTTCTATCCCGTTAAATTGCTGTGACTTCAAACACTTCCAAGCAGAGCCAAATTCCTTCCCATTTTATCTTCATACAACTAATATAGTAGGGCTGCATCTGCTGCCTTTATGAATCCTTTTTCTGTCTCAGCATCCACAGTCTCCTATAGCAAATTGAACCTCTCATTTAACCTCTCTTCTTAAATTGTTCTGTCAGAGAATTAAGAACAGAGAAAAAATGAAATTGGTTTATGTAAAAATCCAGGCAAATTTCTTATTTTTTTGACTCTTTCTTGCTTTCCTTACTAATTTTCTTATTTCACTGTGTACTTCACTTACTTCAAGTATGAGCATAACACTTCATTTTATTCCTAATTCCCTCTTTTCCAATTACTTGTCCTGCACACATTTTCAATACTCCTTTAATGGCTCTCTGTTATTTATTAATTCTTGAAAGTGTGATTAATATTCTTTTATTGAAAAAGTTTTACATTTCAGATACAAAACTGAGCAAGTGATTTTCTTCTGTAGAGTGTAAATTACAAAATCTTAATACTGAGATTTCTCTAATAGCCTCAGAAGATTCGTGTGCTGAAAGATAATATTAGGAATTTTTAAGATCTTAAACAGCCTGAACTATCCAAAACAAAGTTTTCAAAATGGATATTTAGTAACACAGGGACATTTTTTTTCCTCACTATTTTTCATGATAAAGATATGTCATATGGATTCTAGCTGAAATATCTTCAGTTGCCTTAAATTAGGTGGTCAGCAGCTGATTATGTTTGTCCCCTGCACTTCATGAAGACTTTCACTGTCACTGTTCTTCGGTCACAAAATGAAAATTTTTATGAGTAAGTTTATTTTTCCCACACTGTTTCTCCTGCGTTAAATGGTAAGATTTTTAATTTTGCATCCTTGTCCCTGTCATATGTAAAATTAAAAATATCTCAGCAAGAAATTTAAGTTGTTTACTCAAATTTTTTTCACTTAGATAATTATGGACAATGCATCTTCAGTTTTTTGAATGAATAAATCATCACTTTTGTTGCTATCCATCTGTAAATTCTTTATAACATGATAAAAGAAAAAAAAATAAAAAGGTCAGGAGATTGGAGATTATGGAGTAACTCTTCAGATTTTGGTGGAATATTAGTAGAACAAGTTATTGAACAATCTATCAATAATCAACTTTATTTAAATAAATCCCAGAATTAAACATCTAAAATAAAGTCAGTTAGGTTTACCTGTTTTAGGGAGAAATTAAGAAACTAATATCAGCAGCAAAATGTATACAATATGAGTATGATAGGGTTTTAAAAATGCTCTACAGGGGAACATCATTAATAATGTGGGGGAACAGGGAAAAAAGAAATCCTAAAACAGACAGGAACAGAAAAAGAAAAAAAAATAAAAGAATATAACATCATCTAAAACTCCCAGTACTGAGAGTCTAATTAGAATTGTTTGTTAGTTTTCCAGCTGGATATGAAGCAAGTTTGTTTTGGACTTCATTCTGGCCAGTATTTTTTCTGCAAACAGTTTTCTTGTTGTTGAAGAGAAAAAAAATTAGATAATATCAATCTATGAGGAATTGTAACCATTGTAAAAATGGTCAAAAGGCAAGAAACACATTTCACTCCATTAAAGCTATACATGAATTCCTGTTATAGGAAAAAGCATATTAAAGTAAAACAGATCTGACAAAGCAGTTTTATATAAATTATGTAAAATACATTTAAAAATAGAGAATCTGGGTTTTTAACTTATTAAATAAAGAATATGACTATATCATATGATAGTGTTGTAATAAATTATTAAGAGTTAAAATATGCTTTGGGATATAGACTCAATCATTTTGCATAAAAGTCAGAGAAGGAAGTAAAGAAATAATACTTTATCACATACTCTATTTTTCCTTTTAATTTTATTTTGCTTTTCTTATTTTTTTGACCTTCGAATCTGTTGTTACCTGTGTCTATAAGGGATCAGAAAAGTAATTCTCAAGTAGTTCAAGAGGGACACTGAAATTTATCCTTCAAGGCATGTCTTCAAGATCAGGTTAGACACAACAGTCAGGAAAAGTTTAGGGATCTTTAAAGAAAAGGTGTATCTCTCTGATTCTCCTTGACCTTATGAGAGCTTAACTAAATTGTTCAGCTCTTTATTTTAAGGCCTTGTATCCTGTCCAACAAAGGACATTTCTAAAATCTATAAACATAGTGATAGCCCTAGAGTCTTACAGCCCTCGAATATTTGATCACTGGGATATGTATACTTAAAAATATTTAGAATGACATATCCCATATCTGTAAATAAAGAAGTAACATTTCTTTTGTATTTATGCTGGAGTGGCTAATATAAACTGAGAAATCAGGAAAAGACTGGCACAGACTTTGTGATTAGTTTTATTGTATAAGAGAAATAAAATCAGATAAATGGTAATATGAGAATGGATAAAGTAATACTAATGGCAGAATTAATTAGAAATAGATTTACATTCTCTTTCTTCACTATTTATCACAGGAAATGAAATGTTAATCATTGGCTGGATTTCATTTAGTCTTGGTTAGATATATATTAAATAAAAAATTCATTACTGATGTAAGGGAATATGAATTAAAAACAACTATCTTATGTTGTAAAACGCATTCCTATCAAATCACTTTGATAGAGAATGTTAAAAGTCTACTAAGATTTTTAGTGACTTAGTGTGTTGGGGATAAATAAAAACATCGACTTTTTTTAGTGAAAAATCCTAATTTTCAGAATGTTAATTAGAAAACTCAAATAATAAAAATGGAATTTCATGGATATCACAGTAAAAAATTCTTCATCAAATGGTTATTGAAAAATTAAGAAGTGATGCTATTTGACATAATCTGGGCTTTATTTTTCTAATGAAGTCATTAGAGGAGGCACATAAAAACATGGTCTTGGACTGTGTGCTAAAGTTTGATCCAATTTAAGTTAAATTGGAAAGCCTCTCCCCCCCCGGACCAAAAAAAAAACAGGTCTGGAATTAATACTTTGGATTCAAGTAAAGGGCAAGTTCGATACACCAAGAAAAAGAAAACCTAAACTTGAAGTCTTAAATGTGACATAGTAATGAAAAAAACCACTTCAAACTGTGGATCATTTGTACCCAGAAGGCATTCTCTTAAATTTTTGTAATGTTCTGGTCTGTAAATTGATAATACATTAGTATATGCCATATATATTGTCTTGAAAATGTGGTAGGAGAATGAAATAAGAAAGATATAGGATTATGCATTTGGTGCAGTACTCAAAATATTATTTCTTTAGCTTTCAAAAACTGGGACTGAGATAGGAACGTTATTTTCCTTTAAAGTGAAAGAAAACTTTTAAGTTGAAGATAAGTTGAAGAATGGTGCAATCAAATCTAACCTGTACATTAGGAAAAATAAATATGAAATTAGAGAAATTTTTGTCAAAATCAAATTCCAGAATGGTGATGCCAACCCAAGAGAAATTAAGAAAGTCCTTAGCTGTGATTTAAGTATATTTCCAGATTTCCATAAAATTACAGAAAGGTTCATATGGATTACTTGAGTTTGAGAATTTTATTGTATATCAGTGTAAATATCTGTTCATGGAGGAGGCACAAAAAACTAAACTAGACTAAAAATATGCAGTTCTTTGCACAGACCAGTTAAAATATGTAAATTATTAACTTGCATGAAAAATCAAGTTAACATAACTTGTGTATAAAGCCAGAAAAGAAAAAAATTTGACTGCCTAAAGCCTTATAAGAGACATATTTTTGTTTTCCCCCAAACTATCAGAAATCTCAAGAGCATTGTAGGCCAAAAAACTCAGAATACAAACTATGTAAATTGGCAGCGTTATCAATGCAGAGAGAGTTGCTGTCTTCTCACAGAGGAAATATTTTAGAATTATTTAAATTTTGATATAGAGAATATTAACTAAGTGAAAATGTTAAAACTGTTAGTGTAGTTTTTTACCAGCTAAAATAAAGCAGCACCTCTACAATTTATCTGAATCCTGCATTGCATTTATTACATCCTAGGAAGCAAAGAAAGGAAAAAAAGCAATAAATAATTCAGTTTTTTAGGTAAATAACTGAAAGTGGTCAGTCTTTTCACATTTGCTAAAAAAATCAGGAAGCCACTGGAAGTATTCAAGTTAAATGTTCTTACCCCTAAAACAGGGATTTCTTTTTCTTGCAATTATGCTTTACATATTGTTTTTTGATACACGTTTGGAAGAAAAAGTTAGTGACCTTTACAATGATTTTCTACTAAATGCATTAGAAGCAATGATTTATGTTCCAGGAATAAAAGCAACTACAAAAATTGTGCAATAAAGATTTTAAGGTGAAACGAAGGTGTCTAAATTTTAGTAAACACCAGATTCACATAACTTAAAGCTGCCTAATAATAAATCATACTGTCGTGGTGTTCGTGTTTACGGAACAATATATTTGCATGATTTCCATTCACTTTAACTCTTCCAAAACATTTTTATTCTTTATAAATATTATTTGAACACTCCTAGTAGAGTTTGTTTTATGTTTTCTAAGGTAGGGTGTTTTGGTTTGTCCTATGGATTTATGAGTAATCAAATTTTATGAATCTTCAGCATTAAAAACTTTGAATGATGGATTACAATACTGAAGCATCACATTCCAGTGTATATTTGCGTTCTGATGTCTTATTCATAAACCAATATCAAACATTCCCATATAGAAAATAGAATTGTCAGCCTCTCTGTTAATTGCAAGGTGTTCTAGATATTTTGTCAAATCTTATTAGTTTAATATTTTTCATTTATCTGTAATAATAAATTTTAACAAAGTACCTTTTAAGACACCTTCAGAGAAGAACTGTTTTCTGGGAGAATATCAATATCACAAACATGGCAGAGTGAGAATCATACCATATGCTTTCACACTTGCATGAAGAATTTACCTCTTTTTTTAATCTCTTTTTTTTTTCTTTTAAGCAGATCTTTTTTGAAAAGAATTCATATTTTCTTCCTCCTTAATAAAAAATATTTTTATTTGTTTTATAAATTACATTTTAAATAACTTTTCCCATTCACGTCTCATCCCCTAAAAAAGGTCTTTTTCCTACTTCTTACCAGCCTTTTGGCAGCTTCAAGGCTACAGAGATGATTATTTTGCAAGAACGTGGCTCAGTTGATTCATGGGTTTCTAGGTAAAAACTGGAATATTGAACACAAATTGTTTTGTAGAAAGCTTCAAAAGAGAGTTATCTAAAAAACCATTTTGGTTATGATAGGGAGCATGTGAAATGGAAAGTTACCTGAAAACGCATACTGGGTATAATAACATTAATTTGTAGACTTCATCTGAGTACCTTCTAAACTTGTGTTCATATTATCATATGCAAATAGTAATACTTTGCAAAATTTCAAACTGATTGCATAGTTATGCTCTTTTAAGACCATTTTCAAGTTTCACTTGTTCAGTTGCTTTTATGACTTGAAAATATTCAAGAAATAATGGCCAATTCAAATACAAATTCACTATCCATGAATTTCCAGCTTTCATGCTTTGAGGCACTTTTGTATGTTATAAAGAATATGTATTTTCCAAAACATCTTTAATTGTTTTCTCAGTGGAAAGAGGAATTAATTTATGCTCCATTTGGCAATATAGAGAGATTTTAGATTAGCAAGTTGTATTGGTTTAAGTGTAGTTGAAGCTTTAACAATGACATTTTATGAGCATTTTTGGGTGTTGTGTTTTTTTTTTAAATTTCTTGTTGTAAACAATTGTTCTGTGTGCAGACACGTTGAGGATAATGATGGGTAGAACTATGTCATGATTTGTATTTGTGTACTCCCATGTACATAATCAATAATATCCAGGGAGCAATTCAGTACCAGGTTAAAACTTCCAGGTCAATACTTTGTCTATAACATCTCTCTATTAGTTAGATGTTCTATTTGGTCTATGCAGTGCAGTTGCTGGATTTGAGAGAAATGTTCAGCTCATCCTAAAATGCATGTGCATTTTTGGTGAGTCATACAACTTTTTTAGGCAGCACTGGCCTCTCTGTATTTGTTCATACATTACCATCCAGTAGTGTTTGATTTGTCCTGTGTTTTCCTGCTTGATCCTCATTTGCTGCAGACAGTTAAATTCAGATGACTAAATTTGAAATTGATTTCATAGAAAGATATTGTGGCTCAGCTTTGGGTTTAGACCAATAATAAATTTGAGAAAATATAATTTTGTGTCATGGAAGTTGACATAGGTAAGTGCTTCTATCTTCAGCTCTTTAAAAAAGAAAATATTGTTTTTAAACATCTTTTCATTCAAATGGTGATTTATGGCTTTACTATGAGATTTTTTCTAAAACAATTCAGAATTTTTGGACTTAAAACTAATTCCTAAGTGTAAAATAGGCTCTTCAGGTCAAATAAATATGGATTTATCTAAAGCAAATGGTTGGATTTGGGGTAAAAAATGAAAATAGAAAATTTAAATGAAAATAAAATTTCCAGAAAAATGAAGTCGACTCCAGATATTTAGAGGTTTGGATGAAAATTTTTCTTGTGGTTTCCCTAATGTTGGGTGGCAAATTATTTCATGCTTAAGTAGCATAATGAGTGCAGGGTTTAAGAGATTCCAGATGCAGAGCTTCTCTTTTTTTCTCTCTTTTTTCTTCATTTTTATGTGGTTAGCTTACCAGTTTCAGCTTTTTGTGTCTAATGCCAGATTTATTTTTTTTTTTGGTGAAATTAGGTGAAAGCCTGCTCTTTTCCCAGTCTTTCTCACAGGACTACTGTGAGGATTGCCTGCAAACTCTCCATCTGATTTGAACACACAAGCAGCATGCTGCGTCAAAGCCCCCTTAAAGACTGGTGTCTTATTTCTAAGCTACTGACATTGATTAAATCATTTCAGGTCTCTTCTGAAAGGCTTGCAAAATTTCTCATCTCTTCAAGAAACATTTGGTGTGTCATCATGGTTCAAACTCCACTTAAACACAAAGGGGTTTGGATCTTAGGAATAAAACAAATGCTGTTTTACATTTTTTGACAGCACATTAAGTTAAAAAAATTCCTGGAGCCGTCCTTTATTGAACTTAATTTCATTGCTTGAGGTATATTTGCTAAAAACCCTTAGTCTGAGTAATGTAATTTCCTTAAGAAAAAATTGGCATATTTATAATTGCAATTTTAAATATGTTTCATTGAACTTGTAGAGTAGCAAATCTTTATGTTCTGTAAAAATGCAAGTTTGCGATTCTACATTAAAAAAGAAAAATAGTCAGTATTTTTATTGCTTAATGTTTTTAAAAAAGACAATTTTCTGATAGCCTTGTGAGAAATAAATAAAATAAAAAGTCATTTTAAATTAGTGAAACTCTTGGACAACTACATAGAGAAAAAACAAGAGAAGATGATTAGCACCATACTTCCTCAGCATAAGATAATGTAAGAGCATCTATAGCTTTTCAACTTCATTCCTAAGCTTTCATATTTTATCTTACATAACATATCTAATTAGTGGTGCCTGTACATTTACTCTTGTAATATCCTTTAGCTTATGTAAGTGGTTTATGCATTAGTAAAAGGAAATCTACCAACAGAATGATATAATGATAGTTATTATAACTATTATTAGTAATAAAATCACCCTAAACCAAACACTAATAAAGGAGGAGGAAGCAGAATAGAAAGAAGAGACATCAAAGAAGGAAATAAGAGTTTTGTGGTAGATTTAGTTTTAGGCACTAGGAAAAATCTGTACAATTGTGTCCTAAAGTATGACAAGGACTTTTAACTTTTGATGCAGTAATACCCATAAGCATTTAGGTTTATGCCTAATTGTGCATGCAGTTTACAATGTACTCCAGCTACAAAAAGGTAGCATTTTTAAGCAAGCATTGTCTGTGTGGCTTTGGAGAATAAATCATGTCAAAATGTTACAGTTCTGCTTTTAATTCTCAGGCAATGTTATACATCTTTTCCTATTATACCTACAAGAGGTATCTTAATGTTATTTATTTCGACTTGCTAGAGCTCTGCATGAATAAAACTCTCATTCGGCAAGGACACCATATGGCTTGTCGTTTCCCACTGATTGTACACTTTCAATAATGCTTCCAAAAAAGGATTTTAATATTTGTAAAAATCACTTTCTTCTTTTGCTGTGTTGCTGTCATCTGGGCACAATTGCACTATTGTATCAATATGTACTGAGCTACCTATGACATGACATTTGAGATTTACAACTGATATTGGGAATTAATTTTATGATTGCTTTTTGGGGAATGTGATCAACTATTATATCATGTGACTATAATAATGTATTGTCAGCTGTACTGTCTTCAATTTGTAATTTATAGGGGATGTGATATTTGGGGTTCCACAGCTGTTTCCATTAATTTTCTTCAAGGGCATGAAGGTAAGCGAGAAAAACCTAGCAATATAAATTTTTCATAATATCTTTTAATTCTGAATCTATGTTAGGTATTGACATTAGAGGAATAAACCGTTATGATATCTGAGATAAGGGAGCTTTAGAAGCACAGTGTGTATCACCATGTTGAGGTTTATTTCTCTGGCCTGATAATTCTCCATCTAAAAATTCTTCATGAAGGAAGTTAGTGTGGCTAACTTGTCCCCTTTTCTGCAGTTAATGTATAGGCTGGACGTCTGAAGAAGGTCATCATAGATTCATTATTGTTAACTATATGCACAAAATCCAACATAACTGACAAAATGGCTTTATGAATTTTATCACCAATAACTGTATTGTCACTACCTTCTGTTTTTGTTTTTTTTTTTTCTTTTTTTAGCTTGATGGTTGTATTAGTCTTCCATGACAATAGTTATGAATTCCAATAATTCATAGTTCCAATGAATAGTTTTGTACCTTAATATTTTTATGTAGTTTACGTTTTTTTTTCCTCCACAGCTTTCTCATTTTCTTAAATCAGTTTTATGGAAAGAACTTCTGAGAAAAAAAATGCATTCTTTCTGGAATTTAATCCCAAACCAGTCTGAAGACAATAAAATTCTTTCTTATGCAGAGATCAAATAGAAAGAATCATGTGCTTTATGCCATTTTTGTGGGTAACTTTTCTATTTTTAAAGTGCCTAAACAAGGAAAAAAATTGAAGCATTCCTCCTCTCTGCATTATCAATACAAATTAACAATACAAATTAAATTTTCAGACTCTCACCAAAAATCCACATATCTTTAATACTGAAAAATAAGGTCCCATGTTTTGATTTCAAGATTATTGGAAACATGCATTATGATTTTTTTTCCTTAATTGATGGAATTAGACTGAATTGTGTATCAAAAAGAAAAGGATAAAATTAATAAGTACTCAAAATTCACATGAACATTTCCATTTAACAGTTGCTTATAATTTTTTCAACATAACAATAATCTAATTAGGAAGTGCACCTACCTATGAATGTTCCTCTCCTCATTTTGGGGGTAGACTTAATTTTCATCACAGCAGGTAGTATGGGGCAGTATTTGGGATGTGTGCTGGAAACAGCACTGATAACACAGTTATTTTTGCTGCTGAATGATGCTGCACCCCATTAAAGCCTTTTCTGCTTCTGGTACTGCCCTACCAGCCAGGAGGCAGCAGAGGCACAAGAGACTGGGGGGACACAGGCAAGAGAGCTGACCCCAAATGAGCCAAGGGATATCCCAAACCCAATGGGGTCATGCTCAGTATGTAAAGGTGAGGGAAGAAGAAGGAATGGGGGATGCTCAGAATGATGGTGCTTTTCTTCCCCAGGTCACAATTAGGCATGATGAAGCCCTTCTTTCCCAGGGATTACTGAACACCCACCTGCCTGTGGGAATCAGTGAATCTCCTTACAATTCAAAACACACTTTTTCAGTCTTACAGTTTCCTTCAAAGTCAGGTCATAATTTATGTAGACTTCCTAGCAATCTCACTTTCTAAGATATATCTAAGAAGTCATTATTATTTCTCCAGTTTTCTCAGCAAAATAATAAACCTTATTTTTATTTGAACATTTTTCCATTTCCTCTTTATTATACCAAAGAAGATTTTTTTTTTTTGTAATTTAGGGCTGATTTCTGAGACTTCATATTTAAAGGAAGAAGACTTCATATTAAAGAACAAGAAAACATAACAAAAAAAGACAAGGATAGCCAGTATGTGCAGTAAGTGGAGAACTTACTGCGCAGGAAAAGATTCTCTATACAGAGCATCCATAAAAATGGTATATTTTTCATAAATAGAATTCTAAACCCTGTATTTTTCTGAAAGGGCTGTTATTTCTATGATATATCCTATGCAACTGATGCTTTAAGTTTTAGCTTTCATATTTTCCAGATTCTGTACTGTATGAGTATATAACTCTGAACTTCATATAAAGTGTTAGTAAGTTCTCTTCATAATTTAGTTAGATAAAACAATTCTTTTCCAGCCTGAGAACAAAGGACACCATTGAAGTTTCAGGCCCAAAAAGTATAAACAGTGAATTGAGGAGAGCAATCTGGGAGGATGAGACTTTATAATCTGAAGCTCTAATTGGACAATTATGTAAATTGTCCCCAATATGTAAATTTTGGTCCAGATGTAAATGGACCAAAACTTATAAAAGTGTGAAAACTCATGACCAGTCACCCATGTTGTGTCCATCTTGGGTGTACTCTTGGCCAGGGTCTTGTACTGCCCAAGACCTTTTAATAATTACCCAATTTATTCCTTTATCACTGCCTAGCCTCTCTTCCAGGTCAGCCTCTGCAGGCATCACAATGATGTGTGAGATATATAACATCTGAGTTTGCAGTAATATATCAATTCCCTCCTTTGTTCTTTCACTGCACTTCTGATCTTCTAGAGGAAAAAAACCCCAGTCACAATAATCATACCATGTCAATATTAATCAGTGAGTTAGTATGGAATACAAAGAATTGCTGAAAATAGTTGATTTAAGTAATTACTTTAAGAAGAACAATATTCACTAAATAGGCTTTTCCTCATTTTGTAAGTATGTAGAATTTCTATGGTACTGATTTAGAACTAGATACTATAAATTATTAAACTAGTTATATTTAAACTATGAGTTTCATTCTACTAAACATCATAGTTCCTAGTTTTGTTCCCCAGAGGGAACTTCAAAATATATAATTTTACCCTTCAATTCACTATATAATTAATGAAGAGTGATAATCATGACAGAGAAAGAGCTGAACGATGAAGAGGGAGCCACAATCTTCTTTCTAAAAGGAATGCTAAATAAATTATTCTTTAGGAAATATTTCTTTGTCCAAATGCCACTGAATAAACTTTCCACTTCCAGCAGACTGGTCATTTTTAGCCAGCTGATCATGTCCAGATGCAATGAGCATGCACCAAACTGGGTTACACCCTCTCCTTTGAATTTCTTAAACTAAAAGAAAAGAAAACAAAAAGCAATAATTATGCTTATAGGTTAAATATAAAATATGGTAATCTAGGTTTCTGTCATTGATCTTAATGATTTTTATGTGCTATATACCAATTATTATCTTTTTAACTCTACATTAGACTATTTTCATTAATGTCATAAATAAAATGTGGATAACAACATCAATTTACACTTTCACCTTACATTTATTCACAACAAATGTTAACCAGACCCTAAGTGAAATCCTCTTAATTGAGACACCTGTCAAAGCAACATGTAAGCGGTCACAGGAATAGAAAAGCATTTTTGAATATCATGGTGCCAAGCCGCAAGGCTTTAAAAAATCATTTATGATGCAGCATCGACTGAGACATGAAAAGTGGTATGGATTTTTATTGAGGAAAGCATGCCTTGTCTATGTTGGCATTTGTACTCTTTACATTCAAAACTATATCTGGTGAGTTCCTTTAACTTTTTTTCTGAGAAATTGGATCATAGAATCACAAAATGTTTGGCGATGAAAGGCAATTAAAAATATTCTCTAATTGCCTGAACTCTTTGCAAACAATTTTTGAAAGCTTATACTTTTATATCACCACAAAGTGTGAAAATAGGCACATTTAAGATAAGGTTCAATTTTTCTTACTTTGGAATTGACATTTTAAAGTGTCTTAACCTTGATTATAAAGCAAATATTAGCTGACTAACATAATTGTGCATATTGAATCTTTGGATTAAGTTTCACACCTTTGAAATCAGTAAGATAAACTTGACTAAGGTGTTACTTATTCTTAAAATAAGTAGCAGGGCCTCATTCTATGTCTGCAAGCTAAAGTAATATTTTTTTTCAGATGTGATGCATAAAATCTGTGACCCCAGGAAACTCTCTGGAAGGTTGGATTTTTTTCAATCCATACCAAAGGATTTGTGATGTACTAAATTGAATGCCTTATATGAAATCTATTTACTGTTTGTCCAGTTTTAATTTTATGGTTTTTGGTCATTTGTATTCTTGGTTTTTCCTTTTTTTTTCTTTTTCTTTTTTTTTTTTTTTTAATGGAAGCTTAGTTCTCTTTTCAGTCCTGTTTATCACAGTCTTCATCTTGTTTGGCCTTTCAGTCTCAAGCCCAGAGCCTCTGAAACATGCAATTAGCATGTCCATGTAGAAGACAAGAAAAAGTGGGATCTCTTCCTGTTAGTCATATTAACCCCACATGAACCCCGGTACATCCCAAGTCTGACAGGATCAATATGTGTGTACACACAATTATTGCAGGCTGAATCTCTATCCTATATCTTAGACAAATCTTTGATTGCTTATAGTCATGGACAAGCAATGCATGCGCTGGGTAATACTTTCATTTGAGTAATGTCATGTATTAATGAAATTCCTTGCAACTGGAAAGTAGTACAAACAATGAATATTTCATTCAAATTCAGGATATAACTAATTGAAGCAATGCCAAAAGATAACTATGTCTAAAAAGATAGAAAAAATAAAATTTCAGACATATCATACATATACCGCTCTTTTTTGTTTTGCATGACATTTTTGATTCATTCAAGTTATAATTATAATTTTTAAAACAAACTTTAAGTTTTATATTAACTACAGTGGAAAGCTTTGACAAAAATTAACTTTCATATATAATTCAAGGCTTTTTTCTTTAAAATCAAATATAATTATTACCCCTGTGTCTTGTATCATTTTCAATGATAAAAGAAGATCAAAAATAAATACAGACTGGATTAAAGAAATAGGGAATGTAATGTTTTGATTGATGGATGGTTTTACTATAAAATTAGTAGAAAAAGAACAAAAGAAATGTAATTTAACCTAGGACCATGTCTTTGATCAATTATGTGTGTAGCTTCAGGTCTTGTCAAAGAAGGCAAAGTAATTCTAAAAATATTATTGTAGAAACTGTTCACTTATCAAAAATATTAACAAAGATAAATTAAAATGGCTAAAAACAGAGCTTTCAGTGACTTAAGCCAGCTCTAAGGCTAGCATAAAAACCAACAAAATTTTGATCCTAAGCTCATACCTCATGGCATGCCTCATGGGATGCCTCTCCTGAGAACTTTTAATGAGTCAGTTTGAGCAGTCTGTTTTCATTTGCATCAGAAGTTTCCAAATTCTCTTGAAAGATTCCCTTGTTGCTGTTCCACCCTACATCTGATGCTACATTTGATTTAAATAAGCACGTAGATCTACAACCTCGTCTAACACAGTTCTGAATCCGTTGAAGAAAGTAGGATTTCTAATCTTTGAAATGAGTGTCCAGTTTACAACTTTTAAAAGAAACTCATGCCAATTTATTAAATTCATTTTTCTAAGAAAAACCCGAGTTTTCAAATACATGAATAATTGACTTGTCAGAGCTACACTGAAGTGTACTTGACCGTTGCTTTATTCTAATGTAGTTTTTTTGCCTCAGTTTATTTCATTTCATTAAATTAAATATGGGAAAAAGACCTGAAATTGCTCAAAGAGCGATGTCTTGTTATATCCATCATACTATAGGGTTGTTTACTTTGTATGATTGTGTATTGCACATGATAGGTAGGTAATGGACATCAAAGGAGGGATTCCTAAATTCAATTATTTGTGCTTGATAGAGCCCAAAATGACATTTGTTATTTAGACTTCATTCAAGAACACTGAATCCCTCTCCCATTGAATTATTTTAAGTCAGGTAAACCAAGGAGCAATGTAACTGTGCATTCCAGCAGGCAATGCTCACTGCAGCAATTCTGGCCTCTAGCCATTGCTCCAAGTACTGAAGGTATTTTACATCAAATTTCAATGGAGTAAGTGCAAAACTCCCCCTAAGGAGCCGCACTAGTACAAGATCTACAGCATCATGTATTTTGTTTACTCTTTCTTCTGCAAGGAATGTTCAATTATTTCCTGCAAATTTTTAAAGCTTCAACAGCACCCGCTGTAGAACAGCCTGTAATTTTACTCAAGATTTTTTGCTTATTGGATTTTGAGTCTAGGGAATCCCCCCAGGGAATTTTCTGACATCCTTGGTTGATTTCAGACAAAAAAGATGGTGATGGATTCTCTACATTCTAAATAAGAAATTTAGGACATTTTTAACCCTTGAAAATTAATATGGTGCTGAGTTTACAGAGAGAGTAGGAATATAAAAATAGCAAACTCACTTAGGGTGACATGGAAAAATTCCAAGTTTTAGTATTTCTTAGAAATGCTATTAGGTAACTGAAATTGATAATAAGTAAAAAGATTTTGTATTCATAGTGATCAAGATCTGGTATGATACTGAAAAGGGCAACTAAATCAGAAACAGAAAACCAACCAAGATAGAAAACCAGAACTAGGGAGTTAAACATAAGGCTTTTCTGTATTCATTCCAATCAATACTGAGAAACAATGCATGAGAATTACTTGTCGATACCTGAATTTGAAAAAATCAGGAAGGTTATAACAAATAGTATTGCAAATAAATGCCCTGTTTAAACTATCTGAGTGAGGAAAATATTAATCTGTGCTGTTTGAGTAAGGTGTAGACAAATGGAAGAAATCAAAACCATAGGTCAAAACTGTTGAATTTTTAAAAAAGAGCATTTTTCCTGTCTGTTGCTGTGAGGCAAACGCTGGAGCTGACCTTGGTGCTGAGCAAAGTTCCTTTCACAGAGTTAGAAGTTGGAGGAGTTGGAGGAAATTCTACTGATTGTATTAATCAAAAAAAAAAAAAAAGTAAAAAATTCTTCTGAAAAAAATTCAAGCATCCAAGAAAACTCTCCTAACATTCCCCTAGCTTTATATCATTGTAGTTTTGGTAAGGAAAGGAAAAAAGGGGAGGAGGGGGCAGGGGAAGGAACCCTGTAATTCAAAATATGATCCTCAAATTCTACTGAGTAAGAGACCAACTTGGCTAAACCGCAAGGTTTTTTTATTTTCAGTCTTAAAGACAAAATACACAGAATCTGTAACACTTGCATCTTAAAAACATGAGTAAACAAAATATATTGGTCAGGGGACATATGAAATATCATTATCAAGGGACTAAGAACAGCATTTTTTTCCACATGCATATTATTCATAATTATTATTATTACTAAGAAGAAGAAGAAGAAGTAGAAGAAGTAGTTAGCTTCCTACTTCCCAGAGAGATGAAGAAAGAATGCTAACCATGAAGAATTTAATGCTTTTTTTTTTTTTTTTAAGTAGACTTCAGAATGTTACTTTTAGGTTTTATTTCATTTAATGGATTTTCAAGTTCTGTGGAAATTCATTCTTGACTGATTAAATGTACAGGAATCCATTGGGGTGCGGAGCAGAGGGAACCAAAACCCCACAGCACTGTGAATAAACTGACTCACAGTATTAAAACACTAATGCCACAATATCCCCACACTGTTTCAAAGATTACCAGCATGACCTGAGCTAAACTTGTGAGAGGCCAAATAATTTTATTTCAGACAGTTCCATTAGAGACCAAATGACCTTACCCAGCCAACAAACTCAACACAGCAACTTGAATAGCTATATTGTATTTCCTCTCTACAAGATCTACTTTTAACTTACACTCTGTCTAATATGATTTTTAAATGAATTCTGTGACTGCGTTAGACATTCTCTAGCAAGTTTGCAAAACATCTAGGTCATCACTGCAAACTGACACTGAAACTGACAACTTACATGAACATTTGCTGAAATTAAGAGCGAAATGGAGGTAAATACAACATATTTAAAGTTAAAGATTTTAATTCTACTTTTTCCTGACTTTTCTTTATTTTTCAGCCACTTACTGCCTTATGCTATCTGGTGTCTTTATTGGTAACAATATCTTAGCATGCATCCATATTCTTTAAAACAAGAAGTGATCCCAGTTCTCAGATTAAGACCCTCTGTGCTTGTACCATCCCAGCAATGAGACCGCAGTAATTGAGCCAAGCTCAAACTTAAATGAATACATTGCCAAAAAATTCCTCAAAAGAACTCCTTGTAGAGCACCATCTTCTCATTTTTAATTTCAAGTTCTCTACTGCCTAATAGAGCTTGCCTTTGTGTTACTTTTAATAGCAACTTTTTAAAAATTGCATGCATAAAATGACAAGCTTCATATCTGTCTACTGGATAGAAAGGAAATAAGAGTAAGACATGCGGATTCTCTGTGAACTAAGAACTATTTGGTTTTGGTAAAAATGCACTCAAAATTCTAGAAGCATCCCCTGTGAAATGCTGTGGACAGATAGGTACTCTGGAATTTTCCATTTGACATCAAATCAGAAGAAGAGCAAGAGTAATCTGTGTTTATTCAGAATGAGCCAGTATTAGCTTCTAAGCTGACAAACAGGATCCTTGACTGAGGTCATTTTAGCACTTAACAAGAAGTATGTATTATACTACATTCCCTTCTTCAATCAACTTGCTTTAAAGAAAATAAGCCTTTAAAAGAGATGTGCCTCAATATCTGACGTGAGAAACACTAATACTTTTCTCTTATCTTGTAATATTTGTTTGGATAATATAAACCAATATGATCTATTGCTATGAAATAGATACAACATTTTATCCATTCATTGAAAATAATAGAATGATGTTATATATACAGATGTAATATAGATGTAAAAAAATATACTAAAACCAAACATTTTGTCCTTTAGCTTTTTTTTTTTTTTTTTTAAGAAGAGAAATTGAAAGCCTCAAAGGTTAATTTCTAAGAGGAAAATGTCAGCGATTAAGAATGGGGAAATCTGTGTTGCATTACTTTTACAGAAGATCACAAAACCAATTTTATATTTCTTACAGTTATGGACTCATAATAAACAGATTTTTACAAAAATCCGGACAAAAGATCCTATCTTAGTGTCAAGAGACTACTGTCTCATATTGTTTTTTACCCACAGACTAAGTTGTCCCCTCAGGCAATACAAGGAACTTCATGTTTGTGGTTTAGTTCAGCCTTTTAAATACATCCCTTTCTTTTTCTTTACTGTAGAAAGCAGATTTAGCTGTGAATCAGCCTCTTCTCAGCACCAAATAAGTTACTTAAGGTCTCAATTTATGTAGGAAAATTCATTACAATTACTTTATGTGGGATCAAACAATTCTGCAAAATAACTTTATCTGATCTTTAAGATTATTTTTTAAAGTACATTCAAGATAGATAATAAGGAAAAAATTACCTTGAAATCTATGACTTTATGTTATTAATATTTTTCTAATGGAATGATGGGTGGAAAGAAAAAAAGAGACAGAAATCTCTTGTTTTAGTATTTGCCAAAATTGAAAAACTACCAAGGAACATGTGTAGGCTAAAATTTTACACTTGTCTGTGTGTACTGTGCACACACAGTTACTTTCTTATTTCTTCAGTTCAGAACTATTTAGTCATGTGCTGTGCAATACAAAATTGACATACACTTTTGTATTTCTTGTAAAATAAAATATTAAACACATTATCAGAAATAAAATCATTATACATCATTTATAGGTTTATTTAATGTGTTGAAATCTGAAAAGATATTCAGATAAATTGAAAACAATAACTTTCTATTGGTGATAATTAAGGAAAAAATCTTGCATCCTTTAGATATATTGAAGATAAAGTACATTACAAAACATGTGAATATGTCTTTCTGCTACAAACAGCATTTAAAATGAATGTTCCTGACATTTGCACTTTTCTCAAGCTGAACAAATGACTTTATTGATAACAAGTATGCTTTCCATTATTGGATAACAAGTATGCTTTCCATGATGTGTTCTCTACATAAAATACTTGGAGGTTTGCATTCCCCTTTCTGGGATGTCTTTCTAGATGAGTCTGTTGTAAATTCTGTTCATAGGAAACAATAAAGAATGGGATTTTTTTTTTTCCTCTTGGATAGTATATGTTATTGTCACAGGTATAAGTTTAGAAGAACCCTTGTAAGTGGCTTAGACAAAATCTGTGTGCTTAAAGTTATAACATCTTCTTTTTAAAGATGGTTATTATTTATAATTTGTGAACTCTTCCCTTATCTTTCACAATTAGACTAACTAAATTTGATCTTGTGTTCTGGTTTTCTGCAAGAATATAAACTTTATTGTTTAAATTTTTAAACTGTATTTTTGAAACCCACTCAGAAGAGCACAGGATTCTGTAAAGGATAGACTTCCACAAAGGAAGGTTTGGCTGCATAGTTTGTCCAATAAAATAAATTAATCTATGAAATCCAAATAGTAAACCAATGAATGCTACTCATTTTTCCGTGGAGCATAACCCCACAGCATTAGTTATGGTGCATGCCAGGGGAAGTCAGTCAGAAATGAAAGACTGAAGTTATATCATCAGGACTGTCTATTGAAAATCCCCACTTCATTGCTGTTTCCCATGTCACAGCTGACTGCTATCTAAGGCAACTATTTTAAATAATGTAGATGAAAATGATGTTATTCTGAAAACTCTTGAAAAGTCTATTATCAAGATTTAACTGCTTAAAACACAGTAGATTAATTATGTATAAAAGAAAATGTATTCACTACAGTAATTCACTGAATAATAAAGGTAAAATGTCATATTTTGAAAGGTAGAAATTTGTAGTACAATAAAAACATACTCCAAATTGCAGTACAATAAAACATACTCCAAATTTACAGAATAGCTTTCCTTGAACTGTGTTTCATCAAGAACTCCAAGAGTTTGGAAAATAGTGTCATTCTTCTTCAGAATTGAATTAAATATTTCTGAAGAATAAGGAAAATAAATGAAAAATCTGATAATAACAACAAAAACAATATTACATTATAGGTATTTGATTCAGTTCAACCTGATTTTATCTGAAGATTTTAAGTTTTCCATAAAACTAGTGACTATTCTGTCACTGTTAGAGAGTTCTTGTCTCCTCTAAAGGTATAGGAGTAAAGACCAGCTACTGTGTGCATCACTAGGACAGAGAAGTTACTGAGACCTATATGAGGGGCATAGTCTGGGAGCATTTCCCAGGTTCAGAAAAAACTTCCAGTTTCCTCTCAACTTCATCCCCAGCTGCTCAGTTTCTGAAGGAAAACAAACAAAACATAGCTTATGTATGATCTGGCAATCAGGACCATATTTCTTTTGGTTCAAATTTTACTCAGCAGGGGCCAAGTCACTGTGAAGTGTCTCTGCTTTGTTTATACGTAAACAATAATGCCATTGCTTAGGATTTATTTTAGTCTCTCAAGACATTCCAAAATATAAGTCCTATTTCTTCAGGACTTCTCCTTTGTTGAGTCACATTTATTCTAAGCACGCACATTGCTGTGTTGATGTCAATGTAACAGACAGAATTATAAATCAAAAAGGGAGACTCTGAAATCCTCAATGTAAACCTTTATAAAACTGGTGTAAGTTTCAGGATTTTGAATACAGTTATTTCAATATATGACTGAAATTATTAAAATATTTGAAAAAGCATGTTAAAGATGACTAAAGAAGGAAGAACAATCATGATATTTTAATGCAAAATATTAAGATATGTTAGATATGCTTATATGTTCAAAGATATGTTTTTTCATACTATTTTTCTCTCTTATTTTGTTTTGTTTCTGTTTTGTTTTGTGTTGTTTTGCTATTGTTTTGTGAATGTATGTGAAGGGATTAGGGAGGGTGTTAACTGCATGGTTGGCTTTTATTTTTTCCTACAAAGAAAGGAAAGGCAATAAATAAAACTTTTAACTTACCTTACATATGATGCTCTTATGTTGAAAAAATAGTGAAAAGTATAAGGTGTGGCATAAATACTGCTGCTTATGTGCAAATGTCAGATCCAGAACAAGATTTTTTACTCCTTATTCCTGAACTTTAAGCATCTTGTTTTGAATAGTGCACTCCAAAATTATCATCAGTAACTCAGGCTAAGAGATGCTTAAGTTTATTCATGGTTCAGAAACATTCTTCTGAGGCAGTTCCAATGTCAATTGCCTACACTAAAATAACTTTATTCCAAAAGCATGAGAATGGTAAGGCATATGAAGAGCAAAACTAATAGTCAGTACTCTCCAGGTGTGTCATAAAACTATCTAAAAATCCCAGGTTCTGGAAATTAGCCTATGATGATGAAAAATAGGTTCAGGGAATCTTGCCATGTTCTTTCATTCAAGTCAAAGTGCTTATAAAAGTTGGGTTTGCTCTGTGTAAAACAGGATTAGTTACATATTTATAACTCACTAGAGTGTTTTTGTTGTTTTTTTTTCAGGAAAGTTGAAGTGTTGTCACAGCGTTGAAGAATATTTTAAGTCCTCAGAATTACTTCAGTCTAAGAGCTTCCATTTATTTGTCAAATGCTCTTTCTATTTTTCTAGGGGACAGAGAAGGATGCTGAAAATCTATATTTAATATCTCTACTATCCATTTGTATCAAGTGACTCAGTTACTGTGTGAAGTCTGCTGTATTTTTCTATCACCTAAAATAGTGTCTGTGGATCAATTAAAACTGTTTTTGCTGTTTTCCTATCTAGATTGAATTTCTGGAACTGCTCATGGTGAGGAAGGAAACCAACAAGAAAACAGAGATAAAGTTGTCTTGCCACAAACAAATGGTCATCACTCCTGAAAGAGCTCCTCCCCAAGGCTGAGATAAAATCACCCGTGGCAGAGAATGATTGAGGGATCAAGTTAAACTCCTTGTATAAAGGATAATGCTTGCCTGTCTCTCACCTCTGCACTAATAGCTTATTCCTTCACTTGCTGCTCAAGGTCAGAATACAGGTTTCAGTTTGCCTATTTCTTGTTTATTTAACATTTTGTGTTATTGATATATTTTTCTTAAGACTACACAGGAATTATCCCCTGAGCTTCAGACTGACATTTGAGTACAATAAGGAGAAACTCTGTTTTCTCACAGAAGGCTCTGGATTTAGTATAAAATTTAACAAGCTTCAGTCACTAATTTCAAAAATGGAACTATTTCCTAATAGCACTCAAAAAAGGGCTGAGACAATGCTGTCTCACAGGAGCAGCAAAGAGTGGTGTAACAACTCATGCATGCAGATTCCTTTTCCTTGTATAGCAGAAGGTTAATGTGTCCTACGCACATTAGGGCTGAGAATAATCTTTCTGAAAAAGGAAGAAGTAAAGAAAAGAGTGAAGGCCTGCATTACTACATTAATTGGTAAGGGCACAGGTTAACAAAACAATGTCTCTCACATCTTTTATTTTGACTTGCAAATCAGAGACAATACCAGCAAGAAAACCAAAGTAATTCTTTGGAAACACAGGACTGTTTGGCCAGGTTTGAAAACACTCCCTAAAAAGAGTGAAAATACTTTCTGAAGGGTATAATTTTCTTATTTGAAAATGATACGTATTCTTAAAGCATCAAATTGAAAGGCTGATATCCCAGCAGACCATGTTTGATTACTTGCCCAGAGTGCAACAAAAAGATAGGCTTGGAATTCTTTTATTTTCACAGACTAAAGAGACATAGTCAGTGAGGAGCTGAGTGCTTCACTTAATGTATTTCAAAATATCTTGGGAGAAAATCCTATCCTTTAAAATTTTGGCTGTGAGGGTTAGTTGGAGGACAATGGTACTAATAAGAATGTAAGAGGCTTCATGTCACACCCATGTGTGTGGGATTTCACATCTCACTGTGAAAAGCAGCTGGGTTTTGATCTGGTGTGATGCAGGCTTATCAAAGACCAGTTAAAAAGATATGTTTATATATAAGATATCTTCTTTGTCTCTTTTGAGCAGTGAAATCTAATCTTACCTACTTATTTACAGAGTGAGACAGAAGTATTCCTCAGCGAATTACACAGAGAAGCCTGGGCATTTTGCCAAAGAGTACTGGTAGGTCTTCCAGCTGGAAATGCATATATATTTTTATAATGCACATCTACTTTTGAGGAGACTGCTTGCTCTTTCATGGCTATTAAAGTTACTCAAGGAATCTTCTTGCTCCCCTGTCTGTACCATATGCAAAACTTCAAAATTATGGCTGAGCATTCTGTGCTTTGAACCAGCATTGCTTGTGCTTAAAATAACAGTCATGCAAAAGATGAAATCAAATAACTAAATCATTAAATGTATTTTGAAATATTCCAATGTAATTTACAAAATTAAATCTGTATTATAGTATTTGCTAAAGAGATTATGGTAAATGAATTGTGAGGCATAAAATGGCTTCTTCCCTCCACAGAACAAAAACAAAATTTAAAAAAATGTAGTCATAAGTAGTATGAGATATTTTTGTTATAAAATATTGTTTCCTTTTATTTTTCATTGTCTCTACTTCTAAGATCAATTCAGATTATTTTCATAATTTTTTTCTACATTCAGCAATTAGAAAGAAGTGTTTTTTTAAATGAGACTGAAAGAAGGAGGAATTTTCTCTAGGTGAGTATACACATGTACATTTGAGAATTGAAGTGAATATACCCATGTACATCTGAGAAATGAATTTCTAAATATATGCTAAATAATTTGACTAACCTAAAAAGACAGAATGACAGATTATTTGTTACTATCTGCTTCTTGTGTTTACAGTAGGTTTCAATTCTACACAGGACATAAAACTTTCAGAAAAATATTGGGTGTATATATACCAAGGGAAATGATCAGAGGACTAGACCACCTTTCCTATCAGGACAGGTTCAGGGAGCTGGTGCTATTCAGGGTGGAGAAGATGAGAAGATAAGTTGGGGATGATCCATACCAAGACATGTTCAAAGCTATGTTGGATGAGGTTATGAGAAAGCTGGTCTAATGAAAGGTGTCCCTGCCCGTGGTGTGGTAGGTGGAACCAGATGATCTTTAACATCCCTTCCAACCTAAATCATTCCATGTTTCTAAGATTATATATACATATATATATATATATATGCATGTACCTGTTTATAGGGAGATACATTGTATGTATTTTACATACATGGTATGTATTCATGTTTCTGAACATCAACATAGCTGGTTTTATTTCTTGTTATATGAAATTCAGAAAGAACACCTAAAATATGTTATTCACGTTACTCTGTTGCACAAAATAAACTGGAGGGAAAATCTGGATTTCTACTTCTTACCTAAAATATTTTTAAGATTAAGGTTGACTCAAACATTTATTCTTTCTCACCCATCATTTTTTAATCTGAAAATGGCACAAGGAATCTATATTAGCATGAAAAACTGTCTTTTGCTTTCAGTATAAAATAATCTAACATTTCTCAACCCTCTGATGGAGAATCTGGGGATGACCTTCATATTCAGGTTTAATTGAATAGAAAGACTAAAATATTATTGTTTAATTTGGAAAATGGCAATCAAACTATTTAATTGAAAATCATCTCTCTTTTGAAGTACCTAAAACTCTATTACTATGAAGAATTTTCATATAAGATCACTTATACTTGAATGAGGAGAGCTGCTATATGTAACAGTAAAACAAACAGAAAAACACAAATTTTCTTGTTAACTACAGTAAGTGATTGGCTCTATTATATGTTGCATAAATAATTAAATTAAGTACATATTGTAAAAAAATACTTTCTTAAACAGGGGTCTTTTTTTCCAGTCTTGGAAAAAAATTTCTAATGAGAGATTCTTATTTTGTGTTTGCATTTGTGGTTATTTTGTACTTCAGAATTAAATTCAGGGAGGTTTTAACAACTGTTCATGTTGACAAGATTAATGTATCACATGTTGGTGCAAGAAAATAGATGAGAAGGTAAAAACAAAAATATTTTGTTTTTTAAATTCAAAAGAGCTACTGAATTCCAAAACTAATATGGATTCTAGAGAGTTTAAAAATGTCTATCTTTATCCACTACATCTGGTAAATATTTTATGATTATTTCTTTTTTTCCTTTACAATGCAAGATCTTATTGGTAGGGAAAATACATTGCATTCAGGTGAGTCAAACAGATGCAAGACATAGGGTATTCAGAGAAATACTGGTTGGAGTTTTTTTCCCTTAAAAAAACTCAGTATCTTGTACTTAATTAATTGGTTTTGCATTTTAAATATCACATTTTCTTATAAAATTTTCATTGATTTTTGACTTCTCGTGACTTTTCCAAACATACACACTTGGTTGTCATAAGGGAGAGAGTGGGAAGGTTATGAAATATCCTCTTTTTTCTGTCCAAGAAGAGAGATATGAAATGTTATGTAGTCTGAACAACCTCTTATAAACCAAACTTCACTGAGGCAGTAAGAAAAATGAGCAACAATGCACCTGTATGGCAACTCGCCCAATGCCCTGCCTGCATCAGACTGCCAGGACACTTAATGTTCTGCATTGTCTGAGAGGAACAGGCAATTGTGCCAATGCACTTTGAATGCAGGTCAGACTCACACCATCCCTTGGTTCCACAATGTCAGTGTGATTTGAAACAATCCTACCTTACATGGATAATGTGGGCAGCATCTCGCCCACACTGACAGCGGCAGCAAGGGGCAGAGGGGCAGGGTGTCTGTGACATTGATCAAGAGTCAGGATGATAAGATACAGCATTTTTCTGTCATTACAAAAACACTTTCAAATAACAAAGAAATGGAAAACAGAAGTGCCCATAGATGTTAAGTGTGTTTGGATGTGTTGTAATATATGACCAATTTCCAGAGTGCAGACTACTTTTGTTATAAAATATGTCCTAAAAGAATCATGAGAACCACTCTAAAATAGACAAAAATAGCTGTGGCAGCCTAAATTTCTCTGTGACTATTGAACAACAAACAAAATTACTTTGCTAATGAGATCAACTACAAATTTAAGGATGTACAAGGGTACCTATTAATAAATATAAAATGCCTTTTGAGCTAAACTTGTGGCTGAAGCTCATGGGGAAATTCTCAAGCTATTTATGATACAACTCTAGTCTGAGTAGTTAAGCCATTGATTCCTCTAATTATAAAAAATGTATTTCTTTTAAAGATTAATTTTGTTTGTAAACATGAACCACCAGAGAAATATGTCCTTAATATGCAGATAGTTACATATTCCCATGGTTTTTTATTTAAAATTCTCAGTCAATTTTTCTGTGCTGCAATTACTAGGTATTTTCTTTATGTGTATGTGTGAAAATGTGCATATCTGTGTATATTTTCTCTGCCATTTTCACAGTCAAGATTAAACTCTCTATCTTTCATGGCTTATAAAACCAACCACCTCAATTTTAACCTTAAAATGATTAAATAATATGAAGTCAAATTATATTTGCTTAACAGTCATTCCAAGAGTATTTCTATCCATATGAAAAGATAACCTGTATAGAGGGCTTTTTGGAAGAGAAGATGTAGAGAGGTGTCTTTCTTCTAGAGGTGTACTTTACAGATTCTGGTAAGGAATCTGCTCAATAGTATGAGCAAGCCTATTAATGCGTTCTGCTGTCTATACAAAATTTAGAATACTTTCTATGCTGAATTTAAAAAGACAAATATGTTTATATATGAACTGTGTTTTTTGGTTTATGATTGAATAGCAATCAGAGTAGATTTCATTTATCTTTTCGTTTTCACTAGTTCTGATCACTCATTTGGTGATCTGTAAATAATAAAATACAAATAAACATAAGGTTCTGATAAAGCCAGACAAAAAATAACCTTCGAGTTGGTCATCTTTAGGATGTTTCTCTGTGACATTGTCATGATCTTTTATTTCATGTATTGTTTCCTGCTACCTCCCCTGTAGATTCCTCTAGTGTTACACCTATCAGTTTTCAAGAAAAGAGTAGATGCAAGAAATCAAGACTTGGACTACTAGCCCTTCTTGCTTGTCAATGTAGGAGTCAATGACACTGCGGCAAGACACCAAGCTTGAATACATTAGGGCTCTGGGATAAGGCTGGAGAGGTCAGGTCAGGAACCAAGGTAGTTCTCTACTATTTTGTCAGGAAAGCAAAGAGGCTCAGGTAGGAACAGAGATACCCTCTAAGTCAACATCTGAGTACACAACAGGTATTACATGCAAAGCTTTGCTTTTTGTCCCACTAACCCTTCTCTGAAGAATGAGCAAGTGTTGGAAGATAGAAAACACCTGACAAAGTCAAACGGCACCCAGTTTGCAGTAGGTCTGCTAACCTACTGAGGTGGAGTTCAAACTAGATCTGCTAGGGCATAGTGCCTGATGTCTGAAGGAAAGTTTAGACACAAAAGGCATTACGTCTCTGAAGGACAGCATAGTTGGGGATGATGTTCAGGTTGCCTGGAAAAAAAAAAACAAAACAAAAAATGTCGCTGAGGATAAAGTGAAAAATGCTGTTAATAAATGGTTGAAACATGCAAAACAAATACTTGGAGTTAGAACTTTGTGACCAGTTGCAGAGAAATACTTGCCTTATGATTGCAGAGCCGTTGTGGGATAGTACTTGTGACTAGAGTTGTGCAGTTGATGGATTAATGTAATTTTGGAGGGACAAGACATGAAAGCAGGGATTCTGTGCCTTGAAACTGGTGATGAGCCTGTAAGGATCTTGCTTATAAAGATCTGAGGAAGGATTTAATCACACCGTTTTTTGTTCAAAGGAAAACAGTAGTCACAACCATGAAGCTTTCTACAAAGGGTCAAGGACAATTTTTCTGCAAGTGATCAAAAAATCTTTAGGGAAGGCATTCTGCTGGATCTGCTAATCATAAACGTAAAGGAAGAACTTTTTCAGGATGCAAAAGCAGAGGGAAACCTGTACTGTAATGAAATTGATTCTTAACATCCTAAGAGAAATGAACAAAGCCAAAACAAATTTGGAGCATGCTATATGAGAAACATTATCTGAGAAATGTCTGCATTACAATTAAAATAAAAACTGGAAAATAGTTTACTCTTTTGACATTGTTTTATTTTCTTTGTTAAGGAAGCAAAGTAGAAAAGAAAATTCCTCTAATCTACTTGGAGTCTCCTAATTTTGATACTTTATACGGATTTATGTTTTGAAGATACATATCTAGAGGATGATACAAAGAAGAAATGTAGTTACAAACTGGAGTAGACCATTTTGGAAATATGGCTGATATTTCATCAGAAAAAACTTTCAGATTCCAGGTCTAAAAAAAAGTGTTTGGGCCGTTTTCCAGATTGGCAATCTACATATTCTGTCACTGATAGTGGAACCCCGGAAAAAGTTAAAGATAGAATCTAAAATGTTAGGCTTTGTGCTTTCCCAGATCAACTGTACCTGCGTAAGCAGTATGATAAATTATATAATTGTTAGATGTGATGATTGTTTAGTAATTAAATGTAATTATTATAT
>JAXCLO010000001.1:69951566-69971468 GCA_035583995.1 Arremon aurantiirostris
ACCCCGATTCCCAGAGCTCTTAATAAAAAGCACCGCATATAATCGCTCCGTGATTATGTGTTTTTGAACGCTAACATCACATAACTAAACAGAATAAAGACTCCATTATATTTATGTGTTTTATCACAACAGTAGGCTGCAGATCCTGGGACAGGTAAAGTGAGGAATGAGTTCTCTGGGAATTACAGTTTATTCTCACAATCATATAACATAAATTAATTGCATAAGAATTTGAAGACAGAGATGTTTATGGTTTGACTTGGTTTTAATGAGTGATGCATTCTTGTAGTGGTTGTGCATTGTTAGGTTCTAAAAACAAGATAAAATTTATTAGTCTCTGTAAAAAGGCAAATCAAAACAGGACTCAACATCCTAATGTGGTCAATGTCTTCCATTTATGAGTAGGTCTGCCTGCAGCATCAGATTACACATATGTGTAGGAGTTCATTCACTTGTTGATTTTCTGATTGAAAGAAGAAATCTCAGCTTTTTCCCATTCATCAAATCATGTGCATACCCGAAGAATGACAGATATGCTGATATTTTGTTTTTACCCTTCTACATGTAAGAGGTGAATGTTTATTTTTTTTGGCCCAGCGGATGACTATCTGTCTGTTCGGTATCATCAGTTTTGGAGTAAGTAGGTTTGACATGATCAGTTTTGTGCAAACACCCTCTAAGACAGATTTTGCTCTCCTGTTCAGACATGCTGCTGTATCAACATTTGGGTCTTACCAGACATAATTTGTGTAAGAGGTAGCTCTCAGGTCAACCATGCAAAGAAAGTTTGCCCTGAGAAGGAGAGAAAAAGAAGGCAAGATAGAAATCATAAGGGTGAAATAAATGAAATATACCAAGACAATAAAAAGAAGTACTTGGAAAATAAATATCCTGAGAAGGAAAAAGTTTTTTTGAGAGAGACAGCTTTATGAGAGAGGGGTAGGTAGTGTATCTTTGGTTGATTAAAAAAAAAAAGCTAAAATGGGAAACTTTGCATTCCTAATGCAATATTTTTTCTCTATTTTGGCTTTAAATTTGAATTTGAAGATGTACAATATTTTCAAAGAAGAAATCTTTCACAGAAGAATCTGTAAAAGGAAACTGATAGTACAAGTGTTGAATAGCAGTTTTTTGGCTTATATTTGGACTACTACATTCTCTGAAGATGCCAGAGAATTTGCCACCTTCCAGTGGTTAAAAGTGGCAGAGTTCCCCAGTGAGTCAGCTTCTTTCACAAACAAAAGCTACATAAAACTGGATCAGACAGTGGTTTAGCACATACTTTTGCATAAAAAGAAAGTGCAGATTCTCAAACGATGTGTGCATCCCTTTCACTTTTCTAAACAATCCACTCCAGATGAAAGGAAATCTATCTGTGTTGTTTGTCTACACTTTTTAAAATGATTTGTTGACTGTTGGAGCCACCAAATAGTGTTGCCTGAATAGGACAAGTAATGGAATTTTCCCACAAAACAGAAATAGCATGTTTTCTAAAATCTTTGAGTAAGTAGGTACTACTGCTTAAACAGCTTCACAGGGAATTATATGCTCGTCCATAGATTTTAGTGAAGGAATAGAATTTGGATCAATGGATGTCCTGTATACTGAAAGAAGTATTTTACTGCAAATGGTGTATTTTACCTCAAAGAATTTAACAGTACCCCTAACAGCTGTGTAAAGTCTATATAGAAATAAACTCTGATTTTTCAGCAGTTTACTCAATTCCCAGATGTTCCCAGATGCCTGATACTTTGAACAGAATGTGTCATAGCATGTTTATCAATTTGTATACACCATTATACATAAATTGTATTTAAACATGATTTAAAACAGAGAAAAATCAGGGAAACCTTAAATGTGAATACGCCATTATGTATTTACAAAACATAACATATGTCTTTAGAAAAGAAAGTAACCTGCCTGAAAAACACTCAACATTGCCATACTTCAGTAACATATGACGTGTGAGTCTGTTAGCAACAATGGCTCCATAAAAATTACATTGAGGAAATTGAATGGTTACTTCACTGCCTTTGACTAAAGTTTGCTGATGTGAAGTTTCTAATGCCATCTCTAAGCTTTAAGAGTCAGGCTGGGTCCTTTCAACTTCCCAAACCATTACCAGTAAATTGGACCTTGTCAGCCGTATTGTGGTCTGAATTATGTATTTTTTTTCCTACCAATTTCCATCCTCAATAAAATTCCAAAAGACTTTTCATGAAAAAATCTCATGGGTATAATTTGTGTTCCAGAATGCTGACTATTCATTAAATCAAGCTATATACAAAGAAATTAACAAGTAAGTTGAATTCAACTGTTAGAGGGAATATTGCTTCAAAATTATAAGTTAAATCCAAAGAGCAAAGGAAGACCTCATGCTATTGACAAAAAGGGAGGGTCTATTTCCCAGAGTTTCCTGCTGTCAGAGAGTGAAATTATTGGGCTTGGAAAGCTTTGCATTTACCAGCACAGCAGAAAAGTAGTCAGTCATTTATTATATATATATTGCTTCACTGTGTAATCTCTTATTGTTTAGCAGTAGTAGAACTGTCAGATTAAAAATAAATATTTCATGACTTGTAACAGTAATGAGTTCTTGCTTTGATGTATAATCCATTATTAAACTCACCAAATGTTTTTTAGGCTAACGTATGTGGGTCAGCATTAGGCCTTTGTAAAATACAGCTTTCTAGCCAGATGGTTAGAGGTTGTCATTAAATTAGCCTGAATCAGTCGGTATCCCATCAGTTAATCTCATGTACTATAAATGGCAGATGAGTTTTCTTTGTACTGATTATGCAACTTACAGCATCTGCCCATTTTCTGCTTGACTGGTTCCTGTCTGAAATGGTCATTTCCCAAACCTGCTAGAGCCAATCAAAAACCTGCCCAGTTTGCAAGAAGACTGCAGGCATATGGCTATTCAGCTTATATTTTCACCATAGGGTACTTAGCTATTATGTATGAGTATGGGAAACTATGTATGATAAAGTAATTAAAGTGCTGAACAGTAAGAATTATGGCCATGTTACACATAACCACAGCACGGCAGAAAATGCTCATCTGTGTATATTTTCCAGTTGAATGGTTATTTTTATGAATGGCATTTAGTTTCTTATGATGTGGAAGAAGGCTGTCATTCCTGAATTATTTGATTCATATGAATGTGGTTAAACTTTCTTGTGATCATAACATTCTCGTTATGCCATTTGGGAGCATAGATTTGTAGTGTGCACATGGATTCCTAAAATAAAATCCTACAATTTGAGAAAAAAAAAAAACTTTAAAAATAGTAAAAAAGCTGGATGAAACCATCCTTGGATGGTTGCTGTGTAAATAACACATCATCAATTATTTTGCCATATTCCTTCTGCAGGAGTATTGAACAGATGCAAAACCACTGTATGGATGCTGAGAATACGATCTTAACAAGACAAGTTGCAATCTTATTAACAGTGATAATCACAAATACTCTCCATATTTTATTTTCCTTTATAATAGCTTTTAAGTAGATGTTAAATACCAAAAAAGGAATTTCTGAAGTATGTCTTCTCTTATCCAAATATCATATTTGACGCTATAGTACAGTAGGTAGAGTAATTGCAGTATGGTGGCGCTCAACAGTGGTAGTGGATCAAAGAAGGATTTATAAGACAAAACTTTTGAACTTCTAGTAGGAATAATTTAAAAAAATAGGTGCTCCCTATTCATATTTTTATCCAAGAAAACAAAATTACTTTTGAGTAGGACATCATGGGTAGTTAAAGACTGTGATTCAGATTATATGTTACATGGTAATATTACAGGTGCATGTTGTAATAGTGTTGTAACTCATTTTCATTAAGTTACTGGCAATAGATAGCAAAATTTCTTTTACTGTGCTTCATCCTTGGAGCATAAAAATGTCCACAAATTGCATCCAGAAGTTTTATTCATACTGTTGAACAAATGTGTCTATTTTCTTAAGAAACATAAACAGTCACCTACAGAACTAGTCTTTAAATTCGTAAATTCTAGAAGTAAGGGTTAAAGGGTTAAATAGAAAATTCTTAGCACAAGAATAGTCTAAACCTGCATGCACATTGGAAATATAACTTCATTTATGCCACTGCTTTCTATTCTGAGGCAGACCAATATTGTGGATGAGATGTTTCACAGAGAAATGCTTTTATCCAAAGCAGAGATTCATAGAACAATCTGCCTAAAGGAGACATTGCTGACCCCCAGATTATACCCTTGAATAGGATGTTTAATAACACCTGTGATTTATTTTGTATATTTATTATAGGCCAAAATAAATTTCACTTGCTGACAGAACAAATGTCCAGAAATGGCAAAATGAGACAATGAGGAAAAAGTGTTCCTGTATTCCTTTCCATATTCTTATTGACAGAACTGTAGACAATAACACACTCTTGCTGTAAGCCTTTACTTCCTCTTCAAAGATATCTCAATTAATATTCTATACGTATATTCACATTTCCCCCCCCCCAAATCAGTAGTAACTTAATCTGTTTATAAATTAATGAACTTCCAAGCCTATCCCAGGTGGGACTGAAGATGGAAGGGGTATGAGGAGGCATGAGAGCCCCAGAATCAGAGATAGTTGGGTTGAAAGGGGCCTTAAAGGTGATCTAATTAGAACCACCCACCAGAGCATGTTTCTCAGAGCCCCGTCCAGCCTGGTCTTGAATATGTTGTGTAGCAGACCTGCATGTGAAGGAGTTTCCATGAGCCCATTTTTCTGTTGCACCATTAAGGAAAGTTGTGAGGAAAAAAAATCCGCTAATTTCTGGCATTGATATTGAGAAAGCTTTCCCCTCTTTTCTTCCTATTTTCTTTGTATCACACTTTTACTGCAATTCTAGGGTGGTTTCCAGAGATATCACCTCACAACACAGAAGGGACACATCCTGGACAGCTTTCCCAGGAAAGAAATAGATCATGAACACAGCTGCTTTCAGAAGTGAGCCCTGAGGGAGCTGGGCAGAGACAGCCACGTCTGTGGTGCCTACAGGGTAACTGCAGTCGGAAGGATAGGAATGCCTAACAGGAGAAATAAAACAGCTGAATACATTGAAAATGACTAAAAAAATCAGTGTATGAAAATACATAAGATACTTTAAATCTTTTTCCCAACTGATTAAACCTATCTGGAGAAAATTCTTTTTCCATAACATCCACAGCTTCAATGACTGTTAGTTAATATACAGATGTAATGTAATATAACCAGAACTTCAAGATCAGAAATGGTGCAATGTACAGACAGAAATGTGTTCACCTTTGTTGTCAACAGAATATGAAAACAGATTGTCATCTGTAAAGCAATGCCACCTTATAAGAGCACAACATGTCAGCTCTACTGCATCTAGCAACATATCAACTACTCCTGAAACCTGAAAATATACAGTAGAAAATAGCAGCCATTCACCAAAACCAGATAATCTCTTCTTTGTCCTAATCCAATTCATTTACACTAGGAGTGTACTTATCCAAGTTTTTTCTTGGGTAACTCTCTTTTCCATATTGAATCTTTGATACGTTTTGTTTTGGTTTTTTTGCCTAGCTTTTCGTTTATCTTCTCATAATAATATGATTATTACACATTTTACCATGGTATGACATATAAGAGTTGTAATCAAAAAATTCAAATTTTTGATGGTTTTAAAAAGTCTCCTTTCCTATTCATACAGTAAATGAAATAATGAAATGAACTTATGCAAAACTTTGTTGTTATTAAGCAGATACATAATTTATTAGTGCTTTGTTATTTTTACAGCTAAATTCACAGAGACCCCAGGACTTTGAAAAATTCTCATCAATAATAGAGAGCAACTAAGAAAACCCAGTATCAGCAAAAAAGATAAAAGAATGCAAGAGAAAAAAGTTACTTTCTTTTTGTCTGCTGAAATGAGGAAAATGACCTAGATTAAATTTTTCATGAAAAATTGTGAAATACTAAGTTTTGCTAATTTTTAGGGATGTATATTTAAACTCTGACATTTTTTAGGAATCCATCTATTGACAGACATATTAGATCAGTCTTATGTAAATCTTTCTCTATTTTTAAACTTTATCTGACAAAAATAAATTACTTAAAAGAATGAACAGGAAATGTAGACAATATCTTACCTCCAATGGTCACTCTTTTCCTACAGCATTTCCTCCCACTTTACATTCTAAAATATACATATTTATTAGGTTTATTTAATATTATCCTCTCAAATTATTTTTCATCTGACTGGGGCCTGAATGCCTGAGTGCACTTAATTTTGAGCTCTTAATGAGTGCATAAATTACAATACTTAGGCTCAAAAGAGAGACTAAGGTGAGTAATAACAAGAAGCAGCATTATAGTATCAAACAACAGTTCAAACAATCTAAAATCTCATTCTCCTTCTGAAAGTGATTTACTTTTCTTCGCTAGTGGAACGTTCCAAGGACAACTGTGTTTTTTTATTTAAGTGCCTCAGCCAAGCACTTCAAGGTAGATGATTCACTGAAGTGTGTTCACCACCAGGGAATGATTCTATTACAACGTGATTGCATTAGGATATCAATATCACTGAGAAAAGTTTTTTCTAATGAAAATTCTCAACCTAAAGAGCAAATAAAAAGTACTTTTTCCCGCATTTCAAGAAAAATCTAGAAAAAGCCACAAACTGCTAGAAACAATTCACAGGTTGTGATCATAGGCAGTGATGTGAAAGTTAGAACTTGGGCAATGCATATGGATCGCTGAAGCTGGAAGAGAAGGATGCTGAGGGCAGGCTGGATCATTTATTCTGTCACATTCTGTCTGCCTCTATCTTTTAATCTGTAAGAAATTAGGGCAACAGCTATCCATACATCTACAAATAAAATTTCTCATCAATTGATTTTTATACTCACAACCTGCCATTATTGTTTTAATAATATTCAAATAATTTGATTTTGGAAAATTGCATAAGTATTGTTTGAAAATTTAGATTTGCAAAGGGAAAAATTTCTACTCTTATGTCAGTATAATAGACAGTCCTTTAAGTTCTAAGTCAATTGCTTTAACATGCCAAAAATCCCAAAAATCAGCTTTGGTTCCAACTCAAAGCAATAGTTGCTCTGAGTTGTTTCATTCAAACCAAAAGTCACCAGTGACTGTAAATTCCCAGTGCCAGGAATAATATCTTGATTACCCAAGAATCCCAAATCTAGCATATTATAAAACTCCACAAGATACTAAGAATCTCTATTTTCTCTATTTATGTCCTTTTCAAGTTTTAGGTAAGACAACATATGAATAAATGAATTTACTAAATGGACAACATATAGAACCTTTATTAGACTATTCAGAAGTGATATTGTAGCAGTGACAAGCAGTACAAGTTTTATTCTCACACTCATAAATGATCAAAAAAATTAGCTTAGGACACAAGCATGAATAGCATAATCTTGAACAAAGGAGTGTCAGAATTTTTAATATCACTGCGACATGTTATTTTGTATTATAAAAATACAATAAATAAATAAAGTACATTTATCCAAATTAGAAGTGAAGCATACAATATGGCAGGGATGAATAAATACCTTTACAGAGATATAAAGGGTATGAAAAGTAATAAAAGAACAATGGAAATATTTGAATTTTCAAATTTCTTGAAGCTTTAAAAGTAGAAAATAAAGTAAAAAATGGCCAATCATTTAGTTGAACAAACAAAAAAATATGTGTAACTTTTCAAATTCATAAATAAGAAGAGAAGATAAAAATGGTGAGACCAGTCAAAGTGGATAAAATATGATGGAGTTTAAGCCAAATATACAAGAACTAAAAAACTAGTATTTTACCTCATGTGTATAAGGTAATATTTATTCACATGTTAAAATATATGGGTGTACAATCTTGTCAGAAAAGACTGGAATAACTGCAATTGTGAAAGATGGAAATAACATTAATATTGTTTAATATTACAAAATAATATTCCACTTATAGAATGATAGCAAGGACTTATTATGAAATAATCAATTTCTGCTGCCTTACTAGAAAACCAAAAATATCTTACGCAAATATATACCCTCTGAAAAATTACAACCCAAATTACAATGAATTTGACTTCAAATCTAGCACAGTCATAGAACATATTTTGCATCACAAAGGAATAGACTAGTTGGGCATGAAGAAAAAGTAAATTACCTCAAGAACTTAATCAAATGTTGATGACATTACTTTAACCTATGATTTTTCTTTAATACAATAACTTCTTAGTAATAGCAATCTGCCTAAACTTGTCTGAAGGTACTGAGGACTCAGCCATACTTTCAGACTGGCAGGTAACTGACACGTCATCAGTGGATCCCTCACCACAGTTGGATGCATCTTGTCTGGACTTCTGTATGTACAGTTTGCATGAGTAGTTCTAACTTTATTTCACATTTCCAAAGAGCATCTTGGGCGGTTCAGAGGCCTGCGAGTCCAAAGGGCAGGCTTTAAAGTGGAAACTCTTTATTATCCAGGTACTTGGAGTAACCTTCCCTGCCTTTCACATTTCTAAGCTTTGGTTTATGTTCAGTATCTTTCTATTCCTCTTAGGCTGCTTATCCCTGCTTTCACCTTCAGGGAATGCTCATTTTGTGATTAAACCTTTCCTTGAATTCCTTGTTCACACTTGCTATCTTTCAGCCATGGGTACACGACTTTATGCACTTCAGAATGTACCTTTCAATTTGTGAAGGTTCCCCTTGAAGATCAGCTCTGGCTTCCAATCATCACAGTCAAGACTTCACTGTCTTAGATCATTCCATCTAAGACAGTTCATCCTTTTCCCTGTCTGTGATTAATGGCCTGTGTTAGTATTCTTAACTACTAATTAGTAAAGCATGCATATTTTTCATTAGAAATAATGTCTCTGCCTTTTCCTTTTTTTAAAAGGAAAGTTTTAAAACACTTCTAAAACAAAGTTCCATTCCTTAGTACACCTTAAGAGAAAAGATGAAAACTCTTTACAGACATCTCCTCCACAATATTTCATATTGGTCTCTCTCTACGTCTAGAATTAAAAATTCTAAAACTTATTTGGCTCTGACTTGTTTTTCACAAGATAGAAGGCATCACTGCACATTACACAAGGAATAAAGCAACAAATAAAACTATAACACTACAAAACTACCATTACAAAAAGTGTTATTTTGACATTCTGTGGAACGGTTTTTATGAACCGTTCACCCTTGGATTTTTTTTTTACTTTACCAGTTTCTCCCTCATTATTTGTCTGCCTAGAGCCATCAAACTGCTAGATTTTTGCTCATTAAAACTGATTGTGCTTACTAGACTGAGATCCACGTAAAGAGAGAGAAAATAAAAGAAAATAAGTTTAAAGGTCTTTCTCCTATCTGTAGAGTTTTTTCAGTAAAAATCAGCACATATATTTTTTTAAAAACCCAAACCTATTCCCATTCCTAAACTTATTTTTATTATTGTAAACAAATAGAAGTTCCAATAAAATTAAAGGTATAATTTGAATTAACTCTTCTGTAAGCATATTTGTTTGCTTGTCTTGTTTGATTATGTCTACAACCACTTAAGTTTCAGAAGCAGGTGTTGTCTATATTTGTCCTTGCTGAGTATCTCTAGATAGAGTCACTTCATAAGATTACTACTTTATTAACAATGCCACTAACATTATAAATCCATAGCATTGGCACATCTTGTAGGGACCCCTTCTATCAAAATAATGTACATGAACAATTTGTATGTAGGCCCAACTAAGAAAGTGAATAAAAATTTTTTTTCATTTTAGTATCATATACAGTTTTCAGAAAGTTTAGTTTCATGCATATTGCACTGCATTAGCATATTATTACAGATAATATATTTTACGCTGAGACATTTAGTTTTTTTGTTCTTTACTCCTGTTAAAAAATTTAAATGTAATTGAAATTTAGATCATGTAATTTAGAATTTTTACAATGCAAATTCAGCTTTCAGGAGAAGAGGAGGCCTTTTAGCTATTGGCTGTTCCCTCTCTAAAACAATGGTTTGCTAGTCCAAATCTAAGACCTAAAAGTATTTAAAGGAAATTGGAATTGTATTGGAATATATATTTTTATACTATGATAATGTCAGTGTTTGGAATTTTGAACTATTTTCTAAAAATAAGTATAACTATGGCTTACAGACATGATTTCAGATATCAACAGTTAGACTAAGCAAGAAAATAGGAGGCCAATATAAATTAAATTATTAAGCATCTGAATTGTTAATGCAGATGTCAATGACTGTGCATGAATAGATAAGGAATATTCTAAGTGGATAGGTATATACATAATGATTATTTTTCTGCTTGTGTCATTGCTTATGTGCATAATAGAATACCACAATACTATTTAATGTTGCTTACAACACTTCTACAATTAAATTACTTATGCTTTTGACTTTGTACCTTTTAGTCTGAATTATGCTGTGAACAAAACTATTAAGCTTTACTTTAAAAGTTAGCTGACTCTGACCCTAATTCAACAGTGTTTATTTTATTTGTCTTGCTTGAATTTGTAGGCACCATGTACACATTGAAATGCTTTGCTTTGTTGAACTGAGATTTATTTATACATACTAAATGCCAACATTTCAATGTCTCCTTATATTTACATTCAAAGCAGATTTTGTACCTGAAGGTAAACATTGATAGCTCATTATCAATTGGCCATAGATTAACTGGAATCAGATTTTTTTTCCTGTTTTGCTTTTCTAGGTATGATGCATTATGGGATTAGCAATACTAACATACTGCTATGATTGGATTAGCAATACTAAAAAGAAGAAGCATAATATACTAAAAGAAGAACTGATTCATTCTGTTATAAGTACTTGTGTCCATAAAATTGAGTAAGCAAAAAAAGGAAATTATATAAAAAACAATAAAAGAATGAAGTTTGGAGGCAGTCTTCTGATTATGTCTGAGCATATATATCCAAGAGCTCAATCTGTCTAATTCTGTTCAATTAAATACATTTTATTTATGATGCATTTCAAACATCATGAGATACATAGCAAAAAAGTATATGACAGAAAGAAATGGTGAATGAAGAGTTTATTCTTTAGAAAAAAAACTTCTAGGTGGCAAACACTGTAAGGTTAAATTTACATATAATAAGGCAATCCCAAATACATGAAACCCAAAGCTTTTCCTTTGAATGCCAGATTAAAATTCTAGGACAGAAATTCAGGTCAACAAATCCAGGTCTGACAGAGACCCTGAGGGGATCTACTGTCTTAACCAATCATTTATTTGTTTTTCTTCTGTGATATGGGAACGTCCTGATGTGTAATACTTTTAAAAATGAAAACACACTGGAGAACTACCAGTGAGTCCATAATGTAAAGTTTTTAGCTTTGACTTAATAGCCTGAAGACTTTAGTCCAATCTCCACTTCATTTATTTTCTATGCCAAGTGAAGGGAAAAACGGAATGAGTTTGAACAAGGATGCCTGAGGGATCACTTGCAAATGCCTGCAGTAGGAATCTACCTAGGACACAGACTTTTTCCAGTCTTAAGGTACCTGCTATGATAAACTTTTTCCATGTTGCTATGGTCACTGGTAGGAAGCAAGCAGCAAGAGTGAAACAAGTAGTTTAAACTGTACAATTAAATTTCATTTGTAGAATTAAAAAAATAGATAGGAATGGTCAAATTAAAGGTATCAGCTAATGTAGTAGATGATAAAAACCTCAACCTTATATGGCTGGAATAACCCATCACAAACTCCCAGACTTGGAAAGCTGTGCTGGAAGCCAAACTACTATGATTTAGGTACAGTGAAACAGAAAATTTGGAGGTGAACAAGTATTTGGCAATGTAACAGTACACTTAGGAGTTGCAAGTACAATCCCACATGGCAGAAGTAGAAAACTGTTATACCAGCTGTCTTTCAGTGCCAGGTATTGATCTTGCCATATGATAAGGTGTTTAATGGATCAGCTACCAGCAGAATTGGATTTAAATGCAGACTGTAATTTTTGATTAAGTCATATTCACAAGATACATATAATTTCTGCCCTTTTACCTATATGATAAATAAAAGAAAATGGCACATTATTAGGTGGTAACACTTTTAGTCTAGTGGTTAATAGCACAACTTATCTAGGACAAAGAAAATGAATACTGATTTGAGAAGGAAAAAAATCCTAAGGATGAAAAGGGAAAAAAGTTCTACTCCTGAAGTAGATTACATACATATTTAAGCATTTTTTTCTGTAAAGATTATGAAAACATGTTCAGACCAAATGCATTTTTGCTTTATTCTAGATAGAATCATAACAACCTTATTTAGCTCTACGTAGCCAAGCCATAAACATTGTTATATTCCAAGTTCTCAGTAAGCACAATATTTCTACATTTTTAAAAACACCAGATGTCCTGAGACTGAGATTATAAGGAACAATATAGAAGATAGTTTATTTACATGAACCATTATGTGTTACATCTTTGTAGCATGAAATTGAAATGCCCAGTAATTTTTCATAAAAAAATTATTGGGTGCCAGATATTTAGCGGACATATATCATATGTTTTGGTATTGATATCCAATGCTATGTCTCTCAGAACGCATGAGCTAGGCATCTTAATAAATGATATCCTCTACACTTAAGATGGGTATTAGATTTCCTGTCTAAAAGGATGTAAATATCAGAAGAACAGGGTTTCTCTAGCTGCCTATTTATATCATATTGGAAGGTGGAAAGGAAGAAAGACTAGAAAACAGTGTAGAAAGAACAATACTCTCCATATTTTCTGTTTGAACCATATCTTTGCAAAAGGCATCAAAAGCAGAGTAAGACAAATAGTTGGGTCATTACACAGTAGTTGTATTGGCAAGATGCAAGTTTTTGATATTGACTTCCTGTTACATGACATATTTATATATTAAAAAGAAAAAGTAAGGGGAGAAAAGCAGACAATTCCAGAATAGTATAGACAAAACACTCTATTACTTCTCATAAGAGACAAACAAAATGACCTCGCAAGAACTTCAGACAACTAATTACATTAGTTTTCGTCTTTACAGCTCCCAGATAATTGAAATTATGCCCTTCAATTATGATTGTATGGTGAAAACCTTCTGCAAATATTGTCCTAGCCTGTTTAAAAAAATGAGTATCACCTTTCCCATAAACTGTATCTTTCTATAGAATAAACCTCATATTTTCAGATACAGATATGCTAAATACTGAAATGAGAGGTCCTTGATTTCTAATCCTCTTTGATACGAGGCATGAAGCATGTTTACTATTCTCAGGACATATCAAAGCCCAAGGAAAGAAAAAGGCTGTGAGATTGGTGCCAGGCAACTATTGTAGAAAATTCTGTGTTTTATAGGTCATGTTTCTGGAAGCAGTATCAAAGTGGAGTGTTCTCAGTTTGCCTGCTATGCCTTAGGCTCGGAATGAATTGATTGTGAAAGGGTTATTCAGTCTGTAAAAAAATCCCCAACCCATTGTGTCTCTACAATGAGTGAGCACATTTAATTAAAGAAAAATAAAATTACCATAGGGAGCAAAAAAAGATGTTCCCAATTCTCTTGAAAGCCTTAAGAAAAATAGACTGTTGAAGGTAGAGAGATATAATCTTTTTATTAAAGAAATTTTAAAAAGTTAAATATTTGAATTGCTTAAGTCACAGTTCCTATGTATACATGAAAATATATAATCTTAAACTCATGTGCTTCATAGGGCCAAACAGAAATAGAAAACTGTTTTCTTTAAAGTATATAAATCTGCCAAAGCAATGTTAAGATAAAATTGTGAATAGCAAAATTAATCAATTTGAATTTTCAAAAAATTTGAACTTTTAAAATTTAGACTTCCTTTAATTAATAATTCAAATTTAATTTAAAAACAGTATGTTATTCAGTAGTATGGCTGACATTTTTCCAAAGAACTTAAACAAATATCATTATTGTACTATAATTTGATTTGTTTTTTTAAAGCTTTATAAGGCATATAAATGTCTTCAATTGAAGTCTTTTTTTTTGTTTCCCAGTATATAAATAGATATGATTGTCCCCTGCAGCAGTTTGCATATTTCTATTATTTGGTTAGCAGTATAATCTATTTTATTTCAATGTAGTACAAATATCCATGTAGCAAACCCTTATGTAAAGAGAACAGGAGCAGTAGAATAATAACTTTCCTAAAAAATTGAATATCAAAATTCAACTGCATTTAGACCAATACTAGGTTTCTATTTTAATCCTATAAAATAGGGACAGTCTAAATTACTTATTAAAAAAAAAATCGAACAAGATTTCTTTTGCAGGAGAACCTCAGCATATCTATCTATCTATCTATCTATCTATCTATCTATCTATCTATCTATCTATCTATCTATCATCTATCTATCTATCTGTCTATATCTACATATCACATTATATACCTTCGTGAAATTTACAGTCTTTTCTAAGAAGATACAGATTTTAGGATTTTGTGGTGGTTTTAATAAAAACTTAGCTCAAAGTGTGTCATCAATATACAGATGAACTGGTTTGATGATCTCTCCTGCTAACAGCAGATCATAAACAGCAATTTAAAGTTCTGAATAAATAGTTATACTTGAATTTAAAGATGATCTCATGTATATCTGCAAGAAAATTTTATCATTTTTGTATGATGAAGGATTTTACTTTCTTTTTTAAGTATTTATTTAGTTAGTTAGTTGATTGGTTAATTTGCTTGTATGTACTTATTGGTATTGTTTTGAAGGGTGAATATATCCTTATTATTGTCAAAATATAATATTATCATACCATAGTGGTTTACAGGCGTTAGATGTTCTGACTGAGAATTAAACTAGAATCTTTACTAATTTATTGAGATTTGTTTCCTTTACCAGTATTTTCTTTGCTGACTTCAATAAAACAGAAATTTTGCCCTTCCCTCCCCTATTCCCTTTCCACTCTCTTCCCTCCTTTACAACATTTTTTTTTCCTGTTGACAAAGACAGAAAAGACCTGCTGGGTCTTGCTTGTGGATACATTCTTTTATCATCAAATTGAAGAATTATGTTATGTGTTAAGCAACAAAACAGGCTTTTGAATCTGAAATAATTGCACTTCATTTTATGGAACTGCATTGGCAATATTTCAAAGCCATGTCTGCAAGCATCTTAAAATCTTTCACACTGCTATGATATGATGCATAAAACTTCAGGTGTTTTGGCTTATCTGAGAGGCAGGTGGTCCTTTACTGCAACCTTAATTACTACCTGAAAAAAATCATCCACCTGAGAGCAGTGAATGAAAGACTAGCTTTTAGAACTTGCTGTCATGAGGAAGGAAAAAAGAGTGAAAATAAGAACATTTATGCAAGAAAATTGGGACTGGAGGGATAAAAATGTTTGAAAGTTTTTGCTTAATTTTGAAAATCTTTAAATTAGCTACTGACTTGTTTTGACAGTCACCATTCAGTCTGCTTCTCTAATCTTCATACTACTGTGATTTAGATAAAACTAACATCTAGATAGAAATAGAGATATAATTCTCCTATCTTATTGATACTTTAAATATTTCAACCAAAATAACTATCTTAGTGCGCTCTTCAAGTCCATTGGAGAGAACAAGATCACAGGATCACAGACTGGTTGAGGTTGGAAGGGATCTTGGGAGGTCATCTGGTCCAACCACTCTGCTTAAGAAAGGCTACCTAGATTTAGCTGTCCAGGAGCACTTCCAGATGGCTTCTCAACCTCTCAAACAACCTCTGTGGGGTTGTCACCCTGACGGTGAAGAATGGCTGCCTGATATTCAGAGGGAATATCCTCTGACTCAACTTGTGCCTCTTGCCTCCAGGCTTGTCACTGGAAATCTGTGTAAATATCTTGTCCTGTCTTCTTTCCAGCCTCCTCTCAGGTTTTTGTATACACTGAAAAGATCCACCCAAGTCTTCTCTTCTGCAGCCTAAGCAGTCCCAGTATCAGCCTTTTCCCACAGGGAAGATGTCCCCATTGTGTCCATGTGTCTTTTAATGAGAAGCCTGGAAATAACACAGGACTCCAAGTGTGACTTCATCAGTGTTGATAGAGGGGAAAGATCACCTTCCTTCACCTTCCTTCACCTTCTGGCATCACTCCTAATGGAACCTAGGATACAGTTGGACTCTGTGGGGCAAGGGCACATCAGTGTCATGTCTCATTTTTTGTCTCCTGATATACCTTATCTACATTCAATATGATAAACTGCAATCTAAACTTCTTATTCCTCCCCATTGCCAATGGAAAAAACTTGGAGTAAGTACATTAGTAGACGCTTCAGTATGTAGACAACTTATTACTCTAATGCCAGTTGAAAGTTTGCCTGCATTTTAGAGTATCTCAGGTGGGATCAAACACTTATTTTTAAACACTGAATGTAGACAGCTGCCTGTATACAGAAATCTCATACCTGAACTATGGGCACCTGAGACACCTGCAGGAGGGCATACAGGACTATTCTCTCACCCTCCTCTGGAAAGGAGCGTGGTAATCAATGAAAATATTTTAGATATCTAAAATAGCATTAGATCTGTTTTTAAGGAATGTGTCTTGATGTTCGGCATGAATGTCCTGCAGGTTAAAACTAATATTTCCATCACATATCAAAATTTATTCAACCTTCAATTACATGTGCTGGAGAAATATTATTTCAAAGATGTCCGCTGATCCCAGCAGATATGAATTAAGATTTGTGGAAAATACTTGACTCACAACAAAGAAACCTAGAATAATATTCTCAGATCTGTTAAATGGCGTTAGACACCATTTTTTTACAAGTAATGCAATCAAGGCATAGGTATTTATATTTGAGCTCTAGGTGAGGATCAGTCACAGAAACCTGGCTGATCTCCAACAGCTTCTCCTCTAATTGCTGCTCCAGAAGGGCAAAAATTCAACACAAATCTCCTGTGTAATCTATTTTGAATGATTCAGACATCTCAAGTAGCACTAATGGTTTAGTCAAAAAGTGCATACATAATCAACAGTTTTTCCTATTTAACTTTTCCCTATTATATCTGATACAGGACAAGAAGATTGTACTTGGTATGTATGAGAATATCAAGGGAAAGATTGATCTTGTGAAACCTGGCTTCTAGGCAGAGTGCCCCAAATCATCTTAAATTGCCAGAGTATGTGTGATCAAATTAATCAAGCCTGCAGCAAATACAGGCAGTAAAGTAAAAGGCTGTCTCAAACAGTTTCATCACAGAAACTATTTATATGCCATTAGCAGCTTTGTAGAACTGTTGGCAGAAGTTAATGTTAAATTAAAGTTCTGATGTTAGTTGAGGTATGATGGATGTTCAAGACCACAGAACATTACTAAACAAAAAATTAGGATTTGCAGAAATGCTGCATTCTTCTGGGCAGCAGCTAGAGGTTTGTTTGGAAAGCTCATCTCACCTCAAATGGCTGGGCAAATGAAGTTCAATTTTGCCTAAAGTTCATTTCATTGCCACTAGACACCTACAAATATGCAGCTACACTGAGCTTGAAATGCTGATAAAGCAGGAAGTCAGGTGAGTTGCTTGTAGACATCACTGCACAAATATATCTTGTTTTAGGTGTGTTTCTCTAGACTTGAATCCAACCCAAGATCCTACATATTTGTGTTCCTTCAGAAGCTGACAAGGAATTACTGGTTTATGCATCAAAATCTTACACGTGTACCTTCTCTACCTCACTGGAAAAAGCATACATCTGAAATAGATGTATTTTATTCTGGCAGGGTACAAGGGGTTTGTTTGTATGCAGTAAGTTATATGAATACTAGTGCCAACACTATGAAATTAATTACTATTTTTTTTTAAAAAATGGATTAATGATTTTTATGATGGATGTCATAATTGCAGAAGTTTTTTAATATTGAGGTCTTTTTCATTAAAAACAAAAAAAATCTCTTCAGATACTTTTACATAGGCAAGGGAAGATGTTAACTTTTCATTTGACAGGATGTCAAATTTTGGACGTCTCTATCACAGCAGATTTTTTTAGTAACTGTTACTATCTTATCTAATTTTCTGGAAAACACAAGTACTCTAAGTAAAATAATAAAAGCTTTCTAAATGGCAGCATTCCCTTCCTTTTCAAGTGGCTGGTATTTCAAGTGGCAGGTGTTAATCTTATTTTTAAAGGCAGTAGGTACTTGTTAGCAGGTGTTTGAGTGAATTGATTTGAACTATGCCAGTCCTCTAGTACAGCGATTATATGCCTGTGGTTCTTTTGATGGATACAAGATGCTAATTAAAACAATATTCCATTTTCTCATATCAACAATTACAAGACAAGAAGCCATGCAAATGCTTTAAGTAGCAGTGGTTACTGTCTTTAAAAGAGCAAATACTTTTATAATATATGTAAAAGGCAGAATTTGCTACTGGAAAATTTTCATGCTGTGTCAGTCTATTCATCCTAAAAAGCTCAACTTGGATAGAAAGCATGCCAAATACCATTATCATGTTAGCTCTTCCAGACCCTTTAGTGCCCAATTAAGAGAGCATTAACTGAGTAGACACACGAGAATGTCTCTGAAATTACTCTGTACTTGAGCAGATACCTTTGTGGGGCCTGATTCTAAATATTAAAAACCCTTGACAGGCAAAAAGTTCATTTTGAGTAAGCAGAATTCTGAGGGACATTTTCAGATGTTTCATTTTGTTATTGTGAAGTTGCGGATGTAAATTAGAACATAAGCATGGGAAAAATAACTCATATTATTGAAAAGGCATAAGCAAGAAAAAAATAGATATGAGATGCTAAGAAATTATATATAAGTACACAAAAACTCTGTTTAAGAGCAGATGTAAGTTGTCAGTCAAAGAGAATAAGAGTATGGACAAAGATTAAAGAAAAGAGAAAACTGATTTAAATTGTCAATATTTAGATGTTGTTTGGGAACCAGTAGAAGAGATCCCATCAGAAAGCAAATAAATTAACTACACGTTCTTTTAGAAGGTTATATAATTCAGATTAGTCTAAATCAGTCAGATCTAGGAATTTCTATGTAATATCAAAGTAAAAGATCATGAATTTTTAATAAAAGAAAATATCCATGGCCTCAAAGCAGATAGGTTGTTGGCAAGCAGTGACTGCAGACAAGATTCCCTGCTCCATCACACACACTTCTTTCCCTTTAACCACAGCTAGTGTGCAAAGTGGAAAGAGTGCTCAATACTGAATTGTATCAAAGCACACATCACCAATTTTTTTTGTACAGTAGTCAAGACTTCACCATAGTGTTTAAAACAAGAAAACACTATGCTTAAACTAATTAGTATGTCACCAAGTTGGTGGTCGTAACAGCCCAATAACCACTCAACCCTGGCGCCATTGGGTGGTCACCACTGATCGGACAGCCATCCTGTCAGATCCAGAAGTTTCTTGGGCACATTCTTCTGCCTTCTCAAAAATGCCCTAAGGCCATCCTCACAATTCTCAGTGATCGTTATAAAAGTGAGATTCAAAAAATTGTTCATATTGTGTTGAAAGTCAGGGATCAGGACCAGGTGTGAACTGAGAAGCCAAGTTATTTAAATGTACAGATTTACACTTTAATATACTTGTTCCAAAGTTCTCCAAACTGTAGTGTACAGGAGAACATTCTTTGGTATACCACCGTAGTACTGACACACTGAAAAATACAGGGCAAGAACCTGAATTCTGGTACTGATGTGATTTTGACCAGGGCTAAACTGGATAGCACAATATTAAAAGTTATACCAGCTGACCAGACAACAGCCCCTAGCCCCTTATACACAGTAGACTAGATGGAGTCTTGCAGCGTGCTTATATGCACAGAATGACAAAGTTGCACTTGTAGTTGCACTATTTATTTTCATGTGGCCAGTGCAGTAATGCATGCAAGGGGATGTCTGTAGTTGTCTGTTGAGATGTATTTATCATTTT
>JAXCLO010000001.1:69971568-70050666 GCA_035583995.1 Arremon aurantiirostris
CAAGTTATTTAAATGTACAGATTTACACTTTAATATACTTGTTCCAAAGTTCTCCTGGAGAACACTCTTTGGCATACCATCATAGTACTGACACACTGAAAAATACAGGATAAGAACCTGAACTCTGGTACTCATGTGATTTTGACCAGGGCTAAAGTGGATAGCACAATATAAAAAGTTATACCAGCTGACCAGACAATATCCCCTAGCACATTATACACAGTAGACTAGATGGAGTCTCGCAGTGTGCTTATATGCACAGAATGACAAAGTTGCACTTGTGGCATCCTATTTATTTTCATGTGGCCAGTGCAGTAATGCATATAAGGGGAAGTCTATAGTTGTCTGTTCAGATGTATTTATCATTTTTATCTTTGACACTTTAATAAATTGTTCCCTTTATTTAAAACCAAAAACATTGCACTGCTTCATTGCACCTACTACTTAGTTGCACCTCTATATCTCAGCTTTACATATGCAATTGCAACTATTACAGTAGCACAATTAGAAGACCTTGATTTCTCTGATATATTTTTATAAAGTTACCCCTTTTTTCCCTTTTGGCAAGTCAGCAACATTTTTACATTAGGAAGAGTGCAGGGCTGCTCATTAGAATCCCTTAGTTATGCAAAAATAATGACCGATAAGCATCTTAAATACAATATCAAAATTGAATATCATCCTCTGACAGGTCCCAAAACATACATTATCAGCAAAAGTTATAGAATATTTAAATGTTTCAGCATAGTCCTGCTACCAGAAACCTTTGAAGTGAATTTGTGTTACATTAAGTGATGAGATGCTCATCTGCATCCAAAAAAGAAGGCAGAGAGAAGCACAGGAGCAATAACTATTTAATGACCTGTCCTTGTTGCTCCCAGGCTCACATAGGAGAGCTAGCACCCCATAAAAGGTCTTTCTTCACAAACCCAGAAGAGCACAGAGACACAATAGCAGGCAGAAACCAAATTGCAGACTCCCAGGGAATGAATATCTTGTCTGAGCCAGGGCAGTCCCAGCAGATCTATGAATCTTGACATGAAACCCGTGAGGATGAATCATCAGAATCAGCTTTCCAGAGCACCTTGCCATCTTTTGGAATAATGGGAAGGCTTATGAGATATATTGTGGGATTTAGGGGAAAAAATCATTTGGAGAATATGCAGAACTAACTTTGAGAGGCTTAAAGGAGACACTAAAGGTGGAGAAAAAGAACTTTGGGTGCATTGTGGGGGATCAAGTATAGGGAAACAGAGGGATAAGTGTGTGTGGGGGAGAAAGGTCCATTTTCATTTAAGAGGCTGAAGAGACTGCTCGTTTAGCCATGCCCTGCCTACTGAAGTCATGTGTCTTCATTTAACTCATCAAACTCCACCTTGACTACTTTCTAGCAAAGAGTTCTATACTCTTTATGCATCTGTGTGCATGAGGGGTGAGAGGGTGGTCTATGCTATCAGCAAGAGGAATGAATTCAGGTCTGTGAGTTAGTTTGTGATCACTGTTGGAAGGAGATCAAGCAAAGCTAGTGGGCAAAAATACCTGGGAGCGGGATGGAGTGTAGATCCCTAAGGCCCAATTCTGACAATGGGAACATCTGTGAACCTCTAGAGTGACAGCATGGTGAGCAGTGGGCAGGGGGGAAGATGGGTTTGGATTATAATAAAACTTGGCAAATAATTTAAAAGCTATTTTTCTGTTAACAGGAGCATCTTTTCAGTTCATGCATGTCACTATGTAAATACGGTAATTTGTAACAGATATTTTCATTGCTGTTGCATTTCAATTTTAGCTTCATTCTTTGCATATCTTGCAAGGTCTACCCATATTTTAGGATATTTTATGAGAAGCTGAGGAACTAAGAGTTTATCTCTTCAACTGCAGTGATTGGCCATGCTATGTGTCATGCTACATGTAACTGTTCATAAATCTGTGAGCAGATGGGGATATTTTCCTGCTGACAGATTGTTGTCATTTCCTCTGAGTGAAAAGCAGTTTAAGACACATCCTTAACATTTCCATTTTCAACTGACTATATGACAGGGTGCAGTAGCCTCTCCTGCAAATGCCTTGGAGCACATGACTTGTCTAACAGTGTATATGTTAAATCTTCAAACCATTTCCCCTCTTGGTAATTTCATTCTTAAACTACATCAGACAGCTCCCTCAGTATATTGCTATTTATGGATCTTATTCTAAGGCATTTAATCCTTAACTGAATTACAATGACCATCTACTTATCACGGAGAACCTTTTTTCAACTTGTCTGTCTGTCTGTGCTGTGGTTTAACCCCAGCTGGGAGCTAAGCCCCATGTAGCTGCTCCCTCACACCATCATGGAGTGACGGGGGGGATTATCAGAAAAGTAAAAGTGAGAAAATTCGGTGGTTGGGATAATGACAGCTTCATAGATAAGCAAAAGGTGAACATGCAAGCAAATTAAAGCATGGAATTCATTCCCCATTTCTCATGGGCAGTCATGGAGTTTGACCATCTCCAGGAAAGTACAGCTCCATTGCCCACAACAGTGACTTGGGAAGACAAACACCATCACTAAAAACATCTCCTCTTTCCCTTTATACACTGGGCATGAGTATACACTCCTCTTTCCTCCACCTTTATACACTAGGCATGACACCACATGGTAGGCAATCCCTTGGGTCAGTTTGGGCCATCTGTCCTGGCTGTGTTCATCCTCAACTTCTTGTGTAGTCCCCAAACTCTGGATTGGAGACATGATGAGAGAAGCAGAAAAGGTCTTGTGTAAGCACTGATCAGCAATAATGAAAATATCCCTGTGTTATCAACATTGTTTTTAGCCAAAAAAACAAACTATGTCCCCACAGTAACTACTGTGAAGAAAATTAATTCCATCCTAGCCAAAACCAATGCATCTTACTGTAGGATAACTAATTTTCCATGATTTAAGAATGGATGAAGTTTATTCTTTAATAGTTCTAATGAGTAATTCAAAAGAAAAGGAATTAAAATACTGCTAAAATAAGATTCTAACAAGAAGTAAGAAATCAATAATTATGATATTTGCAGCTACACATTTACCTAATGGATCTCCAGCTGTGATTTACAACCATAAAAGCAAATAATATCTCAGCGTTTTCAAATTTTTATTGTTATTTATGGCTATTTATACGACACAGGTAAAAAATATTTTTCTAAACTCTGAATAAATCAGATGATGAGTACATTAAGTAAACTCAAAATTTGAAGTCTATTATTTCAGAGTATGTATTTATTGATATTATTTTCTTTTTGCTATTTATTTTATGCAATTTATTACACTATTGTTTAAGAAAAGTCTTTAATAGATGTTAGTTACCAAGGTTCAACATATAGAACACTTATTCTAATTCTAGGAATGCAATTTTAGTGTGTATTTTAACACTTGGGAAATATATATAAGTATTACATATCTTCAAAATTTTCTCTGGCATTACCATGTTAGATGCTATTAACTTTAAATTTATTAATATTATTTCATGTAGAAAATAAATTGTAATGCCAGAAGTATTTCCTAAAATTATTTAAAATAAAAATAATATACATTTGCATATTACAGGGAGAAGCCTTTGTCTTCCCACAACTTTAAAATTGTATTCCTTTTCATGTTGCTACAGATGTACTTCTATATTTTATATATATGCAGATGGAAAACAACTGATTGAAAACTATTTAGAACAGTATTCAAGTCCCAATTTGGTTTTAGTATCTATTATACCATGGTTTGAAAAATAAGAATTCTGACACAATCAATAGTAATATTACCATTTTAAAGAAGGTTTAGACATCAAAGATCAAATCATTTCATTGTAATACCCTTCAGTATGTGTAAAAGGATTTAACTGATAGATTATCCAGTTGTTCTTAATCTAGTAGCTCACTCAGCTTTCTGTTTAGTAACTAAAAGAAATTCTTGTCAGCGTTTTTCTATTTTTGTGTCTTAAGGCCAAAGCTTTAATTCTGACCTCATGTTTATTGATCACATAACAACAACAGGAACAATAACATTTTTGCAGTTTTGATCCAGAGAGAAAGTGAGACTGTCCCATTTTGTTTATGGATAAATACAGAAAAAATCATTTAACTTTTCTGCCACAAATGATTAATTTAAATAATTATATTTTCAAGTTACTTGAAATCATCCTATCACTGTCTTGGAGACTAAATTATTTTTTAGTATTAGAAACAATACTTGTATTGTGTATGTATTTTCTTGTAGTCATGGCTTGACATCCCATCAATAAGGGTGGTTTTTTTTCCTCTGTTATTTCTTTTCAAGCTACAGTTAGCCTTTTGGAAATTATTGCCCTACTTACTGAATCATGCAAAGTCATATCTCTACTTTGCCCTGAAAACACAAAGTTTCTTCCTTATAGGCACCATATCTTTGCTTAAAAATAAAAAAATAAACAAGCTATAATAGCAGTCACTGTCATGTTGATTAAATCAATTATAAGTATATAAATAATATGTAGATGTGACCTTGAATCATGATGGCTTCATCTACTTAGTCTCAGTTTATATCAGAACAACAGACAAGTATGCTCTATCCTTAAATATATGTGATTAAACAGTTCTATTATACTAAGCCTTGTACATAGACTAGGTGATTATAATTGCAGTCCTTTCATGTAACACCAGAGCTTTCCTAAAGGTAAATTTTAAATAAAAGATTTTTCAAGTTTGTGACGGTTGAAATAATTTATATTTTATTTATGATAGAAATTTATACAGAAACTTAAAATATTTTGATGCTGAAATAGATAAATAATGGCAATGAATGTTTGTTTAAGGTCAAATACATAGATCTGGACTTCATACAGTATATTTTTTTTTGGTATAAAGAAATTTTCATATATAAAAAAGATGCTCATGAATTCCCATTTCCAATTTTGTTTGTGCTGTCTATACAAATTACACTGCTGCTTTCCATTTTGTGAAAAGCCCCTAGACTTCAAAAAATATTTGGAATATATGTGTGGTAGAAATTTTTTTTCTTTTCTTTTTTGTTTTTTTTTTTTACTCCCTCTTTGGTCTTGGCTTAACAGGTCTTGACCAAAGCAAGACCAAAAGAAAAAAAAAATTCGGTTTCTGCAATACTTTTCTGAAATACTGCTTCTGCAAATATATCACAGGAAGTTAAAGCATCCCTATGTGCCAAAATCTTCCTCCAATGATTATTCCAATATAGAGTTCCTGATCTTTGAAAAGTATCTACTCAAGAGATTTCCAGATTGCTTTTAGAAGTCTGCTGCTATGTTGCTTTAGCCTCACTTGCTAATCATACTCAGACAAGATTTGTGAGAGAGTTTCTAGATGTGGTAGACATTTGCTATTGCTATATCTGCAGGATGTCCTTTTTTTATGTCATTTTTTGTCTAAAGCACAAGTGGAAAAATAGAGTATAGAAATATGTTTTCACAGAGAAAAAAGAAACCGACAGGAAGCCATGGGTGTTTTGAATTTCAGATATACACTGATGAACATTTTTAGAGAACATAAGAACTCATTATGATTTGTGAATTTATGCTTTGATTCTGTTAGGATAGTTTAAGTTCTACACTGAAGATGAAACATAATAACATGGGAAAATTATTTGTAACTACAGCTTATTATAGTGTCTATATTATCTGAAAAGAAACTGGGAGAACCTCAGATACCTGCTGACTCCAAATCACGACGGAATTCAGATATACATGAGCGTCCCTTAACTGCAAGGGATGGAGAGCAATGGTGAAAGCAATATAGCAGCCACAGTATTCAGTGTTTAAGTATTCTAGATTTTTCAGCGCCCAATATTCCATTACTTAATATTGCATTAGTTGTACTTAAAAGAGAAAAATTAGTTGCTTTATTACTTCAAATATTTATTTAAGGTGAACAATTGTCCTTGCGCACCTCTCTGTCTCCAGGTCACTCCTGAATTGGAATGTGTGGTACATGCTTTCTCTGAGTGTCTTACTGAAATTTCCCTAACACTCCAAAGTTTTCAATAAATTATATGATAGCATGAGTTTGTATGTTTTCCACAGACAAGAGTAGTCAATTTCTCTCTTGTAGTTCTTGCAAACACTGATGAAATAGTTTTCTGTATTCCATGAATTTTATTCTTCTTCATTTATGTCAACATAGCAGTGCACATGTAAAATAAGGAAAAAATAGATTTATTATTATATCTTTTCAAATTTAATGCACAATAAGTGTAGGAAAGACCACAGTTTTATGTAACTATGTATATAGCTATTAAGACTAGCAGAAGAATAAAGTATGACAGAAATACAGTTATACATTTCTACTCTTCATATTTTTCCCTTTGTCCTGACAGATCAAATTTTTTCCATCAGTATTTTCCATGTCAAAATCACCAATGGGCTTTTGGAGGAATTTGGTATTTTGTTTGCCTTTTTTTTTTTTTAAGGAAAACTCTCTGCTTTTCAAAAGCCTCAGGAAAAAAAGTTTAAATTTATTCTTGAAAAAAGGTATTATGAGAAATAAAGATTTACAATGCCTCACAGATTTATTTAAAGTATAATGGCATTTAGATCAAGCTGTCTCCCACAAGGCCATCTGACTATTCTAGATTAACTGTAATAAAACTTACTACATTCCTGGGACAGGGAGTCTTGTAACCTAGAATTTAATAGACAAGCAATTTGGGAGAAATTTCTCGTTACTGTGTTCTAAAGAATCTCTTTAGGCTTATCTGGGACAAATTTTTTTAACAGAGATTATCTAAATATGTTCTTTTTGTTTACATGCAAAACTTCTCTAGAAATTCCAGCATCCAGAACATAAAATTTAACTACCATGCAAATGACACCCTGTAAGGAGAGGTAGTAAAAGCTTTTATGGCAGGAAAACTAGTGCACACTTCTCTCCTTTATATCTGTAGTACATGAAAGCCATTTGTGAGCAAATGGATGATCACCACACCTGCTTGGGCAAAAGTTACGAGCAGATGTGCTAATAAGTAAGATTATAGAATCATAGAACTGTTAGGGCTGAAAAATACCTCCAAGATCATTGAGTTCAACTATAGGGTGAAATGAGATCTAAGCTCCCATTTATATTAGCAAAAAAACCTGGCTAAGTAACCTAAGCCAGAATATCATGAATATTCACTGATGTCAGTACCACTCTATTTCTTCTATAGAATCTGATTTTTTTAAGTCAATTTCTACAAACTAGGTTCTTTTTTTTTAATAATGCAATATCCTGATAATACACCTATGAAAAGCCATAGATTTTAGTAAAATTGTGCACTATGAATTGTATCTGTTGAATCAAAACCAGTTATTTGGAACATAATTTATATTTCAACTTTTAACCTTTCGCTCTTGATATGATCTATGATATACATAATCTCTACAACTGTGTGTTTCATTTCTGGCTGTCTTAAATGTCTCCGTCTGTCTTAAAAACTTCTTTGTGGATTTAAACCAAATGGTTGGGGTTTTTCCCCCCTTCCCCCTCTCATAGAGCTTTCTTTGCTTTTTACTTTTTCTTCTTCTTTTTTTTTTTTCCCTTTTGCTTACATTTTTGAGCAGAGTTATTTCTAGGAAACACATGTAGTTGTCATTTTTGAGGAAATGTTTACAGTTTAGCCATAAATAATGAATTGTCTGAGGATAGAAAATACTGAGTTTATAGAATGCAAACTGTTTGTAACTATTCATATATAATTTGTGTCTAAAACATGCCAGGAAACATCTTGCAAGGGTACGGAATATATTTCTTTGGAGCCATCACCTGTACCTTTAAAAAAAAAAAACAAACCTGCCCTGTGTTTGGGTTTTTAGCATGCTTGTGAACACTGTTGGAATGTCACTACTGCCATACTGTTTTATTCCTTGCCCATAAGTGCAATCAGAAATAAAAATTTCTTAAAAAACACATTGTTACATGAAAAATGGCAGATGGAAGTGCTCATATGCAGAATTGTTTGCTTTTACATAAAGCTGACAGGAATATTTGTTACATTATGCCTTGGAAAGACAATGTCCAGAAGTTAAAATCTTTCACATTTTTAAATTTTTTATTATTTTCCACTTCTATTTCCCACTATATTTCATGGTGCAAGTTCATCCTAGGGACAAATTCTTGCTCTGAGTGCAGGATATGCCTGAGTGAAATCTATAAATGCCTCCTTCCGTGATCTTGTTTAAAGCCCAGTCTTGCTGCCATTGCGCCTGGGGGAGGAGGAAAAATTGAATAACATCTAAACATCTGAAGGAAACCTGAAACATTCTCAGAACTAATTATATATTTCCTTGTTTAGACTTTCATTATCTTTCTTCCATTCCTCTGACATGTCTTCTACATAATCATTTTCACCATGTTTTAAAAAGCAATAAAATGCTGACATGTGATGGTCCAGCTTTGAATTAGATTGTAAGGTTCTGTCAGACAAATAAGATCAAAGAAATGTTAGACTTAAGAATCTGAGAAGTTTATTCTACTAAAAATTTATGTTCATTTCAGGAAAAAAATCTGCATTCTCGTGTCAAGAATCATAGACTTTTCTTGTGCACTCTAGATTAGAGACTATGCTAATGTTTCCTTTTTTCTTTTCCTAGATAAATCAGTGTTCCATGAACATTTCACTGGATTTTAGTTTTAACAACAACCAAAAAAAACAGTAATGCAGAAGTGTACAGATCTTTTATTAAGGAATCATTTCAGTGGGAAACACTTGCAAATTTAAACCGCTAGATCTTAAATATCTGCTATACAAACATCCTTTTGATGAGATTTACCTGATTTAACTAAGGCAGTTGTGTTAATCTATCTGTCTTGGGAAACATCTGGACAAATAACCCTGCATTTTCCATACTCAGAGAAATTATACCCATCAGATGCCCACATATACATGTGTCTATACACATATGTGTTATTGTGGATCTTTTAATTTGGCAAGCTTTGGTGGTAGGCAGATGTTGTGCTCTCTAGGTGCCTGTTTCTTATCAGTTGCATGAGAATTGCAAACTTCGGGTTTGTGAATTGTCCAGATGGACATGTATGCAAATCTTGATGTCCAAATGCTCAGCACTGTGACCCATACTGGCATGAGGCACATGAGATATATTCTGTGTGTTTACAAGTCTGAGTAGTAGTAGCTACTGTCATTCTTCATCTAAATATGAGCAATGTTTTTTGTTTGTTTGGGTTTTTTGGTTTTGTTTTGTTTTTTGTTGGTTTTGGTTTTTTTCTTCCCTGTGGATTTGATGAAGCCTTTGAGTAGTGGAAATGAAGAGGAGAGAAAGGGAAAATGTATGAGAATCTTGAAGAAATGAACATCTTAATTAATGTATTTTTTGACATTTTTTATGACACTCACTTAGGAAGGAGAGGAGGCTAGGTCCCAATTTGGGCTGGAGGATGGGAAAGCAATATGAAGGAATACTTTTTAATTTAATTTATACTAAGCACTGCGCAAAAAATAGATTTATTTTTTCTTAAAACATTCCAATATGTTAAATCTCTGCTTTTCTATGAGTAATAATGCTGCTATGTTCTACTATGGGAGAAATTTTTACATGGCTCTCTTTTAAGTGTCTTGAATAAAAAAATATTCAGAGGTAAGGTAATAATTTGAGTTAAAGCACAGTTCCTCTATAAGTATTATAAGCAATAAAACCATTGCAGATTCAGAACATTATTGTCTCATTCAAACTTCATGAACAGAAGTGTTAATTAAGATTATTAAAGTACTTAATATTTATAGTCTATTAAAAGATGCTCTGCACTTCAATCTTAAAGATTTCAGTCATCAAAATCTTCCACCTGATAGGAAAAAAAAAGCTTTACTCATCGCACCATCAGGAGAAAACAGAGCTTGGACTTCATAGCTCCATTTTTTTGTTGTCTTTTTTTTTCCCAGAGAATAGGCTTATTTTATCATCACACTCAACCAGATACTTATTTCATTACAAAATTTAAAGAATGCATAACAGACTTGTTGAAACATCAGCAGTCCTTTTGCCAAATCCTGAAATCTCGGTAGTGGGTCTTGATAACCACATTTTCTGGGCATTAGATTTATAGCATAAGCACAGCAATCTTTATTGCTTCATTACTGTCATTATTATGACATATCAACCCATATGAAAGAAGAAAGGAGTTAATTTAATCATAAGGGTAATAAAATGCATAACATTGAATGCTTTCCTATAGTTCTGTGAGACTAATTCTTTTCATCTTTCCTATTAATTTTTCATAAGTGAAATTGCTCCTGTCACCACTTAGCATGAAGTTTTGCACATAAGGTTAACTTCTCGTAGTTTAAATATACAAACTTTAACAACAGAAGATATCATCTGAATGCTGACTAGCTAAAAATGTCTGTAGCTATTGAAGCTAATATACCATCATTTTCAAAAACATCATAATTTGCTGAGGTACATGCACCTAAAATGTTAAGAAACACCATTAAAATAAATACTCTAAGTAGCATGAATGTCACTTACTATATAGTTGTCTAAATATTTTTTCCATTTCTTTAAGCAGAATAATTGAGATTTTTTAACCATTTCCTAGTCTGACATCCACTTTCTTATGATGTTCATTGGTGACAAGAATATTATGGTGCTAATAAGAAGGTAGTGTTAATAAAGTTGTGTGTTTGATCCCTGTATGGGTCATTCACTGAAGAGCTGTACTCTATAAACCTTGTGGGTCATTTCCAACTCAGAATATTCTGTGATTCTGTAATATATTATTTGAGGAACTTCAATTTCTCTTTATTATTAGAATTAGTATTAATATTATTATTATAGATTTCCCCCCCTAGCTCTTCCTCTGTATGTTGAATAAATTATTCAGGCATATTTAATGAAAAGTGTAAGGGCTTTAGAAGTTTTATTTTGGACTTCTGATCAGAAGAGCCTGCCATAAGTCTTCATCACTCAGAATTTGGTTTTATACTCTAACTTATTCTATTTTTAACCTGAAGAGGAAAACATAATATTTTTCTAGCTAAATATTATAATGTCAGTGTTTGTTTGTCAGTCAACTATATGAGTTCTGAAAATTGCCTGTGTTCAGCAGTAATCTTGTGCTGTTACTGTGCATATTCACAATTTCTGTGTATGTGTACCATGCATGCACAATCAAACTTCAAACACAACATGAACCCTACAGAATGAACAAAAATTAAAGCTCCATGGCTTTCTAGTGTGAAGAACTGAGAATAATCAGAGTTCATTGAGAAGATAATTAATAGAAAGTGCTGATATGATTGCAAAGCATGGGTGCAGCTGTTTGTGCCTAGAAGGAAACACAGACATCTGTATGCACAAGAGCTTCATTGCAGAGTGACAGCTCCTTTCTGAAACCAACACAGCTGAGCTGGAAGGAAACAGGGCAAAAAAAAATCACTTTTCAATTAGGCTAGTAATTCATTTGTGCTGTAACACTGTAGACGATTTTTTTCCATCCTTTTTCAGAATTAGTTTGAAGTTCTGTTTCTTTTTTGAAGATGAAGGGGACTAGGCCTGGGGGCTTGCTAGTCTGCTCAAATTTCATGACTGCATCTGTTTTAGAATCTTAATGCTTAAACAATGCTTCAGTGTACAAAATTCATTTTAATAGATATAATTCCATTTAGAATATATTGGAGTAAGTTCTAACATAATTTCCTGAAAAAAATCACTTGGTGGCTTTGGAAGAAAGGCCACCTTTCAGGCTATGGCTCAGGCTACAAATGCCTAAGACAATGTTCAGAAATAAGTAACTCATAATGTTTGCAGGAGTAAAATATTTACTGCTATTGTGAATGAAAATATATCTATATTTTCATCTGAAATTTTGATGAAATTCACGTGTCAGAGGACTGTATAAACTAATTATTGATAACTTTAAGTAAATCAGCAATATTGCCCGAAGAAACAGAACAATAACTCAAACACTGTCCTTCCTCTATGAGGAAAAATCTGAGTCCTTTCTCTATCCATCAGCAAAACAACTGGAATTTTTCTTCACAACTGAGTGGAAGAGCAATTTCAAATGATGAAGTCTTTTTTTGAAAGGTCCATAGGACCTCCTACACTGAGTGCAAACCTTCCTTTGCTTTTGGAGGGTGAGGGAATTTCATCCCCACACAAATCATTCATTCAAGCACAGAAGAAAATTTCATGCCTTTGGTTTTATTTATTCAAGGTTTTATGCTTCTTAATGAAATTTCAACAAGTAATAAAGCTTCCTTACGCCAACCCTCGCAGGATTGAAAACACAATAATAGATCCTATTTGCTAAGTCACTTCAATTCCTACTCAGATATTGTAAAGCCTTTGGTAGTGAACTCAATCCCATTGATTCATTTTTTAGGCAGCAAGAGATGGAGGGACTTCATCTGTTCCTTTCCTATAGCCTTAACTGTATTAAGTCCTCAATTCTGCCAGGAGTCATCAAAAGATGAGGAATCTTTCTCTGATGTTATGGTGGCAGAATTAGGTCTTAGAGTACAATGCATTGCTCTACTTTATAAAACCTGCTTTACAATGATTGGCTGTAAAAAGAATACACAGGACAAAGGAAATATAAATTGTGAGGAGAAAATACCCAGACAAAATAATAAACAGAAGACATCAAACGTCTTTCACCTACCTGTTGTTGCATAATTGAATTGCGTTCTATTATTATTAAAATGTGAATGGAATAAAATAAAAATTGAAGCACAAATATTATTTTATAAATAATAATTTTATAAAATAAAAATGTATGATAAAATTTAAAATGAATTTATAATAAAATTAAAATGATATTAAATAAATATTATTAATAATTTATAAATTTATAAATTATTATTTTATTAAAATTACTTTCAATATGCATATTTTTATTTTATGAAGTTAATCAGGTGCTTCCTACTTGAAAAGAGAAAATATTAAGGACGCATTCATTTTCCGAGTTTAACAATTCCTTTTTAAACTAGCAACAGGCAATGACATAACAAAGCCTAGGTCTTATAAGAAAGCTGCAACTCTTTCCAGACTCTCTCCAAAGTGCTCATTTACTTATTGAAAGGGGCTGATTCAAACATAGTTCCATCCATTATACACCCATTTCGTATTTTTAAGCAGATGCTAGCAAGGCTTTGCACGACATGCAGTGTTCCCAATGCCAAAGAACAGTGGGCAATCTGTTCTTCATCTTTTGAAGATGAGTAGCTGATTATTCATCTCATTCCCTAACTCTTAAGGATGAATAAAGTAGTTTGGATGACTGAAAAATGAATCAACCTGAAATTTTCACAAAACTGGGGAGAAAGTGCAAATGCTTTTGAAATCAAAGTAATATTAGAAAGTATTACCTACAGAAAACAAATATACTAGAAAAAAACCCAATTTTTGATAGAATTTCTGGCATCAAAAACATAGAGTCCTGCCAGTGTTGTCATTATTCCGTTTTATAACTATTTTTCAATTTTTTTAAGACTTCTTACAAGGCTTTGTCTTTTGAGATTCATCCAGTACTATTTTCATATTGCGTCCATGTTTTACCTCAGCACTACCCAGTGAGCCCCAATTCCTGTAACTGCAGCATCTTAGACTATCTGTTATATCTCGGTATTTTGTACATTATATGATATAATTAACATTTTAAATACTAAATGCTCTTAGAATTATTAAACTGGAAAGCTCAAAGGGTTATATTATTAAAGGACAATTAAGTCAGAAAATCTATTCCATTCACAATGGGGCTGGAGTTTCATTTTGACAAAAGAATCAACAGCATATGATAGGGCCACTTCTCAGTTGATTTTCTAAAAACATAACAGAACTCATAGTTACATCACTTACTAGTGTATTAATGCACAGGAGAAACATTTTAGATCAGGAAACCGCATTTTATTTGTCTTTTTCAGGAAACTGATACTATGCTGTCAAGAGTTGTTTTTCCAATGTGATGGGTAGGTGTAATTTTTGATGGCTTTTTGTTTTTTCTTGAATACAAGTTTTCAAATATTTAGTTTCACATGAAATAATGTATGTGCATTTATGACAGTTTACAACCTAAATGTACATTGATTTTGAAAGATTATATATGAGGCCAAAATTTAACAACTGTGAATTAATAAATTCATGAATAAAATATATTCACACAAATGAAATTGCAAATATTGAGTAAACCTGGCACCGTGAATGTATTCTAACCACAGGTAACTTTATTTTAAAGTTGCCTTTGGGATGGAAAAGCATAAACTGGTCTTGAAAAGCATGGAATTCTTTGTTGGCTATGTTTCTCAGTTCTAAAATACTTTGACTGCACATTTGTCTTCTCTATGAAGAACAAGCAAGGTGATTATTCTAATTGAAGTGGAAGAAGAAAGGTGACCTCGTGGAAAAAAAATACAGAAAAATTCTTTATAGTTAAATTCAAATGTTACATATCCTGGTTATGAATAGCATGCTAAAGTATAGGTCTATATAAACTATAACATCTCCAAAAGAGCTATGGATCTTTGAATTAGAGTTGGTGGATTTATTCTTGCATTTTAAATAATTGAAAATTAGACAATGTGGTGTAAAATAAAAAATAAAAGAATCCTGACACTTTCCAATCCTGACTTCATAATAAATTAACTAAAGAATGGGTTTGTTCAGAACTTTCATGTTTTCTGAGTACCTAATAAGCTTGCCATAAATAATTATGACTTGTTCTTTTCATGGAGACCTTTATGCCTCTTCTGTCGAAGAACCACTCTTAGGATCCTTTCTGGTTTTTCTACACCAGCTCTCTTTCTAGACCTCAAGACCTTTGTTTCATTTTTGCATTTTGGCAATGAAAATGTAACCATCCTTTCCAAGGTGGGTCTGTTATACAGGGGTTGAAGTATAATAATTTTTGTAACTCTAATAACCTAGATTAAAGGCTGAATACCTGCCTGCAGAGGAGGGAATTTACTGCCTGTTACTGTCAGGCTATATGGCTCTTCACTTCTTCCCTGTGTCCAGCTCGTTCCTTTGGGGGCAGTAGCAGGATATACTCAATTCTTGCCATATGTACAGAGCTCAGAGGAGGGCCTTTGCCAAGGAATCTTTGCAGCTGCAGTGATTCCTATCTCACCTGCTTTATAAGGAATTAAATATTCCAGTTGGGTTTCTACTTAACAAAGACTGAGCAAAAGGGAAACAAAATTTCGTCTGATTAGGCAGTCATATTCAACTTACTTTCTCTACAGAAGGAATTACTGAACGTCAACTTCTGCTCTTTCTTTATGATTTAGTGTTACAGAATGGGTTCTGCTAAATCTTATGCAAAACAAAAAAAAATGCTCTTTAAAAAAATAGCCAATACCTCTGTAGAAAGGCAGATGCTAAAAGGACTGAAATCATGTGCTGGTTATTTCCAATGAGCAATTCACGTGTAGTGGTCCAGCAAGAGACAAACTCCTTTCTGTCACAATTCTCATTATCATTATGATGTCTCTGTAAAATTTTGTCAAAGAGAAAAATGGGTGCATCTCTTGACTTGGATTCTCAAATAATATGCAATAGTATAGCGCTGAATATATTGATCATGTTCGCTCATGCTGGCTGAAGATCTGATTGTTTACTCTTTGTTCATTAATAGTTCATATAAAAGAATTTTTGGGGGATTATACTACTTTTGTATTATTCAAAGGTTTTCCATGAGTGCACTTAGGGTATTTGTTAATAGCTGATTGAAAATGGAGCCTAAAATTAAATACTATACTAACTGAAATGACTACTAAGAAAATGAATAAGTTTTATTGTGTCATTAAGGGTCAGTGCTTTTGATCTAATTCAAGACTTTTAGAAATTAGATGTTTTTTCAGAAGTAATTTATGTCTATCCTTAGTCAATGGAAAGGGAACTGTTGCCTCTCCAAAGCAAGATTCCTCTTCATGCAGTATATGGGTCTAATTAGGCACATTGAATTCCTTATGAGTGAAACTTCCATTTATGAAGACAAATTTGACAGAGAGCCTGATAAACTATTTCAGACTGGATATCTAATGGATAAAATCAAAGAAGGCTCCTACTCCAAACACAAAGAGCTGTAAAAGGGTATATCTTCCACAAATTCCAAAGGAAAATATTTCCATGAAAATTTGAAAAGGAATGCTGAATGTTTCACATAGCAAATAATTTTTAACTCTGGAAAGATTAAATATTGATATTTTTCAGAACATGTTTTAAAAGTGCTTATTCTTTTTTATACCTTTAAAACTATATTGAAAATTTTAATTTCATTTGAGCAAATTTTCTACTAAAAGTTAGCTAATTACTAAAATTCATGATAAAATAGACTATAATAGTTTCACATCACAAAATTAGTCTCTTTAATATTTATTAAAAAAAAATAAAATCTTTTAGGAGAATCACATGACGTAAAGCAGAAACCTGATTTTGGCCTCATTAAAGCAATGACATTCTTGCCTGTGATGTCAATTAGAGCAGAACTGTATCCTAGAAATTAATGCCTTAGGTTTTCTTTGGGAATCTGGGCTGAGTTGTTGCTATAAAAGATAATTTGGTCATAGAGGCACTGGAAATGTCAGTTTTGGTGCAGCTATTTTGTGCGTACCTTGAGTAGAGGTCAGATTAGCTCCTGAGTTACTCAGCTTGTTCTGTTTGCTTTTGCTACAGTTGCTTTCAACGTGGATTCAAACCTGCTTACTTTATATGCTTGGGAATTGGAAATTTAATCATGTCAGTATAATTATACTTCACAGTGTCACAGGAAGCCCTGCCAGGTAACTTTGTGTGGCATGGCCACTCCAAAATATTCCATTTGCTGACTTTACATACCCATTCTGAAAACTCACTTCAAGAAATGTTTTTAATGTATATATTATTGCCTAATACATATTTATTTTTGTCTCTAGGATATAAATAGCTACTGAAGCATCCTTGCTGAAGAAACAAGGAATGTTGAAATTTTCTCTTCTTAACTTCCCATCAAAATGTGTTTGAAAAGCAGATATTTTTATTATCTTGAATAACAGACCTTAATCACATACTTTTACGTGTGATTAAAAATGAGTTTTTCATTTTTTCATTGCTCAAATTCTACTCTGCCTTGCTATTGCTTTTTGTTTTTGATAGTTTATTGAATATTTTATCACTTTTTTTTTTAAAGCTACTGCAACATTTCTAGTTTAGAAAGCATTTTCTTTCCCTATGAGTCCAAATATTCTGTAACAATTAAGTGGATATAATGCAAATCCTTCTTTCACTTTGTCCTTCCAGTTTTCTCATGTATGTCACCCTTTCTAATCCTGTTTTCCATAGTGTGTCATACAGTTGAAGTTCAAATGAAAATTCCTTTCTTATAAAAAATATTTTCAAAAATATTTTGAAGAATTCAGTCACCCCTATTACTTTTCAGCTTCTTCCAACTATTTTTACAAGAATTGTTCCTAAGTTTAGATAAGACACAGCTCTCTGTACCTTACATGATTACATGGACTAATCATGGACAACATCTAAAAGCAATTTATGTATTTTTTTATATACATTTAATTTGTCCCAAAGTTACCTGTTGTACTCATGAAAGTAGAGTTGATTATGTTGTTCTGAATTTGTTGTATCTGTACCATACATTTTCAGTATTGATAAAAAAAAAAAAAAGATGAAGAAAAAGGATAGGTATGAAATAAGATGCTTGTTCATCTGTCTCTTGATTTATATTCTGAGAAGGCAAACCGGTACTAATGAAATTCTTTTAGGAGAGGCATCATTATTGCAGCTGTGGTAGAAAGGGTCTAAGGACAGCATAAATTGAAAGTCCACAGAAGAACAAAGGCAGGCAGAAGTCCAGAAGTTTATCTGCAGTTCAAAGGGAACTCAAAGCCAAAAACTAGAGATGGTAGAAAGGACTGCTTCCATCTTCCACAAGCCACCTAAATCTGGGATTTCACTGAAGTTATTGTGGCATTTGACATTTTGTCACTTACTAGCATGTGAATGTTTTTACTAAATAAAATTCAGAAATAATAATGTGTGTCTTTACCCTGCATCTAAAATATAAACTTCAGGCTTTTGGCAAAGATCATTTGAATGATAACCCATGTATTATTTATTCAATACTAGCCAAACAGGCCTAATAATTTTTTCAAGTCATTGATAAATTAATACAACAATAAGAATGTCAGTAAACAAAAGACTCATAAATTGAAACAAGGACAGGGAGAGATCACTTATCAGTTATCATCATGGGCCAAACAGACTCGACTTCAAGAAATTAGCATAATGTATTATTAATAAAAGCAGTGTAGGGTAATGGGAAATAAGAAACAAATCTTAAAAACTTTTTTCTTCCAATCCTCCCTTCTTCCTGTGCTTGTCTTTACTCCTAATTTTCTCTACCTTCCTCCCAGCCCTGCAGCAGTGATGCACATGAATGGAGGCTGTGATCAATTCATCACACATTGTCTCTGCCATTCCTTCCTCCTGTGGATGAGGGCTCTGCACACTCTTCCAATGCTCCAGCATGGCATCCCTCTCATAGGAGACAGTCTTCCATGAACTTCTCCAATGTAATTCCTTTCAAGAGGCTGAAGTTCTTCATATATTGCTCCAATGCGGTAATTTTCCACAGGGTGCAGTCCTTTAAAAACAGACTGCTTCAGCATGGGTCATCCACGGGGACAGATTTTCTGCCAGGAGCCGGCTCCAGAGTGGGTTTCCCACATGTCACATAGGCTTCCCTTTGCCAGCTTCAGGATGGGGTCCTTCATGGGTTTTAGGTGGATATCTGCTCTACCATGTGCCTCCATGGGCGGCAGGGAGTCTGTGGTCTGGCATCTGAGCACTTTGTCCCCTTCCTTACCTACTAACCTTGATGTACACAGGGTTGTTGCTCTCGCATGTTCTCACACCTCTCCTATTACTGCTGCCCCACATGTGGGTTTCTTCCCCCCGTTTTCTCAAATATATTGTGCATGAGGCACTACCACAATCGCCAATGGTCTCAGCCTTGATCAGCAGCAGATCCACCTCGAAGCTGGCATTGGTTCTGCCAGACATGGGGGAGGTTCCAGCAGATTCTCACAAAAGCCAGCTCTACAGCCCCTCTGCTACAAAAGCCTATCCATGCAAATGCAGTACACATAATTTTTTACAAATATCAGAAGATCTTGAGTAAGCATAAAAAGAATTATTACTTCTATTTGTCTAAAGCTGCATTAGGTGAACAGAACTGAAACAGCTCAAATGAAAATTTTCATTGTCTATTATGAAATAAAATGTATTAATGATCAAAATTACAAGATCAATATTTCATTGCAAGATTCTTAAATGGAGTAGTTAAAAACAGGACAGAATAAATTACTAATTTCTACAAGTATTTTGATTGTTTACCTGTAGTTTTAAAGTGGTGCTTTGCTTAAAGGGTATGTAAGTAATATGTAGAAGACTGCCTGTTTGCCTTTGTGGCACTGCTCCAAATGAGTTCTACCTCTCTTGAGCAGGGAAGAGGACTGAGAGCAGAAATGAGTCCTTGATGGGGAAGAAACTTTTGAGGAAATAATGAGGCTGGTAATGAGAAAGATTCAGTGGAGAAACAGGGTAACAAGCACATAAAGGAAAAAGGCATAAAATGAGAATCAGTGCAGAGGGGAAGAAGAAAAAATATTTTGCAGTGAATTACAGGGAACTGTATAGACCTTGCTGATAAACAGACGGCTGCTTCAAACTGCTGGAAGGATAACAAGTAAAGAGGAGTTCATCTGTCCTCTGAGGGGACAATGAAAAAGTAAAAACAGTCTTTAAATAATTTCTTTTCATTGTTTTAAGTACATGTATTTTTAAGCTGTCTACTTCTGGATGAGGTTTTATTGAAGACTAGAAGACTAGTTTAGAAAACTCAAAGAGAATTGGCTTTTTTTTTTTTTTTAACAAGCGATTACTTTAACAAAAAGCTACTGGTAAAAGCAGTTCAAGGTCCCAGGCTAGTCAGATATTGTGGTGATATGCAGAAATAAGAAGCACTGGAATGGCAAGTGAATAACATTTTAGAGGACCATGGGGCTGAGGTCCTCTGAAAAACAAAATAGAGCAGCACCTTCAGTCAGATGCCAGAGTACTATGGTAATGTCATGGGCCTATTCTGTCAGCATCAAGAAACTGGAAAACCAAGATTTGGTGGCTGCCACTACCTAGACAAAGATGGCATATATGTGGGACAATGTCTCTAAACTGTTGGGACTATTTCTATCTGATCTCTCCTGGTGGAGCTGCAGCAGAGCAAGGATCTTGTAAATTCTGGATGGTAGTTCCCATTACCTCAGAAACAGTGGGGATTCCCATTACCACCACGCTTATATTGGTGGCCACCTTTGATCCATATTAGTTCATCCCACAGAGGGCATTAAATTCCTAGATGAGACATCCTGAAAGTGAGCATGCTTTCTGTTTGGCGAGCACCTCTGTGTATGCCTACTACATCTGTAAGTTAGAGATAACTAGTTCTTTTAAAGGTTAATTTGCTCAGACAAAAGTATATTTTAAAAATAATTACGTTTTTAAATTACTAAAATATATGGGAAGAAGGGCCCTTTTGTAATGAGCATATGTCTTCTGATATAGACTGATCAAATGCCTTCAAGGTTTCTGAATAAGAATGAATTTTGATGGTTTTAGTCACAGAAGAAAAAGTCTTTTATAGACCCTGTTTGACAGAATTACATGATTCTCACAGGATTCTACAAAATCCTCATCTTAGATCCCAGGAGGTTGCCAAGTCTCTTCATTCAATTGTAACCCTGAGCTAAGTGTCCACAGAAGTATGTTAATTATATACAGCTGACCTTGGATTTTCTTCAAAGTTATGGCCTTGGAAATGAAATGTAAATATTGATTAAAGGTTCTGATTTACCAAATAAATCAAACACTTGCTTAAATCCAATTAAATTAATATTGAGGTTTTACTGAATCTGTATAGTAAAAAATTAGGCATAACTTAAACAGTTTTATTGAATATTGACCTGAGAAAAAATCTCCTTTTAGCTTTGTGGTTTTGTTAGTTTGAGATTTTACAGATGTGAGGTCAGGCAGGAATTAAAAATTTTAGAAAAACCTTTGGGAACTTTTTTTTCCTTCAATGAGAAGGTAATTTAAAAACAGCATTCTTATCTTTCATTCTATGGTACCAACCTGGAAACTGCTTCATTTGGCTAGTTATATTTTTTTTTCTAAAAAGCAGGGTTTATATTACTTCAAAATATGAATGTGGGTTCCCTATTTCAGGAAACTGTGCAACCCTAAGTCTCATCATAATCTCAGAGTCCTCAGAAGCCAACCAGGCAAGGAGCCATCAGGGATTGTTGACCGAGCTTTAAACTAGTTTGGAAGGGGAAAATGGGCGAAATGGACTCACCGCTGATGAGCAATGAGGTTGTGTGACAAAACTTGAGGAAATGAGTATTAAAAAGACCTTTTAATCTGCTTCACAAGGTGTTAGCTACAGTGTACCACATCTCAAATATTTCTACACTAATGCCCACAGCATGAGGAACAAACAACAGGAGCTCTGGGCTTTGGCCCAGTCCCAGAAATTTGACATCATTGGCATAAGTGAAACCTGGTGGGAAGAGTTCTATGTGACTGGAGTGGCCTGTTGGGTGGTTAAAGGCTCTTTGGAATAAATAAGAAGGGCAGGAGAGGCAGAGGGATCACAGAAGTGTTAAAATCTGTAGAACTTACCCTTCATAAAGGCACAGTTAAGAGCCTCTGCATAAGAATCAAGAGGCAAACAAATGGTGCAGGTGTCATTGTGGGAGTCTACCACAGACCTTGGTGCCAGGGAGATGACACTGATTAATTATTCCTTGAGGAGCCAAGGGACACTTCCAAAGCGAGTGCCCTTTTTCTTATGGAGGACTTCAACTTACCAGAAATTGTGAGCATCAAACAGCTGGTATAAGCTGGGCCAGAAGATTCCTAAAAAGGCTGAGTGACAATTTTATAGAACAGGTCCTAAGGTGGCCGACTTGGAAAGATGCCTTTCTTGCTCTATTGCTTGTCAATAGAGAGAATCTCGTGGGCAAAGTGGAGATTGGCATCCATCTTGGCCACAGCAATCATGAAATGATAGAGTTTAAAATCTCTTTTGACAGAAGGAAAAGTGCCAGCAAAACCTCAACTCTGGACATGGGGAGAGCAGACTTCAGTCTGCACAGGGAATTAGTAAGATACCCTGGGAAAAGGTTTTTTGCAGGTACTGGGGTCAATCAGTGCTGGTCACTTTTTAAACATCGCTTCTGGAGGACACTGGAACAGGCAATTCCCAAATGTCAGAAGTCAAGCAAGCAAGACAAAAGGCCAGCTTAGCTGAACAGGGAACTTCTTTTGGAAATCAAATGAGAAGCATGGTGTATGCCCAGTGGAAGCAAGGTCAGGTGACATGGAAAGAATACAGACATACTGCTTGTCATTCTAGGGAAAAAATTCACATGGCCAAAGCTCAACTGAAGTAAAATCTGGCCAGAACTGTGAGAGGCAGTAAAAAGAGGTTTTTTTCCAAATCTATGAATGGCAAGAGGTAGTGTAGAAATAACATTGGCCCATTAGAGGATGAAGATGGTCACCTCCCAGAGACAAGGCAGAGGTGTCTAATGCATTCTTTGCTCTGTCTTCAGCATGGATTATTGACCAAGGGAGTGTCAGTGCCCTCAGCTGGAAGACCATGACTGCAAGAATGATCAACTACCAGGTGACCCTTAAATTGTACAGGATCTACTGCTCCAGCTGAATCCCTAAAAATCTATGGGGCCTGATGGAATTCATCCAAGAGTCCTCAAAGTGCCAGATGATATCATGGCAAAATCTTTCTTGGTGATTTTTGGGCAGTCTTGGGATCTGGAGAGGCCCGAGCTGTCTGGAAGCTGTGAATATTGCCCTGATTTTCAAGAAGGGCAACAAAGACTATCCTGGAAGTACAAGCCTGTCAGTCCTTTGGATTCATTAGTATTTGTTCTGATTTTCCTGTTATTTTCATTGTTCTCTTTTTAATCAGATGTCCAATGTGATTGATTTGCAGTATGGTGCTTAGTTGGCAGAGAGAAGCAATTACAAAGAAGAACAGTTATTTAGAAGTACATTTTGTATGAATGATGCAAGCTAATGTCATCTTTCTGGCTTTCCTATTACTCACTTGCTAGCTAATTATCCATATGTCACAGTATTTTGAAAAACATGTTCAAAACACTTTTGCTTCATTTTGTCTATTCTGGTTTTCCCCAGAAGATGTGGACTGTTTTAGGATATGAAAACTAGAATGTTAAAAAAAATGTTGAAAGGTCATGAAAAATAATTTCTATAACTATTCTTATCTATGAGAGCACCTGACAATACAGGTTGTACTGACTCACAGCTTTAGTGTGCATGTGTCAGCACACATTTGCTGAGGTCTTAGAAATAACGTTGCCTTGAAAGCATATTTGTAACAAGAAAAGAATGCCACAAAGCAGTGAAAAATAGAGAAAAAATGTGAGAAGCCACAGTATGAACACCAATGCAAGAGAAGAAAGAGGGAGGTACTCTGATACAGAAGCAGATACTCCCTTGCAGCCCATGGAAGACGCCACAGCAGAGCAGATATTTTCCTACAGCCTGTGAAAGATTTTGCACTGGAAACAGTTTTTCCCTCCAGAACACAGAAAGGAACACCGTACACCCACTCTTTATTTAAGTTCTTCCTCAGGAAGGGACTAATGGAGGCTGGGGAAGAAAAGAAGTCTCTTACAGGATAGTGCAGAAAACGACAATCCTGTTGCTCTTACTAGAGCAGCAGTGGTCAGTGCAGACCTTGATGGTGATATTGTGGTAAAGATAATGGTGGAGTTCACACAAATAATGAACCTAATATTAACAGTAGCAGTTAGTTTACCCAGCCGTGTCAGCTGATAATGCCAATCTTTGCACATGGATGTCATCATGACTCAAAAGTATACTACAAAATTTAGCAGATAATACTGAAATGGGAGGAGCTGTTGACTTGCTTGAAGGCAGAGAGGACCTGTAGTGAGACCAGGACAATCACATATGAAGTTCAACAAGGGAAAGTGACAGATTCTGCACCTGGGATGGCAACTCTGGATATGTGTGCAAACTGGGGAATGAGATGCTGGAGAGCAGTGCCTGCCATGGAAAGGGACCTGGGATCAATGCTCTCAGGCACAAGATGCAGTTCTTGGGGTTGCCCTGTGAAGGGCCAACAATTGGACTTTGATGATCCTAGTGGGTCCCTTCCAAGTCAGGATATTCTATGTTGTTATTCAATATAATGATTAGAGCCAGAATTTTTTAAACAGTCATGAAGGATGTAGACTACATGCACTGCTTATAGTTGGCCACTGAGCAAAATAAATGCCAACTCAATATGGGATGCCAAGTGTAACTATATTCTCCAGGCAGTTCACAAGGCCACGGAGTGGAGCCCCAATGACACTACACATTGCTCCGAGGTCCTACAGGAAACCAGTGAGCGCAAACACTCTGTGGAAGTGAGGATGTTTACACCCTAGTATACACCAAGCTACAAAGCAACTTTGGTGTATCAAACATTCTGACAAATAAGTGCCACATTCGCTAATAAGCGTCCCAATGCATGAAATTGCAACTCATTTAATTGTCCACTAAACTGCACATCTAGTTGGCACAGGAGTAAGGGTAAAGCACCTCCACCTGCCAACAGAAATCGAATGAAAAAATGTAGCTAAGATGCCCCTGGTGGGGGTATATCCACCAGCTCAAGAAGTGCTTCATGCAAAGCTGCTTGTGTAACATCGCCAGTCATTTACAATACTCTGTCTTAAACAACCATTAGAAAGTTCACTCTTGCACTCTCACAACTACCCCAGACTTGTGACTGTTGCTATTGAGTAAGAAACGACACAAACTCACCAGAAGACTGATTAGCATAACACACCCTATATTTGGAATTGCTCCTTTTTATAGACTCTTCGATCAAGGTAGATTTGATTGGTCATTCAGTTAATACATTTTATCTGATTGGCTAATTAACAAGATGCCTTCCTTATAAACAATCTTTGAGAAAAAACAAGGAAACAGTGAAACAGAGAAAAAACAAGAAAACACCACCTGCAGGTTGTTTATCATAATAAGCTATCATTGTTTAACTCCCCAGCTTCTCAGGCTGATTCCAGGAAAACTTTTCTAACTAGTTTTCTCACTCTCTGGCCAGGCTGTCACAGCCACATATGACAAACATTTTTTTTTTTGAGTGATTATTTTTCTACTGGATGTCTTTGAGTGATCCTTTAACCTTTTTGGATGAAGTGCCTCCACCTTCTGGGTGCCCTGGAGGGGGATGTCTCCCATGAGAGTATGAATTTATGCATGCTTTGGATCATCATCCCTGTTCATGTGGTAACTACATCCCTGACTGCTACACCAAACCTGTAACCTGTAAAATGGCAAAGGAGTGTCATTGTGGTCACCCTCCTTGTTTATTAGTTTTTCCTCTCGGTTTTTGGTTGCTAACTAAATTTTGTCTGAGTTCATTATCATGAGTGTGAAGTTCTTTTTGTGCACTTCTGTGTAATGCTAATGCTAAGATTAAAAAAAAAAAACAAGATAACCTTTGTTACAGGAGACTTTTTGCCCCAAATAATTTACTTTTGTGTTTGAAAAAACAAAATGTTTTTACATGCTTGTTCAAGCTTTTGAAATTATACAAAACTTTTTTGTTTTGTTTTTCATTACAATTTAGTCCCCATCTGAACACTTTTCTTGTTTCTACCTTATTAAATAAGACAAAGAGACTACAAAGATCTGCTGTCAATAACCCTTCCTGTAAAAAAAGTATCTGCAACCTTCAAAGGCTAAGAAGGTTGCGGAACTTGGCCCATGGGAGAGCAAGTTAATAAGCAGAAATGCAAGCTTGCCAGGCTGTCGAATCCAAAACCCTTAATACTTTTTGCATGCTTTTCTTCAACCCTCCTTTTTACCCAAATAAAAAAAACAGCTGTTCAATTAGATTAGTCTCTCTTTCTTTTTCTCTTCATCTGTCCTCATGCAGAACTTCTAGAATACAACATAAAGAGAAGATTATCATATTCTACATAGGGCACTTTAAATGTGTTTCTTTTTTAAATCAATGTAGAGAATTTCACTAGAAGAATACTGTCATATTTTAGATACTATGTTGTATTACAGACAAAAATCCTCCACATCCCTTGTATATACAGACACATGTTTAATTTCTAAGTCAAAACATAACAGTTATCATTACTTACCTACAAAAGATATTAATGAATATCTTATAAACTATTAAATAAAACCTTCATTAATGATACCTTTGTGAGTGTTAAACAAAAGATGTGACAAAGACCAGCTGCTCATCTTTGGTGTTATGTGTTCCTGCCCGTATCTCTGGGGCTCCCTGGCTGACTGCAATAGTCTTCCTCAAAATGGGGTCATGGGTGTTGCACTGGGGGTCAGTGCCTTACAGCCCCTTGGCTTCTCTCAGTACATTTTTTCAAACACATTTGCTGCCCACTGGCTGCCTTTCTTTTCCTTTTCTCCAGACAACAGCTGCCCAATCATTACAAAAACATGTTACTACAATTTTAGAAACTGAGAATGGTCTGTAATGTGGAATTTAGTGTTTTGCTCATGTTTTCCATAATTTTAAATTTCAACCCCTTTTTAGATCCTACTTGTCAAGATTTTATTTGTTAGTTACTTCAAAGGGAATGCATTTCCTCATACCCTGTGATACTTCCACTGTGATCACTGAAGCTGCTGTTAGACTATTCACATCATTCATTGTTTTTGTGCATTTTCATCACTTCTTTTAATATTCTAACCACATTTCAGATTGGTGTGAAGCATTTCTAATTTTGGGGGGGGTTGGGCTTTTTGGGCTCGTTTCTTTTTGTGTTTTTGTTTGTTCGGGTCGCTGTTGTTTGTTTGTTGATTTGTTTTGTAGGTATTGGGGTTTTTTTTTGTTTTAGTTTTGTGGTTATTTTGGTTTGTTTTTTTTGGTTAGCTGGTTTGTTTGCCTTGGTTTGTTTGTTTTTTTATTTTGGGGGGGGGTTGTTTTTTTTTTTGGACTAGAAGCTCCAGATATTTTTTCCAATGTAAATTATTTTTTTGCTCTCTCAGAAAATCCTTTCCATACTTCATCTCTGTGGGTTTGTAGGCCTGATGATTATCTGTAACTTGTAATCCCAATCTTCTTTTTTCCTATTTATTTCTGTCACATTTTGGAGATGAGAGGCTGATAGGTATGCTCCTAAGGAGAAGGCCATTTAAGCTATCAAGAAAAAAATTAAATTAAATTACATCTTAGGAAAAAGATGTTGCTAATACATATCATAATGCATCTTCTCATTCTTCCCTTTTCTTTTCACAATTTTCGTGAATCCTTCTTCCCATTAGGGAGCTGAACAAGATGGCAAGTAATTTTAATTTTAGAGGTTTGAAGGAGAAATCTAGTGCAATCTGCCAATTTTTCACCCTTGAAGACTTCAGATGCTAAATGTGCAGCTTTGAGTTAAACAATGGTTGAAATGACAACAGCATGCTGCTGTATCTATGTCACACCAGTGGATTACTAAGCAGGATTTTGGGGATAAGGATGTCTCTGCTGGGAAAGCCAAGGGAATTGATAGGTCCAAGCTAATAATTGCATGCCCTGGTACTAAATAATCTGAGCCTTAGGAGGGCTAAGTAAAAAGAAGGAATTTTTGTCAAATGTGTTAGAACTGAAATAGAAAGATTAATCTGCAAGTACATATTTGCCATGTAGTTACTTGTGATGCCAAAGATACAACTGGCGACTTTCAAAATTCTAAATTCTATCTTACATCCTCTTAGAAACCCCCTTTGTGATTACCATTTGTAGCAAGAACAGAAAAAAAAAAAGGTATAATATCCTCAACATCTTGATTCTCTAGGTTTTTTTATTGTAAACTTCCATAGGAATATTTTCAGCTGTGAAGTGTAAATTCCAATTTATTTACTAAAATGTTCTAATAAAAAATACACAAATCTTCATCACATATATTTTTCCAAAGTACACTGAAATAAAAACCATGCAGCTTTGTATTACAGTGCCACAAATATCTCTAATATTCTTTAAAAATTGTAATTTCTAGTTGTGTATTAATCAAACTGTGAGGGAAATTTACTCAATTTGTGCTTAGCTTTTATAGTTCTCTTCTTACTAACTATAAAAGGCTTCCTTTGTGATTTTGTTGTGTTGAAAAGGAAGGGTTAAGCAAAATTTACTGACTTCTGTACACAGAGAGAGGAAGTAATTTTCTGCCATGATTACCCTGGCAGGAGACAAATAAGAAAAATAAAAGCATAAACTGGATGCTTTCCAATTTCACTGTTCTCAAAATCTGGCTAAGTGATATAAACATGGTGGGATTTTAGATTTTTGCTCTTCAGGTTTCCCAACCTTTTCCTTATTTGACCTTGCTAAATATGGGGATGTAATCTCTTTAGCTGTTCCTTAGCAGCAGTTTTCTGTATGTACCTATTCTAATGTCAAAATGTTTTTCATTTTACAAACATACAGTGACAAATGGCTTAGTTTATGCTCCATGCCAGCATTTAAGCAGGTAACTTGCAAACAGTCAGCTCAGCAGATGGTAAGGCAGGTAAACATATCTGTTAATCTATGGAAAATGCAATCAGAATAGATGGTAACAGGATGACTGCTAAGATAAACGTAAAGTACGGATTTCTCCATACAAATATTAGTCTGATCTAATTTCATTTACTTTTAACTTAATTCTCTGTGAATTAAGAGTTAATTCATTATAAGAATTAGCATAGATAAGCGTTGGTCATTTCAGTTAGAATTAAGTAAATTTTTGCAAAAAGTGAACCCTTTTGTATACAGAAAATTTAAGCTTTAGGTGAAAACTTCTCAGGAGAGCCATAACATTTTATTTGCAAATAAAAGCAGTCAATGTTTGCTTACCTTTGGATCTTATTTTCTCTGCTTGTAATTTAGAAATTAAAAACTATAATCCTCCTCATCATCCTCCATTTTAACTCATGTGCAAAAGAGTGCCAACATTTCTGTTGAGTACAATGTACCTTACATCTGCTCTCTTCTTCAGTAACAGAGGTGGAAAATATTTTGATTTTCTACAGAGAAAAGAACAAAACACCTGCTACTTTAAATTTCTCTAAAGAGCTTGTACTGAATAACTAAGGTCAGAAATGGATCTCCTGTTTATTGATAGAAAATAATGATTATATACTTCTATATGAAACTTTCATATGAATTCCTTTTGAACTGTGCCTGCTATCATCCATTCAAACCCATAAAATACTACAGATGCAAAATTAAGGTGTATCTGGGAAGAAAATAGAGGGAATGGATGATTCTCTTTTCCTTTGTAAATGCCTATCAGTGTTAATTGTAGTAAAATTAGTGTAGATAAAATAATATAAAAGTTATGTGGGTCCATCAGGTCTTTCTAATATTATTCCATCTAACTCACCTCCTGTTTTTAAGCAATAGCTGGTGTTACTCATGAGCGTTATCATTAGTCTGCACATTGCTTCATTTCTCTTTTTGCAAGACTTAAAACATTTCTAAATGCCTCATTATGAATCAGCAAAAGGTCAATTGCAAATGAAACTCTTTGAAAATAACGAGGGAGACATGACTGAACTTTGTTTTATCTACACTCCTTCAAGACAGGTAAGCACAGTGAAAAACATGGGAACATTTTTGTAGCACTCAGTTTCTTGCAAATATGACATTTTAGCTGAATAAAGAAAATCTCATTGTAGAATAGCTGCACTTTCTCTTGGGAATTTGTTAACAATACTGTATCTGTTTTATTTAGTTTGTTTAAAGGATTATACAGTTTACTTCATGGTAATACACTGTGCAGTATGATAAAGTGAGATTAAACTTACAGGTCATCAAAATAAGCCATTATTAATAATAAATTGAAGTAACTATGTAACAAATCTTTTTTGTAGAGTTTGGTTGCCCAAACATAAAGTTTTAAAGTAGTTTATTTTCCTCACACATTTCTGAAAGTCAGGGTTGATATGGTTTGGGATTTTGTTGTTTGTTTCTTTGAAGATTTCTCTAGTCAGGCAAGGACAACCAAAGAAATTTTTTTTTTAGACAAATTTGCCCTCATAGATGTACAAAAAAGAAAAAAAAATGGGCACATGGAAACTAAAATGCATAAAAATACTCAATTTGATTTATTACATTACTACAGATTTTAATTTTAATGAGAAAAGTAATACTCCTGAAATTAATATCTTAGAATTTTCATTTTTCAAGTGAGTAAGGAAGAATTGCATATTTGAACCTTGTATTAAAGGAGAAAAAATATTTGAGCAGTATGAAATGGGAAGAACTTTGGATTTATGAAACTAGATTGTTTGATTTCCAGTGAAATTTTCTCACAGTATTTCATAGCAGTGAAATTTATTGTAAGCAAAAAGATCTTCTCACCCATATTCCCTCCGGCCACCTGACCCTCCCTGCACTCCCGTTTCCACAAAAAAGGGGAAAATTATGATTTTATTTTTTGAGAAAAAGATTAAGGGTTAAGCTTTCTGCTTTCAGGGGTAATATTTTCACTGTTGATGTAATTTTGAGGTATTTCTGTGCTAGTAGAGTCAGGTACATTTTAAGTTGTATTAAAAGTGCAAAGATCATTTTTCTTTCCTGTATTTCTTTGCTTTACCCTGACTTTTTAGGTTTTGAGGTTTTTAAAATTAATTGGAAGTCACTAATGACTGAAATTTATTGTTTATTGAGGGCCTGTAGGAATTAATTTAATTGAAACAGGACACTTCCTAAGGGGTAATTATGCTTATCCCCTTAACAATCATTATATTTTGTGCTAGCTTCCAGTCGCACTGGCAGTGTCACCAGAGGTCACAAATTGAAATGATGTGAGCAGAATCTAAGTTACACTTGAGGTAATTTATACATAAAAACTGTTTTCAAGCTTTTATTTTACCATAGATTTGTTCTTAGGCCTGCATTTGGGTCTCCATTTGTATTCTGTGTGGTCCACATGACCTCCCCATGTAGTTCCTGCCAGATAGAAAGTCCCATATTTTAAAATTGTTTAAGATAAAGAGATAGGAAAGAATGTTAAGAGTGTGTATCCATGTTTTGAAGAAGAACAGCTGTTGGTAAATGACATATTTCCCTCTATAAAATGCCTATTTAGTAGAGACACATGGATACTTTCAAATCCTTTGGAGCCTTTGAAAAGAACTTGTGGTGCATACTTTATATGCCAGATCCATTTTTCGTGTTTGATGCCAAAGCATAATCACAAGAAACCACACCTTGTACATGCTTAATCTCTAAAAACATTGTGCTGAACACATGTCTGTGCCAGAATATTGGCTGGTACTTACCACTATAGCGTGGCTTTCAGATTCTGGCATCCTTCTCTGTTTTTCAGCAGGCACTAGAAGCTCTTGAAATAAAGTGGTAGAGCTGGAGATGGAAAGGAAAGGCTTGCAGTTTGCAGCTTAGATGGAGAATGGTCCTAGGAGCAGGATCTCTGTCAGATCCTAATCATGTACAAGCAAATATCTCCAGGGGTCTGGAAATAGCAGTCAGTCTTTACTGGCCATTTCCATATTGAGAAATTGAACAAAAAGTTCACTCATTTTTATAGAAGAGTGATATTGAAAATGCTCTGTTTTATTGCTTTTACTCAAGTAAGGTAAAAGGAACATCTGCTTGCAATACCTTTATCTCTGAGACTATAGTGACCAAAGCATGTTAAAATCCCAAGAATAAACATCAATACCACCAAAAAAAAAAAGAGCGTCTAAAAAAGGAAGTGACAATATTGTAAATGTTGTGCATGTCCATGTATGCCCCCAGTGTGAATGCTGAAGAAACAGATACAAAAACTTGTAGAGCAGAAGTAGTAGAGTAGTAGTGGTAGAGTAGTAGTCCATGCAATACTTTTGTTATATTTTTTTGAGCTCAATCTACCTCTGAAGGCAGAGTAGTATTGCAAAAGAGGAGTGAAGTCAGAGGAACAGTTTGTCATTCTGTTGCCTCCATTTCTCCATCTGAATGTTATTGAAATGATAGTTCCTTTAAAGGCTTTGAGGTATACTTTCAGCATGCAGGACAAAAAGCATGATTCTAACTCTTTTTGTAGCACATTAACATCACTAGAGAGGCCATGACCCTTTTTGAAGACATCAATACACAACAGTAAAATATTTAAACAAATGTTTAAAAGTAAAATTGCCTTTGCTATGTTAGAGGAAACATTATGACATTTCAAAGTGGCAATAGTACATCATGCCACCTCAACTTGTATTACTAAACTTTGAAACACTTGGAGATTTAAAACATCAAGTCTGGATATGGCGGCACAGAGTCAGAACTGGGAACACAGGAGTTTGCTCAGCAGCTTTGCTGTTGCAGGTATGAAAGAAGAGAGAGGCAAACTGCAAATTGTGTAAATAGAAAATAGATTAATGTCATCTGCATTTATTCATGAATACTTGCTGTTAATGCATGTGAACACTGTGCTTCATCTTTGTAGCAGTCCTTTCGGTCTCTAACTAAGGTATCAACTTAATTTTGAAGAAAATTTCCCAGAGTTCCCAATACCACTATCTACAGTATAGACACTAACTTAGAAATACTGTTGTATAAGAAGTAAAAATGAAAATTTGTAAACTCAGTACTTTAAATTAAATGTAAGGGGTTTTATAACAGGATATGGAATGCTGACAGTTAATGGAAATGAGTGAGCAAGATAAGCTTAAGTTAAAATATTAAATCAAAATTTGAATATTAATTTTATTTTGGGAATTTGAATATAAACAGGAGGAAAGAACTAGCCATACTTGTATGCATGTATATCCTTTCCTAATAAAATTCTTTATCTCAAACTTTACTAATATAGTTGCGCTATGACAAAAAAAATTTGGTTAAGAGGTTTTAATACTTCCTCATCTCTCCAAAAATTAAAAGAAAATAACATTTAGAAAAATTGTGAATCTCATTTTTCTTTTAATTTTCTTTTTTTCCTTTTTCATCCTGCTGTTTGAAGTGTGATTTTGAGAAACTGAGAGTCTCCAAAGGTCAAGAGATGAATTGCTGTTTGATGAAATTTAAAAGAACGGAAAGCCTTTACAGATTTCTTGTTAAGTAACTGCAAATTAAAGACCATCAATGGACAATGTGGTGTTCCTTTAACCTATTGAAAGGAACAGCCCTAAATCCTCCTGAACTAAAGATTAGCATGATAAAGATGTGTCTAAAGCAGACATGAGAGTTAGAAAAGTTATGTAGGTCTGTGAGTTATGCACAAGGAAGATAGAAATGCAATCAATGAGAAAGAAAAAAGACAAATCTAGTACCAAGTATCTTATACATGATTTGCAGAGAGTATTATGAGATTTGGTACTTATATTAATGGGAAAAGTAGCTTAAAGGGCTATCAAAATTATATTGGAACAGTAAGATTTTTGAGAAATGTAAGTGGATAATGACTTGTCACGCATTCTTTTCAGTCATTTCCTTTCTTACTGAAAGTTTACCTCATCTTCTCTTAAAAAGAATTTTTGGTTGTGGATATTTGAGATTTTAAAAAAAACAATTATGAGCCATTTTGGAGAAGGAAAACAGAGAATACATGCTGTTTAACACTCATTTGCATTGTTAGTTTAAGCAGATGAGCACTGACAACTTAAATATTAACTGTTGAAACAAGAAAATATTGCTCTTGAAGAGAAGTCTTTACGAAATAATGAAGTTGGATGGATTTCATTGAATGAAATGCCATTAGCAATGAAATCATAGAATCACAGAATAATTTGGGTAGGAAGGGACCTTCAAAGATCATCAATCGTGTCTTCAAGTACTGCTGTAGGTACAAAAATTTACCCATTACTATATTCAGTGCTATTACATGAACAACTGAAGGTCAAGAAATCCATCTGCAAACTGTTTCAGAACCTTGTGCTCTGGAAGCAGGACCCTATTGAACTTACTGCTTGAGTTTAATCCTGACCAGTTTATGATCATCTGTTTGAGCAACTTTATCTCTGTTTACGCCCTCATTAGCTAAACCACAAGCCTATTTGTTTTTCTTCTCATTCTGTTTTTCTTACATGAAATGAACTCTTACCAGAGTGTTGCTCTTAATAATTTGCAGATATTACTAGCTAGGTTTAAGTGTCTTTAATCCTGACTAATGAAAATTCAGTGGGTAATTCCAGGACAAGTTCACAGAATAGATGACTGTGTTGTTGCAACAGTCAAACTCTGGTATTCTGCTAAATACCTAACACTCATTTTTCTCTCTTTGGGCTCATCAGTGAAAATATATTTTCCATTATATTGCCTTTTGATATTTATTTCCAGGTATTTTGGTCAAATTCTCTATTAATATTATAAGCATGATAGTTTTTACCAAAGACTAAAACAAACTGTGGACAAATTTAAAATGCTGCATGGTAAGTTATCTGTGTGGTAAATAACAGATAATTTCCCATATATGGCTGTCTGGAAACTTTGGACATGTATCTGTATTTTGCTGGCATCTATAGCAAAAAAGATGACCAAATTGTGTCTTTTATTTGGTGGGAGAAAAAGAAGAAGACAACTACCTATTCTGTTGTTAATTGGTTACTGATGAAAATCTCTGTTCTCAATGCATCATCACAAGTAACAGAAGATTTTTTGTTTTGGTTTGGTTTGGTTTAGTTTTTCCTTCAAGCAGGTACTGCATTGTTTACATGGATGAAAGACTAAAGATCTCTTTGGATAGCAGTTGATTAGAAGAATTCTCTGAACATATAGCAATATCTTTTCAATTGCAAATGCTTGATGCAAATAAAACTCTAAATGATATAGTTTCTTATCCTTTGATTTGAAATAAACAATATGAGCTGGTGGCTATATTGTCATTTCTGAGAAATCATCAGCTCTTTTAAAAGAAAGAGCTAGCTTGTCAACATTTATTTTTATGGTGAAGATCTTCCTGTCTATCAGGAACTGCTCTTAGTGCTTTTTATTTTCATAACTATCAAAACATTTCTCCGAGCATTATTACAAACTGGCATTATCATAAAATTGATACAGCTCTTCTCAAATGGAGGAAGTGTACAGCTCTTGTATCAGTAACATGCCAATTCTTCTACCGAATGAGTTGGAAATGAAGGAAAGAAAACTGACTTGTTCTCCTCCAAAATCCTTGGTGGGGCACTGTGTAAAATGAAGAAGCCCATGTTGAATCTAGGACTGCTTCTAATCTTAAAATTAAAAAAAAATATATACAAATCAGTTTTTCATATTGAAATAACTATATGCAGAACAGATTTGACTTCAGTCTTGTCCCCAGTTAAACATGAACAAAGAGGGGAAAATAGATATTTTTCAAGATCTTAAATCTGTGTTATTTCTCTTATGCTGCAAGTTCATCAACATCATTGTCCATCTGTTACCCTGATGGTAGATAAATACTGTTATAAATATATTGATAAAAATGAATTGTTCAAAATATAGAAATTCTTCATAAAAACACACAAGTCTTGTGCTAGCAAAATTTGCCTGTCTATTCATAAATTAATTCTAGAGTGTTCCACATTTTTAAGTATAGATAAAAAGCAGCAAGTGAAATAAATTTCTTAGTGGAATAATTCTCTTTCCACTAAATATTGAAGAAGCCTCTGCAGCTGACTTAGCTCCTAAATTCTGAATATCTGAAATAAACATCAGTTTCCCTTACATTTAAATCTCTTTAGCCTGAAAGACTATAATATGGCTAGATTTTTTAAACTCATCAAGCCCCTAACTACTGATGACTAAAGACATAGCTAGATCCAGTCCTAGAATTTCCTTCTTTCAATATATATGTCTTAGTGTTTCTAGAAATATCTTTTTCAGCCTTCATTTTTATTACATTCTATCAATTCTTCAGTTATTCAGAAACCATGACCTTTTTTTTCCTACATGAGTTTTACTTTAAAACATGACCTTTCGCAAAGAAATTCACGTTTTTCATGTTAGATGAAGGACATGACTGACTGGCCTCCAAAGGTTTTGCTATTATTACACCAGATTAAATGTCAGCTCTCTCCTGGCAAGGATATATATTGCATTAGACATGTGAAAAGAACTTAAAAGGCAAATTGCTTATCTGCCACCTAACAACTCAAAACCTTTCCCTTTGGAAGGTACGGACTCCCATGGATATGAAACAGAATCTGAGTTATTCAAAAACTTCAAAATGTTCTGGCGATACTAATTCTGTTAATGTTTAAATTAAGATGGCTCTGAAGTGTTCTTTTTGTCAGGTCTGCAGCAACAAAACAAGAGGAGCATTACCCAAGACTGAGACAAGATTAGAAAGTGAGTTATAAGTGTAGAAATATTGCACAGATATTATTAAGTGGATATGATATTTGGGGGAGAAATAGAAATTTCTTCCTCAAAAGCAGACAGAGAAAAGCTGAAAACCAAAAGCTATCACCAAGGTTATGAGGGTATCTAGCAGTTCTGAACTAGGATTTCTGTCGTCATAATTCCAAAACACTTTTGGTCTGACTTTTGCAGTGATCAACATTAAAACAAATTTTGTCTAAAAACAAACAAGACTGCATAAGATTAAATTTTCTTAGAAGAAGTTTCTTCTTTTAATTGATACGATCAGCTGGACTCCAAATGTTAACCAATGGCATACATCCAAAAGAGCAATATTCTCATGTTTTTAACAAGCCACCATGAGTGACCACCTTGGATTTGCCGTCTAGATTATTTCACAGACATGAAGTGTGCAATATTATATTCTGTGTCAAGTGAAGTGACATGCTACTGATGTTACTGACTTCAAATGGATACTTAAGCTCCCAATGGAATCTTTAGTTTAGCACAATAGAAATATAATAGAAGAAAGTCAAGAATGAAAATAAATTTCTTACTACAAGGTTACCAACTCACATGATCTAAATAATGGACCAGATTAGTGCCAGAAACCAAGGGCATGAGAAAAAACTTTGCATTTCTTGAAATTATTTTGAATATTGGAAGTTGGAATATTATGTTTCTTTAGCAAGAATTAATAGAACTGATTGTTTTTTTCAGGCTTTTTTCTTTTCCTAAGACAACAATCGTTATAATAGCATCAGTTTTACACATTATGGAGAATTTAGTCTTGTACACTATTAATGTCCTTGACTCAAATATCTTGTTAATTTTAAACACAGGAATATCACATACTTCAAAATTAACAACCATTTTATTTCCAGATGTTCTTCATATCACCAGGATTAAGGTTTTTGAAGATAAATTGTTTCTCCCTTTCCATACTTGTTCTTCAGTCCTTATTTAAATATCGATCTGGAAAGAAGGGAACAACAAGATGCAGAAGAAGTAACTATTGTCCTTACATGTTTTTTATATATTTGTACACTTTTTTTTTGTCTGAACTATCATTCAAATTATAGAAACTGTTGACTGACAAAAAACCAAAACCAAAACAAAAAAAAAAAATCAAACAAAAAACAATTTGAGAAAGATGAGTTTATATTACCTGCAAAGCGTTATTGAAAAACATTTATTTTGCTCCAGAAGAGAAACAAAATTCAAATGACACCATGCTTGAGTAATTATGATGAAAAGTTGTTTTGAGGACATTTTCTGGAAGAGGATCAGTGGGGAGGAGAAGGAGTCTGAGAAAACATGCAGCTAATGATTGTTCTGTAACAGAAGGCTTCTCCTAAAAGATCAGGGAATACAGTGTATACTTGCCCCAGATGTGTGCCATATTCACTAGAAGTGCTGGAAAACCTAAATAATGACTCAAGAATGGAAATTCTGGCAGGTTCTAATGCAGCTAGGAATCGATGAAGACACATGAGAATGTTCTGTTTTTTGTTCAAGAAGATGTGTAGTAAATCATGAAAAAAAATGTAAAAAAACCCATGAATTAAGTTTCAGCATAATTCAAAAATTATATTAGGAAGTCTTGGTTCAAGATGTTTGCTTCAAGTTCTCACTTAAAATGAAAGGGTACAAGCCAATCCACAAGCTCATTCAGAAATGTTCCCTAGAACACAAACAATCCATCTAGGAAGATGGAGGGAACAGCCTCATTTTGCCCTTAATTTAACCTAGTATCCTAATTTCTCTTTTTTCTGCTGTCTAAAGCCTCCTGTAAGAAAGTGTTTCTGTCAAGTAATTATTTTTCACTTAAAATGCCTCCAAAATATCTTTCTCCTCTTTCATATAATGATTTACTTACGTCTCAAAAATTGATGAGAATTTAACAAGGAGAAAATAAGCAAGGGATTTATTGACAACTTGTAGCCAAGCTGCAAAGAAATTTTGCTCTGTAGTTTAAGGGTGTTTTATAATTCATTAATAATTAATCATATAGATGAAAATGAAAGAGGAACAGAAGTTTTATTTAGACAAAAAATAAACAATGTGTTAGTTGTATAGTAACGAATTTGTAAAAAGTTGGATATCAGCATGACAATCCCAAACTCTTGTCAATGCAATAATCAGTTTGCATTTCTGTATGGAAAACCATATGAAATATTGTAGTCCTATATCTGCTAAGTTCTTATCTCCTACTTTATTCACTAGACAATGAAGGAAAAAGTTTTAAAAACAAGGAAGTTTTCAAGCTGTTTTTGAGGGAAATGTGAGGTACTCAATGCTTACCACACAGGGTTCTTCACTCAGGAAAAAATGTTGCCTGCAGCGCTACAGATGCTTTTAGAATAAACACTCAGTGACAGGCAAGAATAGAAACATTTGCCAAAGGTCCCAGCTGTTTTCCCGATTCCAGTAAATTGTATGATTTTTTTCTGAATCTACACATTTGTTATTCCAAAATTATTATTCTGCTATTAAGAAATGCAAAGCAATCCTGGTGGTGCCATCCCATTCCCAGCAAGTGAGGCCCATACCATCCAATCTGTTAATCTATATAGGCAGAAATCAATCCATTATGAAACTGCCTATAACTACGGCAGAAATTAATGTGGTTGCAGACTGGGTTTAAGAATTTTTTAACAATGGGGGGAAAAACCAAGAAATTGAAAAAATCTTGCTGAGGTTCAAAGCTGAATGTTAAATCTTGCTTTAGTTGACAATTTAGCAGCATCTTATGTAAGGATAGTAATAATTAGCTTCCTGCTGAGGGCATAATAGTTAAAGTCTTATTGTAAACTAGTTTTCAAGTTCATTGTAAGTGATTGGCAACATTGGGAGAATAGCTTGTTTAATTCTACTTTTTTGTAAATGAGTATACATATAGTTAGAGATGTATATATAAAGTATGTACATGTGTAAAATATATTTATATAACTGTAAGCAGCCTTAAATAAAATACAGTTCTAATTATTTATAATGTAATTGAGTCTAAGGACTAGAATAAAAGTCTGTGGTAGCTTTTTCCTTCAGTAGAGAAGTGATTTATAATTTAATTTTCTTGTTTTATAGGATATACTGTTAGTAAATAACTTTGTCTTAAAATAGTTTTCTATTAAATAAACTCAATAATATGGTCAATGACTGGAAATAAATTAGACAGCAATAAAGCAGATTTTTTTAATATACATTTATTAATATTAGCAGTAGCAATATATTTTACCTTATCCTCCCAGTATATTTTATACACTGTGATTACAAACAGTGTATCAGGATGACTGTAAATAAGGCAAGGGTGAATGTAAGACTGTATTGAGATTCTGTAAGAAATTGGAGTTGTTATGGTGAAATCCACAGTAAAAATATTAAAATGGCTAAATAATCATATTATTTATTTCTTTGTTGGAGGGAGAAGTGAATATGTGTCAGCAAAGCAATTTCTTAGTTTTCATGTGTCATGAAATGCATGTGCATGGTATATACATGGACTTCCTTGGAATGTCCTGAATAATTACAGATTATTCCAGTGTATTTTGTGGAGTGCAGGAATGACTAATTTGAGAAAACCTGTGTTTAAAGGAGATATTTTATAGTATTCCTTTCAGAGTGTTTCAGAATAATTTAATGTTTCATTATATTTAGTTTTATAATTAAAAAAAACTTGAATTCTGTGCATGGAAGCTGATGGGTAATTATCAAGACCTTGGTAGTTTCAGAAATGCTCCAAATATATATTGTGTGATGTGTAAAAGCCAGGCTAGAAATTAAAGTTTTGAAATTGCTGCCTATAATTTCAGCTTTCAATAAAAAGACAGTTTTTACATTCTTAGTCAAAGTAACAAAATCTTTTATAGAGAGTTCTTTTAATAGAAAAAGTGATGCTTGTGTTGGTTTTGTTTGGGGTTTTTAAATTTTTAATTCAGAACGGTCATGAGATTTCAACTGAGCTTTAAAATTTTGCCAAGGAATATTCTGCATCTGACTTCCTGAGTTAACTACCATAATAACTACCAACATTTATGAAAAAGTGTATCTGTTTGCTTTTTCCTCTGTACTATAAACTAATCCTGATGCTATCTGGGTGATTTGGGCCCTCCTAAGAATCCTGACTGGATTCTTTTGAAAACTCTGGTTGATTGATGATGCCTCTGCACAGATTCTTTACACTTTTCCTAGTAAGACCATCTACCTAGATAGCACACAGGGGCACAAAAAGGGAAACCAGCAGATTTTTAGATATCATGGGTATTTAATGGAAATTAATATGGAGGTCACAGTCACTCACTAGAACATGACAGTTAGGAGCATGAATAAATTTTGCTTTCATGGAATTTTTGAAATAGTAATGTAGTCTTTGAATATTTCTCATGTATGAAATATTTTTTTGGTTGGTTGGTTGGTTGGGGTTTCTTGATTTGGTTTGATTTGGTGGGGTTTTTTTTGTTTGGTTGGTTCATTTTTGTATGTTTGTTTGTTTTTCTGTGGAAGAGTGATGTCAGTAAAAGCAATAAACAAGAATTTGACATGTAATGAAAGCTGGGTTGCTCTTGCATGTTGTGAAGAGTAGTAGTCATAGATAAGATCTGCTTAAAAGTATTAAAATGTCCTTTACAATCCTAACAATAATGCAAGTATACATTATTTTAAAAAGGATGTATTATTTAAAATATAAAATATTTGCATATTAACATCTGAATTTTTCATATGATTACAATTTTTCAGTACCTGCATTGAAGGGTACTGAAAAATATGAAATATTATATCCATTCATAAGTGAATTCCGTGAGTTTAACTCAGCACACAGAAAAGCTAAAGGTTTGGTAAAGAAGTTTCTAATAGTCAATAAAAAGCTAATGAAACCAATTTAATATTATGATATTATGTGAGAGCAAACAAATGCAATTATAGAAACAATCCCTGTTAACTGTTTTGATGTTGGTAAACTATACATGATTTGCTGATTTACAGAGAAGTAGTTTTTGCTTTCTTTGCTTTTACAGACTGGCTTTCAGTAGCTGCAAATATGTGGCTCTCCAAAATAAAAAATGAATTTACTAATTTTTTAGTTGTTTTTAAATACAACCGATGAATTGTTGTACTCCAAAACATATTGGCCAAAATAATGGAAAATAAAAGAGGTTTAAGATAATCATTAATTATCAATAATCATTTTCATGAATATGACTAGGACTCAGTGACTGCATTTCTAGCTATATTTAGTTAATAGAAGGCTATAGAGGAACAAAGAAAGAAAAAAAAATGTATGGAAAAGGGCTGCATGAAGTACATGAAGTACTAAAAGATTAAAGAAAAACTTAAAAAAAATATTGGTGGTGGACTGGGTGACAATAGGAATTCAAACAAATGTTGCTGCTAATATGCTTGATCAGAAAATGCATTCTTTAAGAAAATTCTAGAATTTCAGATTTCTAGAAAGAATTAGATTGTTTTTCGAGCTAAATATGTTTCTTTCTTATTCTTTCCATTGTCTACACAGAAGTGTGAACATGAACTTGGATGTGACTACTACATCCCTTGTATGCTTTGATCACAGAAAAGGTATTGTCTGACAAAAAGGCTTGATGTTGAAAGGCTGCTCCCAGGCTTTCTACAGTAAGATGAGCTGTATTCTCCTCTGTCAAGCAAACAACAAAGGGAGTTTTGTCTAAGACCACATAAGCATAAAAATGGCAGATGACTTTACTTTCAGCAGCTTCAAATGATCAGCCCGAAAATGCATTCATCAGCAACCACACAATAGCAACTGCTGGATATCAAACCCGCGATGGTCAGAATGATCTGTGCTCCCTGTGTTTCATCAAGCAGGGGCACCATCTCCTCCTCTGGCTGTGCAGTCTGGCCTTGCTCTGTGCAGTGATACTTATCCCACTACTTTCAGCAGTTAAAAAAGCCAAACCTTTTGAGTCTAAAAAAATACTTTAAAACAATTGACCAAGAGATATGAAATAAATAGAATGTAAAACATAATAAATAGGGAGGTAATTTTCTGAAATTACCTTGATCTGAAGTTTAGGTGCTGCAATTTCTGTTTGTTTTGGGTTTTGATTTTTGTTTTTTTTTTTTTTTTCAAATATGAGTTTTACATAAAGCAACATCTGTACTTCACAGGTTTAGACTGTAATGTTTTCAAACTTTTGTTAGACATTCCAGATTAAATTTTAATGACATTAGCTAATGCAAATATTATATAAACTAGTTGTTCATTGAAAATCCATATTCTCAGTACTGGAAAGAAAAGATTGTATAGGACAGAGAGAGGTTTGTCTCTACAGCACAGCACTGACAAGGATGGATGGGGTTTTAAAAACCTGGTCTAATGACAAGTGCTCCTGCCCATGGCAGAGGGATGGGAATCTTTAAGGTTTCTTCCAACCCAAACCATTCTATGATTCTGTGGTTCTGTGCACCAGCTTCTTCATACTGCTTGAATCGGATTCCTAAGCTACAAGTATAACCAGGGTAGTGTACCAAGCTCTGCCACTGTTTCTCTCTTTCAGGCTGTTCAAACTGTAGAGGTGTTTTTGTATTTTTGTGGGGTTTTTTTGTTCGTTTGTTTTTTGTTTTTTGTTTTAATTGGCTGCAGTGGAATCCTTTAACCTCTACTTGAGAATTGAGACCAGTCCTCCAGAACGTCATTTTGCAAGTCTTTAGTACACTTTTATACATATGGCCCTCAGCTGCTTACGATATTGACTAATGTTTTCTCCCCTACATACCCCTTTAGCTTCAGATGGAGCCTGTTTTCAGCTCATCTTCAGAATTATTAGGTTTTGCTGGATTTTTTTTGCTGGATTTTTTTTTTGCTGAGTGTCCTGTTGCTGGCTCATGACATTTCCTTTCTTAATCATAATCTCATTCAGCTTACTCCATAGAATCCATTTTTATCCTTAGCACTACAGAAAGTGAATGCAACAAATCAGTTTATATGTCAGCAAAAAAGATTTAAAGAAATTATTAACTACCCATTGTACAAAATTCTCCTAAAAATAGGTGATCAACATACTAAAATCTTTATATAGACAAAGACACGTTTGTGAAATATCACAAAGAGCAGAGGAAAAGAGTTCACAGACAATACCCCTGCAAGTCACAAGTTGCTGTATCAGGGAGATGGAATATTTATACAACTAGCTTTTTGGGTGACCTGAAAATGTAGACTCTTTCAGTCCCTCACAGAGAATGTGATTAAGGATTCAGATCAGCTGTTTGTCTGATGCAACTGCAGGAAGAATATTGCAGTAGGCATCATTCTGTACCATGTGCAATTCAAATAAATATGTAAAAACATCTTCCATGCGAGAATCTCAAAAGGTCTGCACAAAAAATTTGTCTGAGTGAAAATTGAATAAGAGCAAGAAATTAAAACCATTAGCATGCCAAATTCAACATCTTACTCAATACACACTTAATGGGATATGCTGTGCAGTTTATAAATAACATTATTTTTTCAAATACCCACGCTGATCTTATACCTCTGAGTCTACAGACTCCATTATGTGAATTACACACAGTTGCAGTTAAGTGCTTTGGAGAAATATAAATTCACTATATGTATAAATAGTAGACTTCAATCTATAATATACTTGGAGCTCTCTTGTCCTTTCCCCTTCTGAACTTGCTCGCAAAAGGTGAATCCATTATATTTCATATTGAGCTTTAAAGAAATTTCTCAGAGAAGGAAATCAGAGAAAATTTTATAAATATTAAAACTGTGGGATTCCTATCAATTTCAAAACTGTAACTAGTGTAGATACAGCAGGGAAGTTATTCAATGCTCAGTGTTTAGTCAGAATGACAGTTCTGCTAGCTGGAATTCTAAGTGGAATCCAACATTTAATAATGCACAGCAAGAATTCACTGCTTCCAGGAGGATGGAGTAAAGGATGCAGAGAGCGGTGCCTAGGGAAGCCTCCAGGCCAGAATATTAACCGTATAATATTCCTACATGACTTTGCAGTTGGCATTCTTGAGCATGGTTATAAGGACACTTCAATTACAGATTCCTAGGATGGTCTGCTATGAACTTATGGACTCTCCAAGGCTGGTATAAGATGAAAAATCTTTACAGTTTTCTGACAACGTTCTGATGTTGCTTGGCGAAACAGTGGATGGAATTCATCGTCAGACATTGCTCAGGATGTTGGCAGTTTATAAAATGCCTTACCCGCTATTGATTCCAGAACCCAGCGGAATCAGGGGTCTCAGAGTTCTTCTAGAAATGTTTTGGCACTTACAGAAGGGACAGAATGCAATAAACTCTAGAATTCAACAAATCTCTGTAGTCACTGAACTGAGACAAGGAGACATCCCTTCTTTGAGCCCTTTACATCAAATCACCATGGTAAAGTAGAAGTATTATGCTGCAAACAGAGGGAAATAACTTTCTAAATCCTTTTCTGTATTCCAAAATCCCACGCAAGATCAAAAGCATTAAGGAGTCAAGCACAGCCAGGGAAGACACAGTGAAGGCATAGCTTTGTAAGCTTTCAGCAACATAAACTATTTGAGAATGTAGAATCTGCTCTTATTTGAATGTAAAAATATGTTAATTGGTAATCAACTACATTAATGTAAAAATGAAATCATTTCATCAAAAGAGATTTATCCAATGCTTAATTCAACACTCCCATTCTAATTGTTAGCCTCAATGTTGAGGCATCGACATGATTTTAGAAAAATCTAGCAGGATGTAACTGTGGTTACCAATAAAATGAATACCATTCTTAGTTCTACAGATGGAATGTTTCACCCCTGGTGAGGCTAAAGCACTTCTTTAAGTACATTACTGAAAACAAAATCTTTGCAGCAAAACTGCATCACTGTTGGAACTTCATTTAGTATCAGTAACCATTTTGAGGCCCAGATTAAAGAAATATTTCATAATACGCCAAATGTACTGACTAGAACTTGATATTTAAAAAACTCCAGAAAACTATCCTTTATAAAAATAATAAAAATAAAATAATAAAAATAAAACTTTATAAAAATAAAATGGCATTTGTATTTAAAAACAGTAGGCGATAACAGGAATATTTGCTCCGATTTTAATTCGTTGAATTATCATTCACATTAAAAGCCCAGGGAGACCAAAAAGATGACTACAGCTAAGAGATAACAGTTACCTCAGTAGAAATTAATTGCTAACAAGAACCTACTGCAAATTTTACTTTTTGGACAGCAAAGCATTTTTTTTTCTGCAGGATCATGAGCAAGGAATGATGCGACTGTTAAGGTTGGATACTTGTTCTGACCTCTGCTGGAAGAGCATTCTCCATTTTAAGACGCTTGACTTCATGTCCCGAAACTATTATTTATTTTTACTAAGGATCATAAACTCAGATGCAAAAGTCTAAGAGCCTGGAGAAGGTTCCCAATGTACTTTCTGTTATCAAATTTGTGGTTCTTTCAGCCAAAGAATTCTACTGATTCAGATATAGCTATTAAGAGGACTATTTGTGTAAACTCTAGACAGAATATTAGAACACATTAGCTAAAATAGTTTGCAATTTACTGTAATAGAATAGAATAGAATAGAATAGAATAGAATAGAATAGAATAGAATAGAATAGATATTGCTACAGCTTTAGAGCTGATGAGAAATTGTGGTCAGGATGGCTTAGGTAGCCTTAGAACCTTCCATTTCTAGAATGTTTTGTATCTCTCTTTTGAAATTCTACCTAAATTGTACTACAGTTATATGCCAAGCATTGAACTGTACTTCTTTATTTTTCCTGTAAAGCAGTTCCAAACTCATAAGCACCCTAATTTTAACTTCTAATTAGTAATACAGAACAGTTGGGTATAGAAAAATCTACAGCATGTCTCAGGCAAATTCTGTAGTTTAAATAATCTGAGTTTATATGGAATGCTGAGGCTGTTAGTGAGACTGATTTAAGCAGATGAGGCCTTTTAGTACATTCACAGCCCTGAGAAGCATACTGTTAAAAATAAAAAGTTATATATGTAGGTAGTAGAATTGACATCTGCACTCATGCAACTTGTTGTTGATTTACCTCTACATGAGAATAAAGAATTTCAAAGTATGTTGGAGGTTTTAACTGCTATAAGGTACTTAATTTCTGATATTATTAAGGATGTTTCTATATCTGATAACTGTTGACATATTTCTTGTTTCCTATTTACGAGGAAGAATTTTGCTTAGTTTTCACTGACATCCCAAGATCAAATTGGCCATGCATTAGATGAAGGTGGCATTAAAAGAGCTTATTGCTTTTATGCACAGCTGTGCCACCATTCCACGAATTCCTCTTTCACATCCATGTGCTAAATGTATTAATATCCATCTGGTTTGAGTATTACATACCACACCTTGCCAAATATGCATGAATTGACATATACCAAAGAGTAGATGTGTTATTTTGACATGCTTGACAAGCTTCTAGAAAAAATGGGATCTTTAGATTACTCAAGGCAGAAGGATTATATAAGGAAATCATGAAAACACCATGCTCTGCTGTGCATAATGTTTCACTTTTATTACAGAAATCAGGAAAGGAAAAAGGAAAATAATAACTATTTGGATAACGTAAATGATAAAACCTTACTTCCAGAAATTTTGCCATTGGGAGGAAAAAAAATTCTGCCTTTAACTTGAAATTTCTTTTGTTCTGTAAAATTAAATACAAATGAACTGTGCCAGGAAATAATGCACTGATGAATGTCAGAGTCTGAAGTTATTCCATGCACACAAATGCAGCACAAGATCTTTTATATACCCCTCTTTTTTTTCAATATTGGTCATCTTTGATGTTTAATAGTATTGCATGCACCAGCAGCCAAGCACAATTTACACAATTTCCTGATTTCTGAAATTCTGTTCGTTCTTCAGAGGCCTGGAATCTTGCAATTTTCACCACTCATCAAACAAAAAGCAGAACACTGTTGAAAAAAAGCAGCAGGGGAGAGAGACAGGAAGCAGAGATCAAAATGCAGCAGCAGGGAAGAAAGTGAAAACAGCACAGACAGCAGGGTGACTAACAGTACTAATGGAGAGGAGAAGAAGGGGGATCTCAGACAATCCACTTCAAGTGAGCAACCAGTCTATACTTGCATGTTTGTCCACAACATTTGTACACTTTTTTTCTGTTCATGGTTGTCAGAGACTTTTTTAATGTGGCCTGATGTGAAAAAATGCTTTTTGCAATTTGAGCAAGTTCAGCATTAGCTCCCTTCCTTTTTCTATCTCTTCCTCCCTCGTCAGAATGCATATTTGGTTACTGAAGAGAACTTGCCAGAAAAACAACTATTTTGTGATTGTCTTGTTAATGATATATAAAAGCACACTAAGCTTGTAGTAGTCGTGAATGAGAGTATCTCATTAACAATTGTTTTTGATTCTGCCATTAATAGTATTGTTCATTCACCTGACAATTTGAATTATTACACTGGTTTCCATGCTTTTTATCATTACTGACTTTCTAGTCAGAGAGATATAAAATAAGTTGTCTTTCAACTGACAAAAAGAATTCCAAAGGAGCCCCAATTTATGTTCACTTTTTAATTTTTTTTTTAAATTTTTTCTACTCTACAGTATGCCTATAAGTGAAACAATTGATCTTGTCTGAACCAAAATTACTTTTCATAGCATTCTCAATGTACATGAAAAGAAATATTAATTTTTAAGTTTGGGTTTTAAAAATACTGAAGTCATGAAAGTATCAAGAAATAAAATATTCCAAAACTTTCTTGCTCTTTAGATGTTCTCACAGCCCTGCTGCGCTGTCTCCCAGCAGAGAGCAGGACTAGAGTTCACGAAGAAGAGGCCACTTCTGTCTGTCTGTAAAGGGCCTCATCCACTTATTATTTTTTTTATTCTTGATCAAGTGGCCTGTAGCAAACATCCACTCTAATGTCACCTTTGCTGTGCTTTCTTTAATTTTAACCCATAATTTTTTTCAGATCATCCATCCGCAGTCAGAGTTTAATATACTGCAGTTGCCCTCTCAAATAAAGAACATGAGATTACAAAGACTGAGACACTTCTACTGGTCTACCATGTCCTGATGTCCTGCTGAGGTGGAAGAACAAATGCAAAAGTAGTATAGGACTACCTTTCAATACTGAATAGTTTATTTTTAACATGAGAAAATAATAAAATAAAACAATTAAAAGAAATTCCAAAAATGCTTTCATTTTATTAATGCATTTTTTTCAAAGCCAATTACAGTCACATTTCAAATTCAGTAAAAAGATCTCAAAGGAAAAGTCTGCACTTCCTTGTTTGTAAGGAGCAGAATAGGGTAAATTTTCATTACTTTTATTGTATACTCCAAATAAGTTATTTCTTTCTCTGCAAATGATGTGATTTAATGTTCCTGTTAATATAAATGTTCTTTTTACTTAGCTTTTTTGCACCATAGATAAGATTTATACATTCAGATTATGCTGTTTTGACATTTTTCTCATCCAGTTTCAGACATGAAAATAGTTTAAATATCTACATTTAGACACCTAATGGGTCTAAATTATCATTGCAGATAGACTTATTCTCCTCAAGGAAATCATAATGTAATTTACATCTGAATATTTTCAGTTCTACTTATAACTGTTTTCTTTCACATTTTGTGAGTTGTTCTGCTAAATGTATTACTGTGCTATTTTGGGGTTTTTTTGTCTTTGGAAACTTAGATTTACTTTTCCTCATAATGACCTGTCATCATGTTTGTCTGGTAAATTTGAAATGAAGATATATGATGACAAAAATCTTCTATAAGTAGTTTCCTAAATGCAAGTTGGTAAATAACCAATTGCTTTCAATACAGAGAATTAGAAGTCTGTGTTGTTCCTTCTAAGGCATTTTGAGATAATGCAGTAATCACCATTTCTTATTTTAAACTTTTCATAGATGGCCATCAAATAATGATTCAACTTTTTTTTTCCAATCTAGAAAATTTACATGAGTTCACTGAGCCTTTCTGAGAATTTCTTGCTGTAATCCCTTTGGACAAGGTTTTACTCTTTAATTACTATAGAAACTTACTGTGGAGGGGTTTGAGATTTATTTTTCATTGGTTGGAGGGTTTTTTATGGTTTTCGTTTTGTTTCTTTTGTATAAACTGATTGGTTTTGATTTCGGAAGGTACAGAACATTATCACTGTGAACAATTTTCTCACCATTTTGAATAGCATATTTGCAGACAGTAGTAAGTGTTGTAGGGCTGTATGAACATGTTCCTCCAGGCTTTTTTTTCCCTCCTTTTTTTCATCTTCTATGTTATGCAGAATAAATTTGTCTTCAAGATTTTCTATTCTAGTTGGGCATTTTCTCCTTTAAAGGGTATGGAGCAGTGATTATTTAAATGCATGCAAAATATCATGAATGGTTAAATGAGTGAGTAATTTTTCATGATAGAGTGAGGGAAATTGTTATTATCTTGGGAAATGTGCTATATTATGCCATACAATTTCAGTTCTCTGTATTACTTACCAATATCGAGACCTCGGTCAATACAAGAATTATATTGTTTTGCCTTAGCAAAAACTTTTGAAACTGAATAGAACAGAGTGCTTTTCTTTCTTGAATGAGTTCTAAACAACTGGCTCCAACCAGGAATAACACGCAAATCTGCAGAAGACCAGCCTCTGCCTCCAGGAGTAAGGATAATAGAAGTAATGGTAAGCAAAAGTTCTGAGAAACCTGGCATGATGAGCTTGGATCCACATTATCAGTGCATGGGTTTGCTGTTGCAGTAGAAGGACCAAAAGAATGATCACAAATGTGGCACAGATTTCTATAGTAAAACTATGTTCCTCTGTAGTACACAATAAAATAAATCTGTTGTGTTACACAGAATGAATACCAAGACTGAAGTTATGTTTCAGGGCACACATATCTTAAAATACATATCTTGACAAATGGAAAAAAAGAAGGAAGTAGAAAGTTGAGAACATGGACAGCAGGATTTAGTCAAATGCATAAGAATATGAATTTAACAAAAATTACCAGTTCCCTGGTAAATCTCACACCATGAATATTAGAGATTAGTCATTTTGTAACTCCATTATATACTGGACATTTCAGAAAAAAACTTTAGAAGGCTGTCTGGTCTCAATAAATTCTGACAATTAAATAGTCAAAAAGTAGTGTATCATGAGATGGATGTGAGGACAAGCAATTAGGTGTAAGGGAAATTAGTACTTAAAACAGCTAGAATGAGCCTAGAAGGGAAGCAGGAAGTAAGAGTGTTGAAAAATTGACATCTAAAATAAAAGGCTGTGCTGAAATACTAGAAAATTTAGTAATAGATTATGCGGAGGAAGATTAATATAGGTACTTGTGACAGTTGCAGAATAAGAAAAATAAAATCTAAGAGATGGGTAAAAACATAACAATTACCCAATGAAGAAGGAATCTAAGAGACAGGGATGCTTCTTGCCACTCTAGGGCAAAAATTCTTGTGGCCAAAACTCAACTGAAGTAGAAGCTGCCCAGAGCTGTAACAGATAGTAAAAAGAGTTTTTCCAAATCTATGAATGGCAAAAGGTAATGTAGATATAACATTGGCCCATTATGGGATGAGGACAGCTGTGGGAATCCACAAAATTAGAGGGTTTTGGGGAAAGCTGCGAATGGCAGGCCTCAGATACAGCAGAACTGTGAGTAGAGCTAAAGCAGCAGCCATGAGATAGGCCAGCAGAAAAAGTATTTAAACTGTAGGAAAAGCAAGGGCAAACAGAACAATGATCTGTGTATTAACGCTTGTATGAACAACTTTCTAAGCTACAGAAAGTTTATCTAGCAAGATATTAGGAAGGTTAAAGCTTACTAAAGGAGCTCTATGTGTTGTGTTTTAAGGCTTACAAGTAGGTATTGTATTCAAAATAAACAAGCACTGTTTTAACCAAAGGTACGTGTGCTCATGGTGATTGGACAGAACTACTGTCATTATGCTTTTGCTTTGTGTGATTGGTTAAGAAGCTTATAAAGTAAGTTGTAGCATTAAGTTTGTTGGCCTGCAGCCTGGAATGTGAGCTGCTAGCATCTTCCCATTGTCATAATCATGTAATGACACTGATGCTGAAAAATGAAACAGCTCGAGGCGCATTCTACAGCAGCCCCATCTCGTTCGCGTCTGTAGACAGCCCCTGCCAGCATCAGATGGCCACCTCCCAGAGACAAGGCAGAGGTGTCTAGTGCATGCTTGGCCTCTGTCTGCAGCATGGATTATTGACCAAGGGAGTGTCAGTGCCCTCAGCTGGAGGACCATGGCTGCAAGAATGCTCAATGAATCTTGAATTTGTTCTGGATCAAGATGTATCCCTAAGAATCTATGAGATTGGATTCATCCAAGAGTCCTCAAATGACAGGGGATGTCATGGCAAAATCTTTCTTGATGATTTTTGAGTGGTCCTAGAATTCAGAGTGGTCCCAGCTGATTGGAAGCTGGCGAAGGTTGTCCCAGTTTCCCACAAGGCAAGTCTGGAACTACAGGCCTGTCAGTCTTACTTCAGTACCTTATAAAGGTATGGTGAAGATTATTCTGGGAGATATTGAAAAACAATGCAGTCATTGGCCACAGCCAGTACAGCTTCATGAGGGGAAAGTTCTTCTTATCACACCTGATTTCCTTTTATCACAAGGTAATCCATCTAGTTGATCAAGGGAAGCCAGTTGAGGTCATCTGTTGGGATGACAGCCTTCGATACTGTCTCTCATAGTATTCTTCTGGACAAAATATCCAGCATTCCAGTGGATAAACACATCAAGTGATGGGTAGGTAACTGATTCAGGGGTTGGGCACAAATGATTATAGTGAATGGCGTGACATCAGACTGGTGACAGGAAAACTAGTTTTTTTGTCCCTTCTCTGTCTGACTGCTCACTTAATCAAGAAAAAGGAAAAGGATGTAATATTTATCCCACAAATATTCTATTTAATACTGTGAGTAAAGACTTTTCTGAGACAAAATAAAACTCTTTGCTTTACCTTTTTTCTTAATTTGAAAAAGTCTTTCATTAAAGATTTTCATGCTTCATCCAAAACAGACTCACTAATTAAAAGCTAAAAGACATCATGTACTAATGATAAAATACAAAAAAATAGCTAAGAATAGTACTAAAAAAATGTAAAATCAATTTTTACCTGATTAACTATAAAAAAACTTGTACCTTAATGTTTTTCTTTTCATAATTTGCTTGTAACCTTTTTCTAAAAAGGAATTTTCACAAATGAGTAGGAGATCAGTATTTACAGCAGTGGCTTTTCATGAAGCAATACTAAAAATCCTTTCAAGTAGTACAGTCAATGATAATTTTTTTCTCTCCCATTCAAAAACTATGTCTTATGTTTTTATTATAGCCTTTTATGCCTGCTGTTTAATTGTCTACCACATTTCTGCTCAAATAATATTTGTTGATCAGTTTTTAGTACCAAAACAACCAGTGTGTTTTTCCTAAGTAGAAGACATTCCTTGGGGTTTGTTTTTTTTTCTTGAAGTGACAAAGTACAGTGTTCATTTCATATGAATATTATTTCTTTTATGCTTCTACTTATAGTCATCTGTTAAAAAAGGAAATATCACATCTATTGTATTTTTTGCCCTTCAAGAAAATATTGGTAAATGGCACATAATTAAACCAAAATTTTGGTTTAGAAATTTTGGTGTGTTTAAATCTCACATAGAAACTTCATAGTTTCAGATGATGTTATTGCCAGGAAAACTCAACATAAATATTTAGCACAAAAATTATACCACTACAAAGTCTTATTTTTTGAAGTTGCTGTTGGCATGCATGGTGTAAACATGATGATTCAGTTTTTATTTGGCCACAGAATAAATAAAGAATTTCCGAGCACCAGCATATTTACACCATAAAATTATATTAGTTATTGGTTCCAAGTCTCTCTAGGGTTCCATTTATATTTATAAATAATGTGTATTGCCTGCTTCCAGAGCATTGTTAGTCATTTCCAAAATGTCTCTTCTAGCTCATTCAAAAGTAATTATACACTTATTGCTGTGCTCTGAGGATGGCACTAGCCACAATTTTCCAAAGAAATGTCATCCTACTATTCTGAACTATTCTGGACTAATAGCTGGCCAGAACTCCTCAACTTTCTGTCAAACAGGGAGATGGATTAAAAAATAAAAGAAGAAAAGTCATAAAAAGTTTACATATCACTTTCAACAGAGGTGAAAGACTGGAAAGCATCCAGCTCTTGCTGATGTCAAAGATTGCTAATACTTATTCAGTCCCCCTGATATTTAGAAAACTTTGGCTATGAATGAAAGTATTCACCAGAGAGGAAGCTGTACTTGAAAAGTCTAAAAATAAAGACAGGCTATGTTTATTTCACTGAAATTGGTACTTCCAAGTATCTTAGAAATTTTATGAGGAGAATATTTATGATTTGACAGCTTTATGATAGTAGGAAAAAAATTGTAACATTATTTCAAGCTATTCTGAATATTTCACCAGGGTAATGATCATTGCAACACCAAAAAAGGACTCAAAACAAGCAAACCTTAAAAAATCTGAAAAAAAGATCTTAGGTGTCAATTTGCTTCCTTCTCCTGCTTGAAGGCAAAACTCACAGTACATGTACTTGTCTAGACAGTTTCTAAAGATTTCCTGTGACAGAAATGTGACAGTTTCCCAAATAATCTAACCCATTATTACCCTATATTTCCTGAAAAACTCTCTCCATAAGTTAATGTATCATTTGTGCTGCCTACCACTGGTTTGAAGAACAGAATATTCTCTTCGTCTGTGCTTCAGGCCTTTATGTCTATCATTCTCTTTCTTTAAGCTAAATATCCCTAGCTCTCCAATCCATTTTGTGCATCATGTTTTCTCGATTTCTGACCATTTTCTTTCTCTTGCTGGGTTCTGGCCAGATGGTCTATATTCTCTCTACGTGTCCCAAAATTAAATACATGATGGGAGCAAATGACTTTCCACTTTGTTTGCGAGATGGAAAAATCAATTAATTTTGTTTCAGACAATACATCTATTGTACATGTTGTACACACAACAGAGTGTGTACAACAGAAAAATATTTGACTTGTTACTCACTGTAACTTGCAGTTCCCTTGCTCATTTCTGCTGCTTATTCACTAATGCTGCTTCTTCCATTTCTTCACCCAGTTATTGATAAGTATAAAAAAATTGAGATTTTTCCTTATAAAATATAAACTCTTGAATATCAGACTGAGTTGTAGATATCTATTTTACTTAGACCTATTACTTGAACTGCATTCAAATCTTCCCCTGCATGTCAGCACCAAAGTTGATAAAATTCTTTCTTTTTATACAAGTTGCTAATTAGGCATTATGGGATGCAGGACAAAAGAAAAATCTTTCAGTTTAACATTAAGTAGGAAATACCTAATTGCAGAAATAGTCTTCCTATCCCTTAGATGTTCACCTAATGGTGGTTTAAATTCCATGAAACAGAACATTTGTTTCTGTGGTGGGTAAGCCTGGGCTAAAATAGATCGTACTGGGGGAAAAGTAACTTAATTTATTCCCTCTTAAAATAGATTCTAGTAGTATGAACAAAGACAAACATTAAATCAACACTGTTTCTCCTCATCTCCTCTTTCCCATGGCCAAATTCTTTCCTTCTCCTTTCTTCCTTCCTGTCCTTTCATTCCTGACTCTTAGCCACACAAAATAGCACAGGTGAAGGACACTTGGAAAATTATGTTTGTAGTTTGCCCTCCCTTTCTCTGTAAAGGACTCTTGCATTGATTTGAGCTTTTCAGGTAAATATTTTCCCCCACTGTGGGACCTCCATGAACTGCAGCAGTATCTGGTGCAATGCTACGGGCTTGGGGCTGGCTGGAAAGCTGCTGGTGGGAAAAGAACCTGGAGGTGCTGGTCCACAGCCACCTGAATATGAGCTGTCAGCACTGGATTAACAGTTGGACTCAATGACCTTAAAGGTCTTTCTCAAACTAAATTATTCTATGACTCTACGAAGGGCTAATAGGTACCAAATTTTAAACAATGAGTTTAAATATAGTGTAGATATATTTGAGTTGGTTGGCTGTGAGTTAATAAAGAAGTCATTTTAGACTATAATTAAGAGCTTGGTTTTAACATATACTCTGTGTTGAGAAGACTAAAAACAAAAGTCACATAAAAATATTTTGCCACTGTTCATGCAGAACTGAGGAGAAACGCAGGTTCTCTGAAATTTTCATAGTAATATTTAGTGTTTAGCGTTTGACTCATTGCTAGTGTCCTGTCAACCATCTTTTCAAAGTGGTGCCTCCAATCACCTCAAACATTAATTTTCCTTTACCACAAGAAACTTTGATATTTTTAGGGGCAATATACCAGCTAAGTTTTCCTCAGCAAACACTGATTTCCTCACCTCTTGCCTAATGATTAATAAAAAGCCAGTGAAAACAGATTACACATTCTGGCTTAATGGATGGACATACTTTATCCTGTTTAGCAGCTTTATCATGGGGACAAGGGGAAGGATGGCTTTAAAAGAAATAGTCCCACATTAGGTGTAAAACTTGCACCACCTCAGCATGTTGAAAAATGTCAAATTAAGTAATTTCCTCAACATTACTTGCAATTATGCTGCTGAATAAATAATTTTTAAGGATAAAGCCTCTATAATGCAAATTCTAGCTTAATGCTTTACTTAATGTCATTGAAATGCAAAGGCCAGTTAATGAATTGCTAATATTTCTGCTTCTGTCCAGCTCCATACAGATGAGCTAGCAATACCTCAGAGCTACCTTCAAGCAACATGAAGGGGACAGGGTTTTGATCTCAGAGTAATCCAATCTATATAATGTAAAGAAAATGCCAGTGCTTGTTCAAAGTGAATATTTCACTAAGCCTAACTCTTTTGTAAGATTTCTGAACCATAAGCATTTTGAGGAAGAACCCCCTAGTATTGGAGTATTGGAGAATTGGATTATTGGATTATATTGGATTCAGTGGGTTGCTTTGGGAGTCTCTTTTTCAGTATTCTTTTTTTGCTGCAGCATTAACTTCTCAATAAACAAATAGAGACTATTAGATAACAGACTATTATAAAATATATTTATATTTTTTTTATTGAGGTTTAGTACCATCTTGTGAAGGATAGCAATACATATGTTATGGTATAAAGTTTCTGCTGACATGGAGTTAGAATGTCTAGAGCTTCTGAGTGGTTCAGGTCAATCCAAATGAGTACTTTGTATCCTTCCACTAAACATAATAAAGAAACAAGTATACTAAAAAGTAAATATAAAAATGCATGTGTGATGCACAATTTCCATGATAATTTAGTAATGATAGAATTTGCAAAAAACAACAATTTTCATCAGGCTTACTCATCATGAATCCTCATCTGTAAACTTACCTCTTTTGAACACTTCTTTTAAAGAACTGTAAGAAAACAAAGGTAGAAAAAATTGAATTCTCATTCATGAAGTCCAGCAACAAAAATTCAAGGTATCTGTGACTGCCAGGTGACACTATGACAGTTTTAGGGATGACATGAACTTACAGATCATACTTCAAAATCAGAGGCACTTAAATTCTAATAAAAAAACCTTCCCCCAAGCACAGACTATCAACTAAGTAGCAAAATAAGTAAGCAGTGAAAGCAAGTCTCTAAAACTGCAAATCAATGAGCTTCAGATGGGACCCTATGTCAGATTATTTAATTTCTATGTTGTGATCAATACTTGAAAATTGTGTTAAAAAATTATGGTTATTAAAAATAAATATGCTGATTTCACTTTGGGAGTACCAAGACAAATGCCAAAGTTCTAGAGAATTTTTAATGAGATATCCATTGAGTCTATGAAATTAGAGTTCATTAGAAAACAGATTTATTAAATAAACACTAAGATAAGGTAAAGAAAGTTTATATATTTGATGTGATTTTATAAATCTTGAATCCTCTAACTTATTTTTACTACACTAATGGACAATTTAAGATTTTAAGACTGCCTAGTTAAGAAACTGAAAGATTGATCTTATGCATGGGTTGAAACAGTAAAGATATCCAGGGAACCTGAGCTCTGCAACAGTAACATAAGTTTTTTCTGGAAATCTTTAACCTGGCATGAGTTATAAAAAGTATTATATAAGTAAATTTCACTGTCCATCTTCAGTTTTAGTTCACTCCTTTATCTTGCTTTTGCTTTCCTTTAATTCTGAACACTTTTTGTTCTTTTTCTATATTTAATTACTGATGCAACTCAGATTATCTTTTTCTCTTCGTTTGTTGCCTATATTTATTTCTATTTTTTATCCTTTTCTTGCTTTGAAATATTTGTTTGTTCTTCTTTCTTTTAATATCTCTTTTCTGGTTATTTTTTCTCAAGCTCTATTCTTTTTTAATGTGGTATTTATCTTGCTGTCATTTCACTTGTCTTAGATTTTTTTTTAAATTTAATTTAATTCTTAAGTTTGCACTAGCCTGTTTTTCTAAAGGAGCTTCGCTTGTGCAAACACCACGTTTTTTCAGCTGTCTATCTGTCTCACATCAGCAGCTTCTGAATCTGATGGCTCATTAACCAAAGCTGACAGAGCAGCGGCAGGGCCTTAGAGATAAGGCATTTCCCAACAGGTTTGGAAAGCTGGCAGTTGGCCGGAGGGCAGAGATCCAAATCAATGTCCCATCAAACGAGAGGCGGTTCCTGCTTGACCTCATTCTGAGCAGCGGCAGCAGCAGCAGCCGAGGATGCTGGGGCCGCTCTGCAGCACGCTGCGGCCTGCCCTGCCATGCAGGCCAGGAGTAGGGATGGGGGGCAGCCCCAGACAGGAGCAAGGGAGGGATCTGCACCGGCAATCTGCAGCCATGGGACAGCTTCTTCAGTTCCCTTGCTCATTAACTTCTGCTTTCCCCTCTTCCTCCTACACTGCCGAAGTTAAGCTGAGCCCAATGCTTTGACTCTGCAGAAAGCTGTTACAGCGCTCAAGCTGCCCAACTTGTCCCTTATATTAATGACAACCTTTGATGACCAGGCCTATTCCCCTGTGTACAAAGTTGACTTGTTTACTAATGCTGGATGAGGAAAGCAGATAGAATTATGGTTATCAAAGCAGACAAAATTATAGTTATCAAGTTGATACTTTTAGGAATAAAGGCCCTAGGTTACTGCATGGGAGACACCAAGTCAGTAGAACAGTTTCTAAAGGCTGGAACATCTGAATTTCTGTGCATCATTGTACCAGGAATAAGAATTCTATGTTGTTCAATTTTTCAACATTTGTCTCTATTTGAAGGGGTTTTTAACAGTCCTATTCATTCCAAACAGTGAAATAAATAAACCCCAAGTGATGTGTATCAACATAGGAAGAACAGTAGAAGCAGAAAAATCATGCACAATGTGCACTAAATTGCTCAGGGAAAGAGATGCTTCAGCTACAGATACATGTCTGAATCTTCACCTAAAGCAGCACAAAAAGCAAACAAGAAGGACCTAGCAGGAAACCCAGGTAACAACACAGTATTTAAATTCATCTTTTCATAAATTAAAAAAAAAAGGCACAGCCCACCTCCCCCAGCACACAGTCTAAGGGAACAATGCTAGAAGGGGCCAAAAGTATGTTCTCTGCAGAAAACAGCACAAGTACAAGCATGCTGTCTTTCAAATTCCCAGTGACTCTGTGAAACTGCACTACTTTTTCCATAACAATGTTTAACTGTAGGTTCCTCTCATATCCTACTTAAATCCTAATTAATAACTTAGATGATACAGACTCTGGTGCAAGGGAGGAATTTTATATTTAAACTGTATGTACAAGAGAGGAAATCTAATTAAAATTCCTTACTTTTGGCAAATACCATAGCTATAAACTGTAAGAAGTGGGCATAATCCACTACTCTTTCAGTTACTCTGTGTTGGAAAAGATGCATTGAAGTATTTTTAAAAACACATTTTATTCAATATGCAATCCAGTCAGTAAAAGTGAGGTGTATACAGATTATATCTGAAAGCAGATGCCACAAGAGAAGTATGCAATATTTTGTTTACTTTCTGGATAATTTTATGGTTCACCTGAGAGCCAGACAACTTCATCTAGATAGGTATGAAAGCACTGGAGAAGCTCCAGATCAACAGGGAAGGACCTAGTAAGTTTATGAAGCATGGAGAGCTGAAGGATGTCAGTATTTACTGGGTTTTGGAGACATCTGTGGCCTTTAGACTTACCCACTTTTATCTAGAAAAAAATAGTTTATTGCAAACTAAGTATCATTTAAACAGCAATCTCTAGAGCTACAGAAAAAAATGAGAATATATCTGGCACACAATAATCGTCTCTTAAGTGAGATGATCAGGAAGTAAGTATATAACATGCATATGCAAAACCAGCGCTTTGGAGAAATGATTTTCAGTTAGTTTTCTATTCACACTTACCTCAGTAATTCTAAGTCCTCTCTCCCAAATCCCTGGAGCTTGTATTCTCCTTTCTGCCAAAAATAACTATCATGGATTCTTTATCATCCTCTTTTCTACTACCTTTAATCCCACATTTTTAGAAATGTTCATAAAAGTGCATTAATTTAATAGTCTTCTTAGTCACTGCTCCTGCTAGCATGACCTACAACTCTGAATCAAAGAAAATTTTTTATTTAAAGATTATATTTTTTATATAATATACTAAGTGCTAGGTTGATCATTATCAAAAGTTTTTTTTGTCATAATGAAACTGCTGAGAAAGCCATGGTGAAAAAAAGATTAAATATATCTTTAAAAACACTGAAATTCTTCCTCAAATAATTTCTCTATTTGCATTTCATTTATCTACTCTGAAATCAAATAAATGTACTTTCAGTAGTCATAATTTAGTCTAATCTAGATCATATCCTTAAAAAATTAACTCTTTTAAGTCTCATACATTTTTCAAGCTCTGATGCATTCATTCAAACAAATGACACATTTTGGATACCAGCCTTTCTAGATTAGAAACAATAGGGTATCTGATGCTCACCTAAAAATCATAGGAATTAATGGGGAAATAAGCCTGTGCGATCAAATTTTCAGGTAAAAGAGATGCGAAACTTTGTTGCAAAATAATTAAAACCACTGAATTTGGATTCTGTTTTTAAAGTTTAATCTGGATTTAAAACTAAAGCAAATGAACAAAAAATTGGATAAAATTGAATTTAAATAAGCCCTAAAATCTCCCCAGACTAAACCACAAACAGCCCCCTAAAGCCAAACAACAAGAACCCCATAAAACCATCAGGGGAGCTTATCAATCAGTGTGCCTCCAGCTAAACAAAGCTCTCATTTTACCTCCAGCAACAAAGGCAGGAACTACTCCCAGTAATTTACATACTTGCAGTTTACAGTTGTAAAATGTTCATTCCTATGTTCTTTTAAACATTGGCTCTTTGAAAAGAGATCATTTTCCTCTTTTAGATCAAAAGAGCAGGAAACTGTGTATTGAATTTCAAAAAATCTTTCTGCTGGAGTTTAAGTAATGACTAAACGAGAAGACATGAAGTAATGGCTTTATTCAGTTTCTGTTACTGACATCAGCCTGTTTACACACTGAACTGAATTACCTCTGGTACAGTATCTTTGTGTGACTCCAGCAAAACAGCCATAGCTGAGACTTGTTTCACTGCAGAGTCAGATATTAGCTAATGTGCCTGGAAATGCTCTTTGCCAACTGTTCTTGATCTGGTGCTAACAGATATAGGAAAAAATCACTGCCCGGTTTAGCTAGCAATTCACATGCCACTGGGGCAAGCCCAAGAGGCACTGACAACTGAGGCATTCCTCTTGTAATTCAGGAAACAACAGGGCAATTGAGAGCAAAGATCATGGTATGGTGATCTCACTGTGACCATAATTTAGATCTTTGTTTTGTGTACGCCTGAAAGAGAACACATGGCTGAGAAAAAACTTTGTGAGAGAGGAGAAATTATCTTAGAATAAAATAGCTCGTGCAAGTTCTGTCTTATTTTCTTAAAACTGAAGAGAGCCCCAAAATCACAAAGTTAAACTTCTAATGTAGGCTAAGTGACATGAGCATTAAGTAATGACTACAGGAACACAGAAATGCCATTGTGTCAGTAAAACAGAAACTTAACTACATTTTAATTAAGTTAGGGAATTTGGTATGCACCTTTTAAATTATTTAATAAGCATATTTTTATATTAAAAAATCTATACTATAGAAGTGCCATCCTCTCAGGTAAGGAGAAGCGTACCACAAAATAAACTAGCAGAAGCCTCTTTTCTCCAATTATAAACATATTTGGAGAAAAACAAAAAAACAAAACACACTGAATTGCAATCTAGTGCTTGGTCTGCAGCAGTGCTGCTGCTTTCTTTGCATCTTGCTTCTTCTTTGTCATTGTCAGTCATAAATCATTGATTTTTTTTTTAAACTGTGGAGTTGTATAACATTCTTATGTAAATGTTTCCTTATCCTCCAAAGCAGCAGACCTCTGCTGAGAAGACAAGCAATACCGCAGAGCTCTGCAACAAGATTTGAGGGCTTCAGATGTGACCTTTGGGTGAGTACATTTTAACCAGGAAATTTGGTTACCATGCATAACACCATTAGGGACTGCTTCTCCTTTGCATGATTTAGAAAGGCAGAGAGGAACTCCTCCATAAAGCTCAGGTGATTAGTGCCTATCTTGGAAAATTCTGCTCTGAGTTTCTGAAGTTATACAATGCTAGGTTTGTCAACCTTCACACACAGCCCTAGTGAGAAATATGGTGCAGGCCTCCAACAACCTGTTGAGCATTTCCACCCATACCATTGACCGTGCTGAGTCCATCAATCAAATTTTTTATGCACGGCATCATCCTCAACTGCTGAAGTACAGGCTAAGTGTATCTATGTTGTAATTGAAGTTACTAAGTTGAAATAGTTCTTGAGGTTTAAAAGCCACATTTCAGGCAATGCTCAGAAGTTTACTACTTTTACAATGAAGAGGAGAAAGGATGAGATAAGAAAGCAGCTCTCAGTCTTGCCCTGCTCATTATCTTATATTTTTGATTCATCCTTCAGAAGCTGAATAGCTTGAGACAAAGCTAAATAATTCTTGGCATCTGATTTAAGTTCAGCCTTCCTCTAGTCCTTATTAGTGCTATAGTTCCTTGCTTGAAAGGGTACAAGCAGCTTAGATTCTCCCTTAATTCATTCCAAAGCATGTTAACCTTAAAGACATTTATTTGAAGTGAGTTGGGAAAAAGCACTTTTTTCCTTTTTTTCAACAAAGTAAAGCTATGAGGTTTATCCTCTTGAAATCTGTACGCTTAACAGTTTTTAAAAGAAGAGAAAATTACATCAAATTCATCTGGAGGCTTCAGCCAAATCAAATAATTCCCATCTCATAAAATATGCTTTTAGGCTCTGATTTTTAATTTACCATTAGAAAATTTTAAATTGTCCATTAAAAACACTACTGAGGGGAAAAGAAAAAGTCAAATGAATGATTTTGTAGATCTTATTGCTGGAGTTATAATTATGTCCTCAGAACATAATTATTTAGAGCTTTTGCTTTAGTGAATCTTCTGAATAGGCAGAATTATTAAGGTTCTGAATTAATTAACATCAAGCTTTTAACAGTTTTAATATATAACTTTGGAGAGCAGAGGGAGGCTCAAGGTAAGGCCAGGACTTCGTAGTTTAACATGCTCCTTTCTTTTAGGTATCTGAGTTGTCAGTAGTTTTGACAAGTAGCTTTTTTGTAGCAAAACACAAAAGCTCCCATGTACAAGCCCTAGAATGATTAACATACATTTGATGAGTGAAAGGTTTTAGAAGATTTTCAAACCAGTATTAATGTTAACATCATGCCAAACTATAAAAGTAAGTAGGTTTGATCATAAAAAAATGACACAAAGTTCAAACAGTCTAGCCAGGGAGAATATTGCCGATAGAGCTGCAGGATCATAAAAACCAGACATCTGAATATGAAGCTTTTGGTTAATTTTCCAATATCTCTTCCTAAGTTTCTCAACAAAATTGAGCAATTACAATAAATTGGTGTGAATGAGGTCCCAGACTTAAGAGAAATAAGAGGGAGATTGTCACTGATGAATACTATAGAAAAGCAGAAAATGAAATGAAATTGCGCACACTAAAATAAAATATATTTGTCATTATCTGAAAAACAATAAGTGTTATTGATAAAATAGCATGGCTTGGTAAAAAATCTTATGAAAGCTTCAAAATTAGGATTTTAAAACCCATATACCAGCTTCAGTACATTATTCAATGCTTTTACTATCTAGTTATCTAAGGTCTTATTTAGTGACTACTTCAAAGCACATGGCATTTCTATTGATTTTTGAAGTGGCACTAAACACATTTCTCTCGCAAACTGCTCTTCCATAAGTTGATGATGCCAATCATTAATTCCTGTCATTTATTTAACTTCTTTTGTAGATTTTTAAGAACAGAATACGCTATTTCCTAGAAGAGTTTTTTCACTGTCTTCTAAGGCAGCCAAAACACCTGTGTCAAAATGATTTCTGTAAATTACAGTAGAAAGGTGTTGGATCATGTTCATAAAGTCTTACACACTTTGTCAGAAGTGTAATGGGGAAGACTCTCCTCCATTCCCTTTTCGTGTTTCCCCTACTATCAAACTTCATCATTCTTGCTACAGCCTTTCTATCTACATTCTTTAATGAGTACTTGCCTGTCCACAAAGCTGAATAGCATTTTTCTGGAGATTTACAAAAAAGTACTGAAATGAGATTGAGCCATGGCATCTTCATTAACACATTCTAGTTTCCAAAAGTGGGGAAACTTCCTCCCAGAATGCTACTTAGGAAAAGTCAAGCTAGATAATTTATGTTAGCCCAAAGCTGTTTAGTCCTTGTGTTGTACAGGTGCTGAAACAGGAAAATATAAGTATAGTAAAACCAACAGTGATATGGTTTTCTCAAATATTCAGCAATCACCTTCTGATTGGAAGGAAATTGAGAGTGGTTTACAGGCTATTTAATTATTTCTTCTTTTTCTCAAAGATAACATTCTGAGCCCAAAATTGTGTTAAAAAAATAAATTCACATAATAACAAGAATATGACTGAAGAATCAAGTCCAAGTAAGGAAACATGACCTTATTTAATTTTATTTGTGGTATTCTACATATATCTATCATTTGTTAAAGTAATTTAATAAAAATATTTTTTCCTCCTTATACTTCATGTTTATATTGAAATACGTTCTTCTAGGCAAAAAGATATTGTTTTCCAAAAGATTTGGTGCCTGAAAATTATAAAGATTACATGGAAACTTTACTTTGACTACTTTAAAATTGAAATTTATTATTGCCTTTTCTCCTTTTCATCCAAAATCTTCACAAGAGAATTTTCTTTGCTAAGTGCATCTAGAAACATGAAGTACCATTTAAAAAGACCCTGAAATATATTTCTGAAATTGAAGAACTCCTTCATAGTTCAGAAATTTGTCACTGGAAGATTAGTTCAAAACAATCATATCAGACTTTAACCGTTGACCTTTCTTTGGTGATGGAATGATTTCTCTTTACAGCTTATCTACAAATGAGACTTGTACTGACCCCAGTACATCATGTCTGCCCTGTTACTGTGAGTTAATAGTATTCTAAGGAGTCCTTTTGTTCTCAGCTCCACTGTTTATTCTTTTTACCCAGGGGTCAGTGCTTGCTCAAACCATCAGTAACTGCTGAAAATCTTCACATTTTCTTTGGAACCGGCTGCTGATTCTGAGACAAAAGGCCTTATATGGAAATACTTAGCAGTGAAGACCTATCAAAAATAGTTTCAAGTATGTGTTAGAAAAATAACATAAGGTTTGACAGAATTATTTCCTAGGACTTATAATAGAATTAGACACTGTTCAAAAAAACAAAGGTATTTTATATAGAAATTGATTAATAATACAAACCAGGGCTGACTGATATAGTTACAGCTACAGTGATATCACTCAATGAGTTCTCTAATTTTTCCAAAAGACAATGTTCAAATAATTGTCTTCATTATTGAAGATGGAAGAATAAGTAAAAATAAGTGTTTCCTAGTATTTTGAACAGTTCTGAAGTGATTAATTTCTCTTTAAGAGAAGTCAAATCAAAGGAAAATGATTGATCTCATTCTTCCTATTGAAACCCCATAATTGAATATTCTTTCTGTTTCTTCAGCAGTTACACAGGATGTCTAATTTTAAATAGTGAAGGAAAATGTGTCTGCAAGAATAAGCTTAGTAACAAGGTTCTATAAACCATGTAAGTTAAGGTTTTTTCACGTCAATCTAAGGGAAGAGATTTTAAAACCGTCCCTTCAATGCAAAAATAATGCCATTACACTGGATCACATGAGGCCAAATGTATTACTTGCAGCTCATTGAAAGGTCAGAGTAAATTCCAATGGCATACAACTCCCCTGTCCTAAACTGTCTGAAAAGTTACCTGAGTAAGGACATTAGTTTTAAGTTCTAACTTTAAACTAAAGTCATACTTCAGAGCTGGATTCAGAAAAAATTTCTACGTCTGTCAAGTGAAACACAGATGAAAAATAGGTCCAAGGGCTCACATTCTGAGGAGATGAGTTCTATGCCCTCATGTGTTTTCGAGACCACCTCAGTTAAAGTGCCTCTGCCATGGTGGAGCATGATAATCACTAAGTGGCCCCTATGAGCTCTCAGAGAAGTTTGCTCTGTGTATGTGTGGCACATCCGTTCAGTTGGGGCACTGCAGGAGGGTGCCATAGCAGCAGGAGGCATTACTTTCCAGGCTTTTTGCTCTCGCTAAATTCAGCAGCCCAGCAGTTATTTCCCCTGAAGTCTGTTGTCTCTTAGAGATTGCCTGTGTTTAAAAGATGGGCTTATGAAATAACCAGAGTGAAGTAATTCTCTCCCTAAAACGCATTGCTGACGGGCTGCTTTTTGCCCTGAAACATGATGCTCTGTCTTCTTACGTCTTCTATTTGGCTGATTTATTATATATCCTTTAGGTGAGAGAAAACTGACAGTTCATGGACTGCACAATATTTTATCTGGGTAGAAGTGCAGGTTTATTGAAATCCAAACAGTTAAGAGTGAAATATATTTTAGCAAGAGGGTTTTGTTTGGTTTATTGGTTTAATTTGTTTGTTTTTTCAAGGACAAAAAAGAATTGCAGAAATTTTGGCATTTTGCCAATAATTTGACTTTTAATGAACTTTAAGGTTTTTTTTAATTTTAATTTTTCCCTTTAAAACATCTGTCACAAAACTAGAAAGTTTTAAATTCATCTGAAAAACATTTTCTTCCAAACTTTACTTTGAAAATATTTGATGCCTAATATTTCTTAAAATAAAAACCACGGTATTTGCACTGAAGATGAAATCCTTATCTGTCTGCATCAATGAAGGGAAAAAATAATAGATGTGTGCATTATGTATTCATTATAAGCACATGTACCAACACGCATACACATATTCCAAAGCAGATGTGTGGAGAAGGACTTGGGGGTACAGTGAGTAAATATCTCAGCATCACCTGCAAATGCCTTGCAGTCTGAAAAGCCAAACATGTCTTGGAATGCATCAAAATATATGTAGCCAGCAGGTTGAGGGAGGTGATTATGGCCCTCTGCTCCTGTGAGATCCCATCTGGAGTGCTGCATCTAGCTATGGGACCCTCAATATCAGGGCATGGATCTGTTGGAGCAGGTCCAGAGGAGGGCCACAAAGATGCCCAAAGAGCTGGACTACCCCAGACTATAGGCTGAGATTTGGGGTTGTTCACCCTGGAGAAGAGAAGACCTTTTATAGCAGCCTTTCAGTACCTAAAATATAGCTTATAATAAAGCTGGAGAGGGACTTTTCAGAAAGGCATGTAGGGGTGTAACAACAGGGAATTGTTTTCAATTGAAAGAGGATATATTTAGACTAGATATCAGGGTAATAAAACAGTGGTACAACTTGCCCAGCAAAGCTGTGGATGATCTATCCCTGAAAGTGTTCAAGGCCAGGTTGGATGACTCTCTGACAAACTCAGTCTTTGAAAGGTCTCACCACCTCTGGCAGAATGCTTGGAACTAGATGATCATTAAGGTCCCTCCCAACCCAAACCATTCCATGATTTTACGATTCTACAATAAATGTAAAAGAAGAACTTAAGCCTATTTTTTTCATAGTTATCTGTCATTCTTATTGAATACTGCTGGGGCACCAGTATTGTTAAAAAAACAAAAACAGGAACAGCAATGGCATTTTCAGTGTTGTGTTATGCAATTCTGTTCAGAAATTTGAATTAATTTACCATGATGATAAGATGTATGAGAAGTGTTTACACCTCCAGTGGTTCTTCCCTTGAGGAGCTGCACAGCAGAATTATAAGCCACATAGAGACAAGTTGTAGGATTCATGACAGACAGAGAGGGAATTGCCTTGTCAGTCTCACAAGTGTGAGGATTGCAAACAGAATCTCATCAAATGTAATTTCTATTCTGCTTTGTACATCAACTGCCTCAACTAAAATTCCACATTCTACTGTGACTGAATGAACTTGCTCCTTCTGGACAGCTGCATTCCCTGAGCTTTCCAGTACTCTGAAAAGATAACAAAACTGTCCCTAAGAATTAAAAGTGAAAGAAGAGATAAATAGAGAGACTTTGGTGGTCGTTAGTGCCGTGTTTTTGCCTATCTGACTGCAAACAGAGAAAGACATGTTTCTTCAGCTCGCATTAAGCATGCTTTCATCAAGACCAATGTACCCTTTGGTGAAATTGTGGGAAATGCTTGATATTACAATAAATATAATTGCAAGCAAATACCAAAAAGAAAACAATACTTCTCCATCCAGTCTTTTTTGCTTCTGTTTTACAAAGGCTTATGCATTTTTATGTCTTTAGAGAACAGAGAGTATTTCTCAGTTCCTTGTAGATGTGAGGTTTATCTAAGGTGGTCTCAGTTGCTACCAAAGGTACTAGCTATTTTAAAAATCACAAGCAATACCAAATAATGCTGTCTTTACATGTACAGTAATTCCAAAATGTAACCTGGACATTCCTAGGAACCCCATGATGGCAGCTAGCGATGTCGAATTTCACCTTCAATCTAATTGAGCAATGGCGGCTAAGCAGTGTCTAGCAGGTCATGTGAGGTCGGTACCAGCACATGTATGTTGGTGTTTCATTTACTACAAAATGAAATGGGATTTCCTGGTGATCCTAACTAGTTCTGATTCAATAATGTCTAGGTTAGTATTTCAGTCCTTGTTCAGCAGCAAGTCCCTTGATGGTTTGACAAACCCTTTGAAGCAGGCAGATTTGCTCTGCAGCAACTTGCCACCAATGGCATCTCTGTCATGTAAGGAGAGAAGATGTCACTGCCTAGCTCTCAGTGATTTATGTCCTCTCTGAACACAGTAATTCTTTGCTTCTGATTATTGTTCTTTGGAAGTCTGTGTTTTTAACCACAAACAAAAGTGATTCTGATTTTCAGGAACCTTACACACATAATCACTGAATAAATGTGAATAAATTATATTAAAATGTATATTTATGTACAAATAAAATAGTCAAACGTAAATGATTATTAAATATACCTATATATAAAAGAAAGAAATCACTCCTCACTAACGATGGAGAACACAACCAAGGGAAAATTATGGTAAGCTGGAATCAAGATTTGAAGCAGGCAATATTAGTGTAGGGGTCAAAAAACTAATGTTATCCTAAAAGACAAATCTGGGAAATTTTGTGGTTACTTAAACCTGAAAATACATATGTATTAATGTATGAAAATATATTTTCAGCAGCTGCAATTTTAGCATGCAGATAGTTTGAATTTCTCTGATGTCACAAACCAACCATTTTGAATGAGGACTTAACTAATTTTGCATTTAATCATAACATACAGCTGTTGAAATTTAAGACATTTTTAATTTAAATTTAGATTCTACTAGAGTGGAAGTATGAAGAAGATACTCTAAGCATGGTGTTTCTTGTAATTACATATTTTTAGTACGAAATATGATATTTGAAATGACATAATTTTAATTAACTTATAGCATAAATAGCAGTCCTAATCTTTTCTTCTGAAGTTAACATCTTCAGTTTAGGGAAAATGCAACATGTGCAACATATGTTCATTTAAAGCAAAAAGACTTATTCAAAGATTGAATTGACATATTTTTGACATTTGACATACAATATGCATGAGGATAACATTCAGGTTGCTAATTTATGGATGAAAAAGTTAGCAGAAGGAAAACCGAAGGTTTCTCCAGTAGTGCTAAGTGTTGTTCTTATGGAATATGTTGAAAAATAAGTTTAGATATCTTCCCAAACACAGACAACTAGAAAATGTTTTCAAAGTGATCTTTGTTTTACTGAAGAAAGCATATAGCTCTACTGTGAGTGTTTTGAGCTTTTTTCAGGTAGTCAATTCTCCTTCTACCTACTTGTAAACAATTATCAGAGCCCTATGAGATTAATCAAAATGAATCTTGAATGATTTCCGTTAATTATACCAAGCAGAAACTTGGCTGAGAGGGTCAAGTGTCTTAATGTGCACTCAAAGAGCTCAGCATTTTGGAATAAAATTGCTTTGATCTTTGAAAAAATTAATAAAAAAGGAATGAATATTGCTAACTGCATAGTTGTATATTTTTCCAATATATGTATTTTTTTTCTAAAAGAATTTAATAGAGGTCTGGAACTTCACAAGACAAAATTAAACTATTCACAAAAACCTTACTTTCTTGTAATCTAAGCTGAATGCCATAGGTCTATAAAGGACCAGAAAAAAAATAAACTGAAAATTGCAAAACAACCTTTCTAGAAAAGACTTATGTGTGCTATACATTAGTTGCCTTATGGGCTCAAAGTGAAAATATGGAGAGGAAAACGGAGTTGCCTGTTGTTGTTCTTTACTTCCAAGAAAATAAATACATTAATTCATCTGGAAATCTTGGATTTTGCCATTTGTTTGGTTTTATATGGTGTTCATTTGAGAATACAGAGACTTGGGAAAAAGTGCTCTGTAATCCATGTGCTCACAGCCAAGATGCATATGGACATCGCGTGTATCTGTGCTCATGGCAGAGCAAAAAATAAAATTGGTTTTTCATTAGAGCAATGAGACATATGGATAGAGAAGGAATTGCATACAATTATTATTTAACCATGTTTAATTATACACATTTTTTGTAACATCGACATTTGCTTAAAATGTTTAATATCTTGTATGAATTATTTTAGATATAAAGAAATGTATGTGGTTTGTTCATGTAATACTAATGAATAACTGACAACTATAAAATGTTATTAATCTGTTTGCATTTATAAAACATCAGTGCACAAAAAATATTTTGGCTCTGTTTCCTTAGCTATTTAGGACATTATCAGCCACACAGAACCATATGTCACCAGAAACAGTTATAAATTATCAACTCCTTATTCTTTTAGTGCTGAGGAGGGGGAAAAAACCCCCAAAAAATCAAAAACCAGAACTGAAAAACCTCAGGGGAAAAAAAAGTAAAACTTTCTTTATATATACAAAAGAGATGTCTTAAAAATTTAATTTTGAGTCTCACACTAGTTTTAAGTTGAAACATTGAGATTAAAATTTTAGGCAGCATAAATAATTTTTTTAATTACTGTGCTTCTTAGAACCACATGCAGAACTCTTAGGTTCTGCATCTAAACATCTAAGCAGCTACTTTGCCAGTATGATATGTGTTCTGCTGGATCACGGACTCTCCACAGATTGTTTTCCATAGGGGTGTATGTCACCCTGGAAAAACTGAAGAGCAGCTGCATAATTAAATGGCTCAAAGAGTTGCCCCAACAAGCAATTTGAACTGCATGATTACTACACTTTTAAAAGTGGAATTCAAATTCAGACCCCTAAATATAGATGTCTACCGAGGAGTTCTCTATATGAGATTTAGCCAAGTATTCACTAGCTCCGAGAAAGGTTTGCGGAGATGCCAGGCTCTCTCTATGCTTGATCAAAGTTGGTTATGTCACCCCTAGTGATTAGAAGGCATCCACCTGTGGAAAGCTTTAGGTCTTTCTTCAGAGGTGCCAAGTGCTGCAATTACAAAGCACAGTTTTGTAATGACAACTTTTACATAAGTAGTTTCTAGTCTCAGGAACTCAACTTACAATGTATTTATGCATGACAGTAAGAAATGCCAACCATTCTTAGGCCTTTTTTTTTTTCTCTTCCACAGATAAATACAGAATATGCTTGTTTGGGGAACCTACAGGATCAATTTCTCCAGTATGTGCATTATTTGTAGATATTAGGCTTTAAAAATGCTAATTAAAGCAACTTATTGAAAAACGTGTAGCCAGACAACTTTGCCCAGATAACAAGCAGAAGCAAAAACTAATCCTGAGGTGATATTGCAATCCATTAAAACTAAAAAAAAGAATATGTTTCTCTCTACAGGTCAGAGTTTCAGTACTGAAAAATATTTCTCCGCCCCCGCTCCGCCCCCCCAAAATAACATTTCACTATTTGCCTGGAATATTCAGATTTGTATCAGACAATTTTGTAAGGTTAGACTTCAAGGGGTTTTTTTAAGGATGCAGATTGTACCTCTTGAGGTTTTAAATTAGCATGTTGACACATTGCTTTGCTCAATTAAAAAGCACAGACAATGAAAAGTGATGAAGTACCCTCCTAAAATGCATTAGTGAAAAGGGTATTGCATAGGGCTGAGCTGGAATGTCAGTCTTAAAAAGCAGCATTGAGTTAACAAGATAAGAAGAGTTTTCTTCCATGAGTTCCTGAGACAAAGATTTATCACTTGCTTGTTGAGCTTGACTGACTATGAAAAGAAGCAAGCAATTTCACCTCAGAGACAGCACATCTTCAGAATTTACTGTGACACCCTGACTTTTGAATTTTTCAGACAAGTCCTCACAAAAGAGCCCTCTGATTCTGCTTACCAGAACTCAGGCTCAAACTTTAAATTAATGCCAGAAATAAAGTTTCAAATTTTCAGCTGGAACTGGACCAATTAAATTGTTCAGATTCTCTCTTTAAATTTCATCAGGGTAGTTATGTTTCTGTTCTATTGTTTCACTGGCTTTATAGGATATACTGCTCATTGCTAATGGAAGATGCTTTGGGGCTTTTTTAGCATTCCTATTGTGTTTCTAGAGCTGAAAAGAAGTTTCTGGGGTGCTTTGATCAAGACAGAAGATTTTCAAGAGAAGTTTTTAGGGATTATAGGGTTTTAAAAACAAGTCTGTGCTTATGTGATGCAGAGCCAGAGAGCTGAGATTTTTATGCATTTGAATTAGAATTAGGTTTCATGAGAGCTCAGCCACTGAAGCCTGCAGAAGTTCTCTAGAGAGCACTTACAGAAAATTATTTTCCTCAAATCATATGCTTTTTATGGTTGAATACTGAGAGTCTGATTTTATTTCCTATGGAAATCAGGGTCAATATGGGTTTTTTTATGTTCAGAATATGACAGGCCCTGGAAGGTAGTTTCTCAATGTCTGCTAAATCCCTGTGGAGGATATTGTGAAAGGCAAAGGAAAGGAAAAATCATTGAGATAAAAATGAATTTGATTTTCCTGCATATTTTTCTGCTTCTTAAACATAAATCACTCTTTATTTTTCTATTGTATAGCTATAAGGCAGACAGAGAGCATATATTATTTTAATTTCTTACTGACTTTATGGCATTAAAACAAATGATGCTTTGCTTATGAATCCTTTAAAATTGATTCTTTCTCTGCATTATCCTTTAGTCTATGGATCCTAATTCAAAATGATAGTTCTGCTCTAACACTAAGAATATTTCAGGTGTGATCAGAACCCTTTTGATGAAGTTACCCCTGAGCCCGAAGTTCTCATCTGTGCTGCTGTTTGTTGCTGACATTTTGGACACTGACGCTACTCCAAAGTTCTTTGCCAGGAGTAAGGATTTCACCACAGTGACTTTGTCTATTCAACAGCACGAAAAATCTTGTTAGAATCAGAAAGGAGGGAAGAGGAAAAAGAAGTAAGAAAGAAAACTGTCAATTATATCAAATAATGGCAAACAAAAAGAATTGCCTTTGGATCTTTTCTATGAATTATCTTGCTCTAGTATAATTACAGGACTTGAACAACCTATAATAATGATGATTAGAGTTTTATATTGCAAAATATACATAATAATGAATAATGCAGAAAACTTTAGGACAACGATTTAGTTCTTACACAAGGTATATGTCTGATATACTGAAGGAAGAAACAGAGAAAAGGGGAAAGGTATTCTTCCAAGTTGATGCATAAAATAAAGGAATTTAAGGTTTTCTTCAAAAGAAAAAATCCTAAATTCACTTATTCTTTTCATTTTAGAGATTATTAGCTAAAAATATCAGCATAATACTTTTAAAGCAACTTCAATGGTGATAACCATCTCTCTGGTTAGTACGCTGCTGTGCTAAAGAACAAGCTCTGATTTCAGAGGTGGATTTGGTCATAAATCCTGCGTTAAAAATATTTAAGTTAAAATATAATAATAATAATAAGCATTTTAATTTTGAATTTGCTCGCTAAAAGAAAGGAACAGCTTCAACTTCTGAACTGAAATTTAGGTTTGCATTTCTCTGATTTGTGCAGTATTTTCAGCAACTCAATTTTTGAATTTACCTATCAGAAGAGTATTTAACTAGGAACCCAGATTAGAGATCTCTGAGTCAGATTTGCATAGTGTTTATGAAAAATTCTTTTAATAGGAGTACTCAGTTCTGACCATAGGATAATTTGTCTGTGCAAATTTTATGCAATAGTGTCCACTTCCTTTTTCCAGCAAATATTTAATAAATGTATCCAAAGGTTCATACTTAAATGTATTTAGATTTTATGCATATAGTTGAATATGTGAGAGGGAAGGAAATGAAGCATCTCAATGAAGTTCTCTCCTAAATGAGAGAACTTCAATGAGATAATCACAGATAATACTGCATAAGATCTTTTCACACCCTCTTTTTACTCATTAATTTTCCAGAAGTAGACTTTAAAAGACATAATATTTTTCTTTGACATAAGTAAATGATTAAACTTTCAATATACACTGTAATGTAGAATGCACCATTTGAGCCTCCATAATCAAAATCTGAGACATAAATGGAGTATTACAAAATGTTCACCAAGTTTGCATTTGAGAGTCACTGATCTCTATGTGTTGTAGTTATTTTCACTTTATGTAGATACTTTTAACATAGATTTTAATACTCCAGGTATTTATAACTCATTTACTTGTTTCTCACACATCGCCTTCTTTGTGATTACTTTATTAAAATACTGTTGTTTGTGTCCTATTCAAAGTTCTACTAGCAATACTTGGAAGCATTTTTAGAGTATTGATACCTGAGAAAAGCTTGAGAAAACTGAGCTACTAGACTTTAGGGTTAAAAGCCGCACTTTTTTTATATTTAGTCTGCCATTGAAGGTGTATGTTAGTGATTTCTTTCAATAAATTCACTTAAGGTGAATTTATTGAAAGAAATTTATTGAATGCTTCAAACTCCAGCCAAAACGGAAGTCTTATTCCTAGCAGATTTTAGTTTCAGTGTGGGCAGACCAACACTTTCCTTGTGTATTTCTGGTGCTTTTGGAACTCATTCTTTATTTAGACTTTCAATTAGAAAAATAATGGGAAAGAGATTTCTTTCAAGGATTTCTTCCATTAAACCAGTGGAAACTTTGGCTCAAGCTATGAAGGGAGAATTTAGTCAAGTAATGGATACACTTGTTTACTTTTTGAATGAGTAACTGGATGAATTTCCAGGTCAGTATTCAAGTGAGCTGAGGGTAGACTTGCCAGCTGGTAACATTTCCTATCAGTTGGCTTATGGCAGTGCCTGCTATCAAAGTGACCCCTCTAAAACGAGCAGCACTGTTGATTTTAAAATAACAGTTTTACAGTTTAAAAAGAGATCATGAAAAGACCTATTCTTTCCTTGACTCCAGTTCAGAGCTCCCTCCAGGCCTGAAACAGTTTCTCCCTCTTTCATGCCATTGTCAGAATTAAAATCTTCCTCCTTTTTAATTTAAGAAGTAAAATTAGTTTGAATACCACATCAGAAGGAAAATTCCACTCAGGAACACAATGAACTGTACTTTCTTTTATGGATGTATTAAAGATAGCTAAAAAAAAGGCTAATAGTGATAAAGAAAAAGGATGTGAGTTGATTCCTATGCAACTGACATCAAAGAGTGATATTTGAAACTAAAATAAAAATAACACTTATCTCATTAAGTATTTTTGGGGTGTGTGTGAGAAAGTAAGGTTTTTGTTCTACAGTGACAGCAAAATAAAACAAGTCTCAATTGATTGGTACTTGGCTGTTAGCTGGCTAATTCAAAGAGGTTCATTATTGACTCCCACACTCAATGGTACTAAAGATACTTTGTGGTTAATACTGAAAGAGTGCTAATGTGTGTGTTTCTGCGTTTCAGACAATTCAGCAATGAACAAATATTGAAGTTTACCTTAGCTGTAGGCACAGTAAAGGCCAGGCCTTTTGATTTTCTTTCTTATGAGGTGTGTGCAGGTGTGTGTACAAGGTCATGACTTACTGTGGCATGTGATGTGGCAGTTAATATTATGTTCTATTGTGTTCTGCTTATACATTCTAACTGACGTGATTCTGTAGATTATTTTTGGTGGACAAGGTTTTTTTAATATGGAAAGGCAAACCAAAAAGTATAGCCTAGAATGCTCTCCGATCTTAAACAGAAAATCAAACATTTGGGTGTAAATTTACAAAATTAGAATATAGTTGGTGTGTGCTTCAGTGTGCAGATTTCCAAAAACAGATGTTTAGGCCTCTTGCTGCACCTCCACCTTCTACTTGCTTTGCTACAGATCCCAACAGTTGCAAAGTTGCTGTCTTTCTTTGCATTGATCATACTTTTTAACTTTAAAAGCACTCTTTCTGGTCCCACACCTTATTAGTATGTTTAGTTCTATGATTTTGTAGACATAAATGCATGAATGAATCCATTTCATTTGTTCTATGTGAAGTATATAATTATATTACATAACCAATTAAATCTGCAAGAAAGGACGCCTTTATTGAAGAAAAGCTTCTGATATCATGGTCTGGTATGTATCTCAAATATTGGCACCCATTTGGAACATGAGGAAAGATAGCAGACCTTCCTGCAGAAGCCAGGTTGGACAGACTTAATGGTAGGATTTGTAACCAAAGCAGTTCATACAGCTGCCTCTGGGATCCTGTGACAGTAAACTTTTGGAAAGCCCAAAATCAGACCCTGTCTCCTCCTATACTGCGTAAGTAAATATCAAGCCCAAGTCTAATGCTGATAAGGAAATATCAGACATGATATTTAGGAAAAAATAAAATATGTGGACTTGGAAAGGGAAGACACATTTTTTAATTATGCTGTATTTTTAAAATAAGAACTTTTTTTTGTGCTCACTGTGCCAAGTGAGAGAAAAATATCATTTCATCATAAGAATAGCGCAAATCTGTGCAATAAAAATATAAATTTAGTAGATTTTGCATGAATTATTTCAAACTTTTGGATTCAACAATACAAAGAGTTGAAGCTGGTAACTCTAGTGTTGAGGCTAGGCTGCTATGTGATTTTGCTGCTTGAAGAGTGTTTCCATAAAATCTTTATATACGAAGAGAAATTTCACTGAAGATATGTGGTGTTACATTTTCAAGGGGTGAGACATACCATACCATTTAACTAAAACGTAACACCACAATGATACATAATGAAATTTTAAGATTTATTCATGAAAAGTGTATTTCTGCTCTAAATCAGACTTGTTGATTATAAATATAGTTTATGAAGTCCAATGATCTGAAAAGTGTTCAAAGAAAAGGAAATAGAACAGTTCAAATACATATGCCTTGAAATTACTTCAGAGGTTTAGCTAACAGGAGTAAGAGTTTCCATTATATAAGCATACATTTGCCATCCAAATGAGGGACTCATTAGAAAATAAAAAACACGTGCTGGGGCAGTCTGCAATGCACTTATTTTTATCACAGAGCCTTTGATTATGCCAACCATGTAATTCTATCCTGATCCTTCCCACAACAGTTCAGATGTGTTACTGTACAGACACTCGTGTATTTACTGACTGCAATAAAACTACTCTGACTGAAAACGTTTAGTCCATTATGTTTGTGCAAGACCAGGTCTGCTGGTTAACAGAGGTTAGCCTCTGCTGCAGAGGTTCACAGTGAAGATTCAGAGAACAAAATATACACTGAGAAATGCAGGAGTCATATGCCAAGTAACAAAAAATATGAACTAGTGTATGTGATGTTAGCTGAAAAGATTTTGGGATTTGATTGTGACCACTCCAGATACTTTTTAAAATATAGAAATACAGATGGAGTAACACCAGTAGTTTTCAAGCAAACAATCTGCAGATTCAAAGAGTAACAGCAAAATTTTTACTTTGTCATTGTTAGAAATGATGGAAAGAAAAAGATCATATGTATATCTGCTATTGATTCTCAAATTAAGAGAGTTAGAAGAAAAAGCTTAAATTAGGTGCATAGGAGTGCACAGCGAATCCTGGTTTCAGTGCCATAAAGAGGAAAAATATATACTAGAATAAATTCTGGAATTTTATAAGTTCTAAAAAACCCCAAATCAATAAATTAATTGAAGGGCAGGGTAATCAGACAAATCAGAAAAGAAATAATTCTGATAAGTTCTGTAAAATTGGAAAGAGACAGTAGCACATGCAATATCAAAAGCAACACAAAACTTATTTAAAATATGATGCTAGTATGTTTGGATTATTTTCTATTATATGGGTGTTCTAAATTACCACCATGTATATGAAATGAGGTAAGAATATGACAAACAATTGAAATATTTAACTACAGATGATTTATTATTCAAATGTTAGACTGTGAAATATGCAAACATTTTCTAATGAGAAATTTATGCAGATAATTTACAAATGAATGGAATTGTTCTACCTTTCAAAAAATAGTATATTTTGAAATTTATGGCCATTTCTAAATCTTAGATCCTCAGGACAGATTAAAAATATTTTAGGTTTTGATTTTATTAATTTTATGTATTTACATGTCAATACAAGAACAAGAATATAATTGTTTAAAGCTTTTTATCACTATAACTCCAAGGAATCAATCCTGTTTTCAAATTTCTTTAGTTTTAAGACATATCGGCATCTGGGCCGTGTGAAGTGATTTCCTGCCTTTCTGATGACAATGATGTCTGCTGCTGGTGCCAAATACAAATACTAAGACTAAAGATTCTTTTTTTTTCAAATTTTATCCTTTAAAATGCATTTGAGTTTATTTAACAAACATATACAATTCTCTAGTGTAATTTAAAAATTCAAATATTTTGTTTTAAAGTGCATTTTAGTTAAACTCGAAGCTTGAAATGTCACCAATGTAAATAACTTTTTGAAGGTAAACCCAAAGAGACTCATTTTATCTCTAAAAAGTATAAATGTACATGGAAACCATCTGTTTTGTCAAAGACATTAAAGTACATTTTCCTGTACTTATTGTTCTATGAGCAATTCTGCTTTGAACTGCTTTGGATAATGAAACGAGGTATTTTTAAAATTCATGACAAGAAAATTCTATACCATTTCTAGAAGAAGCAAATACTAATGAGATTTTTGCTTTGATTTGTTCTTTTCTAAGGACTTCAGAAATCAGGTCACTCAAAAAGTATTCAGGAACCTTTGGTACATATTTCCTTCCTTCCTTCCTTCCTTCCTTCCTTCCTTCCTTCCTTCCTTCCTTCCTTCCTTCCTTCCTTCCTTCCT
>JAXCLO010000001.1:70051390-70074314 GCA_035583995.1 Arremon aurantiirostris
TCCTTCCGCCACTTCCTTCCGCCACTTCCTTCCGCCACTTCCTTCCGCCACTTCCTTCCGCCACTTCCTTCCGCCACTTCCCACATGGAAACCCCTCTCTATCTCCCAAGCAGCCAAATAAAATGCATTGCTGCCGTTTCTCCCTGAGCCCTCTCCAGACTGACCAGCCCCAGCACTTGCAGGCCCTCCTCAGCAGCCGGATAACCCAGTCCCCCAGTCATATTCATGGCCCCTCACTGAACTGCCTCCAGCGCATCCAGATCTGTCCTATGTTGAGAAGCCTGAGCATGGTCCAAAAAATCCAAATCTGTTCTCAACATTGCTGAGCAAAGGGGAGGATCACCTCCCTTGACCTGCTGAAAATGCTTTTCCTAAGGCAATGCAAGAAATCACTGACTTTGTGATGGGGTACATTGCATGCTCATGTGATATTTTCATGCTATTTCTTCAGATTTGATTGTCTCTCATTTCTTCTACCCCAGATGCTGTTGGCATTTTGGTTTTTTTATTCTCTTGAGATTATATAAATTATAATTGTTGAAAACATACTTTCTTAGTATTGTAAGCATTCCCTTTTTTCCTAATAATATTAACATTTTATTTTTTTCCTGGATATAATCAAAGGAATAACATACAGAAACAAAATAGGGCATCAAAGTGAACTGAAATACCATTGAACACTCATTGTTTTGACATGCCACTTTACATATGCACTTCTACTACCTCACTGTTATCAATGTTTCTATTTCTACCATAAAGTTACAAAATCTATGGGACTCCATAGACTTCTTCTTTCCTGTATTTTGAAGACCATGTAACAAGGGGAATAAATATGGGCTAATTTTTCTTTTTGCCTGTAGTAGAATATACTTTAGGAAGAAATTATTGAAAATTTTGTTACTCTCTTTGTGAAAGGATGTTTCAAGAAACTTTATGTTTATGAGGAGTCATATAAAGATATTTTTCAGACACTTTTAGGCAGTAATTTAAACATCGGTGTAGTTTCTGTTTTCCCTTGTTTAAAATTCTTTCATCAGACTTAATAAGAATAATTTAATCTGTGTACTAAAAAGGAACATAATCTGGATATTACTTCTTTTTTTCTGTATAGTTTTTTAAAAATGTTATGGCAGCTGAGGCTCTTTTTCCATTTGTAAACAGCAGTTAATCTGTGACATGTGTGGCAACCAATATATTGTGTCATTTAAGCAAACTTTGTATTCATAATAAAAACTGTGCCCCTTCTCAGCGTTATTTGATCTATAAAGTTGGCTGAGTTATATATTTTGTTAATTTGTTTTAATAACCATTACAGAATATGTGCCATTATGTTGCGATATTTACTAGAAAGTGAGTTCTAGTGAAAAACAAATGAAAAAAAAAATTCTTCTATTAAATCCTTATGCAGAGTTGACATGGTTTTTTTTTCACTTTTCTTCTTTATTTGGTTGCTATAGAACAGGAATTCATCCTGAAGAAGAAACAAATAAAAGAGAAGAAAATACAAAGAGGATGACTCCTAGGCATCAAACATAATTCACTCTACATACCACAACTCTTTTACAAAGACTAGGGTTTTTTTTTTTAAATCCTAATAAAAAATCCTATTGTCAACATAATACTCATTTAAATGGGACCTTAGGAGAAGCACCACAGTCTGTGCCTTTAATAATGCATCACACACTGCTCTGGAACACTCCTGGCTCTGAAATACAGCTCCATACTCCACTACCAAGTTGTAAAGGCCTTGAGCATATTTTGTCCTAATGTTAATAGCATTGTCCCTAGCAGTTTCTGGGCACAAACTGGGAGTCTGGTTTTTCAAGGGACTGTTCAACATAACTGGTTCTCATGCAGTAACCTTATGCCAGAAGCAAAAAGAGTGTCTCACAGCAGATGCAGATTACTCTGTTTAACCAGCTTCTTGAGTGCTCTTGGGCATATTTAGTTTACTAGTATAGGCGGAGCCAAATATTTTCCACCACGGTTTTCCAGTAAAATATCAGTGATATTTATTATGGTACCTCTGAGAAAAAATAACAATGGTTCATTTCAGGAAAGATATAATAGTTGCAGCAGACAAAGTGGTATGGATTTAGGCAAGCTGTTTAGCTGCTACTAATTAACTAACATTAACGAATGTTAATGATACATTAGTTTGAATAGGTTTACACATGACACATAAACCAACAACAAAGTGACTTACTTATGAGCTCATAAGCAGTAGTTGGTAGAAGGATTACCTGCAGTGACTAACAAGGAACTTGTATTAGCACTACCTTATGTATTCCAATATTTGTGGAATTTTTGCTGACAGCTGTGTCAGGGGTGGTTTTCTACCACCTTGAAACTGCAATAGTGCTCATTCAATTAGAGTTCCATCACACAGGCCAGGTATACAAAGATCTGAATATATTTCAAAAATATCACATAATTTTGTGTTACTTGCCTGCTACAAAGCACTGGTTCAAAATAATTTTCAGCTATGTGATCTACGATTTTGTACTTGTCTGTCTAAAACACAGAAGGCCTGCAATCTAGGTACCCTGATGTTTGATTTACACACCTGCCATTGTCTCAAAATATATATCTATACACATTATATTCTCCTTTTCTTCTTGAAACAAATGCAATATAGCAGGAATTTTTCTTATTTACTTTTAAAATAAATTACTTAATGAATGGACATTTTTCAGGGAAAATGCACCAACAATTCAGTCTGCTCTAACAATAGAAAGCAGATTAAGAAATGCAGAGTGAAGAATAAAAACGTTTACTTGCTAGGACCACATCATGTGTTAATGTAAATAATTTTGTGGTTTGTTTTCACCACCTACTTCAGATCTTGAGTACTGATCACAACACATCTCCAAAAGTGATACAGAAAATTACTATTACATGCATGACAATATATTGCCTGAACAATTTCCAAAGTATTTCAAAAATGGGGTGGATGCCCCATCCCTGAAGTGTTCAAGGCCAGGTTGGATGGGGCCTTGAACAACCTGATCCAGTGGAAGGTGTTGCTGGCTATGGCAAGAGGTTGGAACGGGATGATCTTTAAAATCTCTTCCAGCCCAGGCCTTTTTATGATTCTGTTATTAAAAACTGAAAGTAAATTTGATGGGTCTAAAGTTGTTGCATCAGAATCTTTAATCTTGCAAGCCAATGTGAAACTACAATGGATCAGTGCTATTTGCAAAGATGTAGAATTTAATTACATTTGGATTAAAACAGTGGAGTAGACATTGAATATAACACAGCAATGATATTGAAAAGATTAGTGCTCAAAAGTCATTCTTTAAATGAGTTTTTTAATTTAAAGTTGCCACATACTATCTAAATTAGTTCTGATTAGTTCATTTAAAAATTATGTATGTATATATATATATATTGCTCTACAATATGTACATTCTCATCCAGTTTCAGGATTTACCACCAATTTTGAGATGATTTTAAAGAGCCTTATTGACTGCTGAAACATCTAAATGTGAAATTGCTTGATGTCTTTGGAGACATCTTACTGAGGTTTTCAGCACGAGAGCGTTGATAAGAACAAGGCCTACAATGACAGAACAAGGGACAATTGTTTTAAACTGAAAGAGGATAGGTTTAGTCCTGTCTCCTTGGATGGGAGACAAGAAAGAATGTTTTACAATATCAGCGGTGAAACACTGGAAGATGCTGCCCAGAGAAGTTGTGGTTGCCCCATCATTAAAAGTAACCAAAGATCGGTTGGATGGGGGTTTGCTTGTGGAAGGTTTCCCTTTTCCATGGCATTTCCCTTGTCCATGGCAGGGGAGTTGAAATATGTGATATTTAAAGATCCTTTACAAACCAAGACTTTACAATTCTACGAAAATCTGGCCCAATATCTGGTTGCTGTGTAATCTCTGTAAAGGCACAGATTTTTCATTTTCCAGTAGAGAACTTAAGTGGATGAGTACTGACAATAAGTGTACCGGAATGAAATGTTGTGAGATTTTTAATCTGTATTAAAGATTTATTTTCTTAATGTGCCTTTATGTGTATAATCTCAGCTTTCAAAAGTACAAAGTTTTTATGTTTTATTTAAATGTATTGTTTGTTTTCTGTACAGTTCTATATTCTGGAAACAGTAAAACTGGTCATTCAGGGAACAAGATATTACCTACCCAAAGGACATCTGCTGCAGATGGTTTGTCTTTGGCAACCATATGTCATATGCATTTTGGCAAAAATATATATGACTTTTTATTTGCCAGCTATTGTGCAGTAGCCAGATATTTTTAAAGCAGATCTATAAATAATATATTTCTCCATCTCTTTGTCTGTCTCTGTTGTTCCTTCTCTCTTTGTTTTAAACCTAATAATATCCTCTGTGAAAAAAAATGTGGTCTGCTAAGTAACAGAAGATGAAGGTCATATACATTCAAAAGTAAAAAATGCAAACTTTTTAATTCTTCAGGTTTTTCCTTACAAATCCTGCCCCACAGAACTGGAAACATAGAAAGGAAATGTCTCAAACCTGGCGACGTGATTTCATGTACGCATATAGAAAACATTTCCACAAAATCAAAACAGAGTATTTTGTTTTGCAAGGTGTTTCTAATAGGTTGCATGCATATAACTGGATCTATAAAGACAATTTAAGATACATGTTTTAGTCATGCCATTACTTCATGCCAGGATATAACTTGGAAAATGTCATTCCTTTTAACTCTTCCTCCATGGGAGAGAAAATCACCTGTGATTTTAACACTGTGGTAGATACTCTGAGAGAAGGCAAGGTATTAGAAACTAAGTGTTGGAAATATTGCTGTGTGACTCAGAGCTCTAATATAACCTTTCCATTTTTGAGGTGAATAGAGATCATAACCTTGAAATCACTAAAGCAACATTATGCTTGCTCCTAAGATTGCTTGAGATATTTGGGCGTGGGCAATGATCCCTTTTCACTTTTAATTTCTTGTTTATTTGCATAGAAAATCCACTTACCTGTGAAGTATCTGCTGTGGAAGAGCAAGAAAGGATGCCTATTTTCCAACTGCAAGCCTTTGCAGTTTATATCTGAGGTATCTAGAGAAACTTGACTTTGATGTTGATGTCACTCTTTAAGGCACTGTGCCATTCTTAAGGCAGCTAAAATAAGTCAGATCATTCACACCCTAAAATTAGTCTTTTGGTTTTTTTTCTACAAAGGTCTTATGGTTCAGAAGTAAACCACACTAGTGAAATATTAAAGATCTGAACCTCACTGAGGGTGACTTTGATGCCATTTCCAAAGCAATTGCATTGAAATGTTTTAATATAATTTTATAACCAAGTGCCTTTTAGCAACTACATTTCATAAGATGTAATCTGAGGGTTTTTAAAAGTAGAATATACTTTCTAGTCTAAAGAGGGTAAAAGAAGGGGTACACCTTTGTGTAATCACAAAAGCAGAACAGCTGAGTGTGAGAAACAGTATTTTGTTTAAAGACTTTTCTTGAAAAAGAAACTGTTGAAGTTAAATTTAATTTTTAGTTGCAAATAGGATTATTTTCCAGGCAGATTTCTGAAACAATGTAATTCACCACAAAGAAATTTCAGTTTTGTATAAAACCTGTAGAAAATATGAGCCCTTCTGGAAATATATCTTTTTAGCGTATTTTCTTTTATCTTTCATACTTTATTATTTTTTATTCTACTTAATAAACAAAACCCTTGCCATATTTCTCTTATTTCATGGCTGTCCCAGTAGAATGGATCCAGCATAGAGTAATGCATCTTATTAGTACTGGAAACTTTCATCTAGGCACTATCATAGGTGCTCACGTCTTTCTGAACTTCTTTGTATTCATATACCTGTTGTTGGGATAGCATGATTAGCTTTTCAGGCACCTGCATGAAGCAAAATATGTATAAAAGGAGCAAAACATTAAATCACAATGTAATAAACAGTCATCAGGTTATGCTTCTCTTTTGTCAAACTTGAAATGTAACCTTATATAGCCTAGGGAGTAAAATATGTATAACTGAATAACAAACACAAAAATCATCTCCTCTGTCCAACCCTCATGACAATTGTCAGCTTCACTGCCAACTAGAGAAAACTCATGGTTTCCAAAACAGTATGTTCCAACAACCCTCTAGGTCTTACTCAACTTACACAGTCCGTTTTTCCTCCCTTGCTTTCAGTGATGCATTCTTTATCCACAGTCTGAGCAAGAAAAACCACTCAGAAGTTAGAAATAGCAGTATGCAGATAAAGCTTACCAGCCAGTGCCTTATGGACTGGCAAGCAAGGAAGCATGATGAAGCAAAACTATCTTTATGCTCTCAAATTATTTCAAACATTGTGCAGGTTACCCTTATGATGTCACCTATGCTGGTACTTCTGGATGATCAGACCAGATCCGACCTTTCCTGCTTACCTGCCTCTGAGGAAAACATCTCAGGGAATGCGCATTGTAGACTTTTTCTGTGGAAAATCCACAAATTCATTTGAGTGGAATTGATTGAAGGAGTTTTGAATTCCAGTAGGCAAGACCATGACGTTTTACAGATGTTGCATGTACTTATGCTTGCTTTTATGAAACAACTGGAAAACTCTACTGAATGATGAACACATAAGATAAATCTGTTAGTAATTAGTTAATGTGAAGTAGCTATTTTAAGTAATTAATTTTTATAATTGCATTTAAAGGTGGAGGTTTATTATTATTATTATAATTATAATAATTATTATTATTAGTAGTAGTAGTAGTAATAGTTGTATTTTCTGTGAAGAAAGTTAAGGTACTTAAAAAAAATTGATGATATGATTGGAATTTTCTAAGTAAAGCTCTGTGATAAGAAGGTGAATAAAACATCTCTATTTCCCTTTCATGTAAAATCATGTAACATCTCAGTTATGATGTGATAATAAGCTGTTAAAAAAATTATTTGAAAGTAAAGGTTGATCCATTTCTTATTTTCACCATAAAAATCATATTTTTTATAAGAAAAAGCACAGCTGTAATATTTGTTAGTGATAACAAATACAACTGAGTATGTCTAAATTCAATAAATGTGTCCTTTAGCTATGGTTGCAGTTGTCTCCCAAAAGGCTATATAATTTTCTCTTGAAACAAATTGAAGTAGTATCACCAATCCATGTTCAAAGGTTTTAAATAACAAATTGTTTTACCCAAAGGGTTTGGATAATTTCCACATAAAAATTGGCCCTTAAAAAATGTCAGAACTATTTAGAGTGATTAATGAAAAAAGCACTTTTAGCGCTCATAATATTTTACGATGCCAATTGCTTCAGCATGTTTCAATAAATCAGTTATGCAAATGCCTGTCTTTTGGAATACAGGATATTAATGTTTTCACTATCCATCAAAACTGTAAGGTAACTTAGAGATAAAAGATTGTTAAGAAAGAGAGGAAAGGACTATAAGAAAGAAAAAATAAAATGTCTTTTTTTTTTTTTACTTTGTGTTACTGAAAACCATTTCATGTACAATGGAAAAATAACTTATTTTAAAAGTGAAAACAAGAGCTTTTCCACTTATTTTGCAAACAGCATGAGATAAAGTTCCCAACGTCATTATTTAAATACTCAGCTAACTGTTTTTAAAGGGATGTACCAAAACCATTTTTTAGCAAGCTGTCTTGAAAACAAAGGAAACCAAAAGTTTAAAAAATTGTATCTTTTATCCATTTACCAGAGGGTTCATCCATTTACCAGAGAATTCATCACTACCTTATGCAAAGCTTGTGATGTTAATGGTATCCTTGCAAAACAATGCAAGTTAACAGATTTGTCTAAAGTATTCATGCTATGTAAGAAATGGGTTTTTACAGAGTTCTCTGACTCATTGCCTGAAACACCGGGCTGGTTTCTCTCACCATATCTCACTAGGTGGGGCAGTGTTATGGTGAGCCCAAGTTTCTGTAACAAGAGATCTTAGGAAACAGGGTATTTTATATGGTTTATACAAATCTTTGATGACGGGAAATCATTCAACAGATTTTCTTTTGTGACCATCTGCCAGCTGCAGAGTAGCTTGCTGCTTTTTCTCCTTTTTCTCTTCCACACAGATAATGTGTATGTCCTGTAGCTAACACAGATAAAGACAAGGAATTCATGTTTGCCCACAGTAAAACAGCTGCAGTGTGTGAGACTTGGTACTACACAGCAGTGCAAGCTCTTTCAGTCTTACCCCTGGCTGCTCACTTCGGGGAGGCCACAGGGCAGCGTCGAGTGGTGGCCTAGAGGCTCTCTGTGCAGTGACCTGGGACCCAGGTGTGACTGAAGTGATCTCTCCTGCGGGTCTTATGGATCAAACCTTGTGGTTTTGTTCTGCATGGAATCAATTAGGCTCTCTGCAGAAATATTGAGGCAAACAATGAAGGACCTAGGACTCTGAAACATATTTTGATGCATTTTACAAGTTAAGGAGCTTCCCTCTTGACTAGTAGTACATGAGATAAGATGCAGACAACCCAGAAAGGTGAAATGATATTCATCCAGTGACATACAATTTAATGGCAATAGGACTGAAATTCTTCCTATCTACAGTGACAAATCTGCTGAACTATAGAATCATATAATCATTTAGCTTGGACTCCAACCTTTATCCCAGCACTGCCAAGTACACCACCAATCCATGACCCTAAGCATCACATCTACATGTCTTTTTAATTCCTCCAGGAATGGTGATTCCACCACTTCCTATCACTTGGGAGAAGATACCCATGTTTTATCATCCAAGATCTCATCTGCTAGTGGTCAGTAGGCTCTGCGAGTGTTTATTGTTTTACTTTAACAGCGCCTGGCATGTTGCTGAACTTCTATGCCTGTGAAGCACCCAGACAGTTCTTGCATGCTGTACTTCTGGTAGTATATAAAGTCCAGAAATTTTAACCAATCTTCAGTCCATCATATTACATAGGGTCAAAAAGCAGGGACTAAAGCCAGTTTTCATTGTATTATATTATTTCAACCAGGGTTACAAGGGTCTTTTCTACTGTCTTTTATATAACAGTTTAAAATACTTACTCTCAGTCAGATTCTGTTGCTCTGAGTAAGTCTGCATAAGTTAAATGAAGATGTGTGAATTTACATTAATTTACTTGTTTAAAATACATTAATGTAGTCTGTAATTAATTACCCTCAAAAAATAAATGCATTTATGTACATTCAAACCTTCTTACATGTTTTTATGTCTCTATGTGTGCATATAAAATTTGAAAATGTTAAATATATCCTCACAGCAACCAGCAAATCTATCATCTATATGGAATCTTTTTTCATCCAAGTAATACTAAATTGGCATATTGAAAAATGAGGTTAAACAAGTCAGAATGAAAGATCAGCCTAAAGATAACAGTAGTTCTGGGAAACCATTTATTTTATTATTTTAGTTTTTTAGATGCAGTGAAACATACTCTCAAGCTTTTCTGCACTGAAATATAAGCTAGAAATTTAATTTTATTCAAGGGGGCATCCTCTTTTATTATATGGATTTGAACAAGGAGACATTGAGAAAAAAATAGATCTTGTAATGAGGTTTGGCAATGTTACAATTTCTGCCTGCAAAGAAAAGAGCAAATATTGTAGCATATGTGATCTACCTTCAGGCACATAACAAAGAGATTTTAGTATTAAAATAAAATACACTTTCAATCAATCAACTTTTATTCAAAATTAATCATCTCATTCAGATTGTTTGAATGATCCATGACATGAATTTCTTGCAGTACAGGATAATGAGCTATATTGTTGTGGAGATTGATCATGGAGACGATTCAAAAATATTTACTACATTTGCTGAGCAATTCAGAGCACAATTTTTTTACACTAACTGCTTCTACATCATACTTTGATTTTTTTTCTACATGTTTTTATTTTCTTCCATAAAAAACACACTTTATTAAAGTAAAAAAGTTAAACTTCACTGGTCATGTAAAGTTGCAACTAATGGCTTGGAATAAATGTTTGTTGATTTGGGTTAAATAAAGCTCATCTCTAGAACATTCTTGCAGTTCTCTGTTGGGGGAAAAAATGGGCATGCTTGATAAAATCTACAAGTTACTCCAAGTGGGTTTTGTTTCCTTTGTCAAGCCAAACCATACCTCTGTTTATTTGTGTTAGGGCCTTTATTTTTTGCTGTGGGATGGCCTGCATGAGGCTCTGCTGTAGCCATCCTGTTGTGCCATCTCACTTCAAATTGGGTGCTTCTCAGATAACATCTTCAGTGGAAATACACAGTGAAATCTTCAGCAGAAGTAAATCCGTGGTATGTCATCCACCTGTACAGAAATGTGACTGGATACATCTTGTCTCACAAGAGAAATTAATTTCCTTTGGTCTCAGTGTGGAGAGAGACATTTCTTAAATGCAATTCAATCCACTGAAGATCTCGAGACAAGGACAAGCTCCTCTCAAAAAAAAACAAAAAACAAATAAAACAAATAATTTACTTTCCCATATATTGATAATACAGTATGAAAAGTAAAAAAATATTTTTAAGGTCTTTAAAACTTTACCTGGTTTAACTCCAGCAATAACATTCACATCTGGCAAATATGCCAGTTGTGTCTGTTCCTCTCCAAAGATGAGAGAAATCACAAGTTCATTTTTTATATACTTTGGCATTTCCTTCTATTGAGATGCTTATTTTTAAATATTTGTATTTACATGTGATAACTCTCCTGCTACTTTTCAAAAAAATAATAAAGTCTCTTCTGCATAAATCAAATAAATTCATTGAATAATAAAGTTAAGCATCTAAGTAAATATTTAGTATTTGAATAAATGTATTTTGAGCCATCAACGGATGTAAAACAGCTTATTGATGAATTTGGCAAGATAGAAATCTTCTAAAAATCTTGGTATAAGGATGAGTTAATATGTTTTATTCAGTGGACATAGAAGTGAGAAGATGTGAAATATTCAAGTTTAGAATAATATTTTGAGAATCGAACTGTCTCTGCATAACATTAGAACCAAGTCAGCCATCTGAGGCAGGAATTCAACTCTTGCTTATGGAGATGAAGGACTATCCTAACACACGAAATGGGTGGAAAAAATTAATATTCTAAAAATGTCCATATGATTTCAAGCCTTCAAGCCCTCCCCTAGTAATGAGGGCCAACCACAATCAAATCATAACTCTTGATGAAGAAAAGTCACAGAACAACTCCAGACTTTCTCCAGCTTAACACTTCAGCAACACCTCTACCTTACAGAGTTATCTGTCCGAGTACCTCCAGTTCTAAAGATCATTAGAATAATATTTAGCATGAATGTGCTTAAATTCCTTGAAAAGTAGTCCAAACTGTTTGCACTGTATGTTGTATCACACATCAATGTTTTAAAACTATGAATATACGTCAACTTGAGAGTCTTTAGAGGACACTGAGCTGTTAGGTTTTGTGTTTATGTTACTTTTTGATGTTTCATTTCACTATTAAATGAAAGCAACATGAAATTCTGAACTATCTCCTAATGTGACAACAAAATACAAATGTTAGGAAATATATAAGTCTTTCTTTTTGCTTCATATTCCATTCAGGACTTAGTTGTCACCATGTGCAGTTAATCTTTTCTAGGTTTTATAATTTGCTATATTAAATTAAGTAGGTATAAACTCAAGACATCTGTCAAGCACAATCTATATTTGAATAAAAATTTCATATACCTATATTCTGAGTTTGTTGTGTCTGCTGCAAAACTCACAGCACCACTAGAAAAAAAATTTTTATTGATTCTGTGAAAATTATAGTAGTTACACCTGTCTGAAAATTATGCAAATTAATAGGAAAACAAAAATTACCTAATTCATCATCTATTCATTATCTTAGTCTTACATCTGCCTTACATGCAATTCTATTTAAGTATTCATTTCCACAGATGAAGTGTGATGTTTTAATATTAAAAATTCCAACATGATTTTCTCCCTTCTTGAGTTTACATCTCATAACGTTTTGAGTTTCCTTTGCAGTTACAAATGCAGGATCTTACTATTTGACCCTTTATATAACACTCTTTTTCTTTTCAAAATTTCTGCAAATTGATATATTTGGAAGAACAGATACATTAAAATAAAACTTCTAAAGATTTTTGAGAGACACACACACACGCACACACACACACACACACACACACGCTGTCTTATAACATCTCTGCTCAGCATTCCTCTGGCATGTGGTTGAACTTACAGTAACATTAAGAAAATCTCTTCCTTTTGTAGTTTTTGTCATTTTGGGCTTTTTTTTTTTTCTAAAGTAGGTAGCTTTTTCAGAATGTTCCATCTCAGGAATTTTAACTGAATATCTAAGAACATGAGGATGCTTTTTCTGTGTTATTGGGCTACATCAGTTTAACCCTGTTTTTTTTGTTCAGAAACAAATTTCCTTTAACAATTACTTTTCTAGAATGAACTACTCCACAAATTCCTTGAATATTAGTCAAACTCAGGAAGTTTTCTCCTAGATCTATGTCACAATTATCTGGTTACAAAAGTGTGATCAGAGAAGATGTTGCCTACATCTCGCCCTGGGGGCATGAAATGTTTCACTAGAAAGGCATCCAAGCAATCACAAAAGGCACTTCTTGCACTTTGGATCAAATAACTTTTTTCAACATTTTCAACAATACTTCCCTCAAGAATTAATCATCCTTTTTAGAAGTGGAAATTGATGTTAAACCAAGAAAAATATTTCCATAAGGTGTTTAGAGCAGTAGATAGATCAAGTTCTCAAAGATCAATGAGAAAGGTACTTGCCAAGCTGAGCCCTCCTACACAAGTTTATTGTACTCTGAGATGTAAAGAAACACAATTTTTGTGATCTTCAGCTTTTAAAATAATACAGTTTTTTTTCTTCTAACTCTTCTTTTTTTCTCACCAAAAAAATTGTCCTCAGAATTACAAATATATAGGTCACAATGCAGCCGGGTTAATTACAGTGAGAAAGTATTTACATGACTCTTGTTATTACTTCACCAGATTTTAATAAGGATAAAATAACTTCATTTTTTGCAAAATAATATAGAATTTTAATGAAGCAAGACTGAGGTCACAGCAAAGAAACTTTCAAACACCTTTCTTTCAGTCTTCACATTAAAGTGCCAAATAGTACTCACTTGTAATTTCCTATAACATAAAAGATTTGGGGATTTATCTGTTATTATTACTTATATAATGAACAAAAGCTAACTAAACAGTGAAGATATTAAGGATATTTACATGCTGTAAACTCTGTATAGACAAAGGCATCAAAGTCAGCGCTGCAGGCATAAGCAACCTACAAAACAATCACATTTCAAACCAGTTCTCATGCTTATGGGCTTTTTCATAAAACTAATTATACTTAAACAATGTCCTGTTTAAGTTGTAATTTGGCAACTGTTACTTAAAACCACATGTTTTTCTTGGATACTATAGAAATAGCCTAAACAACTCTTCAGTATTGTATATTTCTCTGCCCGGGGAAATATGCCCATAACTTAATATTTAGTTACTCTTTACATCCAGACTTTCTGTGTTTTAACATCTCTTTTGTCAGACAAAAGAGAAGTTATAACTGCTAATGAGGGGATTAAAAATAAATAAATGTTTTCAAGCACTGATATTAACACAGTGGGACAAGGGAAAGAAATATCCAATTGCTGAATTCTGATTTTGACTGGCATTCAAACAATGAGTGACCAAACAGGAGTGAAATTTGTGTCAATTTTTCTATGTGAAAGGATGTCTTAATGTGTAGGCTTTATTTTCTGCATAGCCTCATGAAAATATTTTTTGGTGTGACAAAGTACCTCTTTTAGCAGTTTTCTGTAAAAACAGCCTCCCATGGTGAGCTCCAGCTTTTGGCAATACTGTAATGCAGAATTAAACAAAGAGTACATGCAGAGGATTAGAAAAAGGGGGGAAGGGGGGGAAGGAGTATAAAAGACATGGTCCCAGAACTACTTGAAAGCTCTGCTGAATACAGTATTGCTGGTCTTAGTCAGAAAAAGAAAAGGAAAACATCTAACAGAATTAATTGCAGAGAGGGGTAATAGTCTCCTATTCACAAGCACAGAGAGTTCAGAAGAACATTTTATGAGATTTAAGTACAGAATGCTCTGTCTCTGTGGGTGACTTATCCGGCAAGTATCCTCTTTCTGTCGTATTTGCTACTGACTAAACTGGCAATGACTATTGTTTTAAATTTTTATTGCTCTCTCCAGTCTCATAAAACAAAAATATAGAACTTCTGAGACAGACGTGCTAGGAAAAAGCAGAGTGCAATTACTGCTCTATTTCTCTCAACTTCCCTTCCAGAGACCCTTGCATAAGCTTTGTTTCTACTCTTCCCAAAGTAATGAATTCAGTGTAAGTGGAAAGAAACACTGATAATTCATCTTCTATCCTATATCTCATCCTTCAACGCCTGATAGATCTTACAGTAGTTTTCTTGAGTTTTATTTATTTTTCTGTGAAAATACATGAAGGGTTTCCAAGAGAGTAGTGCTGCAGGCAGATGTGTTGGGGAGAATGGTGCAGCTTTCCCACAGCTGTTAAGAGTTATGCTTGTACTTCTGGGCACAGACTGGCTCCCAGGACCTTGGAGTGTAAATTCATCTCTAGCTTGATTTTGCAGTCCAATGCACAGAAGGAATACCACAATTCAAGTAGGCTTACAGTATATATGCCAACAAACACAGTTCTTAATCTATTTTTCTATTCTTTTAGCTTTCTGTGGACAGAATAAATCCTATTCTGGTCTTCCTATTCAGTTCTGTAAACTTGCTAGACTACACACAGATGCCATCTTGGAATCTCTCATAGTTATTCAGATTATATTTCAGACACTGGTTCGGTGAATTTTGCTAAAGACATATGGAAATAATGTGCAGGGTCGGCAGCTAACATCCTACAGTTCACTTCCCATGTGCTGATACAGCCTCACATTACTAGGTAAAAACAAGGGGGATTGTAGTGGGATGCTCGATATATGTCAAAGAGAAGATTTCCTAAATTAATCTAAGTGTCAAAATGCAAATGATAACTCCTCTGACTAGAGGAGTTTTAAACTGAGAATGTTTTGAAGTGGAGTGAATCAATGTTAATTATGACCTCAGAATTTCATTCTCGTATCTGCATAGGCATATGTCCTTCTACTACTGCCATTGAAATTCTGAACAGCATATACTTTATGTTGATTACATGAGGAGGTTGCTGTATAGCTACATGTATCAAAGATCAGTGTTTAAGCATTGTTCCTAGTTTGCAGCACTGTAATATTCCCCTTAGCAACAGTAATTCTTCACACATGGTCAGTTCAATTTCTTGTGAAAATTAGTTGGGAAAAGTGTTTATGTGCTTTGCTCCACACCTTTTAGTGTTCTCTTTTAAACTGTCCCTGCATAAAAAGTAAAGATAAATAAACACATGAATAAAACATTGAATTAAAAAAAATCAGAGTTAAGGAGAAGTGGGTTGATGTCTGTAAGCAGGAATGGGATATTACATTTGAGAATATTGTTACTTCTAAATTTTAAGCATCTACTAAAGTACCACAAATAATTGATCTGAATTAGATAGAAAATTAGGTTTAGACAGATATACTTGCTCAAAAGAATTAACAATTTGTCCAAGGAGATGAATAAGTTTGACATGGGGAAAAGAAAGTTTATTTCAACAGTAAAATGTCAGTAAAATTTATCTTTTTGCCTGTTCATGTAGTCTTCCAGCAAAGAGGGAAATAGTCCTGGTATGAGCTACTTTGGCTATGTTAATTTAAGATCTCTCTAGTGGATCACTAGACTACATAGTCAAATCTACCATCCCTTTGACAAATTAGCAGTATCAAGGCATGTTTAAATCTGCTACACTCTCATCCCTATTTCATTCAATAGTTTTCTGATTAAACTTATTTTTAAGAGGTGCACACTTTCCAAACACAAAGGTAGGACTGTACAGTTGAATTTTAAAGCCAAGAAATTTCTGTAAGAAAAGAGAATAACCTCCTCCTTCACTTTCTGCTGTGTAGTAGTAGGCTTATCTGCTCAGCATTCACCAACAATACCCAGTGAGTAGTGTCCTGCATGTATTCAAAAAAAAACCCCAAATTCTGAAGCATTAGCAATACCTTTAGTTTATGAGCTTTAAACTGATGTTTATGTTTTACAGTCATTGTTGTTAAGGGATTTCTGTTTCCATCCAGAGGCAAGACAACTGACTAGAATTATTTAGAAGGGTGTAGCTTCTCTATCTTCTGAAGTATTTTAGTTTGTTTCTCGTATGTTCTTTCCTGTCTGCTAAAACTCTCACAAAGAGTCTAAGATGAAGGAACCAGAACCCCAGTATGACTTTTTTTCTGCCACCTTCTCTGACCATGAGACTGGAGTGCAAGCCATATCAAGCCATATCTCTGCAGAGAGCCAGGAAATCCATGAGACAGCCAAAGTTAGGAGGGATGTGGCTTTTCAGCCTCATGAAAGGGTAATGTGCTGCTCATGCTTTGTGTTTAATTCCTTATGTTAAGCAGTCTTTGATTTAAGTTTTCCTTAGGCTGAGGCATTGCATTTCCTAACAGCAAGGACACACAGCTAGTGAATACTAATTCACACTACAACTTAGATAAAATGTTTATTTGCCTCCTAAGGTGCCAGCAAATCAGGGCATATGATGTAGCAAAACTGCAAACACCAAAGGGTAAGCCCTAGAGAAAGCAGGCGTCCTCTTGGTTGACCAAGAAGCCTAGCATTTATTTTTAATCTTCTCATTTTTGGTCACTTATGTTATATTTTAATTTTTGGTCCCTTATTCTTGTCCTTCAATTTATAAAACGTACAATACAAATCACTAATCTGATTCCCTAGGAATGTAGTGAATACATATATATTGCTTTTTGCTACTAGTTAACCCTATGTGTTAAGTTGGCAGCTTGGTAGTTGTGACCTATGTTTAGCCTTTAGTTTTGTGACAACAATGCAGTTCTGAAATTCTTGGCAATTTATCAATATATTTGGCTGACAAAAGGAGAAGATTCAGCAGAAAATATTGATGTGTTGGGTATTTTTTTGTTTGGTTATTTTAAGTTCCTTAAGCTTGTACTTGCAGATATGCAGCAAATGTGTAGAATATATCTGCTACTATGTAATAGTAGATGTACTACACGTTAAAACATATTTAATTTCAAAAGCTGAAATTCAATTGTAATAAAAAGTTAGGGAAAACCAAAAAAAAAAAAAAAGAACTTTGTCTGAAATGTAGATGACCTTGACCTTTTGTATACGTTTTTCTCATTGCATTTGCTGGACCACTTTCTACCTGTGACTGAATGTAAATGACAGTTCTGGGTTACATAAAAACAGAATTCTCAGCTAAATTCTTACTGCAAAATTTGTAATATTACGTGAAACTGAAAAAGCTGACTTTGATTTCTGGACCCCGTGGTGAGTTTACAAGGCTGGTGCTTAGTGATAAAAGATTTTGTTCTTAAACTGAAGAAACATTAAAAATACAACACAGAGAACCCTAAGATGACATGTTTAGCCACTTCTCAGGAATATAACAATTGAAGCCTAGTTTCTCTGACAATTTAATCTTCATTTTAAGTTGTACAGCCTTCATTTTTTCTATGTTTATTTAAATAAAGCAACCACCATACCTATAGCTGCTTTCAAAGTCCTTGAAAGTAGCTCTTTCCATACTTTCACTGGTGATAGTTTTATTCTGTAAAGCTATTCTTTTTTCTGATTATGCTTCATTTTACAGAGCAGTCTAATTATTTTTCCTTTGCCTCACTTTTCTTCAAGCTATCCAAACAATTTTTCCTGTCCGTCATTCTTAGGCAGTGCATTGATCTTGGATGAAACTATCTGAAGCTGTTCTCCATTGAGGTCATATAGTCAGTCACTTCTAGAAAGCAATTCTTTATATGAATCCTTTTGAAGGATTATTTCTAGCCTCTGCGAGAGCTTATACTTTAATGGATCTCCAGCACAAGGAGACAGGATTATTAGCAGACAGTCTGATGTCCCCAGTTTTTCATCAAGCAGAAGCAGGGTATTGTCCTACTGCCAGCAGACTTAATGTTTCCCTAACATTGTTTCTTGTGGAGTGTTTTCTCAGGGTGAGGTAGAATGAAATAGATAGGGTTCTCTTAGATGCTTATATTCCTTAAGGAGTACTTTTTCAAAAGGGTCAGTGATGCTGATGTTCTGCCTGTGTGCAAGCTTTGCCAGTTTTCCTGCTTTCTTGGACAGCTTCCTTCATCTGGTGGAGGGTCCTTTGCCTTTGTTAGCGCTGGGGCAGCAAAGTCACTTTAGTTGTTGGCCTGCAGCATCAGACTCCCTCTTGTTTATTCTCTCTGATGCTGCCAGCCTTGCATTCTTTTCAGGGCAGCGCAATTCCAGCAAAGGGAATAATGAATGTGTGTTTCTTCTTTTTTTTTTTTTTTTTTTTTCTCCAGTCTAGGGTGTTATTGAGGGAAAGCTCTGGGAAGTGGGAACGAAAAGATTAAATACCCTGAGGGTTAGGAAAATCTTACAGAAAATCTCCAGCTCTCTGCCTGGTCTAATCAGTAGGGCCATTCAGACTGTGGCTCGGTATCGCTAGGCTTGAAGTTGATATGGAAGCCCAAATCAAGTGAGATGTCAGCCCGTGTGTTTCCTAGTGGCCTGGCCACCCCTTGCATACTAAAGTTAAGTTACCCACATTCTTAGCTGACACATTTTCAAAGCCTACTGCTGTTCGTTCTTAGAATGAGAAGTTTAGATTTCTAATATTCCAATATGAGTGACAATTTATGAAGGCTTTCTCTAAGCCTGACCTCAATATTTTAAGTGGCGATGTCTAAAATTTTTCTCTAAGTCTAACCTCTAATATGGGTGGTACAGTGGCTTTATTCAACTCTTGACTTAGATCAAAAGAGAAGATAAATTTTACTTAATTTCCTGTTCCTCTACTATACAACAGCTCACATGGTTTAGTGCAATTTACAAGAGGTCTGTTCCAGAGGTTTTTATACTTGAAAACAGAATTTGTCTTCAACAGTTTTTTTTTATGTGGAGACTATAAAAAATATTTGATATTTTCTAAAATGTTAAAGCCTCATACTCATGTTTTTAACATGGATTACTCATTATTTAGAGCCACTATTTCACAGGTGTGGTATCACAGTTTTTGGATGTTGGTACTTCCTAGTTACTGGAAGAGACTGAGATTTGATGGTGAATGATGGTGCATATTCTAGAAAAGGTAATGCTAAAAATTAGTACCTACATACTCTACAACTGTTCTAAAACAAATTTTAGCAAGCAAAAGAGTGAAGTTAAAAAACAAGCAATTAAAAAAGTGCTGATGCCAGTTTCGGAGAGGCAATTCATATACTGTTCACATCAGCAGAGTAACTGAGTATGTGTACTCTGCCAGGGTTAAAGAGGGTGTTGCTGGTTTGGACTGCACTGTGTGTTTTGCCAGAGGGAGAGGATTTTGTGCATAAGAATTGCCATTAGAGATCTCAGGGGTTTAAAAAAGGAAGAAGGAAAAAAAACCCTAGTAAAAATAGAGGCTTGTATTTCCAGCAATTTCAGGTTGCCACCTACTTGCTTTCCTCTTGCTTTCCATCTTGTTGCCTGGCATCGCCTCTGACAAGTCCTGCCAAGTGATGAGCCATCCTCTGACACTATTAAGCTCTCAGCATGTATAGACTTTTTTTTTAAACTTATGTCAATTTTTAGTATTGTACCATTTTTCATTCTACTTAAGTTTCGATGGTCTCTCCAGGCATGTTCTCTGAAGTGAAGGGAATTCTCAGCTTAGAAGTATTGATATGGGTTTATAGGGCAGTAGCTGACACCAGTAACGATGTAAAGCCAAAGGACAAATTCTTACAGAACCCAAAGTGAGAGAGCCACAACCAAGGGAAGAACTGTGGGAGGAGAGGGAGATTGCAAAGGCACAATACTGAGATCTTTTGTCTTAATCTTCTGATAAAATATCTCTGTCTTTTACTCCAAAAAGACTTGAAAAGAGAAATAATCCTCTTTTACTCTTGGTTTCCCTAGAAGGCTTTCTTCCCAAGAGTGTCTACATGAATATGAAAATACCAACTACATCTCTTAGAAAATATGGTCATGTAAAGTGGTAAGGATGTGAATGGCTCTGTCATAACTCATGGTTTATTTTTAGCATACTTGTGACTGATTTCATGCAGAAGTAACATAAAATTGTCAGAGGATATAGTGTCTCGTTTTCTTTGGATGCTCCTTTTGTAGGACTGAAGTGATTCATCACTTATATGTATATTTACTTTCTTTAAGTTTGTTTTTTTACAGGTTCAAATAACTGTAAATGAATAAATTGTCATGTCTATCTTTTGCAATAAAACCTACTATCAGCATTTCTCTGTGAAAGGAGTGGTGCTCTGTATGAAGTTTAGATGGCTAATGCTCAATCACCAACACTAACAAAAGGTTTCAGAGTAATGCAAAACAGAAAAATAATTAATCTACTCAGACTCGTAATTCTACTATATTTAATAAAGATGTTCAGATAGAAGGCTTTAAATGCCATGCAACGTTTTGGACATAATATGTTTATTGCACACCAAAAAACAAATTGTGTGAAATTTCTTATTTTATCTGCTTCAGTTTAAAAACAGAAACCCTTATTCAGAGTAATCTTGTACGTCGGGAAGCTACTTGGAATATAACTGTAAACTAGAGGCATCATTTGAATTAGACAAGTAGACTGATAAAAATGTGCTTTAAATTTTCATGATGAGGAGAGTGGACTCATGATATGTTATCAAAAACACTAACTGAAATTATGGAGGGGATATTTACTAGATTGAAATAAAGATCTCTTCTAAAATAACGTAAAGCAGTGAAGTAGAACAGTATGGTTTTAGAGTGTCCATGCTGTTTATCTCCTTCTGTCTGACTCCGAACATTAAACTGATCTTTGCCCTACAAATCCCTTCCATGCTCTGCATCATGATTCTCTTCCTTTCTTTCTTATCTTTGTGATGCAGGTAGTAAGTCTGAATTCTCTGCAGGTGTAAATGAGCAGAGCTGCTTGAGCCCATAGATCTTTTCAATGACTGGATGGAACACAGAAGGAGAACCTTTGTCAAAGATCAATTATTTCTTAATCATAACTACTACCACAAGTCTATTAAAGACACTTCCTATGGGAAATGAATTATCCATGCAACACGAATTGGTGCCAAGGTGCCTTATCAGTTCATGCTTATTCAACTGTGTTCCACTTGACTATGCCTCAAGTACTCTAAATAATCCATGCTTATAATTTTTAATATCTCGCCATATTTCTGAATTGCTATGCATTCTTGTATTTTCATTAATCATTATTCCTTAGCTAAATTATACATACTTGACCTAGTTTTTCCTGTATTTTTCATATCTTTTTCCATTTCTGTAGTTACCTAGGTCTTTCCATAGTCTTTTGGAATTGAGATCCAGACATTACAATCTTCTGATTATGAGGCAATAACATGTAGTACTTCAAATGTGATCACACTAGAGATTTTTAATAGGGCCTGTGTCTTTGCTGCATTAGGATAATCTTCATACATGAATGAAATTCAAAAATTATTTTTGCTTTCCTTTGGTAAAAATACTGCTAATATTTTTTACATCTCTTTCATTGTAAAAGTCATCTTAAAAAGAATCTATCACTGGAAGGACATTCTTTAAGGAAAGAAACAGCAGTGTAATCACAGCCAGAAATGCTTCAGGGAGCTGGCATGGACTGTGCTGTCACTGCTAAACAAATGAGGACTTGAAGGAACAGACTTAGTGATATACTTTTTAAATTATATTTTTCAGTAAAATTTCAAGTAGTAAGTTTTGTTTGACATTTGCACTGGTAACGGTATGGCTCCTGAGAGCATTACTACTTGTATAAGGTAATGTTTTTGCTTTCTTCTTAGATATATTACAGTAGAAATGTTTTTTGTCAGTATAATGTTTATATGCAACATCAGCAATACATTTCCTATGTCACAACATACTCTAACTACTTTATTCACTTCATTGCTTTTTCCTATAAATTGGCAAAACCAACAAAAGCACATACTAGAAGTCTCCAGAGTTGTCACCTTTGTCCCACACGTCCATGTTCTCCCTTCTCTGCTTCCTCTCGCACCGCAGGCAATAAATAGTTTAAACAGGGAGCAGCTTTAAAGGTCGATGTTCTGCAAGTGCCCTGGGCAGGGCTGGAAAGCCCCTGACACTGTTGGGATATGACCTTGTCATAAATTCTCAGGTACCACACTCTGCCTTAGCACAATCTATTTGAATTATGTCAGAAAATCTGAGATAACTGATTCATGATTAAGGTTGACTTCACAAAGTCAGAGGCTTTTCTAGTTATTGATTTCATTCTATTTCCACACTATTAAACTGTAGTTTTGCTGCTGGCTGACAACCCTAGTACTGAGCAGTAAATCAGGAAATGAATGTTAGTTAAATGGAAATATTAGCACTTCAATGGTGTATGGAGCATTCTGACCTGTGATGTGAACTCTGAGTACAAAAAAGAAGCGCAATGTAAAGTAATGATCAGTCTACGTTTGTAAGAGAAGCTGCAGGAAGACAATACAGGTTAAGTGTACTGCTCTCTAATAGTCCCACTAGGTTTCCTGAAGGTATAATGGATGAAGCTACAACATGGAGCAACCTAGATTTTTTTCCAAATGGTAAGCACAGCAGCAATGTAACAGTAGTTGAAAGTTACAAGGACCTGTTCTTTGTATCTGCAAAGCAAAGGCATTCTGAGTATCTAGCTACTAATCTGTGAAAAAAAATTTTGAAGCATTATATCACAGCCTACGGTTCAAATAATTTTGACGCCTCTTTACCGATACATCTTTTCCCTTCCCTTTCCTTTCCTTTCCTTTCCTTTCCTTTCCTTTCCTTTCCTTTCCTTTCCTTTCCTTTCCTTTCCTT
>JAXCLO010000001.1:70074414-70177943 GCA_035583995.1 Arremon aurantiirostris
TTTCCTTTCCTTTCCTTTCCTTTCCTTTCCTTTCCTTTCCTTTCCTTTCCTTTCCTTTCCTTTCCTTTCCTTTCCTAGCAGAAAATCCACAGATAACTAACTTCTGTTGTGGGATATTTTTTACCAGTATAACAAATCAAAATTATACTTAGCCTATTTACCAAAAAATCATTCTTAAGCAACATTCAAAATTCTTTTCAGGAGTATTTCTAAAATTAAATGCAGTCCAAAGATGTTTGAGTCAGACCATATACTTAACAGCTCCATCTTATTACCTGTCTCTGGCTTACTGTCTGGGCAAAGTGCCCATGGCAGACCCAGCAGTCAATAATGATTCAAGCTCTTTAGTTTTTGTCACCTGGATTAACTCCCTTGTCAACATCTGATCTGAGTTAACTCTGAATGTGAGCCTACTCTCTTCCCATTTTTCTGAGTTGGTTTGTTTCACTGTCTTGAACATTTCTGCATCAAATGCGTGGCAAAGAAACTTTCACTGACTTGTCTGTGTAGCCAAGATAACAACAGTCCTTTCTTAGATTTCTAGTTTGATTGGTTGTCTTGGTTACCCAACAGAAGAGCGAATCTAAAGCTGTCTTACACAAGGGGAAAAAGAAAGAGATAATGACTGCAATACTTTTGCTAGTGTTTTCATTTATCAATCTGAAATTGTGAGTTTTTTCTATGTCTTAGTCTAGAAGATAGACAGCAGTCCTTGTGTCATTAGTTAGTCAGTATTTTATACCTTTTCCCATCCATCATCTGCATTCTTCCCTTTAGGATGCAGAACTTTATTTTAGACCATAGTAGAGTAAATTCTTTCTAATAGTGTGTATTTTGTCATGAAAAGCAGACTTAACATAGATTTGCCACTTAACGAGAGTCATCTGCCAATTTCACCACTGACAGTTTTCAGTCTGTGTAAATGATAAAAAGGTTAAACTTTGGAGGCAGACTAAGAACTGCAGGTTGTGTGACATCACTTACTGAAAGTGTATTTTAACAAGTCATGTCTATATATAGCCTGATGCATAATGCATCCTGCATGATAGTATGTATTGTGAAGAACTTATTAATCTACCATCACATCACTAACACAAATAATTTCCTTAAACTATTACTTTTAAATATTTTAAATAATACATCATTTAATTACTTCTACCAAAAAAATTTAAGCCTTGGTAAAAAGAAATACTGAAGAGAGAGAAAAGCAAGTTTTGTATCAGTTCTGCCACAATTTGGGATCACTGGCAGAACTGCAATGGGCTAGCTGACTTAATTTATGAGTTTTTAATGATGTAACCTACCCTATTCATGGTTTTTAGATATTGGCACCATACTGGTTTTCTCTCAGGCAATTGTAATTTCATCAGTTCCAGACACTTAGTGGAAATTGACCTTTATCTTCTAAAGCTTCCAACAGCTAGCTCTTTTAAAATTATCTAAATCATATTATCTAGATTTTATAGCACTACAATTTTAACATTAATAAATGCCCCTTATTGGCCTCTTAATAGTGATAAAGTGGAAAAATCCTCATCACGTGACATGACGTCCACTTGACTTTTTTCCATCAAGCAGTTAATAGAAAATTCATACTTTATATATGTGAATATAAAAATGTAGTATATATTTAAAGTTAAATGTTCATCTTGAAATTTTTACCAATATCTTTGTTAGGGCTTGCTCCCTACCTTTTCTCTTCCCTTATTAATTTTCTGAAGTTATTTCTAGCAGTGAATTAAAAATGATCAATTTCTTGTTCTCAATTTGCTATATGCACATATGCATGTATAGCATGCGTGTGTATTCATGCCCCTTTATGTATTACATGTATATGTATATTTATATATGTACATTTAATGTGCACTTAATGTTATCAGAAATGTAATATTAGTTTGAGGAACTAATCAGTTCCTCAAAATGTTCATTGTGGCAACTAAGACATGTTCAAACACAGTCCCTCAGCATCTTTTTAATTATGAGTATCTTACAACTCAGATTTTTCTGATCCTTTTATATCAGTGCTTCATTTCTCAAGATGCTCCTCAAGATAAACATTTTTCTGGTTCTGAATGTGCTGTTTTAACTTAAAACATTGTTTTGTATCTGAATGCTTTCAAATCTCTGTTCTTAACACAAGAATGGAAGTTCACCAAATTGAAATTTTATAGAGCATTATGAATGATTAAAGAGTCTGATCTTATTGTTCTATTATATAATTTTGTAGCTTGTGGGGTACACTTTGAACTTTTTCTTAGGTTTCTAATCCATAAGCAATCAAGGTCATTTTTCAGTTGTCAGTGGTTCAGAACCTGATAACATATTTTTCATATATATTATAGTTTTTCCTTGTTGACTTATCTTCCTAGTAGTTTATAATATTTTTTTCATTAATATTTGAGTCACATTAATCTCTCTGCACAACTTAAGTAATACTGCTCGGAAATTTCTTCTCACAAACATAAGGACTGTGGTGTATAAGAAATTTATTTTTTCTTTTCTTCCTCATTTGCTCTTGTATATTCATTTCTTTAGTTCTAAATGTGTGGACATTTGTTCTCTCCTTCTTCCATTTTCCTGTGTTTTTCTGAGGAATTTCTCAGTATTAAAAAAAAAAAAAAAATACATTCAACATAGAAAGAGGTTGGAGCATCTACAGGACAAAATATGACTGATCTAGAAGTCTTTGGTGAATTTTGTGGTTACAGTCTAGAAATGATGTGAGAATACACACACCACAGGAAGAGATGAAATATCCCTTATGAGTCAAGGATGGCTCTTCCTGCATATGTGTGGGCTTGGAAATAGGGTGATGTTAGAACAAGGATTGCCAGCTTCTGCTGCATCCTCCCCAGAAAATCATGTGTTGCAGCTCACATCAGCAATTTACCTTACTGAGTCTCGCTGTGTGAGCAACAGGGATGAACGAGCTCTCACTAATGTTGGATTGAGCTGGCTGAAGAGCAAAGGGGCTTCAGTGCACCGAAATATTCTGTCTGGGCTTGGCTGAGATGTGCAGGTGTAAGCTGGCTGCTGGAGATTCAGCTGGTAGCCCCAGGGACACATGCAGGCAGCCTGTCAACTGTGAAAGGACAGGGACCTCGCTCCACTGAGGCACTCATTTTGCTTTGCACACAGAATCAAAGCTGCAAAACACCAGAAGAATGAAGAGTGCAAGCTCTGCAATGCTTTATCCTGGCTAGCCAAGCATCCAGGAGGAGTATAAGGTATCTGCATGGCTGAGTGAGTGCTTTCCACTGACTTTGTCACAGTTTACTTCAGAAAACTACTCTCAATAAAACTAAGTGGAAAGTTGCTTGTATCCCACTGGTCACTTCCTTGGATACCAAAATTTGAATTTTTTTTTTGTTTTTGTCATGGCTCTTTCCAGATTAAATAAATGACATATGAAGAATTTCTGATTTTCTATTTTGATACTAAAGTCTATAATAATTACATGAGAATTAATTTATAGCTACATAGCACATTATAGCTATTGCATCTATAACCTTAAACACCAAAAAAGTACAGGAGCTTGAGTGGGAACAGTTCTCCCCTTGTATCCTCTTGTTTCTTATGGCAGTGAAAAGGAATCCAAGCTTTACTTGAGTCTTCTCTTTTCTGCTTTAGAGACTAATTTGAATGACTGCATGTGTTCTTTTATCAGAATCATATGCCTGAAGTTATGTGCTCTAATTGAACACATGTTTAAAACGTTTTGCGCCATGACTGCTGCTACCACAGTGGTCTAGGGGTTAAGACTTGACTCATAACACAAAGTTCAAAGGTTCCATCCAGCAAAAATTCCTATGATTCCTACTATAATTGCTGCCAGAACAGTTTTACCTAGATACCATATAGCATTAACCACCAGGCTACAGATGGAATTAAGGCCAGATGAGCCCCAGCCAGCATAGAAATCTCCTTTATTTCAGTTATTAACCTGCAGCATGATTTTGGATTGTGGCCCTACAAGAGTTTAGGCCTCTGCCGGTGTTATGATGCACCTCCATATGATATATTTTTAGATCAGAGCATAATGTGGAGTCGTTTCAGAACAAAATAACAGAATTTCATTTGGATGACATTTGGATGAAGTTTGGTTTCAAATGGGCATCAGACAAACTTGTGTGAAAAAAAGAAAAAAGGAAAAGAAAAAAAAGTATGAGACTTGAACTTTTTACCTTCTGTCAAGTGAGATTTTTAGCATCAACAATTCCTTGCTACAGATCCACAAGTTTTAGTCCCCAGGATATATTGATATATTGACATTGACATAGCCATGAAGTATCCTATTTCTAATTTGTGGAACATAGCTTCTCTGAAATTCAGTGCTCCTACTCCCACCTCTTAAGCATGAGGTAGGCTGTTGTTGGTGACTTCTGAACAAGGACCTTTCAAGTAAGCCCTGAGGTGCTCTTTAAAATAAAATTTGAGATGACAATGTCCCCTCAGACTTTATTCTTTCTTTTGAGATACTGTGTTCTCTGGATGGGAATAAAACTGAAAGATACTTCAAATAGATCCATCTTTCCTAGTCTTACCTAAGAATATGAAAAAAACCAAACATCAAGTGATATACATACTCTTGACATTTTAATCAAAACCTGCATGCATTGATTACGTTTACTTCTTCTCTATCTTCCGCATGATTAAAATATCTTGAACAAGATTCCCTGAGGAGTAAGTAATTGTTCTTTTCATAACTTCAGCACATGACCCTATAGAAGGGCAACTGCATGCTTGACTGCAGATTGCCTGTTTACTCTTCATGGTCTGTCTGGCAAAGTTTATTACTGCAAATCAAAGAAAAGCTTTTTGTTTCTTCCTACTCAAATGAAAATAAAATGTACACATGGTCCTCATACTACAGCCATTGGAGTTTTTTAATCCTTTTTCTATTCATTTATAATATCATCAAATGAACAAGCAAGGGCAGAAAAGGCAGAATCTGCACCCAAACCAGGGGGATTAATGGTGCTGTCATCTACTAAATTAAAAGATCCACAGATCTGCTTAATGATGTTTTCCCCAAGTCCAAATTCCTCCTTTATGCAGAGGAATTTTAGTAGGTAATAGATCCTTAGGAGAAAAGCAAGGCTTCTCATCACATGCAGTCCCTGTGTCAATGTTATTCAATTCAGATTCATAAAATTATCACTTTAGCAACTTATACTTGTTGCTAAAGAAACTATCATGTTGTTAATTTTAAAATTGGATGTTCTCTAACTCATAAGACTTCTGTGAACCACTGCTCTTCGGGAGGAACTTATTTATCTCGGGTATCAAAGGTAATGATGTTGGGGGAAGGATATAAAAGGAACTTGACTAAAATATCATAAATGGCAGTATGGCAGATTCTTCCAAACTATCTACATTTTTTCTCACAGGAGTAAAATTACCTCCAATGTGACACTGAAGATAATTGAGTAGTGAATTTCTAAAAACATTTATATGCTGTAAAAATTTTAAACACGTATATTATCATGAGAAACAACAAAAATATGTTAACACAATGGTGTTAATTTTCTGCCATTTTTTTTTTCAAATGGCATTTCAAGGTGCAAAGCCCCTCAATTCCCTCCATTAAAAGGGTAGATGGTATATTGTATTTGTCTTCTCAGCAAATCTGAATTTGTAAAATTCCTCTAAGGCCAGATCCTTGGCATTTGATATTGTTTCTGACTAAAGAAGTCTTTTGTGAGAGTGAATGAAAATCTTTCCTTTTTTAAAATTATTTTCAATCACACTGAACTATTTTATTTTCTACTTTTCTGACATGAAAAGAAGTTTGCAAATAATTGGTGCAGTATACACGGTGAGGTGCAACAGACTCCTAATTTAGGGTCTTCTCTTTAGTTAAATGGAAACTCTGCAGTCCAGCTGAGGGATCTCTAAGTCTCCTCAACAAAAAAACACAGTACCAAATGACCTGTGATGGCCACAGCTACTGGACCCACGATGGAAACTTAAATTGACAGCTGGGCTTAAAAAAAATATTCAGCTGTTGTATATCTAACATGTCTAACTTGCCAAGTATTTCAGTGATCAATTTTGTGTATTATCTTTGTGCAAACACTGACTGTGCAAGAAAGTTACTAGGTGCAAAACTGCAAAGCCTGTGTGACCAAGTGGAGTCTGGTTCTGAGACAATTCCCTTGTACAATCAGTGCAATAAAGAGTTTTCAAGTCTCCACCAAACATAAAAGAGGCTGACAGGACCCACCCAGAAGTAGATATGTTTGATTGCACCCAAAGAAAATAAAAGAATAATTCTCTCATGGTTTTTTCTAATACTTTTCTGCAGAAGAGCACAATTGCAATCCTTAATCCTACGTAATGGATGACACCTGTATAATTAAAGGTTACAAAATCTTAATCTAATGTGACCTCCTGCACATCACAGGCTGCCAAATTTCACTCATAAGTCTTGAAGTCAGGGACTTGTTTGGCTACTGCAAACATTCCAAAATGAAAAAGTAATCTTAAAATTAATGGTGCAAGGGCTAGTGAATTTAATTTTCAGATCATCACAAGAATCAGTAACTAGTGAAGTCAAACTCATCCAGACTACAAAAGATAAACCTTTTAAATGATAGACAACAATTCTGGGAACCAAAGGAAAAAAAATTACACTGTACTTCAATACTTATGGATTATTTGTTTTATTTTGTTGTTGGTGGTGGGTTTTTTTGGTTTTTTTTTTTTAATATTATACTAGTTTTTGAATACTATGACTGAGCAAAACACGAAACATGTAAGACAAGGATCCCTAAACTTATGCATAGCATGAATGGCATGGAAGCCGCAGCCTGAACAGAGCTGCTTCTGCTGCTGTTTTCATTTACAACACAGGGCTTAGATCTGTTGTAGCTGCTGTTTTACATCATCTTTGAGACCATCATTAGTCCCAAACTTCTAACAGATATTTGAGAGACCACAATGCCTGGAAGTCAGTAAGGCATACTCAACTGTTTGTCATGATATTGAGACAGTGCAAAGGGACAAGAGTTTTTGTATTCTCTTCATCTCTGTATTTAGACATTGAGAATTGCTAAGATATTTGCTTTGATTAAAAAAAAAATATCTTAATGCAAAAGATATAAACAATGGGAAAATTCTAGAGAAGGAAACTTCCAGTTAAAATAGGGTGATCACATAAGAAAATTATTTGCACCTGCTGAAAGTCTCTAAATTTTGTTTTTAAGATTGTAATGGCAAATTTTATTAAACATTGTCTTCTGTTCTAAATGTTGCTAACCTAAATTTGCCAAAAACATACATGCAAGTGTGGAACACCATGTGAAAAAAAATAAAATTTGTTTTTCGTTTTCCCTGTGGAATCATTGTTATGAAGCAACTTGTCATCTGCACACATTTCTCTAGTGGTAGGTTGGACAGGGACTAAAAATAAATGCACCAGCTTTGTGTGCATTGTGCAGCCTTCAACCAGGACTATATGAATCAGAATTGTCTCAGTCCAACAGCCTGGGTGAGTAAAATTCCACCTGCAATAAGAGGCTGTTTGTCAAGGACAAAGGGTGCTGAACTGTGGGGCTCTGGTGTTAATAGCTGCCATGTCAGGTATCTTTAGAGAGGTCGTCTTCGTACTTAGGGACAGGAGATGGAGCTCTCTCTTCCTGCCACAACTGCATCTATCTGCTGCCTGCAGAGGAACTCCTATCCCCAGGACTGTGGTGGTGTTCACAGGGCTCCCAGGATGAGGGAAGAGACGAGAATATTGACTCCATGTTTAGAAGGCTGATTTACTATTTTTTGATATAAGTTATATTGAAACTATACTAAAAGAATAGAAGAAAGGATTTCATCAGAAAGCTTGCAAGCAAAGGAAAGGAATGGAATCAATAACAAAAGCACGTGACTCTCAGAGAGTCTGAACCAGCTGACTGTGATTGGCCATTAATTAGAAACAACAAACATGGACCAGTCGAAGACACACCTGTTGCATTCCACAGCAGCAGATAATTATTGTTTACATTTTGTTCCTGAGGCTTCTCAGGAGAGAAAAATTCTAACAAAAGGATTTTTCATAAAGCATGCCTGTGACTCAGGACTATATAGTTTATGCAGAATTTTTTAGGGATACTCAGACTTAAAGACCAATTTAAAGCTTAAGCATGGGGGACACAATGCCTAATGTGTTAGAATCTGTGTTTGCAGCATGCTCTCAGAAGGACTAAGCTCCAGCCTGCTTGTTTGAATCCACTTCTTTTGGTGCCTCTAAAAGCAATAGAAATGCTAAAAATGGGCCTTCAAGTTACTAGCTGTATACTTTGTGATATTAACTACTGCATTCGGGATGAAAAACAAGAGTGAGGTGGCTGATTCTATTAGGTAACTGAGGACACTGTTCTGTGCATTCTTTTTTTTCAGTTCTGCAACGCATGTAATTTACTGAATGTTAACTCAAAAGTTTCAAATACTAGTGTCTTTGGTAGGACCCCTGACTCCTGTTGTTTCAGTTAAGAGATTCTTTGATTTCACTGACTTAAATAGCCATAGTAATGTTTTATTTCAAGAATTCAGTATTTACTGTTATGTAAGACATTCACTTCTCTTTAGAAGTAGTGAAGTTATTGCAGATTAACGTTTGCCCAGTAATGCAGCTAAAGCTCTCCACAGAGGGAAATCCTATTCTCCAAACTTTTAAAGCTGAAAGAGGACTGCTATTCAGAAGCTAACTTTAAGTAGCCTCTTTTAACCATCATCTTAAACACTAGATTTGCCAAGTCATTAATTTTGACATGATTTGAAAAGAGGGGAGATAAATTGTAAAAAAACACTGTTTCCTTCTCCTTTGTTTTTCACTGCAGTGATTCCATGATTTTTCAGTGATTTTCAAATGCTCATTTTCTTCTCTTTTGGGTGTATCTTATGCATTTATGTAGGTGTGCAAAATTGCAAAAACGGTAAAGAAAAGCTATAACTGGTTGTATGGCTTCATGTACACCAATCAAAATAAGGCACTTGACAGAAATTAATAGTACACAGAAACAAATACTGTTCCACATAAATCAATATCTGGGATTCTATTTCACAGTCTTTACTTATGTTGACTGCTATTTTATGGTCAGTCTGAAATTAGATTGCATGTGTAAGTACTGTTCAGTCTTAGTTAAGATTGTCAAATAACGTCCTCTATATTGATTAGTGGTGTGCCAACATCTGCAATGCTGCCTGGTCACCAAATAGAACTGCTACTTAATTAAATAAGCAATCACTCAACATCTGACCTGTTGGGAAAACAAACAAAAAGCCGACTAACTAACCTTCTAAATCTCAGGAAATGCAACAAAATCTAAAGAAATTCTCTGAAACAACACCATCACCATCCAACCCCTAAAACAGAAACTTAAATACAAACAGAGTGACTGAAAATGAAGTTCAGATGTGAAAAGAAAGCTTAAAATGTAGTTGTATTTAATTGAATATAGGCACATAAATATCTGGAACTGAATCTGAAAAAGCTGTAAGTTTCCCAAAGGGATCAAATTAAAATGGGATTCAGCGTAGTGGGCATTAAAGTTATTCTTACTGCTAAATTAGTTCACTGAAACTTCTATTGGTTTTAAAGGGAAGCATCATTAGATGTATTTCACTTCTCCCTGATCCCAAGCCTGTGTCTCTATAATAAATTTTAAATATTGAATACTGCCAGTTTATCAGCAGTTTTTCAGCTCTGTGTTTTTGTTTATGCAAAGTCTGGATATTACTTCACTTATTGAGAAGGAAATTCCTTGTTTTCTAGTTTGTTCTTTCATTAAAATTTGCATAACATCCAGCTGACCAGCAAAAATTAAAAAAAACAAAAGCCAAATGCAAATTGCAAATTTACATAATCGCAAAAGATTGCAGCATGTGCCAAGGCAAATATATGTTCAGAGAAGGTACAACATGCTGTTGAAGTATTTGCATGGCATTTGTGCTTAAACTGGAGAGATAACAATTAATATTTAATAGTTTTACACACCTTGAGTTAAATCTAGAAAATTAGCACCTATTACTTTAAGACTAGCAAGTCAATAGCTGTGACTTGTCATTCAGGAAAGTAAACAGTGGCTCCCTTTGAAAAGGAAAATTATTGCATAAAAGCACCACAACCACATTCTGTGTTTCTCAGTCTGTAATCTCTTTCTTCTAGGTCTTTTCAAATGCATCACAAGTGTACCTTATCAAAGACACTAGGTGTGTAATGGACCAATGAAACTAAAAATCACTGTTAAGGCATCTGGCAGGATTTCTGCAATGTGAGGAAACTGAGACTGAAGGCCTGCAACTGAAGTGAACCAAGCTGGACCTCCAGCAAGTGTGTGCCTGGCACCCAAATGTATCATACCTACATCAAAAGGCTGCTGAAAGCTAGAGTGTCTCCAAACATGACAAGAATGTATGACATACATAACAAGTGCTATGTACGTATAAAATACTTTGTAGCAAATTACCAAGTTTGTAATGTTTTGTGTGAAAGTATTTTCTTCCACAGGGAAACAAAGTGTAGCTTCAGCTCATGAAGAAGTAAACAATTCTTTTTTGTTCCCTGGTCAGCTTTTTGATGTTGTTTGATATGGAGACCAAGAAAAAGAATGACTGCTGGTTGATGGAAAACATGTACCTTAGAAACAGCAGTATATAATACACCCTGAAAAAGCAAGCAACAAAATAAACAAACAAAACCAAAACAAAATCCTAGAGAAAACATCCCCAGCTAACCAGGACTTCAGTGTTTGCACAATATATGCATGCTATCAGGCCTTGTGTGGAATGAAAGGAGGGAGGAGGTGTAGCACTGTAAGGAGTGTTTGATTTTGTCCATAAAACAGTGCTGTGGGTTTTAAATCTATGAGCTACAACAGGAGATAAAAAGGACTTATGTGTCTTCATTTCCTCCTCTTTACTTTTGTGGCTGCAATTTGCCTCTACTGGAGGAAGTCTGTTGTGTTAGAAACTACCATGGGAAGACAATTTTCTCAATTGCAGGGCTGGTAGGCATATAGTATGGCTAAAACAGTAATAAACATACACAGATCGGAGTTTGGGCTTAGATTTTAAACTGTTTGTCAACTATGAAGAAAACTGATAGGATTCCAGATGAAATAAATAGAAGAGAGTGCTCTTTGTGAATGTTTATTAAAAAAATGCTGGCCGTATGATTTTGTTCAGAGGGAAAGATATAAAATATTTCATACATCTTTCAAATTAAAGTGTCATGTTTGAATAAGCTAGACTCCTCCAGTGTCTGGGAGCAGTGCCATAAAGTACCAACAGCCAACCTCAGTGGTGAAGGAACGTATGGTCTCGGCTAAGAAAATTACTATTCAGATGGTAAAGTAAAATTAAGAAATCCTACATGGACAGGAAGCAAATATTTGTTTAAATCTTCCAGATATCTTACTTATCTTTTTTTTTTTTTACCAATATTAATTTATAAGAATTTGAAATATTTCTTTAGCCTTTACTCCTCTGTAACAGTTTAGGTCAGAAGAAATAGAGTACCTTGTGGACTTCAAAACTGGGCAAATCTAAGACAAAAGACCCTGAAAAGACAGATGGTCCTGATGTCCAAAAATGTTACCCTACTGTTCTGATTTAGTTATAAAATCATCCAACCACAGCCATGCTTAAATAGCTAATATTGACAAACACTACTTACTTTCCCACCAAGACAGAAGCTGTGGAGATACCAGCGTGCAGCTAAGGTTATACTGTGCTTTGACATCTTATTGTTCACGCTCAGTCTGCTGTGTGATGCATTTTAGTTTAATATACTTCTTTTATAATTGAGGCTGACTTAAAATTTCTTCACTGGCAATTACAGCCTTACAGTACATGACTTAACACATGGCAGCACAACTGGTCTCCAGCTTGTACCCTTATTTTCAGACTAACTGCATGAGAGTGAGACAGATAAGGATCTTCACTTCCAGGCACCAGTGCTCCGATTGGGAAATTGTTTAACAGAATGTTTTTGGTATGGGAAACAAACAATCACTCTAACATTAATAACACAAACCTGCTGACTCTGATGTAAACTGAGGAAAACATAAAGAAAATCCAGTCATGAAAGAGCAAATAAGAAACAAAACATTTTAGTTTTCTTTGACTTATTGCTCTGTTTCAAGTTGAAATCTTCCAGTTTGACATGGAAAGTCTGAGACTAATTTGGATATTTATTTTTGTCTTTTATAATTGAATAATGTTTAGTTCTAAGAGACCTTCTCGTTCTAATTTAAACATTACATTCTCCATGAATAAATATTTATTCATTGCATATGGTCTTTCCATTGCATGCAGACTGTTTAGTTTTCAGACTGAAAAAGTTCAGTTCATCAAAGAATACAGGTATAATAATGAAACAAAGCAACCATTTGTATAATTTAATGGCGGCAAGAAGTCCAGGCTAACAGCCTGACTAATGAATAATTCAATTTCTTTCTAAATTCTTCAGTAAGGAATATGTGGCAACATCAAACATTTCTCAAAGGAAAAGATTAAAACTGTGTATCTTTTAGCACCTAGAATATGGACTGAAGCCTCATTTATTCACAAAACTGAGCTGAATCCCCAAGGATACTTGTATGTTAAATAGTGCTTTGGAATGTTTTGGGACAATGGAATGAGAATTTATCTTATATTCAAGTGTTTTAACAGTTCTTCACATGCACTTAGGCTACAATGGTGATGATTGCCCTGGTCCTTTTGCCAGTTTGATACTGCCACAAGTCGCCACTTTGAAAACACATTGATGTAACTGGTACATCTTGGTTTATAGATAATACTAACATTAAGAGACATAATATAAGTTAACAGAAGAATCATTCTCCCCAATGAGAAGCATGTTTCTGTTAAAGGCACACATACATGTGGTTTTACAGTTAATGTTTACTGTTAATTTTTACTACTTACAGTGGTTGAGTATTTATTAACAAGGTGAACTGCAACTTGCACCACTTTTTCTTTTCCCCCTAGAGATAAATCAATCCAGTTACTGAGAGACATAGATACTGAAGAGAAAAGAACTCTAAATAAAAAGCAAGCTATAATTATTAATTATGTCATTTTTCAATTACAGTCTATGTCTATCCCTTTATCCTTCTTATATAATCCTAGATAAAGTCCTGTTAAAAAAAGGACAAAAAGGTTGGTACTGAAGACTGTATTGCAATACTTCTCTACAAGATTTGAATAAATTGAAAAATTTTGAAACAAATTCTCTAATTGATAAATTTGCAGATGTCATTCCTTATGTTTACTGTAGTACTAATTCAGAAAAAAAAAAGTTTCAAGTTTTTTTTAACTTTCCTTTTAATTTTGCATATTAATAAAAGGAAATGAAAGAAATATATGGAGATAAGGTGCTTACTCTCTGATCTAAAATAATTTTGAAATAAAAATTAATTTCACTTAATGTTTTAAAGTACAATAGAATTATTAAAGAAAGATGCAGGATAGATAAAGAAAGAGAGCAATATGTTAGAAAAACCTAGAGTTAAGTGGCTGCACTACACTGCCTATCTCATTGAGCATGTTGTAACAATTATCTGAAAGCCAGAATGTTAATGCACCAACCCATCAACTGTACCCACAACCATATCGTGCCAAAATTTTAACTTAATTACCAATCTTTGAGCAATGACACAATGTCTATTTGTTGCAACTTGGGGAAATTATGAAATTTAAGCACAAGAAGGAAATTCCTACAAATGTCAGTATTACAATTTCTATGGAACTAGAAGGAAGCAGTCAGCCAGTTTCAATGAAGAGCATAGTATATAAGGGCTGTTCTGTCAAATTTCCCTTCCCTCTTTCCAAAACCAGAATATTATATAGCAACAGAGATGGAGAACTAATATCTTATGTCACTGATTTTTTGTTTGGTTTGGGTTTTTTTAAGGCTTGTCAGGAAATATAGGCATTCATTTTCGTTTTTTTCCTTTTTGAGATATGTGTCCGAAACCAAGACCCATCATTTGGCAATTTTGGTCTTGGAGGTGCCATCACATAGGAGGGAAGAAGAGTACTGGGGTGGATTCAATGGGGGAAAAAATTAAAATCGTGCCTGACTTCCTTGGTTAGTGGACTTTTAACTGTTTCATGGTTCATTGCAAATTTTTCACCCTCACCTTCTGCTAACCCTCATTATTCCACAAGAATTAGTTACATCTCCCTCCTTTTTTCTCTCCATCTCAGTGTATAGTTTCACAAAACAATGGCTTTTCTTTCAAAGCCACTTTGCAGTAGCTCTGCCATTTTCTCCCTTTGATCATAGTTCACCTGCACAACAGCTTGAGCACCAGCTGTAAACTGGCTCACTGAAATTACCTGTGCAGGAATATGACACCAATGTGAACCCTACAATTTCATTCAGCTACATTTGTTGAAGGGCACAAACAGGGACTACACGGGGAACTCATAAATTGTCTTTCCTGAAAAAAACAGAGTAATGAAATTACATCTTTTACCTACTTGCTTTATCTTTTACTTTTCTCCTTGCTAACCTGTCAGTCGACTCCAAATGCTAACTTCCCTTTTCTGTCACACTGATCAGTTAACATAACGAACCCCAATTCATTGCAACTGTTCCCAGTGCTGCTATAGTATCAAGTTTGGTTCTTCTTTTTCAGTCCTGAAGAATACTTGAAGAAAAAAACAACCCATGACTACTTCCTTTTTTTCCCAAGTGTATCATTGGAATAAAAACAAACAAACAAACAAAACAAACAAACAAACAAACAAAACAAAACAAAAAAAAAACACACCAAAAAAAGAGAGACGTTTTTCCAGCAAGTAATAATGTAAATTAATATTAAATAGAAATACAGAAACTGGGGGAAGAAGCTTTTACCTCCAACCCAAGTCAAATAAAATTTCCTGTGTTCAAGATTTGCATTACTCTTGTCCATAACGTCATTGTAACTACAGCATGAAATTCTAGCTGCTCATTTGTGAAGGCATGTTTAATTTTATTTTCTCATTTAACACTCCACCTCCATTATAGTGACATTTACAATTAAAATAGCCGTGCATTACATTGGAACAAAAAGAAACTTGAACAGCCTGCTGAAGTAATGTCAAAACCAACTTCTCTCTCTTTTGCATTCCCTCTCTCCATAAAAAATGTACTTTAAGGAATTACTGACCTAAGTTCATTATGCAACCATAAGGCAGCTTTCCTTTTTCATTCAGGTAAAAAATAGCACTGGTAAAAAAATCACATACATGAATAAGCTGGATTGAGCCCCAAGAGTGGATAAATGGTATACAGAGCTTCCATTCAATTATTAAACAAGCTAATATCTAATGTATTCTAGTTATTTTTAGATTCATTCAAATGCAGAGAAAATAGAACTTAGATTTTTAATTTGGGTCTGGTTTGGGTTGTTTGGCTTTTTTTAGAAGGGGGAGGTTGGGGGTTGTTTTCTTTGTTTCTTTCAGTCTCAAAATATCAGGCTTAGTTATTCCCTCTGATACCCATCTGATATTCTAGAAAAGTATGGTTTAATTTCTTTTTCATGATAGAGTTTTTCATTTAGGGTTTGGTCTGGAGAAAATTCTGAAAACTATAGCACATAGGGCAAAGCCCCTGAAGTGTAATTCTTCTATTTGTACTAGGGAGGATATTGTGAATCATGTAGTCTTTTACTTTTTCTTCTCTCATGTATTTATTTATTTATTTGTTTTCATTTTATCCTGTGATTAACATACAGGCAAAATTCTGTATAGGTTTAATCTGGGCTTCAGAGGAGATTTGAAAAAGTCAGTAATAAAGAACTTACTTTAGGAACTGAACTTTACTTTCAGACCGTATATATGCCTGCTTTTTCTCCCACTTCTGAAAGCACACAGTCAGCAGAAGACTAATGTATTGAGATAGGTAGATAACACTAACCATTTTTAAATAGATGTTTTTCACGGTCTTTAAAGCTTCAAACACCACTTGCATCTTGAACAACTTGAGTAATGCTGTCTGAGTATTGCTTGAAAAACAACAAATCTCTTTCATCAGGATGACAGTCTGGAAAAAAAAATGACAAATAATTCCTCCACACAGATATTTTGAAATACTGTGTTTTGATGGGTGAAATTAAGTGGTTTAGATTGAGGACACTTCTTGCTTAGAGGGACAGTGTCATCTTTAGCATCTTTTTGCTTAAATAAAGGCTTTGTTTTGGTGCTAAAAAACACACCTTAGACTTAGACTTGACTTCTCTTCATCATGTTTTCTCTCTCTTTTTTTGCACTAGTTTTTGCTGGTTTTAGTGTTTCTCATATTTTGAAAGTACAAGCAACACTGTCTTTTCTTCGTTCTATTTTACTACCCTAACAGAATAACAGCATATTAATAAACATTACCCAGAGAGCATCCTCTTTTAATTCCTAGCAGGATCAAATTTGATATTCTTATAATGTCTTCCAGAATTGTGCATGATAATTGGATAAATGTTCTTTTGATTTTTGAAAAAAAGCAAGTTTTAAATTCAACTCACATTAGCACGTATTTTACATAATGACCTACTCTAGGGTCTTCTTATCAACTGGAAAAAGTGGCACTGTGACAACAGTTGCATTTTTATTTTTAAAAGACCATAATTAGTTTTTGAATCTTGTTACCATCTTTGTCTCCAGACACAGTATTTTCAGATACCCTAGGAAGTCAAAGGATAATATGTTAATATGCTGTTATAATATGTATAATATGCTGTTAATATGACAGGAACTAAGAGAAGTCGATTCAAGCACTTTGTTTTACCACAGATGACTTCTATGATACAAGGAAAGTGCTTTTTCCTCCATTCCGCTCAGTTTCATGCCAGCAATATAAGACAACAGGATGCTGCTCCTTTATTAGATTGTTGTGAAGCTATTGAAAGCCTAATCATTGCCCGGTGATGAAATCACTCAGCCAGAAGCAAAGGACTGCAAGGCCTGTTACCTCATTTAAATTTGTTTTCATTAAACAATTGTTAAAAAATTAACTGAAGAGAAGGATCATGGCCCTCCAGCCAGCTGCAGAAGGGCACAGACGAATCAGATCCCTTCCCTGTCCAATGGACCAAGTTACTCCTGTTGGCAATTTTCAACATTTCCTGTGCAATACCCTAACCAGCAGATTTCTGTGCAAAAGTACCATCAATAATACCTCTATGTTTTAATTTAACCCAGCTAGTGCAAAGCTGACTGGTGGAACTAAACATGTTCATCCTTTTCAGCTTATTCTGTAATTTTTAAAATGAATAAAGTATTAGTTACCTCTTTGGGCTTTTGAGAACATAAACTACCTACATGGTTTCCTTAATTTTCAGAAAAAATATCAAAACTTCAGACTATTTCTTTCAGTTGTGCACCAATTCATGAACACCAATAAATGTCCACAAAGTCATTTCACTTCCTCACTTTAAATATCTACAAGAGGAAGATTATCAAATTCTTGTGCACATAAGAACTTTGTTTTCATAAAGTCTTCAAATATGTTTTGTAAATGAAAATAAAAAAAGGGGAAAACTACATTTTCTTCTTTGATTTATTTCTATATGGTAAGATATGCATGAGATAGGGGTATATATTGAGAATTTTACAAGAACTTTGAGTGCTTCACTTTCATGTTCCAAGGATGATTGTCAAGGAGAGAGGCTTATTACCTTTACACCCTGATTTCAAAATATTTTTGCCTAGTATTTAAGTATTTTTGCAATTTAATTCTTTGAAAACACATGCATGAAAAGTTATTTTTGTTGCATTAGTGTTTACTTCTATAAGCTTCATTTTTTCTTTTGTAATCACTACTTGGGGTTTTCTAACTTGGTACATAAAATAAATATAGACTAGGTCTCGTTAACACTAAACATAGTTTCTTCTTTTAACTTTGCCACATGATGAGTGAAATTATAGTCCTATTGAAATAAATGGAAAAGATCTCATTAAAACTAGTATAATAAGAATTTGACACATTTTTCTCTCAGTTACCATATAAGAGACAGATTTTTACTTAGATCATATAAATATGATTTGGGCTATAGCCAGTGTTGAGCTTATCTTGCCAGCATGCAGGAAGCTCTGAGTGAAATCCTTCACATCTCTTTAGCTCATCTGACGCCTTCCTCACATGGGTGACAGCCGTGCATGACACCGTAACTTTGTCGCCTGGCACTGCTGTAAACAGAAGGGATTAAGGTCTCAGTTAAAAATACTTCTGTTTCTCAGGAGACTTGTCTAGAACCATCCCTGTCTGCAGATGCCTTGCAATACAACACCAGAAACCTGCACTTTTTGCCTATGGTATTGATTATGGCTAGACTGCAGCAGCCTGGAGCTCTCTCCAGCTCAACCTCAAGGGTCACTACGGCTCAGTGACTGTCAACCAGAGTGAGACTTAAGCATGCAGCAGTTCTCCTTGAGCCTTAATTTCTATTGGATGAAAAAAGATGCTCCATCTGTGCTGGCAGGAAGCCATGGACTGCTCCTGAATGCCTGAGTGATTAGGGAAAGAAGGACCCCAGGATGCAACAGGTGTGTTTCAGCAGGAATTACAGGGATTTTCAAATGGGTTGATTGCATATAACAGCATGTGGCTGCTTATGCCTTTGGAATACAGGGACATGTATTTGTCATAAATTCAACTCATATAAATGAATATTTTTAAATAAAATATATTTATGCTATCTTTTTATAATGCACACTGTACTATATTAAAGCAAACCATATTTATCTTTGCTGTTAGGGGTTTTTTAGTTTGTTGGTTGGTTTGGAAGTTGTTTTTGGTTTTTTTTTTTTCTCTCATTTTTGTGAGGATTCTGGAAGCTGAAATTTTTGACTTATGTATCAACTTAGGAATTCTAAACACTGCAGTAAATATTTTTACTTACATTTACTGAACTACCAAATCCTTAGAAAACACTTGGTAGGAAAAAGAATGGAGTCTACTTGTCCTGTAGTAGAGGACAATTGCACTACATCTTGTCAAGACTAAAAATATATCATTTAGAAGTAAGAATTTTACATATACTCTGCTTTTGTTTCAGGTTGGAAAAGACATTATTTATTGCACAGAAGTTTTATAATAAAAGAATATTCAAATATTATGCTGTATATATTTTTTTCATTAATCTTTGTGTCAGGTTTTATGGAACACAGATTGAGGGAGTATCTGCTATAACTATTTTTACAGAAGGGCACAGCAAATTCATCAGTTCATTGACTTAAAGCCTTTGTGTCTGTCTTCCTCTCTCTTGAGAGATCCATATCTTAGTGATCCATGTTAAAAAATATAAACTCATTTGGAATAGAAATAACATTATTATCTTACTCCCTTTTAACACTTCCTGTAGAAATTTGACAATTATTTCAGTAAAGTAGTGCATGCAATAACATAATCCTTGCCAGAATGATTCTACACATATCTTTGATCATGATCTCTGAACATGATCTTTGCTCACACAGTTCTGCTTAGAATAGAAATGCTGTTTAAAAGTAGGTTAAAAAATTTGAGAAAAATCCCGAAGGTTTTCCTATATTTGACTATAACTCCTCAGTTTGTGGACATTATATTGTTAGAACTGCTAGAGTTGAGGTGCACAACCTTTTTATTCAGACTTGTATCATCATCCCTTCTCATCAGACTTCTCATCATCCCTTAATCATAAGTAAATATCAGTGAGCAGCCCTCTATTTATGGTACTTTTTTTCCCAAATGTTTTTAGACAGAGCTATTCTCATTATTTTTCTCAAGAGACCATAGTTTTGGAAAAACTAGTTTTTAGAATTTTTGTGTTCTGGCTGTCTCTCTGATCTTTACAGCACAATGAAAGGTACCTAATTTCTAAGGAACAAAGAGGTCTTTTGTTTCCTAATTAAAACACACCCCAAAACAAAAAAAAAAATGCAAACCACACCAAAAGCCCCCCATATGATTTGATTTATTACAAAGACTTTTCATTATAAATTTCCCATACTAAATTTTTAGGATTTTTTTTTCCAGCCAAAATTCTACCATTCATCCAATCATTTACAGATAATGCAATTACCATAAGAAGAAAGCTCTTCTGAGTAATTCTACATGATCAGAAAAAACAGGTCACGTTCATAAATTTTGCAAAAGTACTGTCACAGTACTGCACATCAGGAAAGGTGTAAAATATTATTGGACTGTTAAAGCAAAATCAGGGAAAGTCTCCTTAAATGTAATGTCCCTTGGCAACCAGCATGGTATCAAAACTTGTTTAAATATTTTGAAATGTCAGGAAACTCACACTATATTATTGGAACCTAATTTGAGATTCATGTTTCTGACAGGTGATGAGCCCCTTTCCTGGGAAATGTTGATAAAAAGCCTGTCATTAACATAAAATAACATAAAAGGATACAAGGCATAAAAATACTTGGAGATTTCTCTACCTTTAAGAGAAGGTTCTGGTCCTGAAATGAAGAAAATACAGAAAAAAGCAGGAATGGCAGAGAGAAATGAATTTAACTTTTTCCTCTTCACATAAAACAACAAAAGGAGAATGATGCTTTTCTCAAATACTTTAATATATTAGAAATTATGTTTAATTATGTATTTTAAGGGCAAGAATTTTGAATAGCAAGTGGGGACAGCTGCTTTTTTTTTCTGTAGTAATTTTGACACAAATTAAGTTAAAAAATATTAAATTTGTTACATCTTCACAAATTTGAACCTATTTTTGCCATTTCTTTGTAGTCAGAAAGGAGACCTTTGTAGCTGAAAGTTAAAGCTGTAACACAATAACCTCATTACAAGATAGGAATTTTAAAAGCAATGCATATACCAAGCCTCATGGAAAACCAGCAAATGTTAGCAATACTGACATAAATATAATACTTGTACTCTGAGAGAGGATTTCTATCATCTCAGACTGCCAGGAAACCTCCTTCTATCTTTATCACTGTCAAGGCCTGAGAGGGAATTCATAGTTTGGTTCTCATCAGCACCACCAACTCTTTGTGTGGAGGTCATTGCTGAATGGCAACCAAATGGCAGCAGCACTGAACAGCTGCCTCAACAGCTCTGCCAGTGCAGGGGGTCAGAGAAAGTGAGAATTGAAATGTAGGTCTCCTGGATGCTGTGCTACTGAGTACCACTTCTTCCTCCTTTTTTTTTTCCTTCTTCTCTTGTTTCTTTAATCAGAGGTTCACTGAAAGTTTGAAAGGCTTCGAGTGCGAGGTCAGTACTGCTAGGTCACTTAGCTGCGTGTCAAACACTGCTGAGAATAAAACAAATCTGCAGAGGCCCCAAAGTATACAAATGCATTTTCTAGATGGGGCCAACATGTTTTTATCACATGTAACATCTGATTGAGGAACTGCCTTCTACAAATATTTGATGCAAATGAGAGCATGCTCTCACATGAGGAGTCCTGCTGATTTCTGTGACAGATAATGATTTACAGCACTGAGACTGTTGTGCGGCCAGCAAGGCTCGGCTGGAAGCTTGTCACAGTCAGTTCTAAATTTGTGCAACATAGAAACCAGTCTGTGCATATTGTCTATAACTTCACATTTGGCTTGAGGTTGTGTTTTTAGCTTGTTGTTCGGAACAATTGCAACAACATTTGTCAATTTATTTTACCAAAGAAAGTCACACACTATTGAAAATTTATTTTTGTTGTCTTTTTGTATTATTTTTTAAAATTTAAATACGTGAAATAATATCTAAATATTTAACCTATTTGTGCTTTAAGTATTCTGCGCCAAAGCTAATTGGAAAATAAAGTTTAAATGTTTTCATCTTATAAATTGAGAGTTTGATCAGTTCATGTGTGCTTAGCAGACAATGTCTGTGCTGGAAAGATGCTGATGAGGACTTACATAAGGCAACACCAGAGCATGTCATTCATACACATTTCAGCATTTTAACAGCTCTGATTCAGGCACCCACAGGACAACATGTTGAATCCATTTCTTTGTTAAAGCTGCTCTTGGAAAGGAAGGGAATTTAATTGAATGTGTGTGCTGAGGAGGATAAGGGTACCGGACGCCTGAAATTAAGTTTGTCTGTAACCTTCAAGGCAGTATGCAAACTAATGGGATGTAGAATTGCCACTACATCTGTTACCATTTGCTCACATTTAAGATGAACATTTAAAAAAAATATTCCTATTATGGAGTCCTATTTGCTGAAAATAATTTAATTTGTGCATACAAATTCATGCTGTGTCTTAAGTGCTTTAGGAAAGCAACTAAATGGGATGTTTTTCTTCTCCTTTCTATTAATATTTAATTAAAAACTCAAGATGCTCTCGTTTGACAGAAACTCTCTTAGCCATAGGAAAAATATATCTACAGTAATAGTTTTCTTGCTTGATCTCTTTTTTTTTTGGGGTCAACTTACTTTCATACACAGACACACACAGATACTGCATTCCATGGTAGAGACACAATGCTGTTAGCAATCTTTATGCTTGAGGCCAGGGAAATTATATCACACTTGCTTTTGACTCCAGATCAAGAACTGTGGCTGTAGCATGACAAAAATAAAAATAGAGAAAAGGCTTTGAAGGTTTCAAATGCTGAAATTCTTAAGTCTGGCTTGTTAAAGTGGTTACTTGTTCGCAGTAGCATTCGCAGCCTTGGTAATGATCTTCTGTTTGGGATGGATCCAGCCAGTGTATCTGATACAGAAGTTTGAAATTTCATTATAAACTGTTTCACCAAGACATTGAGGGAGGAAAGGGGTGGGGGGAGGGTGAGAGGGGGGTGGGAGGAGAGGAGAAGCGACAAAAAAATTATAAACTAAACAGAATTACAGGATCATGACATATGGAACATTCTCTTAAAGAAGTGATTTCTTAGTCAAAGAATATTACAAAATTGATACCCAAGTCCTTCACTTATGCCACAGCTAAAATTCCCACTGGAAATAACCTTCTTTGTAATCTAACAATCACAGTGTTTAAAGTTTTTCATGTACCTGTCTTTAAAAAAAAAGTAAAAGATGGGAAAATTCCATGTATTCCTACCTTACAGCTGTGTAGCATAGGCAAAAGAGAGCCTTGTGTGCCCATAAGGCACAGACACCCTAATTAACAGATCCTCAAGCAGACAAAGCTGTCTGTTTTCAATTAAATTAAAGACTGTATAGTGATTCTCAAAAGTGCCTCAATTCATCACTCTGTTTGCTTCTGACCAATTATAACTCTAGAGGCCAAATATTCTGTCAATGATTTGCAGGCATTTTGAACAGAATCATTTCAAGAAAAAAAGGGGCTCTGCCACAGGAAAATGTAGAGACATCGTGAAATGAAATAATTATTATTGATTACTGATGTTAAATAGAAATACTACTGTAAGGCTGATGTGTCCTAATATCAATACTAGCACATATGTACCTTCCACTAATGTAGTTTCACCTCATCTGAGGCTGTTAAAAGTGCAATAAAGTTCAAAACTTTTTTGTCTTAATATTAATGAATGTGATGTATCACTGAGGAATTAAAGTGTTACATTGGTAAATCTGTTCAATAGCATTAACACTTAGGCAACATAATGGCTTTTAATTAGACACATATGTCATGAATCTTGGGATATACATTTCAAGGTGGAACAAGATTAAAAAACAAGAATTAGTGTGGAGAAAAAAAAAAAATTAATAATAAAAGGAATCATATGTCTTGAAAAATAGTTAAAAGTAGTACATCGTGAACTGGGAAGGATGCAAATTTTTACCTGCACAGAATAGCTGCATCCAGACTCCTTTCTTAGCAGCCTAGATGGCATCCTGTGCATTGGCACAAAAACCACGCATCTCCAAGGGTACACCTGCCATCTCACAAGATATTCCTAGGCATATGCATCATGCATGAGTGCTACACTTTTGAAAAACTTAATTGTATCTACTCCATGAGCACTACTCAGTGTATATCTCCTTTTACTAACCTTTACAGATTTTGTGTTGTACTGAAAAGAAATGTCAGACCTAGCCCTGTGTAAGTTTAAACACGTGTGTGCATGTGGTACAGCCTGCCACATCTTTTTCCCTGTAACTCATTTATTTCCCAGCTCTGAGATTCCTGACGTGCTTCATTGTGCAGGTGGGAAGATACTGGAATGGGTTGCCCAGAGAAGTTGGAGATGCCCCATCCCTGGAGGTATTCAAGTCCATGGGGCTTTGAGCAGCCTGGTACAGCGAAATGTTCCCTGCCCACGGCACTTTGAGTGTATCTCAATGGTTAGGAAGGCCCCTTCCAAGCCATTCTATGATGCCTCCATGCAGGACACAAAGAAAAGAAGATGTTATTTCAAAGCTTGCATTTACAATTCTCAAAGAAAGCAAGTTGGGTTTGTTTTTAAATATACAAACAAACAAATGATTGCCTTCAGTTCTTGATATATACACCTCTTTTTTTGTCTATTATCACAGTCATTTTTTCTGCATGTAATTTAATAGTCATCCAAATGGCTATGTGAGGGGGAAAAAAAAAGTTATTTTTCAGGTCACTTTAGAAAATATTTTCATAAAACAGGACAGAGTGTTCTGAAAGGCTACAGAGAGTTCAAATACCACTGAAAATTGATCAGAATTTTATGCATTCATTTCAATTTTTTTTAAAAAAAGTGTTTTTTAAAAGAAATATTCAACCAGCAAAATCCTGCACATAACTCTGGAGAGGAAACAAGCTTACAACAGCCCAGTTTTAAGAAAGCTGGGACTTGTATTAGATTCAGTTTTTGCAATCAGATGGAAGGGCAGTAGAAATTATCTTAGAAATTCCAGCTATGAGGAGTTTAAACTGTGAACTCACAGATGAAAAACAATCTGAGGTATTCCCTTATTTTTAGGAAACATAACAACCTCAAGTCTTTACCCTTCTTCTAGAGGAAGATTCTGCGTGAGTGTGTATCTGTCCCTACTGCTCTTCCATTGCAGACACACAGAACTTCAGTTTCTTGGTGAATATTCAGACATACACACACTAGACAGCAAAATAGGAGTGAAGACAGATTACATGACCATTAAATACACCACAAAGCCTATCCCTTCCTGGCATTTAGGCTAACAAATGCAGTAGAGCAGCTATAGCAATCTTGAAAAGCATTTATATCCAGATGGAATTTTCTATCACTCTCTTAGAGCATTGCTGTGCTCCCCTGAAACCCTGTGTGTTGTAGTCATTGGGAAATAATGATAGAGTAATGTTTTTATAGAGGAAAAGTGAAATAATGCATTGCTTGTTCTGGGTACTATGAGAGGAGATGGGGTCTGTGAGGCATAAATCCCCCTGAAGGACACATAGAGAAGAAGGAGCCAGGGCTAGTGAATTCTTATCTACATTTGCCCTTTTTGGAGTCATCCCCACATCCTCAAACTTCAGCCTGGGTTTTCTTTGGAGCAGTTGGATGTTGCAGTCAAAAAGACAGCCAGGTAGAGAAAGTATGTTTGTGTAATAAATGCACAAGTATTTAAGGAATCAAAATCAGGAGTGAAAGGAGGACTAAATTTCTGGAATGGAAAATGTGCACTTTAAGAACCTGAGAGAATGTAGCTAAGAGAATGTTAATTTCATTGTCATTACCATTCCTATACCCCAGGCAGCCTGGTTAAATCACATTTTAGAAAGACCAATGAGCTGTCTATGCCACTGTTCAAGATTTTATTCCATGCATGAGGTAAATCATGACAGAAAGCCCTAAGGTAGTCTTTGAAACACAACCTACATGGGTTATGATGAAGAGAGATGAGAATTGGGCTTTTCACGCATTGTTAACCTTTAAGAGATAACAATTAAGGCCAAAATAGGCTGTGACAGTCATCTGGATGAGTGTCTTATTGTAGGTATAATGGAAAGATGCTAATACAGGAATAATTTTATCAAAGTGATAAGCTTGGAAAAATAGAACAGAGTAGAACAGTTGATTTAGGAGGAACCTACAGTGACCATCTGGTCCAACTGCTTAAACCTTGTCCAACTGCCTTCATCTAGTTCAACTGTCTAGACAAAGAAGAAGAATGCCAAGAGATGCATTCAGCATACTTTTGAATGGAGGTACATTGAACAATATCACATTAGAGTGTTGGAAAATAAAAGGTCATAATAAACAAAACACAGAAATATGGCCTTAAAAATATCTTAAATGTGTTACATAAACACTAGGTACTTAAAAACATACATTGATGCACATATTATTGCTTATTATTTAGATGTAATTCTTCAGGTGTCTCACAGGAAATAAATTATTCTCATTCTCTGATTCAAAAGAGTTTGCAAAAACTTTTAAAACCTAAAAATTTGGATTTTTGCCACAACAAAAACTGAAGAAAAATGCCTCAAGTGGCATGAACAGATAATTCTTGTATCAATTTTATTTATTTCTTTCCTTGGTTTGATCCAAAACTTTCATATCAGCTCATCCAGAGCCAAAAAAACTCAAAAACATACAAAAACGACTCAATAATATTAATTATTTAGCTTATTACTATAATTTTTAACAACACCAAAAATATACTGATGAAATTCTGTTTATACAAATCTATAAGAAACTTTGCTTTTGTTTTCTTGGATGGTATAAATATGTCAACTCTCTTTTAGGATCAGCCTGGCCTAGCTTTAAATACACATCTGCAATCAGTCACTGGTGTCACAAACTGGGGATATCAAAAACTAATTTATATAAGGGTCTATAAAGTTTTTTTCTCCCTGGAGATATATCTGGATGTTTATGCACCTTTTTCTTTTTAAGTGAAAAGTAATGTGGATTGCTCATCTTTCTGTGAGTTAGAAATATTTTTTTTGCTAACAGAAATAGTGTAACTTATGAACACAAAGGCTTTGAGCTGTTATAAAGACAAAAAGCGATGACAATGTTGTATATGGAACCTCAAATGGCATCTGAACAGCAGGATCATAAATTGATATAGTTTTACTTCTTCCTTCTTCCACCTATGCTTTCTTAATGGTTATTTGAATGGTTCAGGGTCTTTACTCAGCACCAGGTTCTAAGGCAATCAACACCTTAAAAACAATCTTTCTATATGAATGTGTTAGTTAATAGTCATCTAATACATTCCTAATTGCGAGTCATTTCATGCCATAGTCATTTTTGAATACATTTTCTCCTAGAATGACCCTTAGGGTGTTCTGTGCATGTGAGCAGGCACACACATACATTATTCATGTACTGAAGCACAGCGCGGTGTAGAGGACCAGGGATGGCGCGGACAGGAGCCTTCTCTACATGCAGCATTTCTGTGACAGAAAGAACTAAACTTGAAGGGAAAGCATACAAATTATGAAGTCTTTAAACTATAACTTAATTCAGCCTTTGACAAAGAAGGAAGGAGTCTTTGGGTTTTTTGGGTTTTTTTTTAAGGTTCAAAATAACTACAGTAGCCTGTTCGTATCTCCACAAATCACAGTTGACCCATAGTATTTGATTTCCTTTAACATTATCTCTGCAAAACATCCTTTTTTATTTCAGTGACACAGCAGATAAGCTTTTTAAGAGGTCTTCTGGTACTGAAGGTTTTATATTCATACTTCAGTAAAAATATTTTAAATAGATTATGTGAGCTGGCAAGCACTGGCCATAATGTATGTTTCTCATACATTACATTTCTTCTGCTTCAATTAAGTTACTATCTGAAGAAAATTATGATAGTGACTCACTATTCTTTGTTAAGGGAAATGAAGCTATTCCCTTCTGATACAGAGTAAATCTCTAAATTGCTAGTATTGAGTCTTTACCTCAGAAAGCTAAGCCTAAATACTTCCAAAAGTGATGAGAGATTACTAGTTTTTCTTCCTTCTCCTTTTTTTCTGTTTTTTTTCCCTCTCCTAGATTTCGTCACACTAACAGTCCCATGATTGAGGTTTGTAGAGCTGCTACAAAAGATACTTTAATTGCTCTAGGATAGAGCAAATTAATTGAAAAAAACCCTACTAGATGCTCATTACATATCTATAAAGATGTAACACATTTCTCCAGCACGGAGACAGGGGAGAACCAACAGTGCCAGAGGGAGTCTGTAAAGTTATTGTAAGTCAGCAAAAAGACCCATACCTAGATTATATATGTGAGAAACCACAAACAGATAAGAAAGCCTGTTTCTATTAAAATTAAAAAAAAAAAAATATAACATCGGCTCACAGACTAAAAAGTTAAAACCGCATCCTGTGTTTAAAAAGACAGGGAAAACAAAGAAATTGTATGTACATTCCCCTTATTGCTTCACATTTCTTTTGATTTGTTGTGAAGTGCTTCGCATGACAGTGAAAAGGAGAAAGCACAAAATGCTTTCAAGTTATTTTTCAGAAAACAAAGCAAACACCACAGGCATGAATACACATTGTGATGATTATTTAGTTTTGCAAATTCCAGCTGAATATAAAAAATTAGTACACCATAACTGCTTTTCAAGTTTTTATTTTTTTTAAGTTTTAAAGATTAAATAGAAAAGCTTTTATATACTTTGATATATGAGGGAAAGGAAAAGGAAAAGTTAATTTTGTCTTCAGATTTTTACCGTGGCCAGCGTAACTTGTTCCAGGTGCTTGATATAATTGGTTTTTTTTCTTTATTCTTTCTCCTTTAAAAAAATACCTTAAAGTTTATTATCTGAGAGTAAAAATTCAATTTTAGATTTTAAATTTTCCTATAACATATATGCCATCAAGAGGCAGAAATAGCTTGTACACTATTAGATGCAGTTGTCCAGATAATTTACTTTAATACATTGCGTCTATCCTGTTCATAATTTATCAGTTGAGACCTGGAAAAAAAAATTGAGGAATTATGATTAATTTTAATTTGTCTATTGAAAAGCAGTTGTAATTAAATACTGTTTGATAATTGGCAGCTTGGCAAGATTAGGTTATTCCAAGCATTTTTTTATTAATTATTATTTTTAAGTGGTTTTAAATTGATGAACTTTTGAAGACTCCATCTGTTTTCCTTTTCACATGCACACATACACTCAAGCGAAGTCAGATGAAAGCTGAAGTTAAAATTAGCAGTGGCCTATGGGCATTACTGTAATTACTAGGCCATTTAAAATATATCAGTATCATGTCTAATATAATCAAAGTAGAGTCAGTCCTGTAGCACAGTTAAGAACAAGAGACTCTGCAAAAGGCTGTCAGATTCTGTTAGCTGAAATCAGAGCTAAACTAAATGCATTATCTGTGTGATTATGGTCTCTGTTCTTACCAGAAAATCATCTGCAATTATAAGCCCTTTGATAGGTCTGATTATTTTTCAAAATTTGTTTGTTTGTTTGTGGACTTTGTTTTGATTTTTCCCAAAGTTAAAACAACATGACGTGTAGCAGGTAAGCAAACAAAAATCAAGATGTTATGCTGCACAAAAATAGAAGTTTTATCTGTTAGAGTACATCATAGAAGTGAGCTTAATATTTCATATTATATTTATTAAGATTTTTCAAGTTAAAGGGATTTCTTTCTCAGCATTGAGAAGAACTACTGACAGAAAATGTTAGACAAACTTTAAAATGGAAAGAGCAAAAAGTGTGTCAAGGTTTTGGTACTTAACACCTTGAGATTGTGAACTGATTTCCAAGCATTTAGATCTTTTCAGGGACTTTGCCCAGGCAAATTCTGCTGCTGTGGTCAGGAACAGGATACTAGAGCCTAAATTAGGTTCACACAGTTCTTTTCACCAGGTGAGACACATGGCCAAAAACAAGGCCAGGGCAGCAAAACCACCAGTGTGGAGAACGCAGGTGTTTTGTAGGAGGAGGTGAGATACACAGAATCTGTTAAACTGAGCGACATCCTGCCAGAAGCCAAAAGCAACAAGTAGATTTGCTCTGTAATTAGGGAGCAGTGCACACCCATTCACGCTTGCAGGGCAGTCCTCCATCTCCTGGAGAGCTGAGTGCAGCCAGGTGGCTGTTTCCAGGCTCTGGCTGATTGACAGTGTGTGTGGCAGCATTGACAAGCCTCTCTTCCAGTTATTTCTATTTTGGTCTTCCGAGCCTGAAATGCCCCAAGCCACGGAATATTTTAACTAGTTAGCTTGGTATTTTTACAGCTTCGAGGGCTCTGCTTTTGTCATTTTTGTTTGTTTGGTTTGTTTCTCTTTTTATTTTTTATTATGGAAAGCATGTTTGTACCTAAATAAAGCTGCCTTTGCAATGAGCATATAAAAAGCCCTGAAAGGTATCAACCTAGAAGTAAAACATTTTCTTCCACTCAATTATTGCACAAGGGACATATTTAGTTCAGGATGTTCAACAGCTCCAAAGAGAAAAGACATCTGGATTCAATTCATAAAAGCCTAGGGTAACTAAACAAACCTTCTAAGATGGCATTGAAGTAGGAGGAGGAGGAGATTGTTTGTATGACCACAAAGAAAACTCATCTATTATGCAGGGACTGAGAGAAAGATACAGATATTTAAAAGAAAGTGAAGTAATTAAGGAATATTTAAGGCAGGGGAAAAAAATTGAGGGGATGAAGCTGATAGGTTTCTTTTGTGAGAGTTGTGTGGCTGCCGCCAGTCCTCTCTATTGCATTTATAGAGGGAGACAAGTGTGTTACAGAGTAGCCTTATGAAAATGCCTGGAAACTACGAAGTGTTTCAACTACATGACGTTGTTACACCTTGCCAATTTTCAAGGCCACCACTTGAGTGAATTCCTTCACTCTGCTACTGTCCATTATTCTCTTTCTTTAAGTGGCTATTGTGAAAACACTTTCATATTCATATCCATGTACATATTCACTTTCATGTTATATATTGCATGCTTCTTTTCAAACTTTTCAAAGGCAAGTTGGGGATTAATGTTTCCTAATGGTCAGTGTTGATCAAGATTTTTGTGTTATCAGCAGAAAAAAACCCTCACTGTTTCTTAATTCATGTAACTGCAGCCTTCTTTCTTTATATAAATGACCATATTAAAAAAAAAAAAAAAGCAAACCCAAAATAAAAAGACAGGACTACATATAAGGCCATTGATTAAGTGACATATAATCATCAGGTTAATTTGCCCTCATAGCCATTGTTGACATTTTACATTTGCAAGTTTTGAGTGCAACATAATGACAAAGAATTTAAGAGCATGAAACAGGCCTGTATAGAATTTAACACTATTTATCCATAATTTTTTTCTTTAGTCATCTGCTTTCCAATCACTTTCCTTTGCATTATTGTTTTGGTTGTTTGGTTATAGTTTCTCCTTGTAGATCAACTTAATGTATTTTTTTTTCCTAAAATATATGTTTTTTCTCTACCAAATAAAACTGTCATGCATAAAACTGTGAAATACACTGAAAAATTTAAATGTATTGAAAATTGCTTCTGATATTTTCTCTAATGGAAAGCATTTCAGTATGTCCCTATGTGCTCAGGAATACAGGACAGTAGGGTGACTTTCAAAGAAACATTACATGAGGTGAATATCTTAAAAAAAACACGAAGGAAGAAAGAATAGAAAGTTGCCGTGTCAAGTTCTCCAAAGGAATGAGTTAGATCTCACATCTAGTGTCCTTATTTTGCACTGGGGTGAAATACCTGAAGATTTAGAAGTTTTAATTTGCTGTTATTCTTTCTCTTTGATCTACTATGTTCAATTCAAGCAAAGAATGTGAAAATATAACATTTCTAAGCTGAGGTTATCAGGCACTAAAACGGAATTATCTAGTATGAAACAGATGTTCTATCTCCTTAAGTATTTACTATTTACTTTCATAAAGAGCTAAAAAGAAAAGTCCTAAACATAAAAAAGAGGAAGACAAAACCATTTAGAAAAAAAAAAATTACAACTTTAAGCAAAACTGAGTAAAAGAAAATAAGAAGCACTGAAAAGCCCAGCTAGCAAAAAATACTCAGAGTAGTGATAAATATTCAACAAAGTAAATTACCTGCTTACCTATTTATTACTGTCATTGAGAAAAACTTAAAATAAAAAGCACACAGGTATGCTTCTCTCACTGGGAAATCAATATGCATAAACTGTGTGAGATTAAGGATAAATTCAAAATATCTAAAGTGCACAAACAGATAGTTCTAAACCTAGGTTCCCTAAAGATCTCTAAACTAGAGTTCTCAGTTGATTATACAATTCACAGAGAAATACAGGTTCTGCAATATTTTAGAATGAAAGGAGGTTCATTTGAGAAGGTTTTCGATACTAACTTAAGACACTGAAGTTTTGTGGCTTTTATGCCGCCTAGCAAAATGTCTGCTTGAAAAACATAACACAAGAACTTGATTTTGCTCACTCACTTAGGAAAGCACAAATGTCACAGGAGAGTAAGTATCACTGTTGAGTCAGCAATAGCACAACCTCCAAAGACAATCAGAAAGCAAATCAACTTTACTAGGAAACCCATCCCTTTTTATACTCTAGTTCGCTACAGATGGACCTGATTGGTCCTTTAATCAAAACACAGTCACCATTGGCTAATTAAGAAAGCACCCTTCTGGTAAACACACTTCCATAACACATTCCACATGTTCACAAACACCAGGTGCAGCAAGCTAAGATAAGAGGTGTTTATCATTCTTTTCTCTGAGCTCCTCACAGCCTTTTCCAGAAGGACACCTGGGAAAGTTGTCTGTTTTTCTCTGTGATCAGAGAGCTGCCACCACAAATAAAGACACTTGTTAAAGACAAGAGATTCTGTCAGATTGAAAGACCCAGAGGATTCTTCCCTCCTGTCTCTCTAGAAGCAATATGACTGATTTCTCTGGCCTGGTGAGATTTCTTTCCCCAAAAAGCCCCTTGAAGATCAGCCATGTCTTGCATGCCCCCACCTGACCTGTCACCTGCCAATGTCTCACTGCACTATTGGTAACTTCTACCCGTTTCTATCCCTGGTTTTGGACATCTTCAGTCTTTTCTTGAACCATGCTCAGCAATTTCTCCTCATCTCTTCTGTCAGGTACAGCTCAGGCTTCCACCTTCAGCCTTAGCAGAACACTGTTAAAATACTGAGGAAAAACTGAGGAAAAATTATTTAGTCTTGTACAATAGCTTAAAATGTTCACACCTCTCCTCCCAGCCCAGGAAACAAGAGACCCAAACTGAATTTCCTATGAAACTGTTGGGTAGCAGAAACTGAATTCTTCTATCTTTCAGGAAATCACCTTAACTGAGAGGTGATTCTGGCTACAAGGCAGAGTAAATGTTATATATTTCTCCTCTCTGGGAGTTTTCATGCTCACTAGTATATAGTTACAGATCTACCAGTTCAGACAGGGAACAAGACAGGACATTAGTATGCAATTTCAGGGATTGAGAAATATCAGACTTTGATTAGTTGTTTGGTTTGGGGGTTTTATTATTGTTTTGCTTGTTTGTCTGTTTGTGGGGTTTTTTGAGGGGGGCAGGGTAAAATAAAGAATTAAGAAGGAAAAAATCCAGCAATCATCCCCAGTCTGGTATAGGTTTACTGTGTAAACCCAAAAGACTGTGTTTCCTGCATACTTTAGTGGCCACTGTGTTTGTGTTCCTCTTAATTAGTTTTATTACTCCAATCCCTTGACTTCTCTACTTCATAATAAAAAACATTTCACTGTACAATGAAGCAACTTCAGAAGGCTATGCAGTCCACTTCTGAATTCAAGCTTAGCTTTGATTTAGCTGCCAAAGTGCTTTTGGAAATTTGAACTCAGAAAATTTCAATCTCCTCAGTAGTGAAAAGCAATAATTTGCCTGACAAATTTTTCACCCATTAGGCATTAATAGAGAGGAAGATTAATTCTGGAGTTCAAACATTTAGGCAAATAGCAGGAATTCTTTGACAATTTTTACAACAGTGAGTTCCTTGGACAGGATGAATAAATTGCAGAGCCTGTTTAGGATTACTCCAGGATGTCAATGGCAACACACTCATCTTCATCAAGACTCAGAGCATCTCTTCTGAGCAACTCTAGGAACGCTTGAAAAGTGTTGTACTAGTAAAACTTGTGGGAGTGGCCAGGATCTGAATCTCTAAATTTAGGTCATAATATTAGGCCTTAGTGGTTTCCATTCCAGCTAAACCTTACTTCAGACCTGTAAGTGGCTATCTGGAATTTATCATAAGGATAAGTTATGTAAAGTAAATGTTTTTGAACTTTTGTAATCTACAAGTTTTTCTCTTTTAAAAGACCCACTGAATTTACTGATGTATAAATTTGAGATATAAATACCAGATCTAATCCATATTACAAAATATTTTTTTCATATTTGTTTAAAGTTTTGTTCCTTTTGTGGCAGAAGTAATATCAGAGTTTAATAAATACATTGTATAAACTGTCCTCTGCCTGAAGGAATAGAAACAATAAAAAAGGACTTAAAAAAAAACAAATAACAATTAATTTTTTACAAGTCTCTTCTAATTTTAGTTCTAAAATTCTAGAACAACAATAAACCACATTTTTTCTTTACTTGATGGAGGGAACTGAAAATAATATGCTCTGGATTTCTTACATTAATAGAAAAGGAAATCAAATAAAAATGTGACACAAATAATGAAAGCATGCACCTCAATCTCATAGAAATATATATTCTAGGTTGTATGAAATATTCTAAAATAATATATTAAAACTCATTCTTCTCCCTTCCCAAAGTAAAGGAAAGAAAAGCTGAAATACAAATCTTATCAAATGGCATTGAAAGTAGTTCATTTCAGTAAATATTACTTCATCAATTTTGTGGTTTGTTATTCATTATTTTTTAAATTTCTTTTATGAAACAGAGGTTAAATTTCACTATTCCAAATTTGGCTGTCTATGAGTTATCCTCTATGGCTGCTATGTGAGGCTGCACCCCAAAAATACCAACTTAAGCTTCTTGTAATTTCCAAGTTATGTTGTGAATTGCAGGTTTATAAATATATGTATATATTCTTTTTCCAACTAAAACAGTTTTCTGAACCAATGCAAGAGCTATTAAGGGAGACAAACAAATGGAGGATATGCAAAGAGATGGAGGCAGGTGCCTTGAGCTTGCATTGACACTAAATTCTTCACAAAATCTATACACATTGTGTTATTCTGATTAGACTTCCTTTATATTGGATAGACAGGAGTAAATTTAACCTGAAAGTCTGACACTAAACTTTTAGAATCCAAGACTTTTCCCAGTCTTCTGGTAGTTCTATGTGATAATATTTCAGGTATTTTAACTGGACATATAAAGCAAAGGGACTGCTGCTCTAAAAATAGCTAACTCCTTACAAAGAGACGCTAGAAACAGAAAAGGAACATGCAGAGCTAAGAATGAAGAACTATTCTGAAGCACAGTGATCAATTTCTTGTGTGTCACTTTCTTAAGATCAGGTCTTTTTTAGCCACTGTTTTTTCCAACATCAGCAGGCAAAGACTGCGGTCTCATCTTCAGAAGGCTGGTGGAAAATCAGTGTTTTTCAGCTGGCCCATCAAAAACCATTACTGGTATCCAAAGTTATCTTTCTCCTGCTTTACTCCATGCATCACAATGATATTCCATTAATATGAACAGTATAGTAAAACATACTTTCATTTAGAACCATAATTCTTGTATCTAAAGCATATGTTCTACAATATGTGCCACAGCTTTATCTTGATTATAGAAGGATAATTCATCTTAGTCCTCAAACTTTTTCATCTGTTGTAAAATTGAGCTTTATCTTTATATATATATATATATATATATTTTAGAATGCTTTCTACTTCATGTCATATTTCATTTTGACTGATAGAAAGGACTTGATAACCTTTTTGTTATGGTTGTCAGATGTTTAAGTCATTGTTACACTGGAATAGACCCAAAGAAGGGCCACTAGGATGGTCCAGAGCTGGAGTGCTGGTCCTATGAGGAGAGACTGAGACACCAAGGCTTTTTCTGCCTGGAGAAAAGGTCACTGTGGGGGACCAAAGAGCAGCACCCATAGCTGTGGGGAGGGCAGCAAGGACACAGAACCAGACCCCTCACAGCACAGGGTGGCTGGAGGACGAGAGAACATACACATGAATGGAACAAGGAAAATTCAGAGATATTTTCTTTCCCCTCGTGGACAGTCAAATAACGGGAGAGTTTGCCCAGGCAGGATGTATGATTTCAGTCCTCACTTGTTTTCAAGACCTAACTGGACACAACCTTAGGCATCCTTATTTTACTTTAGACTAGGCTGTGCTCTGAGCAGCATATTGGACTAAAACCTTCCCAAGGTCCTGCCTTTTACATTACCTTATATCTCTAGGAGCATATGGTTACCTTAAAAGATTGGAAAAATATTCTTTTACTGTTTCTTCCAATTTGTGCACAAAATGACTTGAAAATAACATGGGAAATTCCACAATCAGGTACACTGCTCCTCAGGGTAAAGTAGGTCCTTTATTTGTCTTGTTATTAATTTTTCTTGATTCAAATATTAGTACTTCTCTCAAAGCGATGATCAGTATTTATATTTATTATATATTCTTAGTATATTTATACATATTTTTAAAAATAAGTATATAAATATATACCAGCATTAATAAATAACTTGAATTGTAATTAAAATCTCTGCATAATTTTTTTTTTCTTTTAATTTTGTTTTAATACATGATCAGTTCTGATCAACTTCTGGTCTTATACACTGACTTTCGGTTTTGTTCAAAACTGCAATAAAAAGCAGCATTATATTTTAAAAAATGATGGTTCTGAAGCAGGAAGCTCTGCAGAAAATGTACTGTTGGGAAATGGGTGTCCTCAGTGCTGCATGAAGTCAAAGCCATGAGGTCACTTTTGCTTTAAAGAATTTCTTTCTGAATACATCACAGGAGACATACAGACAGAAAAAGGTGAAATAGAGGAAAAAGTGCTCTGTTAGTTTCACCAGTAGTGACCTTTTGGTTAGGTGTCTTTGACCCTATGTATTTGTAGGTTTTTTTGGAAATCTGAGTTTTCCATCTCTAAGGGTTGTCTTGGATTTCTCCCTTTTTTTTTCCTTTCAGACAATACATGCTTTGATGGAATTTCCTGTAATTCAATTTGTGTCCATATTCTCTTGTCCTGTTACCGGATACCTCTGAGCAGAGCCTGTCTCTTTTTTCCTCACACCAGGTATTTACAGGTGTTGCTGAGGTCCTGCTGAGCCTTCTGTTTTGCAGGCTGAACAGATCCCTGCAGTGGGGAGGAATTCTCAGGCACTGCTGCTACTTTCCATCTCAGTGGTGGCCCACAGCACACTCAGACTCACCTGGGTGAGCCCTGCAGACATCAGGCAGGAGATGATCCAAGTGCTGGAGCAGAGATTCCTCTGCAGCCCTCAGAGGAGACCGTGGTGAAGCAGGTTATCCCAGTTCTGCCTAGGAAGGACTGCAGTGGAGTAGACAGTGGCTGGTCCTGTTCACCAGGGTCTTCACACAAATGCAGCGGACCACGAGGAGTCTGCACTGGAGCAGGCTGCTGGCAGGAGTGGAGCCTATGAGGAACCATGGTGGAACAGCCTTTTCCTAAATGACTGCAGTCCATTTAGAGAATGGACTTCATTTAATGCTGGAGCAATTATTGTAACAAAGTCCTGTGGGAAAGACACATGGTGGAGTAGTTCTTGGAGGACAGTATCTCACAGGAATGACCTCATGTTGGAGCAGGGGATGAGTGTGAGGAAAGGGTGGAAGAAACAAAGAGTTATGAACTGACCCCAACCCTCATTCCCCATCCTACTACATTGTTTGGGGGCAGGGAAGGAGGTAGAAGAGCTGGGAATAAACTTTAATATGGAAAGAAAAAGGAAGTGAAATGAAAGTGAGTTTAGCTTTGATTTTATTTGTGTCTATCCTGATCTGTTATTAACTAGCAATAAATTAAATTAATTTCTTCAACTCAAGTCTGTTTTGTCCATGATGGTAACTGGCGAGTGAACTCTGTAGCCTTAGCTTGTCCCAGAAGCTTTAACATTTTATTTTCTCCCCCAATGCCCTTGATAAGGTCAACTCACTAAGGAAATCTATGAGAATTTTAACTTTGCAGAAAGTTAAAAGAGATTTAATTTTGGACAGAAATAAATTGATCTAAAGAAGAGACATGCACGTATGACTCTGTTTGCACAATATTAAGCTGAGGAAGAAGAAAACCAGAACCAGAAGGAAAGAATCCTGAGAAGCCCCAGCTGAAAGCTGAAGCAAGTAACCAAGACTTTCTAAAGTGAAGGAGAAATTTTATGCTACTGACAGTTGGAGTGCATTTTTTCTTCAAAAGCAATTAATCCAATTTAAAAAAACACTGCAGATAAACATATGTATGTTGGATTTCTGAGGCCCATTTGAGAATTTTATAAACTCCCAAAATTAACTTTAAAGGCACCAAGGCCTGGAACAAATGAAAAATGCACTCCACCATTTTTTATTTGACATTTATAGGTTATTAAAGGGGAGTCTGCAACTTGAGGAAAATGTTGTTTTGTTCAAGATCTTCTTCGAAACAAACAATTCCTTTAATGGAACAAAAAGGTACTTGAAGATGTGGTTCAAAGCTGAATTAAGACTTAGCTTTCTTTTGAAGCATGTATTTAAAAAAGCTGCCCCCCTTTTTTTTTGTTCAAAATTCCTCTTTCTCAAGGAATAGAACTAGAAATTCCCTTTGGATGTATATAATCTACTAAAAAATATGAGGCTAAAAATATGTATACTGAGTTTAAGATTTCCAACACAGGATTTAATTTAAGCATCATTATTTATTACCAGTGTCTTGCAAAAATATTAATAGTACTTACCTTTATAATTGTCCACACTGAAGTTTCAGTTCCCATATTTGAATTTGTAGCATCCTATGTCTTAAGTAGTGTTTGCAAAGCTCAATAAAATAGAGAAGATTATTAGAGAGAAAATTTTACAAATATTTGGAATAGTTTCAATTCACTTTTCCTTGTTCTCCTTTCATTAATATTTCAGTTACTTTGTGGAGAGGAGTAATCATTTTCAATGAGCACATTTCTCAGTATTTGTACTAGAAATGCTTGTGTACTTATTCAGAAAGAACTCCTCCTATACAGCTCATTGTAGTAGGAATGTCTAAGCTGTAATTACAATCAAAGTATATCTCCAATTTAAACTTTCTCTTTTAAAAAGCTTTTTAATTTAATATTCCTTTAGTTTCAAATTTTGCACTAATCTTTAATTGCAAGATTATTGTTGTTCATTTTATCTGTAAAGTTTTTAGTTGAATTTACAATAAGTTAGATCTTTTTTAAAAATTGCACAACTTTCCCTTGTTTTTTTTTTTTTTTTTTTAACTAAAGAACAGAGCATTCCACTAGATATTTTTTCATTTAGACAAGGAAGACATGTAGAAGTTAATTTCACATCTAAGCAGGAAGTAGAAATGCTGCCAGTGAAATCAGATGAGGTAATGATCAGCTTAAATGCATAAATGGCTGGAAGTTTAAGGGTACCTGTATTGTATTTTACCATTTGGCTCTGAAGTAACACTTAAAGCTTGCACTGAATACCTAGATGTTATACATTCTTTGCTTTTTTCTCTTACTTCTGTTCTGTACACTAATCTTTTGTTTCTATGTCTTAATTTGGTGTTATAAATTACCTAAAGCCAAAATTAATATAAAAGAAAATAGTTTGTTTCCAAAATATGGTTTTATATGATATAATAATTGCTTCCATTTTTATAAGTGCATAAAAAAAAAAAAGAGGAATTATCTTTTTGTAAAGATAAATTTTTCAGGAGTTTACATTTAAAAATAGCAACAAAAACCTTCACTGCCTTCTTTTAGATTGCAGGATCAGCTCTGTTACCATTGTACCCTGTCGGTCTATTTATTCTTCAGAAAGAAAAGGTAAAGCGCTGATAGGAACCGACGTTAAATTAGAAAGGAAACAGATATGGTGAAGATGCTGACAAACACCAGCATACAAAGAATAAATAAATACTTAATGAACCAAATCTGCCATCTCCAGTTACTGCCCTTTCTTTCTTGACCCTGTGTCTTCACAAATTCCCATGGGAACGGGTTCTCAGATGAAAAGAAGCGACAACAAATAACACCAATTGCCTGATATTTAAATGTATTTGAGGGGTTGTTTATTTAACAGAGCAGCTAAAAATAGCTTGAAACCTTAAAACCGGAAAAGTTTCACTAAAATAAAGCTGAGCTGTGTTCTAAGATGGGCTACCAAGGGCTGCTTAGCTACCACATGCATGGATGGATGCAGCAGCACTGCAGCATGGTTGCCTACAGCTGTTGTAAGAAAGGGACTTGAAGACTTGTTGTAAACTTCTCTCCTTGTGGTTAACCAGGTGGAGAAGAACTCTGTGGCTACAGTATAGGAGTAAGGTCAAAATTTATGAATGCCCTAAAAGGACACTACTACAAATTTCTTATGACATATCCAAGCCCTGTACATGCTATGTGGTTTAATCTAAGCAAGCTGTGAACTGTTATTATAGAGTCTGGCAGCCTCCATTCAGGAGTTTTTCTGTAACCTTCTCAGTGCCTGAGAAGCCTCACCTACTTTAAATTGTAGGCAAAAATCTTTTGAAAGGGATTTAACTATCTAACTACATGTATCAAACATGGCTGCTTTTCTGTTTGGACTACAAAAATGCACAGAAAAGATAACAACAAAAGAAATCCCTGCCCCTAAACATCTTGACAAATGCATCAATGCAAGACCCCTAATAGAGAAAATTTCTCAAGTGCCTGGATATATGTCATTACTGAAGCCATAGCATTCTCTGTGAATAAATAACAGTCACAAAATGTTACTGGTGAATAAATAACAGTCACAAAAATGAAGAACAAAGGAAGTTTTTACAGGACATATTCAGCATTGAGGGGAACACTGAGGATGCTGAAGTAACCTGAAGGGCAAAGAGGTAGTTTGTGAAATTTGTACATTTCTCTAAAATGTACAAATATTTCATAAGGAAATAACTTCTCTGGAGTGAAAAGAAAAGTACTTATTTAGGTAAACCCTAGGAATTTTTCAGACTTTCAGTCCTGGCTTCGAAAGTATGTGACTGAAGCCCTGAATATGCAGAGTTTCAGATAGATACACTGCCTCCTCTGGACTTTTAGATGCAAAGATATTTAAGCCTCTGTTGCTGTTAAGAAGATGTTTGTCCTCACCCTCATTTTTAGGCACCTCATTCAATTCCTCCTCTGCAAAAGAAAATGCAGTGGAAGCTGACTTTCATTAAATGTTTGGACAATCTTTGTTATGCATAAAGACTACTAGAATGAAGTGGGCAAGAACACTGGAAATGTTAAAAGCACCTTACAATAATAACAAGGCAAGAACTGTGATTTCTAAAAAAATAATTACTGCAAACACTGATGTTGCTACGTGAATATTCTAATTAAAACTGGAAAATTTGGGGAAAAGTGATATGTATGAGAAAAATAGGGACTAAGATGCAAGTGCATAATTGAAACAACTGTTATCCACATTGTATAGAGTTTCACATGCATTATGACAGATCTGATATAAATATATGACAAAGATGTTTTGTTTTGCATCAGGCATTTCTGTTAAACATCCTTTCTTTACAAAGTTTTTTGCAGAAATGCTGACAATGACAAGGGTTCTGAAGCATTTTTGTCTTGTCATAGACCAACTGATATTGTGCGCTGATTTTGGTCTTGTACTATACTGTACCTTTATTCAGAAGGGACACTGTAAAGTCTCATAAGAGCCATTGACAAAGTTTATATATTAAAAATTAATTTAGAGGCACTGACTGTGGTCTTGTATATTAGTGCATCCATACATATTTGCATAAGTTCTTTAATCTATGTCTATTTTTTAAGACTTTGTTATGCCTCTGAATCAGCAGAGTTTTGTGCAGGAACCATCTCTGTCCACACATTTGCATATGGCTGAATTCACTGTTGACATTCAATAATTATAATGAGCTGTCAGAAACTGTTTAGACAGGAAGGGTACGACTGATTTTTCTTCCTTTGCATCTTTTCATTACAGGCCCTTGGTGAAGAGAAGAAATCTGACTGCTTGCTTGGCTGCCCAACTGATTTGCTCTAGGGTACACTGAGAAACAGCTCAAAGCTTTTTAGTGGTGCAAGCAAAATTTCGGTTTGAGGTGACAGCAAGATGAATTTAAGGAGAAACTGGGGTCTATTAGTATTTGGAAAGGTTGATGATAGAAGGGAGAGCTTTGCCAAGGTCTAGAGCTGGCTTTTTAGCAGGTCATGAAAGGTCATGAATAAGAGAGGGAGTCTGAAAAGTTAGAGGAGTGTCCTAGGAATGAATGCACAATTACAGGGCTTAGAACAATTAACATGCCTTCCACAGTCCTATAGCTTGCTGGAAGACATCTCTTTTACTCCCCTTCTTTAGACTTTCTAACATAATTTTACTTGCCAACCTTCTTTCTTCTTTCCAGGGAATATGAAGCATGGCTACTCTATTCTCCCAATCTACCTCCTATTTGGGCAGGTGATCCTCACCCATAACACAGGCAACCATTTCCCTCATAATTATGTCTCATTTCTCCATGATCATTCACCTCCATTTCCCTGTGATCTGCCTTCACTCAGGACACCTGCTTTCTCTGCAGCAGCCCTGGAACAGTCACAGTCATCTGTGGCCATGCAGCAAGAAAGGGAAGAGCAGCATGAATGCCACAGTGGAGGCTGGGCTGAGAGACATAGGGAAAGCAGAGCCTTTTCCGTCTCTCCCCAAGGCTTGTAGGGATCGAGAAGGTGCAATAAGCCACACCACATGCTGTCAATTCTCAGAGAAAAAAAGGAAAGGAAATATCTCTGATGACATTTTGGTCATATGGGTATACACATATCTCACAAGGAATAGGAAAAAATGGCATTTTGCCATTCTGTATGACTGTTAGAAGTGATCTTTTTTGCAAATGCTCTTATGACATAATACTCAGCTTTTATGTTAGGCATGCATGGAAAATCATGGTGTTGTGACACAAGGAAATAGCTGAGTCTTGTTTGCATGTATTCAAATATGCTATGCATGTTCAATTTCATTTCTAATGTGTTTAGAGTACTTACAAAGAAAGGTTGAGCTTTGAAAGTAGTCAGCAGCATTTAAAGCAGATTTCATAGAAATTAGTGAAGTGAGAATTAGACAGTTAGGGTACTAGGTTGCTTAATCAGTAGTTCAGCAGTTTTGTCACTGGAGTTATATCAAGGTAAAAAGGATCTGCCTCCATGTCATTGGTTTCTCCCTCCATATGTTTGGTTTTGGGGTTTTTTTGCGCTATGTTTGTATAGAGAAAGCATAATTTAATTGGCACTATCCCTACTTTTTAATGGAGTTTTGGCTAATAACAATTATCTGTGTATACAAGCATAAAAGCAATGCTTATAATTAGTCTTCCCTAATATTTTTTGTCATAATGTTACTTGTCACCAAATACAAGAGAAAATAGAAGGTTAAGGGATGAGTTTATGAAAAGAAAACCAGTGAAGGAGCATTCATTACAAAGTTATCACCTTTGTGAATTTCAAACTCTTGAAAGGCAAGCAAGTATTCCTGCAAAGTACCACTGTAATTCTTATTCATTATTTTTTCTTTTATCTGTATTGGCCACTGTAAGAGGCAGGAAAATAGTTTAGATAAACCTTCCTCCTAACCCAGCAGGTTTTTATGTTCTGTCTTTATTTTATGGATGATTTTTATGTGTGCATGTACTTGGTTTTCTGGGAGGAAGGAATAGAGACAGTGTTTACAGCAAGCCTCTAAATCTTTGTATCCCCTAGGGTAAAGAAGTACCTTTTTCTTTGTCATGTGTGGGTGTAATAAGCTGCGTAAGATACTATGTAAAATTCCTGGTTTTTTGGTATTTCTTGTACATATCAATATCTTGGGTTTGCATCCATAAAATAAAGTCATCCAGTAGTAGTCTGAGGCAGCAGTAAGCTAGGGTATCCCAGAGCTGTAAAATTATACCCTTAACTACTCTTGTCTTTATTTATATGAAAATGTTTTAGTCATATGGTGACTAATTTTCCAGTCAGTTGCAGACATGCCCTTTCTAGTACCAAAATAACTGTGTACAGCATAATTTGGATGATCTGTGGTATTGTAGGCAGTAGGCTACCTGCTGGAAGCTTTCCACAGTGGGTAATGGAGAGATGGAATCCCCCAGGATGCTTTGGTGGCACATTTAGTAAAGACATCCCAGAAAATTCACTTATTCCATTCAAAAACTTAACAAAGCCACCTAAGTTAATTGCTGTGGCTTCTTTTGTTCTCTTTGCAGGCAGTGATGGTGCAGGACTAAAGCCATCTTACTAAAGACCCTAAAATTCGGTAAGACATGTTTGAAGTTGTGTTTACCTTTGAGTACAAACTGCTAAATTACCTAATACAAATCCTTCTTCCCAATTCTTGCTAGGCTGTACACTAAAAGCACAGCATATCATCCCTTATTGTTTTTCCCTCCATGGGATCTGCACTGTAATTACACATCAAAATAATGAATGAGTTCACGATGGAAAAAAGAAAATGCCTGGTATTATGTCGTAGAAAAATGGGAAGATTTAGATGTGAGAAGAAGAAACGAAGAATAGCCAAAACAATTGCTTCCCACACCTGAAAAGGAGTATTATTGACAGCTCAGCAGGCAAAGACAGGGAAACTCAACTAATAATAAAAGCAGTCTTTCCTCAGAAATTCTGCAAATTCCTTAAGGCATACATGATATTTATATATATATATAAACACAGAGTTTATGATTGGATACAACCAGTGAGAGGTACATAATTCAGTGTCTGCAGTACAAAAAATATAAGTTAATCAGAATTCAGATTCTAATAATTTCTTAAGTTTGGTGGAGATGAAGGAACAACTAGGCCTTTTCATGATCCTCATCAGAAAGGATGGACTTAGGTATGGCACGTTCCTATTCCTCCGCACATTTATTAGCATTTGCGAACAGATTCCCAGCACGAAGCTACAATAAGTACACAGAGCATGAATCATCATTTATGCTTCTTTCCTGTCCCTGAGATTTTCTCCTGTCAGCTGCTCTGTTTAACCTCAGTAATCTCCTGCATGACAAGCTGGGTCAGATGGGATGGTGGCATTGTTCCACCAGCTTTAGCTTATCTCAGCTAATGTTCTCTCCAAAAGTTTAGTTTAGTTTAATCAAGTTAACCTAATTAACTCTCAGTAGGAAACTCAGTGTTTCCAAATGAACTTTATGTAAATATAAATTTTTTTATTACTCTTTAGGCATTAGCTCTCACTTCAAAACAATATAATGGTACAGAATAATGCTACATGACAATATATAAAACATAGACAAGTAAAGAAACTTCAGATGTTTCAGAAGGACTGCAGCAGTGTGAAGCCAAATGACACGACTGAATTTAAGTTCTCAGACCCACAGAGCAATTGAGATTGGAAGACACCTCTGGAGGTCATCTGGTTCAAATGCTTTGCTCCAGGAGAGCCAGCTATAGCCAGTCTGCCTGGAACATATTGAGGCATCTTTTGAATACCTCCAAAGATGGAAATGTCACAGAATTCTTGGACATTCTGTTGCAGTCACCCTTGGTCACCCTCACAGTAAGAAAGGTTCTGATGTTCAGAGGGGGCAGCCCAGAATGAGACTCAGTGTTGGAAGGGGGAAAGGATCACTCCCTCCACTCAGCCTGATGGTGAAAATTCTCCTACTGCAGCCCAGATACCATTAACCTTCTTCACCATAAACAAACATTGCTGGCTTATGGACAATGTGTCAGTCAGCCCCCGGCATACACTGATGCAATTGTTGAATTTTAGCTGCTAAAAGTGAATATATATCTTCCGGTATATTCTGCAATTGTTTACAGAAATGTCTTCAGTGCTATCATGCATCAACTTTTCAAATCCTTTTTAAACACATGCTATTGCAAGATGAAATTGATTTAGTAGAGACACTGAAATGATAAACATCTTACACAAATTAAATACCCTCATTAAAATCACAAGTAAGCCCCTATACAAAGTTCCAGTTGTTTATATTTTCATATATAATGTACAAAAACAGACAAAAGAAAATTAATTTTCATACTTATTACTTGAAGATCTTAATACGTGGAATTTTTCCTTTCATATATTATTTTAAAATAATTGTGTTACAGACTTTTGAAGCACTTAGAGAAGCTGTGGAAATTGTGTCCTTTGCTGGAGGCATATACTTTGTATTCTTTAAAAAGGAATAATTTACACCTTAAATCTTGAAATCTGTTTTATTTGGATATGATCCTTACTCTGAAAATTCTTTTTCTTTTCTTTTATTATTTTGAGTCTCATAAAGCACATGCTGAATTTATTAACTGAATTCATTGACTAACAAGCATAGTTTTTGCTGATCCTACCTTGTGCCTATTACTGAGTTACAGTATTTTTATTTTGTGATTCTAGAGAATGGAATTCTGATCTAATTATCTGCACTCTTTTTACAGTAGAGAAACAAAGAGATTTCACTGGAGTGAATCAACTTTTTAAAGGTAGATGTCAAAAACGTTCCTAAGACAATCAAAACAGATGCCTGAAGTGATTATTGTATTTCTAGGTGTTTAGATTGGAGATCTTAAAGAGTTAGATGGTAGGAGTTGCATGCTGAATACAATATCAAAAAATTATCTCATTTTCACTGAAGAATATGATTTTAATAGTCTTTAATAGCGTACTCATACCTCTACTTTTAAGTTTTATGCTTGTGGGACTTCAGAAACATAGCCCTGAACCTTCATATTTGTAATGTGTCTATATTGGTGAAAACTTGTAAAGAACTGAAGCTTGGTTAGTCTACTGTTGGCAGAACATTTGAGAAAAGTTTCTATGAAATGAAGTGCTAGGAAATAGCTAAAATCCTTCTAAGTAACATAATGGAGAAAAGGAAAGAAAAGCAAAAAGCATTTTTTCATGAGAATAGTTCAGTGATGTGTAGGTTTTTTTGCCTACTCAAGAGGGATTGGGCTTTCTTCATCTTCTCTCGCACTTAGATACTGAATTTTAAGAAATTCTAATTAGACTCCCAACATGGCACTTGAAAGCCTCCCTCTGTCCCTCAGTTCCAGGCTCGTTGCTGTTCCTACTAGCTGTGCAGCAAAGAGCCCAGATTAAAACATAGAAAGTGCTCATAATAGCGGAGAACAGCCAGTTCTTCCCTCCAGGAGCAGCTTGGTTGTAGAGATGAAGGTATTTTTCTGGAAGAGAAAGATTTGTTACCTATGCCAGCCCATGCTTTCCTGATTCCCTTGATCACAAAGCAATAACTACAGTCTTAAGAAGCTTTGTGCAGGGATTGCAACTGCGTGTATCATAACTTCCATACAAGAGCCAGTTAATGACAATAATTTAGCCTAAGTGGGTGCTGGTGTGTCTGGACTAGGATGAGCTTTGTCATTAATTACATGACTGCCCACACGGCCAATAAAATGCACTGTCTGCAAATAAAACATGCATAAAATGAGGTTGAATTCTGTCCTCCATCTCCCAATGCCTTTCCTGCATTGCGAGGAAAAATGAGATATCACAGAGTAGACAGAGTTTTTCACAATAGACAGGGATGGTAGGGTGATATTGAGTTACCACAGATATATAAAGCATTGTAGTAAACACAGCATAGTACATTCTGTGTTTCCCAATATGTGTGGGAAACACATTTTCTCCCTGATCCGCCCAGCTGAATTTTCTGTCAGCTCAGCTGGGCTGAAAACCTGGAACCCTCTGAAGTCTTTTTCCCTAATGATAGTAGCATTGTTGTCTTCCTCGGGCCAAATATGTCTCTATGTTTACACTGCAATCTATTAAAAAAAAATAAAAACAAGTGTGTGGGGGGGTGTGTATTTATTTTGTTGCTTTTCTTGCTTGTTATTTTTCTAAGAAGTTGAACCAGAAGTGAAAATATGGAGGAATTTTCATGCTGCAGATTTTTTTTTAATTTAAATACCTGGTCTCATCTTCCAAAAAAAAATTATTGTGCAAAATATCATTTTTTATGTTTGGTACTAGACCCTAACATATTCTGCTTGTGCAAACTATGCTTAGCCCTTGAGAAATATTCATGTGCTACCATAATTCGACACATGTACCCCTGGTATTTTTCTGCTCAGGGCTTCAGTGTTTAGACAGTAATTTACTTTTTATTTTGTTTTGTTCTCCTTTTCATTCCCAGATATCATGAAATAAAAAATGGTATTTTCCAATTTGTATGTATTTAAGTTTCCCTGTGTTTTCTTCCATGAAAATGAATGGTTTATTTAAAGATTCTTTAAAAAATAGTGTGAAGTCTCCAACACCACAAAGGTTTAAATGTTTGATTAGGAGAAGCTATCTCTAGATAGGCAAATACTTTGAAAATTAAGTTTCTTAATAGTTTACATATATATGTGTATATATATGTAAAAAAAACCCAAAATAGTCACAAGTTATTTTATCCCTGTGTCTGCCAGACTGTTTCAATATAGTTCTTGACATGGAACCTATTTTGATGAGTTTTGCACTAGGATGCTGCTATGGATTCCTTACAGTCCTATTGCAGTCACTGAGGACTCAGATTTGGACAGAAGTCCACATGTTCAAATGAAATTTGTTGGAGATATGCCTGTTCTTGAGGCAAGGCTATCAGGCCATGAGATAAACATTAATTTCAAGATCATAATGTTGGCTTCCACTTCTCATTTCAAAAACGCTCACAGAAGAAATTTCGAAGTTAAAAAACCCCAAAAATTAGGGTACAGATATACCCAGTGAAATAGCTGCATATTTTCCAGCGAGCAAAAACCAGAGAGCACAGCTGCTTGGAAGCAGTGACAAATGAAGCAAGGATGAAGAAAATGTACCTTCATTAATCACATGCAATAGCTGTAACAGTTAAAACTCTATGTTTAGATGAAGATATAAAGTTGGCTGGTGGATCCTTTGACAGGGTTACTTGGCAGTTTGTTAAGGACATGAATTTGCTCCGCACTTAGCCTCAGGTTTACTGCTCACTGGGCTAACATTAACAGGAGGCATTGCAAGGTGACCTTTTCAGTCTCTTGCAGTTTGCATCATTCCTAAGCAATTTAGTATAGGAAGAGCATTAGCACTGGCCTTAGGAGAGAGGGACCAGTTCTACTTCTCCTCCCAGGTAAAGAGGATGTGGCTCTTTCTATGCCTCAGTTTGGGGTGATGAACTCTACAACAGCCTGACCTAGGAGATACTATTTCCTACCACCTTAGGTTTCTGATAAGAGATCTAAAAACTTGCAAGGAGTCTGTCTGGGCTGTGAGGGGCCTGCTGTTTCCTCCTGGGTGAGGATGTCTGAAGCTAACTCACCATTGATTTTCTTCCTAGGGATAGCTGCAGGACTCACAGGAGCAGAAAAGCAAGCCTCCAAACACCCATGCAGGAGGCTAACAGGGAGTTCCAATCTTATTTGAGAGAAACCTGGCAATGAATGTTAATGGAAACAATTCTTGGACAGATTTTATAGGAAAGTAAGGAGATAAGTTACATGCCAGCACAGTGTAAATAGAGGAGCATAATGGCGACATGAATTAATGACATGTAATGAAGTACTAAGCACTGCCATTACTGCTTCTTCCCAGCATGTCTTAAGCAGCTGCAGCTGCTGCTGAAACAACTTGCAATAGAGCTTTTTTTTTTTTTTTGAAGAGTTTAGTAGAAATTGCACAGGGTTTTACAATAAGCTGACAGTTTATAAATTCTATCTCAATTCTCCCATTATACAATATATACACTTCATTTTACTATTTGACAGCACAAGTTCACTCAACTAAATGGAGCAGAATAAATCACCCTCTGTGTTCTCATGTCAAAGATCTGTATCAAGGGATAAATCACTGCACTTTGAGGCCGCCCTGAATGAATAGAGAGTACCTGTCTGAAAACTATCTGCACACCAAAATAAGCCCAGAGCTCCTAGAGAACCTAATGATATAGCCCCATTTATGTGCAAATGATGGGAGATGAAATCCCACTGATAATATTAGTGTGATGCATTACTGAAAAAAAAAAAAGAAAAAAGAAGGAAAAGATAAGGTAACAGACTGTTATGCAGTATGGTAGGAAGAAAGGGCACATTCCCTGTGTTCTGTTCAGCTACTGGACTACTTTTCTTTTTTTTTTTCCTTTTTCAGTCTGGAAACAGAAACCAATCCTGTATTCTCTACACTGTGCTGTGTAGGAAAGATTGGTCATTGTATTCCAATTAGCTGATGCTTAAGTACAATTAATATACACTGTTCACATGTATAAAAGCAATTAGCAAAACCCAAGAGAAACAAATATTCATTGTTAAGTTCTAAGGTAATGTAGGTAATTTTTAATTATTACATAGCAATTATGCAGTTGAAATGGAGAGAGTATTATTCCCTATAAACATTTCCAAACATCTGAGCATTTTAATTAGCTAATGGTTAATGTGATTAGTCCAAAATAGCATAGGAGAAAAAAGATTTGGCAATAATAGATCCAGGAATTAATAAATCAGAGAATTATGCATGGGCAAAGACAAAAGACATGATTGTTGTATTAGGAAAAATAGTTGAGGGTATATATTTATCCACCTCTGTAATCTGCTTTCTAATTTACACAATTAAAACATCACAGCAGCTACAGGCCAACAAATCTGAATGAAAATGCTGGTCTACCAAAACCATGTTTTATTTCTTTACCTTTGAAGTTTAATGTTTCAATGCAATCTCATAAATTATCCATTCTTAATGCCTTTTAACTGTATAGTGAAAGACAGTGAAGATAAGCAGTTAAAAACTTTTCAGAATGTTTCTAAAATGTGCATTGGGGTTTACATTAAACTTTCAGGACATGTGTATGTACCATAAAGAGTACTTATTTAGTTTGACTTCAGAGTAAAAATCTGAACCTTATACACAGGAGTTTAAAGAAGAAGAATGGGTGTTTTTCAATTTAATATAATATTTTAGTTATTGCTAAAAATTATTTAAAAATCAATTTCAATGAAAATAAAATAATGATGGCATCAAAATTAATTTTGCACACACAAAACCCATCACATTTCCTGTAAATAAGTTGCTATTATTTTGAAAAATATTCTTATTCCCATGTAAGGAAATATTACTGCATAATAAGGAGATACTTGCAGGTTTTGGTACTCACATCTCTTCAGACTTGCAGTCATTTGATACACAGTACATGGAGATTTCCATGGTGATGATACTGAGATAGCCTTTATATTTATGCAGAAGAATTTAAGCCAGGATGTAAATCTATCAGTACACTATCTCTGCTTTGGTTTTATTGAATTGTGGAAATGGTGCAATGAAATGGGCCTTTTATGGGCAAGGACATCTACAGTTTATAAGTTGCCAAATGTGAAAGCTGAGATACTTACTGCTTTAAGATGTTTTTGAAAGTCTGCTTCTTAATACATACAGGGATTTCAACTTTTCTATGTAGTGGTGAAAATCTCAGGCAAAGACTTATGTGAAAAACTTTTTAGGTTCCATCACTTCCTTGTATAGGAAAAAATCTGTGAAGGAAGTCTCTACGCAGTACTTTATATTTCTGTGAGCAAGATTAGTAGATTTGGTATCTAATGAGAAGTTCAGGTAATGGCCTTGTATAATTGTAGCAGGCTTCTAGATGCTTTAATATGATAAGTTCCTAGATAAAAGAATTATATAGATAGAATAAAATATTTTGAAATTCATCTTGACATAATACATATATTTCCTCCCTTGTTCATACATTTTTTATCTAGACAAAAATTGATTTTTGATAACTCTGTGAATACAAAAGTAGTCTGGCAGTTATGAATTCCTGTATCCTTTTTTTGTAACGTAAACTAGCCTTTTAATATTTTTAAATATTGCTTTTTCAGTGGTAAATACAGATCCAGTACGGACTACATTACCCTACAGTTATATACAGAGGTGGTTTACATTGCCCAGAATGGTCACGATGAGATTCCAGCTTGTGCACTATAGCTACAGTGCTGTCTTGAGATCAGAAGCAGCAAGGGCTGTCTCCCTCCTTCCCTCTCTCCCTCCCTCCCTCCCTCCCTCTCTCCCTCCCCATTCTGCACTTCAGTCCTGTCATTCATGCCTTGCTATGATCCTGGTACTGCTTGCATCTTGTGTACAGCAATGAGTTCCTGTGAAGGACAGGAAAAGCTCATTTATTCATAATTACATTTCCCTTGCAACAGACTCTGCTAGATTAGATGAAGAAGATGGGGAGAAGACAGCTGATCCTCTTGTTTTCCATGCTGCAATGTTTAGTGTTGTCAGCTGGATGCTGCAGTTCAATGTGTGTTCTTTCAGTATGTCTGTCACTGGAGTATGTAAGAACATCCCAGAAACTCTGCTGACATTTCTCATACACTGTATATTTTCATACTTTGTAGTGAGATGGAAACAGGGGAGCAGAGTTCTTTGTCTTGTTATGAGTCTGTCAATATTTGCTTGCAATTTCTTTGTTCATGAGTGTTCAATACACACACTGCCATGTAGTTTTATCACAGGCTACAAACCCTTTAGAAATGCACTGCATACCTGAAGGGGAAGGCTCTATAATTTAGCTTATTTAAGAGTACTTTTCACAAGCTTAGCTCACCCTGTGAAAGGAGCTGCCCCCTTTTTGCAGTGAAGCATTGCTCTGACAAACATCATCCTTGTATCAGAGGACCAGCTCTGGTCCTGTGCTCCTAAAGGAGTGCAGCAAGAGAGACAGCTCTCCAACCTGTTTTCCTCAGGCAGAGTCCCACCTCCTCCCATGGGGCAAACCTGGGCTGGCCATACAGAGCAGGTCCAGTTGCCAGTGCTTCTGATCAGGACTCGGAGCAACACCTCTCTACCTTGATTCTTATCTGATTACCTGGTCAGGTTTCAATAGTTAGAGCAAGAAAAAAATTTCTATATCTACATTAAAGAAAATTTCTGTATCTATATTCACATATATATCAAGAAAAAAGTTTCTATTTCTATAGTTAGAGCAAGAAAACACAATTCTCTCAATTATTTTCTTTCAGGAAATGGAATTCCTTCAAAACAGTAGTGCCGGAGAGACCTTGAGAGTCTTTCACAGTGAGACTACTAGCCCTAGTCAGTGCTGAAATATCTCTTCTGGTGCATTAGACTTGTCACTACCCTGGGAATATGCAGTAGATCTACAAAAAGTAAGAAAAAGAAAAACAACCTGTCACATTTTCAGTATCTTATTCAGGTTTTTTTGTTTGGTTTGTTGTTATATCTAAAAAAAAAATCTTGAATTTTTTTTTTTTTATTCAAAGACATCAGATTCAGTTTACCTGGAGTTCTTCTTTTAAACCTTTTTGACTTCTTCACTCTTGTTTTTTTAGACTTTGGAACCACACTTTGTTATATTAGTTAGAAAAAAATACAAGAACAAATAACATTAAAAATGTAAGATTGAAGTGTTTTCCATCACTGTGTACTTAACGATTTCTTTGGCTTGTTTCAAACTTCTGTATTTGTCCTCTGCCAAGTGATAAAGAAAAGAACCACCTTTTCCTTCTGTGAACTGCTGACACTTTCTGCTGTCAGTAAAAGTTATCACCGTTAAATTTTAAGAAAAAATTATAAATTTGAGACTTGAAATATCAGTACTCAGAAAATATTCTGAGCCAAAAACCCAGAAAGACCAGAAGAGATTATGTGTACATTTGAGTTTCAATCTTTCTTTCTGAAATCTTTTCCTTTAACCACAATTTCAGAAAACTCTGCTGTAACTGCAAAGGCTGAGACCTGAGCTTGTTTTCACCACGCCCTGAATACTGAGAATGACCAGCAATGCCCAGGAAAAAGCAAACTGATTTTCTGTGAAAAATCATCCACATTAAAAAAAAAAAGGCCAAGGAATTCATCTATGAACTCACCTACATATTTGCATGCTTATTTGAGTTATAGAAGTATAGTCCTGCTCACTGTAGCATATTAATTTGCACTATGAAAGGTTTTTCAGAAGATGTGAAGGACAAGGTATTCAGCTGCTTATGTGTCAGATAATCACATCATATGACACTGGTTTGCATTAATTTTTTTATTGTGAAGTTGGACTATAGTTCTTTCAGACCCTTAAACATTATCTTGTTGCATTATACTGAGGTAGGTGTACTTACTCTATAAAGTCAGTCAATTTAAAGATTAGCTAAATTAGTGTTTCAGCAAGTCAGTGTCTTGGTTCTGAGTTTTCCTTGTTAAAAAGGATTTTTTTGCATATATAGGTATGGCAAATGTGACTTCTAGGTCCCTCTTCTTAAGTATCTAATTTATTTATTTTTTAATTTAATATATAGGGCCCCTGACAAGCACTTTGAGAGCTTATGTGATACAAAATACTTTCAGTGGTGAACTATCCAAAGAAAGAAAAGTATTTTTCTTCTACACAAAGATTAATTATCCAAAAAAAATTAATTAAAATATAAGCTGTTTTTAGGAATGAAATTAGAATTTATGTTCATCTGCCACAAAGAAAGCCTTGTAAACATTTTTTCCTATGAATACAGAAAAAATAAATCTGTGATTAGTGTGTGAATACTCTAAATAATTTCCAATCCTTTCTAAACACCACAGGAAGGAAGTTAAGAATGTTAAGAGTCACTTGCTCTTAACAATGTTGAAGTCTTCTGCTTCTTCTTCCTGTATTTAAATGACACTAAGCCCTTTCTTATTAGAAGAAATTTACTGATTTCTGTGCCAGTTATCAGCATGCAGAGACTTCCCACCTCATATTTAATCGTCTGATGTGAAAAAAGCCATTTTCTTCGGTGAATTTTTCTGTTTCAACCACCTAGTGCAATTTTGAGATCTGGTCTTTAACTGCTGTGTTCAGTGTACTTTTTAAAGCAAAACTTGTACCAGACCTTTTTTAGTGCATTGACATTGTGAGCACAGTTCAATCAGTCCTTTTGAGAATAGCTTTCTGGTAGAAGTGTTCTATATAATACCGTGTCTCTAACATTGTCCAATACCAAATATTACCAGCTACAGTGGAAGAAACTGAACCATACAATCTCTCAGAGTTCACCTGAGCTGATTTCTTTTTTTAATAGATTTTATTTTACTTTTTTTTTTTTGCCATAAAGTTGTTTATCACTTTTAGAACCATCCTACAACTGCTGTGACTTATGACATGTAACATTATGACGAAAAATTAATACAGGCATTGTAATTAAAAAACTGGATCTCCCCCTTTATTCCAGCACCTGTGTTCATACCTCCTATGCTATGGATGCATTGTTTTGCACTAGGGAAGAGGAGAGAAAAGAAGTATTCTGAGATGCCTAAAACTGCAGTTTGTTTGGAGGCTCCCTCCTGTTCACAGATATTAACTTTTAAAATCTGACAAGAAATAACCTTTGAAAAATTGACTTCAAAGTCTCCAGGTGCAATAGCAACTTTTCTTGCTATAGCAGTTTTTAGATTTCCTTCCCTGTCTCCACTGTGAGTGACCCAGCAGGTATCTCTTTTTGTTCTCTGAAGCACACATGAATGCCTACCCACTGGCAGACAAAAGGATCTAAAGTCATAGCTAACACATTTGTGTTCATTTTAAAGAAAACCAAATGATCAGTCCCAGGCTTTTCTATAGAAACCTGGGGAAATAAAAGTTCAAAACGGTAATTCAGAGAAATGCTGGGCATGTTTTCATACAAAAAGAAATGTGGTGCACTTTAATCAAACCTATCCAGAACAAGATCAGATCATGAGAAGGAGAAAATTTTATATGGCTTTCTATGCATGGAGCTGACAGAATTTTCTGGAGAACCAAAACTTGTGACTGCTTCTGCCACTCAGCCAATATTTGGAAGTCACAAAGCAATCTAGTTTTAATTGTGCTTTTCAGAAATTACTGTAAATGATTTTACAGTGCATTATAGAAACATTCCTTCTAGTCACATGCTGTACATTGCTCAGGTGTGAAATTTTCTTTGGATTGTCATTATCTTTGGACGTTCATTTTCATCTCATAAGAATACCAATACACTGTCATTTAAAGCTTCATGAGAGCTGTGGCTATCTTAACAGACCGAAAATTGCTTCAGAATTTCTCAGTCTGGTTGTGGTATTTCAATATTCTCAGCCAACATCCAGATGAAGCACAGTTTTGGACAACCCTGGTTTTCCCTATGTGGGTTTCTACAAGTTCCTCTTCCATTTCTGAAAACACACTTCTCCCAGTTACTGTTCTTAGCGCTGGTATATCTTAATTGCCAGTTCATTCTTTCTAACAAATTATAATTCCTTTTCAAAGCTCATTCATGTACTTATGAATCAAAGTGGATCATAAACTACATTTTGCAAAGGATTAAGATCTGAATTCTGATATTTTAATGCATACAGAAAGTGGGTTGTCAGGTACTAAGCACTTGTTTAACAGTGAGCAGATTTAATGTTTCTAATCAGAAAATAAAGCTCACTAGAGCTATTACAATCAGACTTCAAGTTACAATGTCCTGCTTCTGAAGCTTTTCAATTATTAAGCCATTCCTAAAATGTTATCTATGACCTAGTATTATTAATTGCAATAGTAGATATACATTACTAATGCATATTGCACAAGGTACAATATTTAAACTGTTTTGCCAATGTGCAACACCCTGTCACTCTCAAGATCTTAATGTTATAAGAAGCAACCATTTTTTATGATGTGTATCCTGCTTCTGTTTGCAAGACAACTGGTTTGTATTTCTAGCTTGGTTGTGAAAAATCTCTTTGTATATTTTTGAGGTTGGGTCTTAGGCTGGAATATTAACTTCCTGTAAAAAGCACACATGTTTTTTCACATATATTTACATGTAACACTCAGCCAGGGGTTTGCAATCATCTCTCCTTAACTGTTTTATGTCAAAAGAAAGAAATCCATTTTTTAGAGACTCAGAGGTCCCAGTGATAATTTTGCAGACTCAGAGAGTCTTCAGTGAGACGCAGATAGAAAGGCCATGCTGGCATACAGAAGAGAAATGAAATATTTCTGGTTTTGTTGGCTGTTTTTTTTTTTTTTGTTGTTAGTTTGTTTTTTTCACAATTAACATTTTCTGATGACAGATGGCCATTATGTAGGATCTTGTTTTTAGGGCAGGACTCCAGACACTTTCCATGATAACATAAAGCAGTATGTTATCATGGGAACATAATCATGAAAAGTGACCAGAATTTCTACTGGGAGAAAGACTGAGAGTGGTGGATTTAGTTTACTGTCACTCTTGGGCAGCATTACAGCAGACAAACAAGATCTAGAGTTATGTTCCTATTAATATTTAAAAATTCGTGATCCCAGACAGCAAAAGCATTTTTTATCACTAAGTATGAGATTGAAAATCTGCTGTTGCAGAGATAATTAGTCAGGTTTCAAAGGAATTAATATGGCACTATGTTTTTCTTGCTATATTGAAGCAACAAAGATTAATGATGTAATCACAGAATTTGCATTGATACCCTACCCAAATTGCTGTAGAACTTGAAATTGCCCCACTCACACTGCTGTCTGCCAGTAGCTCAGAATGTAATGACTTTCTTGGAGCTGCACATAAAGAGAATGCTATGGCCACAGAAATGAGTGAGTGTACATTCAAAGGGGAAAAAAGGACTTAGCATGACATAAAATAAAAGCGTCTTGTAAAGAATGGATATTAAGCAATGTAAGATAAATTCCAGATAATTCTGAGATCTCTTGGAATTTCTGGTCTTTGAGATCATTTATCAAATCAGATTTCCCACTGATTTCAAAAAGAAGAGTTAAAAAAAAATCCCTTAGCATACATTTAGATAATATTTCCCTGAGTATATTTCATAAATGAAAAATCCTTCTGTATCTACAGTAATGGACTAGTAACAGAATAATTTAGGGACATTCACATAGGACTAGTAACAGAATAATTTAAGGTCATTCGCGTAGGATCCCTTAGAATATCTGTGTAGACATAAGTTCTCCTTAACAGAAATTAGATCTAAGTCCCATTGGCTTAATTTATTAAAGCAGCAAAGGAAAATACCTTTAAGGATTAAATATTTTTTCATAAATCACAAAAAGGTTCATTCTTGTTGAAATGAGTTAAGAAACCTTCCTGTATCACATGAATTCTTCTCTTTTCTTGAGCCATCTCTCAAAAAAATGTACATGCAGATAAATTCACTGACTATTCTTCAAACTATTGAGGGTCAGAACTTTAAAACATTGGACAGACTAATTGCATGTCCTGAAAATATTATATCCTAAAAATAGTAATTTAAGAATAATAATGTATCAGTTGTCTTTTTCCTTAAGAAAGGCAACTGTAGCAAAGACCAAATTTAAATTCAGTCTTGTTTGTTTGTTTGTGTGTGAGAGCCAAACCCATCATTGTATTTATGACTGAATGAATAACTTTATTGATACTTCTCTCAAGATAGCCACATACTTGATGAAACTGTCTGAGTAAGCCTGCTTTTTTATTATTATATCATTGAGCTGTGGAATTGTTAAAACTATTTAATAGCCTGCTGGAAAATCCACGGCCAAGTAATCATGAGCAGTCTTTGTTGTTTTAATGTGATGGACAAGAGGTGGAGTGTATGATAATTTCCTGCCTTTGTTGGTGTTTGTGATGAGGTTATTTTGAGTTTGGTGTGGGGAATTTGAGTGTAAATTGGTGGACACCATTTGTGTGCCCAGTTCTGGGCTTCTCAGTACAAGAAAAACACAGAGCTCCTAGAGTAGGTCCAGGGGAGGGCAACAAAGATGATAGAGGGACTGGAGCATCTCTACAATGATAACCTGAGGGAGCTGACTCTGTTCAGCCTCAAGAATGGACCACTGAGAGGGAACCTCATCAATGTCTATAACTACCTAAAGGGAGGGTGTCAAGAGGATGGAGCCAGGATATACTTGGTGGTGCCAGTAAATAGGACAAGGATGAATTTGAGCCACATTATGATTTAATTATTTCTTGTAGATCACTGCAGTCTACTGAAAATTATGAGCACAGTTCATTTACTAAATGTTGTTGCATGAAGTTGAATGAGATAAGAGTTGGTTCACACAAATGGACTGTAAAGAATGAAACTGACCAACAAGAAATAGAACAGGCAGTTTACATATAGAAATAAAAACAAGAAACACTAGTAAAATAATGGGGGCAAAACACCAGTAAAATAATGGGGGCAACACTCCAGCTAAATCAGACTGTCTATAATGCCTGCATTCTGTTGGCAACTGGAAAACTCAGACTGATATGTGCATTGTGTTTCAGATTTGTTATGGCTTAATTTTGCTTGTAAAAATTTGTACAACATTGGAAGTCCTTTTTTCTTTGATTAAGTGGTATCACACCTACTTTGTGCTAGATTAAAATTCTCTTGATTATACTTTACTATGCTTATGTACACCTCTTTGATTCTTGAAGCTCATTTTAAAAGAAGAATAAATGGCTGTTCTCTGGGAAAAAAAAAAAAAAAAGGTAAAGAAATGATCTCCCTATTCATGTCTTCCACAGCAGAAACTGTGTGTGGGATAATTCACATCAGTGATTATATTATCTGTATTAGCTGTGTCTTTCCAGTAGCCATGTTCTGCAGTTGGCTTTTTCAGATAAAAGTTTATTCCCACTGAGACGAGAAAAAAACCATACATAGTTTGTATCTGTCCTGAAAAAATCCTTTAAAAGAAAAAAGACCAATAACTATGTCAGATCCATAATCCTGTAACAGACCTACATTTAGCCTCAAAGAACATTCAGAAAGCGAGAGGAAAAGGACAGTGAGAGGAAAGAGAAATCACAGAATATCATGCAGCAGTCATTGCTTATGTTTTTTATACTTTCTTTTTTTGGCTGAGGATTTCCCCAGTGATGATGACCCCACACCCCACAGACTGAACAGAATTTCTTTTTTCACTATTAGTTAAAGTTTGCAAGCAAGTATTGAAGTGCCAGGAGATTCTACTGATGTTTCTTCCTGCAGATATTTTTATATCATTCTTTTTAAAATAAATGACTTTTATGACTTCTTTAGTAGCTAAGGTAGCATGTTTAATATCTTCTTCCATCTTGGTATTCTTCTTTAGATTCTTATCTTTATTCTGAATTGAGAGGTTTTTGGTTTTTTTGAGGATTTAAAAAAAAAGTAAATTGAGAGTTCATTTTTTTTTTTTCCTTACAGGCAAGGAAAAATTTAATTTTTCATTAAACCAGAGGAATTAGTAAATATTCTAGCCCAAAATCAGAATGTCCACACAACATCCTCCCATGGAAGAAATGGTCATTTTTGGAATTGTTACTGTTGCTCTGTGACTACTGAAATCACTTTTGAAATCATTACTGAGAAGTCTCGCTTCCATAACCAACTTTTTTTGCTGTTGTACAGATACAACAAATACCTTCTCTTTTATTCTTATATTGGATTTTGGATATTTCTACATTGGAATATACTTGGTTAGTGAATTGAAAACTTGTTGGAACCTCTATCTATCATTAGCTAACCACACCTAATTGATCTTAGAAACAGCATGGGCACACATTGAAAAGGGTTTGTAAATCCCACCAACACCCCTGGTAGTGACTGTTTATCAAAAGGAATTTGTAGGGTTGATCTATGATCTTGAAAAATTCTGTGTAATGTTAATGTGAGCCTTATATATTACAAGGGGTTTATTGTAAAATGATCTTACATGTCTGAGGCGAACTTCTACTGATCAATATGCATTTCAGAGGCAAAAGCATCTCAATATGTCTCTCAAATTCAGCTGTGTGATTTCACCTAGGAGATCAGAGTACAAAATGTACAAAGGCAGCAGAATGAATAAAACCATAAAGATCTCATATGTTCTCTCCCCAAACACTGATGCAAGTAATGATAGAGAAGCTAATCCTGTGTTCCTGCCCCAAGCTGCAGTTTTACCATGTTTATGTGACTTAGGAAAAGATTCAATCAGCAGCAGAGGAGGACATACATTAGAGAAGGCTTTGGAGTGACCTAATTGCAGCCTTCCAGCACCTGAAGGGAGCCTGTGAGAGAGATAGGGAGAGAATTTTTCAAGGGCATGTGGTGATAGGAGAAAGGGAAATGACTTTAAATTGAAAGAGGGTAGGTTTACATTAGATATCAGGAAGAAATTCTTTACTGTGAGAGTGATGAGATATTGGAACAGGTTGCCCAGAAAAGTTGTGGTTGACCCACCCCTGGCAGTGTTCAAGACCAGGTTGGATGGCACTCTGAGCAAGCTGATCTCATGAAAGGTGTCTGTATCCACTGCAGAGGAGTTGAAACTGGGTGATCTTCAAGGCCTCTTCCAACACCAGCCATCCTATGATTCTATGTTCTATGGTTCTGTGACATACTGGAGTCATGGATATGTTGTCTTCCTTGTTTCCTAATTTCCAAAGAGAAAAATATCTTACTGAATGCCATACTAACTGATTCATTTGTTTCTGTTCCTGAAATGGCGGTCTAGATTTGATGGCGTTTAATATATCCTTAAGTGCTCATAGTATACCTTCAAAGTAAAGCTGCATCAGTTCATAAATAGCAAATATTTTTTGTGAAAAACAAATATAAAGATCCCCTTTAATTCCTTAAGTCAAAGCACTATTCATATGAGATTATTTACTAAATCTTTTAGACTCAACATTTTTGAATTTCTGTGCAGGATCTCTCTATATTAAATACAGTAAATTCACCTAGAATCTTAAAATCATGTGATATATCATATGATCTAAGTCAACAAACAGAAAAAAATGCAAGAGGGCAAGATAAATTTTAAAAATTGGTGTTATTATACCAATTGAGAGGTAGTGTGACTTCACATCTTCAGAAGGAATTTTCATTGTATAAATACTCTCTTCTTGGGACAGATTACTTGTTAAATTAGGATAACCTAGCAGAGCTAAGGTCATCTAGGAGAGATGTAGGCAGTGTTATTGTATGGAGTCTCTCTGGCTATCTCTGAGATGTCTTTGCAGAGACATCTACTAATCAAAGAGTGACTAAATGGTTCATCTTGCTGTTACTGTCTTTATTAATGGTATTTCTTATAGAGATAGCAAAACAAGATTAAATGTTAAAGTCATATTAGGATAAAATGGTGGTTATTTAGGTAAGTTCTCATACTTTTTCAACATTTGTGAAGAGTTACTGGAAAGCCACCTGTTTTTGTTGGAACAGATATAATTATGAAGTTGTTCTTAGTACCAAAAAACACACAAAACCTCAGAGCAAAGTCTAAGTCTTAGAAATCTGTTCCAACTTGTTTGCAGAGTGTACCTTTCTCTGTAAACAAAGGTAATTTCATAGAGAACAGATATCATTAGTAGAATAAAAGGGAAAAAAAAAAAGAGTAAGATTTCAGGCTCTCAAATCTTCCATTAGGTGAGAAACAGTTATGACCAAATTAAGTACAGGTATGATGTACATGAATTATTAGTCATTATTTTGTTTTCTTTTTAGTTAAGGGAAAACCTTGCCTGTGAAACAGAAAGGTCAGTTTCACAGGTCTTAGTGATAAGTGATTGGCTTTTGTGGATCAAAAAAAGTGAGATGCTGTTTGCCATCTGAAATGTTTCCTACTTTTCAGCTCGGTACATACAGTGTTCAAGGTATCACCTGAGAAGTGAAGTGTGAAACAGAGACAATGTAAGTAAGAAATGGAAGAAATAGGAAGACCTGCTAGTGAGATCTGGGAGAAATGTTTGAGTTCTTTAATGCAAACTATATATTCTATATCTAATATGTCTATATCTATATCTACATACTAACCTTAAATAAAGCTTTGTGAGTGCATGGAGGGTATAATGTAAATAATTCTCAAATGTTCATTTTGGTAGATTTGGGACTTCCTGCATTCTTCACAAACAGAACTTACTCTTTCCATTGATGTTAACTTTCAGCATAACTGTCTAGACTAATGTACAGTCTTCATTTTCCAAGTGGCAAGTGATTGCCAGTGGCAAAGTAGCAAATGATTGTGTAATACAACTCTGAAACAAAGATGTCAAAGTCTACTGCTCATCTCTGAAAAATGTGGCAATATTTATGTCATTTGTAACACTGAAGATTTTTTTTCAAGTAGAAATTTAGTGTTGAAAATGAGAGACATTGCAGCTACTTTCAATCAACTAGGCCACTGTTAAATTAATTTCCGGTTGTTATCCTTCTGTTTTCAAAGGTCAGAACATACTTTATCTTTGCTATTCCAGTAGTGTTATGCAGCATGGTATTATTTCAGTGGTGTTAAGCTTGTTCAGTATTTTCTGTACTGGACTGGCATTTCTCATGATGTATATTAAACTTGGATTATTTTCACAAAAAAAAGCAAATATGGCAATCTATAAGCATAAATACTGAAAACATATCAATACATAACGCCAATGCTCTTGTGTTGTTTTATACATCATCAGTTGAATGCATCTAAAAATAAAGCAGTAGGTAGTACCTCTGTCTTTGTGTAATTAAATATTTGGGATTTGGCAAATTAATCTATGATAATGTTATCCTTTTATTGGCTGTAAGCAAGTTGCAGTACAATGAGCATGGGCTGTACTGGACATTTAATTTTCATACTGTTCAGAACTTCAGTAGTTCTTAACTGTCATCTTCCCAAGATGTTTGATATGTTAGTTCTAATACAGAGGTATCTGAAAAACTTCTTTTTATGTTCAATCGGCTAAATTCCTGAAACTATTACTGTGGATTCTGTGCATCTTGTGCATGGAAATGTGAATATTTGTTTGAAAACAGTGTATTATCTAATTAAAATCCTAGAATGTATAGCATTTTTAAAATAAAAGTATATAAATTTAACATCTAATTTTTGTCTCACTTTTTACTACCAGTAAAGCAGGTGTTCTTCAAGCTAAAAAAATACTGGGCTAAACACTGACATGGAACTTTTGTATTATGTCTTCATTTGATCTTGAAGAGAAATTTTACATAGATGGTTAATGTCAATAATAGAAAACTTTTTAAAATGCTTAGGAGATGGAGCCACAGGAAAGACAGAGTGTTTGGAGGGAGGTACCTCTAAAAAAAAAAAGAAACAATTCTCTAACTTGTTCTTTGCATACCAAAGATGAAAGGTCTCTGCAACTTTTAGATTAAAAATGTGCCATCTCTGCTCAGTCTTGTGGGCATGTCTATTCTCTTTATTTCATATTTTGTTTTCATGCCACTTTTAAGCCTTTCAATTACACCTAGACCCTACAAGGAAAGTAGTATTTTTCCTGATGAGTAATCCCATTTCATTCAAATGAAATATAGTGCTATTATAGATGATATAAGTGTATCAGAGGCCAGCTTATTGTTTAACTGCTTTTTCTCTTTTGTTTTCTTTTCCCTCTTTTTAACTGAAATGCATTAAGTAATATAAAAGAAGAGCAAAAAACTGTGAATGACTAAGTGGAAAGGCTTACTGATACTTTCCCTAAGGGTTCAGCAAACTGAACCCCTTCATAAATTACTTTGTGGTCCTATTATTTTTGACTTTTGCTATTGCTACTCACTACTACGGTAGTTTGTGATTTATGAGCTATGATTAATGATTCATGCCTTCATGATTTTATTTGGCAATCACTCATAAGTAAAAAACCGTTTCCTTGACAAATGAGGCTATTTTAAAAAATAGTAAATTTATTTATTTAAATCATTTACCTTCAAAAGCATAGAACATATAGGAGAAGGACAACTTTTGTTGTTTACAATAGCAAAAATTGTTGCTTTTTGAGAAGTATACAGGAATTACATGCTGAGCTCCCCATTGATTTTGCCTTAATTATGTATGCAGTTACTTGGATCAAATTCTGCCTTCTCTGTTCACCTGTGGCAGTAGCTTCTTACCCTCCAAGTTGTAGCTAGAAAAGATCCCACACACAGAATCACACTGAATGTTCTGAGTTGGAAGGGACTAATGGAAATTATTTTCAGTCAGGAGTTGCACAAATTTAATGTAAGGGTCATAATCTTGCTCACAAAGAGCCTTTTAAATGTCACCAATTAAAATTTGTTTAACCTAAGAACACCTGCAAAACATGCACATCATTTTTATATATTTAGAAATAATAGCGATAATTTTTTTTTCTGACCAGAATTCAGATAAAGTACACTTTGCAAGATGAAAAAAAATAGAGATATAGTAGTGAGAGAAAGAAGAAGAGAGAGGAGAGAGAGAAGGCAATTTGGTGTTTTTCCAAGACCATGGACCTCCCAAATATATTGCAAAAGATAAAGACAATAAGTTGCTTTTTAAAGAAATAAAATTACTCTCCAAACATAAATATAAAACTATCGTAATATACTGTTTACAAAAGCCTATTATTTCTACCCTTTTATACTGCATTTTGATTAATATCTCTGTTTTCCTTTCTTAAAGTTTTGTAATCAATTTTTACAAATTTTCTACCAAAAAGGAAAGGAGAGTGATATTATCCATAATGCCTATTTTTATTTCTCATTAAGCCATTACTAAAATCACTACTGTTACTGTCATTGACTCTGATTTATGCATCTGCAGCTTCAAGCATCATTCAAGTACGAACCTGAAAAGTACATTTTATCAGTTCTCATGCTCCGGGGATACAGAGTTATGATGTTCAATTAATATATTAGTCAAGCATCAAACTTCTCCTTAATGTTTTGCAGCATTTTTTTTGTGTGTGCATGTCTTATAATCACTGTAGATTCAAAGCAGCCTCCTAGATAACATCCAATTTCTAAGATAATGAAGAATTCAAAAGTCCGTTAGTGTTCATGTCCAGCCTGTAATTCTGAATACACTGTATTCATGCTACCCCAAGGAGTGCAATTTTTATTCACCACTTAGGTTTTATTAGAAGCGCCTTAATTATTAGTGCGATTAAAGGCAATTATACCTTTTTCTTCTGATATTAAATTCCTTCAAGCAGGTAAGATAAATCTTATCTAACTTAGAATCTCACCCTAACTCTTTAGGGCAGGGTATTTACTGTTTTAGTAACCATTCTAGTCATTTAAGAGATGGGCTTTGGGGTGTCATTTCTTCAGCCTGTTTCAGATGCCTACTCTGATACACCTGCTTTTCTCAGCAGCAGTGAAGGTGGGGTAGGTTAGACAGTTTATGCACAGATATTTTATGCCATTACTGTGGCTTCAGCTGGAGTCATTAGTGCAGTTGTCAAGTGTTTTCAAAACACGTGGAAACACTCCTCTTGTAGATGGGGAGTACAGAATCTCGTTTCCTTTTCTAGGACTATGCTTGTTGTAGGATTCTGGCCAAGGAGACTTACCTTGTCCTTGTTTGCTTGCCAGAACACTGTGTGGGAGTGCTGACCAATAGGATTCATTGTCCAACCTATGGTTTCCCTGTTTCTCAGCTTCCAAAAAATGCAATATAATCACCTGATAACACTGGTACTCTTGAAAGAACTGAGGGGGTTACTGTTCTCAAATCTCTGCTTGACTACAGGTCATTATTGTGCCTACTTTTGCATAGTTCCTTCTCTTCCCCAGGAGTTATTTAATTTCTTTAAAAACACCTTACCTTCCAGAATAGCAGCAAAATACCACACACACAATGTTGCTCTGTACCTCAAGCAAGACAATTTCTCTAAGTCATCTCTGAGTAGGTCACAGAAACCACAAATGAGTATAACGTACCTTTCTTCAGTTTCTCTTAATACAAACACATGGCATGTCTAATCTCTGGTGCAAAATCCACATTTAAAAGAAAAAAATCCCTGAATTAATGGAATAAAGGAAGAATTAATACGGTCCTGGCTTCAGTTAGCGGAGTCAATTAACATTTTGCTGGTAGAAGCAGACAATGGTTCTGAATTTGTTAAACTATATATGAACTACCCTGCTTGCCTGAAAAACAGAACAAAAATCTCTAGTATCTCAGTGAAGCACGGTGCCTATTTTCAAGTTGTTTAGCTTTAATGATGCATTCTCAGTAAACACTGCTATATTGTGAGACTTTACAGATTGTTTTTAAATGCTTTGCGAAATGAGGAATAATCAGCCTTTAGGAAATTGGATATTGCACAAATTCTTCTGTGTCTTTTGTACTCAGATGTGGGGATATTAAAATGTCTCTTTAAGAAGTTCAGACATGAAATGAGCCTTTTAATTCTCACACTGAATATTAGCAATAACCTCTGAATTCTTGTACAATATCACAATACATATCTCAAACAGAGAAATAACCCTTAGGAACGAGAAAAAACAACTGCTATTTGAAACTTCAGTTTTATTCTGGTTGCCTGTAAAACACAAAGCAACTTCTGGAAGTGGACGGAAATAGAATATATATTGTCAACACCAAGTTATCTGCAGCAAGAAGGAATTAATGATGTTAGAGTTGAATAGTTGCTGTAAATTTGTTGAATAGGAATTTTTTTTTAAATCTAAATATAAGGTAGGTCATGTGAAGGCACAAGTAATTTAAAAATTAAATGTCAAAGTATTTTCAGCAGGTCTGATTTGTTATATTTGACAGACAGATGCTTGTTCTGGCAACTGAAGTCATTACCAAAGATATTACATTATTTTCTAAGGAACATGCCACTCATGACAAAAGCTCATACTTAAGTGATCAGTGCACTCTTTCACTGTCCACATGACACGATAAAATAAAATATTTTTTTGCTGTTAAATCTTCTTTTTATTTTTTACTTTATATGCATGAACATATACATAGGAGGTTTTAAAGAGTTGATATAAAAAAAAAAAAAAAAGAAAAAGAAAAGAGGATTTTGAAATGAGAATGGAGACCAGGGCAGTAAATTTTCACATTTACTTTTACTTAAAGATTTAGATCCACTCACCAGAGAGATCAAATATGCTCTTACTTACTCATGCTTATTTCTATATTGTTAATACACATGTGTTAACACAACTGAAAGTTGCTTAATTCTGCAAGTAGCTGCTAAAATATATAATAGAACACTATCCTCAGGGCAAATTAGAGACACCACACCTATCTGACATGAAAGCTCTGATACTAATGAGATTCAAGTGCTCCCACAGGTCTTGTGTTGAGGGATAAAAACCAGAAAGCTGATCAGGGAACAAACAGATCTAATTTCTCATTTTCCACAGAAATATTTAAAGATTTCTACAACAATTTTATGGATGAGGTTCAAATAAATCCCAAGATTTTTCTAAATTTTCTGTATGTATTCTCACCAGAAGCATAAAATTGTGGTGTTAAGTAAACCATTCCATGATAAACATTAAAATATTGTAGGATTGAGATTTGTTAATTCTTAATCTAACTGTGATATGTTGGCATCCTACTGATTATTCTGGAAAGGTTGTAGATGTTTACCATACTTATTACCAACAATTAGTCAACTGTCTTTATTTCAAATTATTTCAGACACATCAATCTAACCATGTTAGTATAAAATAGATGAAAAAGTAGTATGACCTTTTGAGATAAACTTCTTGGAGAACAGATTTTTACTCAGTGAAGCCTTTGATATTCAGTAGAGCTCCATGGACTTCAGTGGTACACAAGGACAGACTATAACTAAGGTCTTAATTTTGTTACTGAAATGAGATCCACCAGACAAATAACACACTTACTAAAGAAAGGGTAACTTCAGTGGAAGCAAGTAACAGAATGCTTTCAATCAGACAATGATTATGCCTTTGGAGGCTGAAAATATAGAAGCAGTAACCACCGAACAAAACTGGTAGCTTCAGGAATATTGTCTGCTATGAAAAGATGTCTTGAATTATGTCTGAATTGTGTATCTGGGACACATCAACCTTGAATGTTCTCTGTGATAGCATGAGTCCTACATCCTTTCTTGGCACAGTTCATTAAAAACTTAATTTCAAGTTAGCTTTCTCTTTAATATCAAATAAATGCTTCCCACTGCTTCCTCTAAAGACTATTTTTTTCTTTTGTTCTTGCTTATAAAAGAAAATAATGTATTACCACCTTCGCAGTTTCCCTTTATGCTTTTTTCTTCTGGCAAGTTGGCCTGTCTCTTTTCCTCTGAATTAGCAGAGCAAATGCTCATAACCATTCATGGGGTGCACCTTTCCTCCAACCTTTTAAGAAGTTTTTTTATTTTGTTTTCTCAACTCCCTGCAGGTTTCCTGATTCTTTTCTTTCCCCTCTCTTTATCAGATGTATATCACTGTATTTTCCACCACTGTTTTACTTTTTACTACAGGTCTTACCACCTGTTTCATTTCCCATTCAATATACATCTCTCTGATTTCCTTTCATTCTTTTGTGAATTAGAAATCATCTTATGCCATACAAAAAAGGTGTCTGTACTTATTTTAAAGGGAATGAAAATGAATCATTTTAATACTCCTTTAATTCTAAATATGCATCTCAGTAATGATCCAGGTTAATTAAGCCATTTCAATAGATATATTGAACAAATTTTCCATTTGTACTTAATCTCTCTTTACAAAGTTAGCAGTATAATAGCAGATTAATTTTATTTAACTGGGCTTTAATTTGCTTGTTATTCATGGAGGAAACACTAATACAGAGGCAGATGGTGAGAGATTATCCAAGTGCTATGCCAACTTTAATAACCTCGGTCACTTAATGGGGTTTCTAAGGCTGTTTCTTATATTTGCCTTGCAGAATCTTTGCTTATTCATCTCTTTGTTGATGACTTCTAAATGTTTCTGAGTCCCCTTCAGAACACACATGAACTGCTCTAGAACTTTCTTTGAAACACAGGAGGAAACTTGCTTACAAAAGAGCTAAGTATATTCAATGCACTGCATAAGCTAAGTTAAAGAATCCTATTGCTTAAGTTATTAATGCCGATAAAAAGTGAAGTCTCATATTTTAATTATAGCTGAATTCCTTCTACTTTATTGATTTACTATAGTGTATACAGTAATGGATATTTTGGTGGTTATTAGGTTTTCAGGATAATATTCAGCTCAATGGACATATTTTTTTTTCACTCACAAATTTAATCTCATTCAAAATAGCCTGGTTAAAGCAGGAAGATAAACATATTCACCTATATACTTCCAACTCTAAGAAATCATCCTATAACTCTCAATGTTATCCCCTAAATATAGAAGAGGTCTTAAACAGAGCATCATAAAAGAGTTTTCATGAATCAATGAAAGCTATGGTTTTTAAGAGAAAGGAAAGACCTGTTTATTCTAGAGGCAAATATCTCTCCAGGACATTGTCTGACTTTTTAACAAAGTGGCATCTGCATTTATTCTAAACCTTAAAATTAAAGCAGGGAAGTGTCACAGTCCTTTAGAATCCTTACATTCCACCTGGAATATCTTCTGGTTTTTACCTTCATTAACAGCAAAATTATTTGTGAAAGATGCATGAAAAACAGATGGAAAAAAACCTCCAACTTAAATAACCTAATCCATAGTAGGATTTTGTGCAATGCCAATGCAGTCATGTGCACACAGAACTATGCCTGGGCTTAATTTATAAAGAAGCTGCAGCAGAGAAAAAGATAGTCTAAGAAATACAGGATATCAGGGACTCATCATGGAGTTTTTTTGTTTTTTGTTTAGTTGGTTGGTTTTGGTTTGGTTGATTTGTTTGTTTTGATTTTTGGGGTTTTTTGTGTTTTTTTGGTGTGGTGTGGTTTTTTTGGTTTTGTTTTTTTTTTTTTTTCTTTGACCTTTTATTTAGTAAGATAAACATTGCTTTACATAATACAGATATAACATATAAATTTAGGTATAGATAGGTGATAAAATATAGATATTATACTATAAGAATTACATTATTTTAAATGAAACAAAGAAGTAACAATCCTTCCGAGCCTTTGAGAGAGATATTTTGCCATTTGGAAAAAATGATCTAATGATGCTCTTATAGAGAAATTTTAAAAATCTATGACATTTTCAGCTAATCTTGTCAATTCTTGAAACAGCACCTCAAAGGAGCAATTTTCTGTATGGATCAAGGTAAAGAAGCAAAAAAACTCCTTCATGGGAAGGCATATAGAAAGTAGAATTCAAAGATAACTTGAGGAAATCATAAGACAGCAGAATTGTTGTAAAGACATTTAGTACCGTATGCCTTATAAGTTTAAATTACATTTAGGAAGAGGAAAAAAGAAAAAAAAACAGGCCCCCATCTCCACTAAAGAAACCCTAAAAGCGCAACACACAAAGAGCCGAACCCAAACAAACAAAAACAGAGGGAAGAATTGAAGATAAATCTGTTGACGTGAACTAAAAAAAAAAAAAAGAAGTCTATTATTGTGTAACACAAAACTCTGCTAATTGATAGAGACACCAAGATTTAATAACTTATTCCCTAGAAATGTACTGGATTTCCAGCCTGTGAAAGCTGTGACTCTTTAATTTTTTTGATAGATCAGAGACCCCTCGTTAAGGACAAGCCAAAATTTCCCAGTAAATATAAGTTATCCATTGATCCTCTCTAGTCTAATATGGAAATTATATTAGTAAGTGTCTGTAATGCTGTTTGACACATTTCAAAGCCTGGGCAAATGAAAAACCTACTAAACACCCTAGAGGGGAGCAAGGGCGGACTAATTTTACATAGTTCAATTCAGTTTATTGAGTTTGGTACAACGATATTGAAGAAGTGAATATTGAAAATATGCGTTTAGAATAAGCAAACAAAAGTTAAACTTTAGACACTAAGTGTTTAATGATCAATAACTTCAGAGGAATTAGAATTCCATCATTTATCATTTATACTTAGCTGTGTTTTATACATCAAGATGTTTAGAGAGTCTTCTTGTAGCAATATCCATTCTCTCTTTTTTTAAAATCTGAGTACCTTGTTTAATCAGGGCAAAACAGATGTTTTGCAGTATTGTAAAAATATCTTTATCTCAGTCTGGAAACTTGAATGAGGAGACAATGAATGATGGCAGTGTTTCATGGGTATTTATATACTGAGATCTCTGAAATCAACATAATTGTGGTAGAGCTAGATTAGATCTTGGATCAGCTTCAAGGATTTTGTGCTGAAAGTATGTTTCCTTTATTACAGAGTAATAAATAAAAGAACTATATCTTTTCTTTTTCTGTCATCAATATCATTGTATAGCTATTGAATGCTATTGAATTGGCTGAAAGCCTCCACTGGGAAATATTGTTTCTCTGTATTCTTATCAAACAATGATGAGTCAACGAACTTAATACACCAGAATAAAATGTGGTGAAAAACACTGACACTGATTTAATTCTTCATTGTGGTGTTAATAGATTCTACACAGGAGCTTTTACAAGACGCTAATATGAGATACTTAGCTTATGGACGTCTTGTTTGTTACCAAGATTGGTATTTGGCAAAGGGCTTTTTTAATTAGACTTAGTGGTTCCCCCAAAAGTACTTAACAAGGATACCGAATTCCTTGTTTGGGATATTCTGGATCAAATTAATAATTTTCAATGCACTTGTCAAGATCCAAATTTCATAGTACTTTTTTTACTATTTTCAGGTTTTAACACATGAAAAGTTATTTTCATGTATTAAAACCTGAAATGAAATATCTAGACTGTTTTCTTATTACTTTTTCAGGTTTAATGTACTGGTCACTGAGGATCTAAATCTATACCATATAGTTTAAGGATACCAAATCTAATTTTATGCAATAAGCATCAAATTGGGACCATGAGGTTATTGATTTTGCATTTCCTATAGAACTCACAAAATTAACTTATATAAGAAACAGTAGACCAAATATAGTTTTAGAAGTTCTTACCTAATATCAGAACACAGGATGCTATAGATATTTACTGGTGTACAGGTTAGGACCATATTATTACATTTATATTTTCATTTTAATATAAGCCATCAAAAAATGCATTGTGGTGAATCCTTTGAACAGTTAAGCTATTGACAATCTTAAGTTCTGAAATGGTGGACAATTTACCCTCAGTCCCACAAAAAAGAATGACAATCAAAACAAAAGTAAACAATCCTTGAACATGGAAGATGGGAAACTTTCTAAATTATATTTTCTTTAATCTTTATGCACCATGTTAAAAGGCTTGTCTTTATGAGGCTTCTGTAACAAGCAGGATTCAGAGCCTGTTCTAGTTTGAAATCAAAACCAGTGAGAGTCTCAAAGTCAGAAATACAATTTATTGGGAAAAGAAAACCAAAATACATGCAATAATTCAAAAGAAAAAACACTGACAAAGTCAGAATACAACATGACACCTGTTGGTCAGGGTGTTGGCAGCAGTCCAGTTGGATTGGTGGCTGCAGTCCTCCTGGAGTGGCAGATGTGGTTCTGTTGGAGCAGTGATCCTGTAGAAAGGGTGTAGGCTTCCTCTGAAGATCCAGTGAAAAAGTCAGCCATTCCTCTGGGAATCCAGTGGAAAGACTGCTTGTTGTGTCCCCAATCCCAGATTATATCCAGGTGGGGATGCTTAGCTCCTCCCTCCTGGGCGGAGCATCTCACAATGGATTGTTATCATGTGAGTCATGTGGTGGGTCCATTAAACAGAAATGGCTCCTGGAGGGAGTTATCTCTGAGTCATGTGGAAAGGCATTGATGGGCCCATTAACAGGAGGCAAGGAAGAAACAATGCCCCTCGTGGTTTCAGCAATTCTTGAGAATGGGAATAGAATATATGTTAATATTGTAACCTAGGACAGAGCCTAATATTTCAGTTGAAAAATCCTGGAAATCCTTCGTCTGGAGGATGAAAAGTGCCTCTGATCAGGAGGCAGTTAAAGAGCTGAAGAACCTGGCACCTGAGATTCGTAGGAACTCAGAGATTTAGTTTCTCATAAATTGACTTCTGAGTAATTTGTGGGTGTTTCTCAGGACCTACGAGACAAATCTCCCAAATACTGTTCAAGTGATCTGTTTGGTAGTTAAGGGAGTGGCAAGGTTAAATCAAAGGCAGTGGGAATCGGCCCTTGAATTACACATTTGTATTTAAACCTCTGAAATGCCAACAGCTAAATGTGAGCAGCTGACATTGCTTCCAGTTGACAATGGAGTCAAAAAGGTCACACATAACCTGGAGCTGCAAACTTATGGAAAACACTTTAAATTGTTTAGCTGAATGTTGTCTCTAAAATCAAAATATGGACTATTCAGAGTTGGAAGGGACCCAGAAGGATCGCCACAGCCCAACTCCTGGCCTCGCTTCGGACAGCTCCAAGAGTAACACCATGTGCTTGATACCACTGTCCAAATACTTCATGGGCTCTGACAGACTTGGTGGTGTGACCACTGCCCTGGAAAGCTGATTCCAGTGCCCAACCATCTTAGAACCTTTTCCTAATATCCAACCTAAAACTGCCATGACACTGCTCCATGACATGGCCTCAGGTTCTATCACTGAGAGGATCATTATCACCACTGAGAAGAGATCAGTGTCTGTCCCTCCTCTTCCCTTCATGAGGAAGCTGCTGACTGTGATGAGGTCTCCCCTCAGTCTCCTCTTCTCGAGGCTGAACAAACCAGGTGATCAGGGGCATTCTCCTTAAGACTTAGGAAATGAGCTTGTGTTCTACATCTCCATTTACTGGAATTTCCATTCCACTCTTTATTTCTGTTCATATTTAGCTAAAATCAATTTATTCCTACATAACTCCTTTTTCTTAATGAAGTACATTTCTGTCAGGGAACTTCAAACTTAAAGCAGTTTATTGACAGTAAATCCAATTTTTTTTACCATCATTGGCTTTTAAATGCTTGAAATGCGATATGAAAGAGGGACAGTAATCCCTACTTATATCTTTTATTCCATTGAATAGTATGTGTTTGTCATACAATTTTTTTATTACAGCTTTTCTCTTTTTATCAAAGAAAAACAAATTTTTTTGCCTTTTGTACAAGAAAATATTCTCTATTCCCGTTTGTGGATCCCTTAATTGGTTCATCATAATCTTTTTTTTTTGCTTGACCTTTTGGCAGGTTGCTTCACATAGCTTTCAAGGCCCAAACATTATTTTGTCTTTAGCAAGTGCTTTTTTACTTTTCCCATCTCAACTTTAAACCATTCTTCACTCTTTTATCCATAGAAGAACGCTGAACACAATCATTAAATGAGCCATCTAAGTGTCTCTTTCTTAAGTGGATACAATAGATAAAAGACATGATAAGATGCATGAATAGTAAAACTCCTTTCACAACTATAGTTTGCCTACATTTTAATAGAGGAAATGCCAGACCTGCAGAAAGTTCCTCCAATCACCTGTGAATAATTAATTTACATCTAAAATGCATACATGTGCTTATGGGGAATGCAATTAATTTTCAAATATTACAACTGGCAATAAAATTTAATGTTACTTCAGGGAAAAAAAAACAGCTTATTCTGTAGTGCTTTGAGTTTAAACTTAATTCTTTGTCTACCTTTCCTATACTCTCTTGAAACATAAGCAGTATATGACTAGCTAATTGTGGAACAACTGATGTGTAATGTGGTGTATATTAGAATTAAATTATTAAAGCAGACTTCATAATTGCACAACTACTTCACAAGTACTAAAATTATTGTCCTCTCCAACAGACATAATGGCATCAAAGCTACAACAGCAACAGAAACAGCAAAAGGCTGGAAAAGGGAAATGTAGCTAAAGAACATAAAAATTCCTGCCTAGAATTTTCAAAATGTCTTTTTCATATGACTGGAACATAATTTGCAAACAGAGGAACAGTTAAGGGGAAGCAACTGGTGTCAACGACTGCAGTCAAAGACACTGTATGAAACTGTCAGCTGATTCTCCAGGTATCTGAGGAGCCTGTATAATAGAAGAGATGAAGAGAAAAAAGTAGGAGCAGAGATTTGTGATTAAAAAAAAAATAAAAAAAGAAAGTTTAGGTTAAGAGGCTATTCAGAAGAAGTCTAGGACAAAAGACTTCCAGAAAGCTGAGGAATAGGAAAACATTAATCATGCATAGGGATGAGAAAAGAAGAGTTACTACAGTCAAAGGAACAGAAAACCCATCTGAAAAATCAAACTGGAAAAAAAAAACAACAACTGGTATTCTGGTATTGGCAGAACAAAGGGAGAGAACTAGAGATCAGCAATAAGAAAAAATTCATTTAAGTTTGGAAGATAGGAAAATTTGTTGAGTTTAAAAATAAAAAGAAGTATGGAACAGCAACGGAGCAGATTAGAGGTAGATTTGTAGGAGTATTTGGAAAGCCAAGAAATTAATCAAGATTAATCTGGACTGGATCTAGCCAAGAAATTATGTTTATCTAATATGATTTTAGCGGTCTGTAATAATGACAACATAAAGGATTCTAGATACCTGAATTAGAAATATAAGTATTACGTACAAATTTGACAAAAATATCATAGGCATCAGACAGAAATATCAAAAGGAGTTAGGGTACAGGAAAAGAAACAAACCCACAACCAAAATGAGGTAAACAGAAATAACCTAAAGCTAAGTGAAAGAGTTTTCCCCAATCAGAAAGAACCTAGGTCAAGAGAAAACACTTACTATTAAATTGTAGAAGGAAATATAGAATTCAAAGTGCTATTCAACAGCTATTAGCCACTGAAGTATTTTTCCTGTGGAAAAAGAAAGTTATTTTCTGTGTGTGCTGGTTCCCATCTCCTACCAGTTACAAATTTCAGTCACCTCACATCTTTATTGGGTTCATGCTTTGGGTTGATCAGTGAAGCACACGTGAGAATTGAGAAGGAAAAGGGGGAATAATTACTTTGTATATTTTTTCAGTCTTAAGCAATTTATATTCATTCACACACACAAGCAAAACACCCCAGTGTAATAATCATATTACAAATGTAAATTAAAAATTCTAAAGTTCAGAAAAAGCCAAAGAAAGATTTTCTTAAACCCCTAATAAATTAACTCCCTTATACTAACGCATTTCCATATTTGTTTGTTGTTTTTTTTTTTTTATCTCTCCTTTTTTTTTTTTTTAAACCAGAAAAAGGTTAGCTGAGGAAGAATTCAGAAGAGTTCTAGAGGAAAAATAGTTACATGAAGTAGTGATGAACTAACAATGATTGTGACAGTGGGGTATTTACACAGTAGTCTATTGGAAAAAGTTGGCATTAAAATGGTGGAAAAAACCAAGGTAAAACACATGTGCACACACACATATATTTATAAATGTGCTTTGTAAGATGAAAACTGTTTGAATGATATTTGAATTTATAGAGCTACTTGATTTGGCAAACTCCCTTGAAACATTTACTCAAATATTGTAAATATTTACCATGGTGAGATATATTATTGCATAGTATAAACAATTTTGTAGCTGAGAAAATTGTTCAATGTAAATTAAAGGTCTGACTTTGTGTTAGGGAACCATATTTCATTAGTAGCTTGTCTTTTATTTGTAAAACAAGCCACATGAAATTAGACTTTGGTACTGTTATGTGTGGCTGAGCTATTAGAAACAGTGGAATAGAGTGTGGCTTGCAAAAGCAAAGGGCAGTATGGATTCCAACTTTAAAAAATATAAAAAAGACCAGAGTTAGAAATTTTCCTAATGAAGAGAATTATAGGCAGAATATTTTATTGCTTGGTATTTGAATTTCCAAGTAGAATTTGAGAGTTGAACTTTGGTCACAAGATGGTCAGATGTGTTTTGTTACTGTACATTTAATATGAGTTAGCATCTTGCAAAAATGTAAAGTGGAGGAAGCTCCAGTTCAGGCTGCATGTGTTTACTATGAGTCTTGGGGTTTTATTGTGAGACTGACCTGTTTTGAAGTCTGTAGCGGTAAAGATCATATATTTGGTGTAGTTTTAATAGTTACATAAAGTCCAATTGTGTATTTTTTCTCGTGCTGCCAAGGAGACACAACCTGAAAATACAAGGCAGAGTGATCAGGTTAATTAGACAGTATATCAATGCTTTACTTCAGTGGGCCTCACTGAAGAAATACTATCATGGATTCAATACCTTCCTCTAGTTTTTTTTTTTAATTGCAAAGTTATTTCAAAGGACTTCACTAGCCAACAGCACATCAAGAAAAAGAATAGAGAAAGCCACTAGTACTTAAATTTTAATTTTAATTTTAATTTTAATTTTAATTTTAATTTTAATTTTAATTTTAATTTTAATTTTAATATATTGAAAAAATACAGCTTACTGTCATAGTCCCATCTAACAGCTGTTTCATACTCTAGTTTTAGCTGCCAAGAGATTATTAGCTAATATGCCTTATTTAAACCTTTTCTTTCCATGTTTTTTAAATCCTCAGCTAAACAAAATGGACTTGGTTAAAAAAGTGGGGGCTACATTTCTTAAATTCATTTTGTAAAGAATTTTATGATACACTGCCTACTATGTTTGAAGTAAAAAGTTAAAATCTGTGTTTGCTTAATGCTTATATGATTTTATAGCAAAAACCTGGAAATATTCATGTTGGAAATTTTAGGATTAATCCTTGAGCTTTAAATTAATGCAATTTAGTTCTGTGAAGAAAACTGGTTGAAAATTAATCTTTATCCTTTTGGAATGAATAACCTAGATCAGTAGAAGGTAATGTCGTGGTTAGTTGATAGCTGTATTCCAGTTTTGTGCCATATATGGACAAATGTTTTAGGTGGTTTACCACCTGTGGGGTTAATAGTAATCAGTTTCCTTTTTTACAGTATATTTCAAGGTTCCTTTTCCATTCTAGGTCAGAATGAGTTTTAGGCAATCTATTTGGAGAACAGATTCAGAAAAGGGGGCTTTCAAATGACCACTTTTATAATACCTGACTTAAAAGTCCTTCTGTTGTCTTCTTTATAGCTATGGGATTACTTTTGGTCTTAATTTTTTTCAGTAATGCTAAGGATTAAGGCAATGCACAAGATGTTATAGGCCGCCCTGAATATTCCCCTTAATTGAGCTCACCAAAGAAAACCTAAAGGATCTTTCTGAACTGAAAAAGCCATATTTTATCTGAAAGATAACTAGAATAATGTATATATTATATTACAGGGGCATGTTTAGTCTGTATTCTGTCTTATCTGATCACTTTGAGTGATCAGATAAAACAGAATAGAGACAAAAGGAACTTACAAGAAAATAATCTCCATGTACACTGTGTCCTTCCATATTGGGAGTTTCACTCGCATGGAGTTTTTCTCAACTCAGTGACTCCCCCAGTTCCTATAGGCTCTGCTACCATAAACATTGGTTGTGCTGTAAGCAGTCTGTTCTTCGAATACACTTGTTTCCAGGTCTTCCTACCCCTCCATAAAATCTGGAAAATGCTGAGCTTGCTCATTCACTGCCAAAGGCAGACACCATCTCATGTTCTCTCCAGCATTCCCAGAACCCTCAGTCATCGAGGTTTTAAGTGATGATAGCACAAAATGGGAGCAAACAGATACAACACATTATGCTCATAACAGAGGCTAAGACATACCTTGTTATGCTAAATAACATTGAAGAGAGAAATTTATGTCATCACTCTTGGCAGCTCGCAGGAAGATGCTGAAGAAATGAAACCTAAGATAAAAAATGCTAGTGTTGGCATTATAGAAAATGCAGAACTTTTAAGTGGAAAGGCCTCTGCAGATCCAAATACAGGACTAAGTTCAGAATAACATGAAGGTCAAAGCCTTGAAGGTCCTCAAAGTTCAGTATTTTCCAAGAACGAAATTTTTACCATCACTCTGGACCTAACCGCTCTCATTACAAATTTTTCTTATCCTTATGGGTAATTGGAATTTCTTCTGTGTCCATTGTTTCTCCTCCCTTTGTGTGTACCTGTGAGAAAAATCTGTCTCAATCTTTTTTAGCATTTCTGGAAGTCAACAATTATATCCCTTCCTGTGCCATCCCCAGACTAAACAAACTCATCTACTTCAACCTCTCCTGGTACATCGGGTGCCCCAGGCTCTCTAAGTGACCTGTTGCAGATACTTTGTAATTTTGACACTGCTCTTGCCCGGGGATCCCAAATCTTTTCATACACGGCCACTGAAGCATCCCTGGAATGATAACCACTGTCCTCAGCCTGCTTTTGCTGAGGCCACCTTTCACCTCTGAAGACACACTTCTACAATACACAGCTTGCAGTTCAAACTTGCCTGCCACCAGGGCTAAAAACCTTCCTCTGCAGCTAAAACTAAACTCCTCTACATATGCAGCTCCCTTGCAATCATTTACCTGGCCTCCTCAGATTTAGAATTTATTCCCCCTGCTCTGGTTAAGCATGAAATAAATGACAAGAATATGTTCACCAAATCTCACTAGAAAACCCGGGTGAACAGCTTGCATGAGTGAAAAGGAGTAACATCTGCCTCTATCTCTGATAAAGAAACATAAACACTTAGCAGAACAGAGGTACCACTTCTGAGAAATTTCTTAAATACACCACACATTCGAGATGCGTAAGCACATCTAAGTGCCCGATCACTTGGGTCAAAGGATCTCATTGATCCTTTTGTTTTTTCCCCAATGACTTACATGGGCTAAGAAGGCAAACATCCTTTATTGGGTTCCTTATCACAGATAAAATTACTCAAATTATTGGGAAAAGAAATCTGGTAATGGGCACTCAGTCCAAAGTGCCCAATGGTATTCCCCAAGAGAGAAAGAGAGAGACAACCTCAGGGGGGTGGTGGTGGTGGGAAGCTAACCAAATCAAGGGATACAGCGTTTCCTTGTAAGAATTTTTAAATAAACCCCACGTACATGGCACACTATTGTTACAGATTAAACGCTAGAGGTTCTGTATATATGACAACAATAATAATATTTTGCTATTTTGTACAATGTCTTTAGATTCTATTATTGCAGGAAATGTTATTCAATAACTATTAGCCTCAAAGACAGACTTTTTTTTCCTGTCCAAAAAGTATAAACATAAAGATTTCCCTTTTTAACATTTCTTTTTGAAGTGTTCAAAAGCCTCAAAAGTACACTTGTTCTCTTAGAAATAATGACATTTTTTTGGAAATATGCAGATTTTGCAGTTTAGGCTGCCTATGTTTATTTCTTTGTTTATTTTTCAGTGTGTTTTATGTGCAAATAGTCTTCCTAAAATTTAGACAAAATTCCTATGTCCAGTATAATATAAAACAGGAAAGTAAATTCAGCTGTAAGTAGATTAACACTGCAAAATGTAAGAAGTATACTTTGATTACTGCTTTAAAGGGCTGTAAACCTGGACTTTGTATAGTTTGGAAGTTAAAAGGAATTACAATCAATCTAATAGTACTGACAGCTAACACACAGGTTTTTCTCTCTGTTTTGTGTCATGAGCATAGTGAGACAGGGGAGAATTCCCCACAATTAAAGAGATTTCATTCAGTGGCTCGTGAGCAGTGATGAGAACAACCTGCATGTCAGATATGGCCGGCCTGACAAAAGCACAGTGCTCTCCATGCAGTTAGCAACCAGATTTTTCATGTCATGCTAGAAATGAGCAATTTGAGCTAAGATAGCTATTAAGGTACTTTGGCATGATTACAGGTGGCAGATTCCCTGAAACAGACATTTCTCAAAAAATTGGCATTTTTCTCCAAAACAGAGGAAGGTGCAGGGAAATCTGGATTAGGGTTGAGCACTTGAATTGCTATAAAGCTCATTTTCAGTTCTATTCTTATTGCTACTGAACTGAATTGCAAACTAAGCTGAATAAAATAAGGAATGGGAAGGTAAGATTTTTTTTTCTCACATTGCATAACTAAACAAGTTTCTTTTTTAACAAGTGCAGGTCTAAATTGTAACTTAATTTTGTAACTTAGCTGTAGCTGAAGGATCTTCCAAAATAAACAAGAACACCGATCAATGGACAAAAGAGTCATATATTTTGCCACTACATAAATAATCTAATATATATATGTATATATATATATATATATATATATATATTTGAGTTTTGATTGAAATCTACAAAAGTTTTAATTCTTCTGATATTTTTCATGATACATTGCTATGAGCAATCTGCCTGTGCAGTAGAAAAACTCCTTCCTTGGCCAGGTCCACTAGTTCTGTACAGGAGGGGAGTGCGTTGTTTTCATTATATTTCTATTAATATATAAAAATGTATTCTCATGGGCATAAGAAAGGAAAAAGTGACAGTAAGGGGAGGGAAAAGTATAACTTACAGCATTGAGAAGAAAAATGTTATCTTTTTCTTTATTTTACATACAGAAGTATGATATTCGGAATTTCCAGAAAAAAATTATGTTTGTGTTTTTGTTTGTGAGAATATGAAAAAAATGAAGCAGTTATTTCCCAATTTTAATTTACCACCTTTTGTTGTTGTATGTTTACACTGATTAATGGTACTTACTAAACTGTAACATTTCAAATGAGAGAAAAGCTAGTGCAAAAAAAACCCTTCATAAAATTAAAATGTTCTGAAATTAAAAATAAAGTTAATTCATTCCTACAATGAGATAACAGTAGTTTTAATGAAATTAAAATGAAGATGTATTTGATTCAGTGAATTGGTTTTGTTTCCACAGTAGTGAGTCAAAGTATTTGCAGTCCCTGACAACATTCAACATAGAACTTCAGCTTTTCCAATTAAAATAAGTATGCCAAAATCTTGTGGCAATAGCCTTTATCCTTGCTCTAGGGAAAAAACAAGCTTCTGTTCTTGTCAGGGCTAGTAACATGATCTAGGAAGCTAAGATTAATCATTTCTGCTTGTGCTGAAGAACCCAAATGCCACCTCACTTTCAGACACATTGAAAATGCAACAATTTCTTCTGGAGGTTGTGCTGTTCTCCAGCCATCTTTTCCATGTTTTGTTCTGGTGTGTTTATTTTTTTCCCCCTCCAATTAGCTGCTGTATTATGCTTTAAGCATCTGTTTTGCTTTCTCAGTGGCATAAGGTCACCAGACAGCCCAAGGGACTTACCTCCTAGTACCCACACTGACTAATTAAACTGTCAGTGCAGCATGATTTCTGAAGCAGTAATAATGCCATAGGGATGTGTTTCTTCCCATTTGCACAACAACACCTTACAACATATGTTAGTGGTTGCATATATCCATATATATCCATGCAATTTTATGTATAGGTACATATATACATACATACATATATACATAAAACAAAGAAAGATAGAGGCTATATAGGTCTACAGCAATCTTTGCATACGTATATATATCGCCGCATGTACAGTATATCAGCTTATTAGGATATGCAGCACTTTATTCTGCACAAATCTGGTAACTACACTGTTGTACCTTACATGTATAGGTGGGGTTTTTCAATGCTGTGATGCTACCCAAGATTATTCTTGCACTGGGACCAAAATGTATAAAAAGTCTTCCAGAAAACAGTCTTCTTCTCTAGATTTTATGAAAACAAACACACGCCTAGATACTTAAATGGCTTGATTTTTCAGTTGTAGAATGATCACAAGTTTATTGCATAGAATGTTTTAGTATTTATCTAAAGACAATCCTGAAAAAAATCCAAAAACAATGGAGCTGTGTAACAGTATCGTGCAATGAAAAATATGTGGTGTGTAATATGCATTTTTCAGATGAGTGCAAACGTAGTTGATGAGTAAAGGAGAAATAAATGAAGGCCTTTGTCAAATTTTATGACATGGTGGAAGTTGTGGTTTCCACCATCTGTTAACTGTCTGTTAATTCTGTCTCTGTATTTAACACAGTTGCTTCAGTGCAGTGATGAAGAATATAAAGAGGAAGGTACATTCTTCTAAGCATTATCAGCTGAAATGTCAATACTTCAAAAAAAATATTTTGAGATCGTACACTTTAATTTATAAGGGGTTAGCATCAAGTAACTGTTTATGGGGCAGGTCTCTTTAGTGCCTTATGGAAACTGTACATTCTTGTTGCCTGCTTCCTACAACATGTGAACTTTTCAGTTACTCTGTTACACTAATATTGTGATGGCAATATTCTTGTCATTGTCTATGACAATATTCTTGTCATTGTCTAGACAGAAAAATCTGATTTTTCCAGAACTGACTGAAAAGTATGATTTATTTTACATTCCGAGACAGTAAGGTACGAAATAGGAAATATCCTATAAAAATTTTGTCCCAATTTCTCTTGTAAGCCACAAACAATTAGTGAAAGACCGCTATAAGATCACTCTACATCTTTCTATCGTTCAGGCTGAAAAAATCCAACTTTCTTGGCCTTTCTCATAGTAGAGGCGGTCCACCTCTTGGATCACTTTTGTGGCCCTTTCTGGAACCACTCCAACACGTCCACATCTTTCTTGTGCTCAGGGTATCAGAGCTGGATGCAGTACTCCAGGTGGTATGTCAAGAGATTGGGGTAGAGCAGCAGAATCCCCTCCCTCACCCTGCTGGCCACTCTGCTCTGGATGCAGCCCAGGACACTTCTGGTTTTATGGGATGTGCAAATTGCTGGATCACGTCCAGACTCTCACCCACCAGCACCCCCAAGTCCTTGTCATCAGAGCTGTCCTGGATCTGCTCAGCCTGTATTGATATTGGGGATTGCCCTGACCCAAATACAGCCCCTTTGACTTGTCCCTGTTGTACCTTATGATGTTCACATAGGACCATTTCTCAAGTTTGTTGTCCAGGTCCCTTTGAATGGGATCCTGTCCTTCAAGTGTGTTGACTGCACCACTCAGATTGCTATTGTGCAATTCTGATGAGGGTGCATTCAATTCCTCTGCCTAAGTCACTGATAAAGGTATTAAACAGTGCTGGATGCTGTATGGACCCTGAGGGACATCACTGGTCAGTGATCATCAACACTGAGTCATTGACCACTACCCTCTGGATGTGACCACCCAACCAATTTCTTATCTAACAGTCCATTCATTAAATTCATCTCTCTCCAACTCATAGAGAAGGATGTTGTGAGGGACCATGTCAAGGGCTTTAGATGGATGACACCCATAGCCCTGCCCTTGTCCACTGATATAGTCATTCCACCACAGAAGATCACATATTGGGAGAGCAGGATTTGCCCTTGACGGAACCGTTCTGGCCGTTTTCAATCACCTCTCTGTCCCCCATCAACCTTAGCTACTAATGTATTAGAATTAATGTTTACAAAGCCAAATATAATGCTCTTAAAGAGACTGTTTTCAACCTATGATATGTTTATATGATCTCCAAAGTCTTCCACTTCAAAGGCTAAATGACTTCTTTGTAAATGGAATATTAAAGCAGGCAAATCATTTCATTATCTGGCTATTACATCAACACATCAGGATTCCTTCTGAATGCAGCCTGTTGATATTCCCCTGTCTTCTTTCCAGTTGGCAGTTTCTGGCACTCCACTGAATTTTACAGATCACAGTAACCACAACAGTAGAGTCCATTCATAACCTTACACTTTGGAAGTCTTTCATATAATGTAGGCCTAAATGCCATACGTACAAACAAATTCTCTCAGAGTAGGGTTCCAATAATGTTTTTGGCTATTCTTTAAGGGAATTTTAAAATGTCACATATTTTGCAATACATATGACATTTCCTTTTTTTCCTTGTTTACAGTATATTAATCTAAACATACATTCTATTTAATTTTTTTTTAAAGTATCATTTGGCATAAATGTGGGAATGTAAAGCTGTCATGCCTGATCCCACCTGTATCTCTGAGCATGCTTAGCTCCTTACAATTTTTTGCTCCTTTTTTTCTATTGTTAAGTAAAAAAAAAAAAAAAAAAAAAAAAAAAAAAAGCTCCGCGCTCTTTGCTCTCTTCAAAACTTAAGTGTGTGGAATTTGGCTTGTGGCTGTTCAAGTTCTGTCTGAGACAGGATACATGTTCTGCTTTGTGGTGACACATGGCAAAACATATAAAATGAAAGGCTGACCTGGCCATGTTCCTCTTTCACTAACAGACTCCCAGAGGCAGGGCATCTCTGAGAAGTAACTCCCTTTTAAGACAGGCTTCTCATTTGCTCTGGGTGCCAAGGTTAAGTTCTTGATGAAGATTCATCCAAACAACTCTCTTAACTCTCTCCCCTGAAGGCTCTCTGCTGGAGTGTCACTTAGTAAGAAGTAGGGTTGACAAACTGCTTTTAGAAAAGGAATTATGTCATTAATGATAATGGAAAGAAAAGGATGAGTTGTCATAAACGCTGCTCGATGTTTTGTTTTGTTTGGGTGGTTTTTTTTCAATTATTAAAGCAATATTTTAGCAAATACATCTTGCTTTTAACGGATATTTTTTACAGCCAATCCAATATCACCTGATAAGATCTGGAGTTTTGAAAAGAATCTATAAACTTGCTGAGGACACACTCTGCCCCATGATCCAGATGATCCCCTCTTTGGGCCCAGCCATTCAACTAAATTTCAATCCACCTCACTGTCTGTTCATCCATCCCATGCATCAACAGCTTGTCTATGAAGATCTTGTGGGAGTGTCAAAGGCCTCACTGAACTCCAGGCACACAGCGTTCACTGTTCTTCCCTCTTCTACCCAGCAAGTCATTTCATCATAAAATTTTATCAAGTTGCTCAAGTATGCTTCTCATTGATGAAGAGATGAAGATGGCTCATTTTATCCATATGCAGGAAATTGTTTCCAGAATTAGCTGCTCTTTCACCTTTTCATGATCTGGGTAAGCTGTTTCTCATCCTCTCTTCCTGTTGCGTCAAACAAAGATGAAAACTCTTCCCCTGTATGTTAATACAAAGACAGCAAGAATTTTTTAAAAAGTCATTTCTGAGTTATTCACAGAACTCCAGAAGGCACAGCATGTTAAGGAAAAAACAGCATGCAATGGCAACACAATGTAGATATACTTGAGGGTAACTTCTAAGTAAGCCAATATAGGAACCTTGAGATGTGTATTTGTATCAATTTGGTAGTTTCAGTTAATTATCCCTAATATAGATGATAGACTTGCATGACCTTCTGCTTCTGTAGTTACAGAGGTAAGAACAAAAGCTTCTATCATTAGTCAGGTGATAAAAGCAAGACCAGGGAAAATGTGGACCCATTGCTCAACAAAACAGGGAGCTTGGTTACACAGACTGAGGAGGCTTACACTAATGTACTAATGAAACAGGGACTGAAAGGATCTTTCTGTGCTCTTCTACACCAGACACAGTCTGTTTATCTATTGGTTCCTCCTGGACAGTCAGAGAGGAGCCCTTCCTGCTCACCCTGTCCGGGCAAAATGCCCTGCAAGCTGCTGTGCCATGCCCTCATCACTGACACGTCACACCCTCTCTGACACACCATGGTCCTCTTTGCTCAGGCTTCTCCAAGCTCTGCTTCTGTTTGGCTGCTGATGCTTCTGGGTCCTGATGGGGTTCAGGGCTGCTGCTCAGGTGTCCCTGAGCATGGGCCTCCCTGTATGGCCTGGTCCAATTTTCTCCCCTGGACTTACCCCAGTCACTGCTGCTGCCTCTTACTAATTTACACAGCATTGTGTCTAAGTTATTTGAAATATGATAAATATTATACAAATAAAAGCAGCTTTGTAAGAAAACATAACAAAAAATAAACAAACAAAGAATAAAATCCACAGCAATTAACCAGAACATAATTTTTTTCAGGCAAAAAATGTTCTTAAAATGTGTCAGACAGATGGAAATATATCTCTGCTCACATTTATCAATCTCATATGTTGTAGTTAAGACTTATACTTTGTTCTGTCACTAATGAGCATTTGAGGAAAAAATACAACCCGAATGTAATCATGCCCTGCTTTTGTGGTTTGCAAAAAGAGTATTTTCCATTGGAATGGAAAATAAAAGATGACCAACAAGAAGACCAAGGTTTCAAAACATCTTCTCTTATGAAACTATACTTTGACATGTGCTACAAATGCAGAAGATAAAGCATTTCTCCAAAAGGATCCACAGCTCTGAGTTTCTGCATTTTACTAAACAAAATTTTAACTGACATCTTTAGAAAGATACTTCTCCTGTTTGCCTCTGCCTAATGTGTGATTTGTTTTCCCTCTAAAAGTCTGTGGTATGTTAAATATAGTTAATTAGAGAAGGGAACCAGCTCAAGAAAATAAATCTGTAAGAATAAAATAAAATATACCATTTGGAATCCTAACAACTTTCTGGAGTTAGGGTAAAATTGTATATGTAATATATATTAACCTTCATATATTGTATAGATTATGAATATAGGAATTTATTGGCCCCTTTAAATCTCCCAGTGCTATGCCCATGTTGTGTTGTAACAAAAATGCAGCTGCATGTAATAATAGCAAGAAGCAAACCACACCACAGAAATATTTCTGCGTGCAATCATACGTTACAAAAAAAAACATTAAAAGACAAGCACTCCTAGCTGAATTACTGGTGCAATGGAAACAGTCTTGACTGGGGCTATTTATTCTTAATAAAATTTATGTCCAATTAGCAATGATTTCTGATCATTGATTTCAGTACTGGGCAGGGGGGAAAACCTCATATTACAACAAAAGTTATACCTAATTAAATAGCTTTCCTTTCCCTTCTCAACATTCAACTTCAGACATGCACCTAATCTCATTCATTGTCTCAGTTTTCCTTGTTTTAACTCCAGATAACTCCAATTCTGTCACATTTTCCCCAGTGACGTGATGGGCAGCATTAAAATTGGGGTGTGGGGTCATGTGCTCGGGTGTTTTCTTACTGCTGCTTTTTGCTCATTAGTGTCCCTGCCTTGGCATATGCTGTCCATGGGCCTCAGTCCCTCAGGGTCACCCTGGCTCAGCGTTGGTCACCTGCAGACAATCTTACAGGAGTGTCCTTCCTCTGGAACGCATCCTTTCAAGAGTGCTTCTCCAGCTTGCTGGTATTATCAACAGAAAGCTTCCCTGCTATATAAGGAAAAAAAAAGACTGTAAGTGCAAGTAGCATGGATCAGAAGGAGCAGATATAAAATCCAAAACATTTGGTGTTGAGGATCTGGTGTTTACTTTACTTTAGACAATCTATAACTTTGCCCTGTTGACTGAGTGCTCTTTTGCAGCTAGAGTGCATCAGGTGTCCATCTGACTTTATCTCCTATTTCAGTAATGTCTGGAAATAAAGCAGTTTGTGCACACAATGATGTGTAACAAAGAATGGTAACTGGACACAAATATGAGGTTTAATTTAAGAAATTCCCCTTGATCTGAATAAAATTCTTACATGGATTGTATCCAAGAAGTCCCAAAAGAAAATCAATTACACATAAGTCACATATGGCAGTAACATTTTTTACTGCTTGAAACATGTGCATTGCAGGAAGTCTGAGACCAGTCTTCTTTTATATCACAACTATATATATATTTTTTTTTTTGTCCAAATTTATTGTCTCAAAGGAGTCTGACTGACTTCACTCTTCCGTGTAAGTACGCATCTTTCAGAATACAATGAAATATTGCGTTTGGGAAAGGCACATGAAAAACTATGGAAAGATGAACACAGTTGCCCCAAAACATCCTATACAGAACTCCACAAATGAAATTCATCAGCTGTAATCCCAGCGAATTATAAACAAAGGCCAGGTCCTAATGTAGTGTCGGCTACACAGACTGCTGGATTGTCAGTACAGACAAAAAAGGAAGAAAAGAGAAAAAGGGAGAGTGTTCCTCAAAATGTAGTCTTCAGTATTACTTACTTTGTCTGTAGAATTGAGGGTACTTGCACTAAATGTATATTAAGATGCATAATTTAAACCACATATGCAGTGAAATAGCAATCCTGTCTAAAATAGGCTGTCATGATCACACACAGATCTGGTGTAAAGCTACATACAACAGCTAATTGAAATGCCTTTGATGTTCTGCAAATGTGATGCTTTTTCTAAAATCTGTTAGTTTGAAACACAACTAATATGGCCTCGTTTATCAGGCTGGTTTAGATTGCTAAAATTTGCATTTTCTCGTTGTCTCGTTGAGATTACTCAGCAGTAGCCAAATAAAAAGTCAGCGTCCTTCAAGAGGGAGTACCCAGGACCTGAAAGGTGGTTCAATGTCAGCTAAAATTGACTTCTTATTTGTCTGTAAGTTTCTTCTGGTATTACTCATAATTGCTGTTTGCTGATGCTGACGAAATATCTCATAGTTATACAACTTTTTTTTTTTTCCTACACATGCAAGCAGAAAAGAAAGAGTCGAGAGGAAATGATGGTGTTGATACATACATTTTTGTGACAGATCAAAATGTTGATGGCTGTGTTGACTGGTTTGCAAACTGTCACACTTTATTTGTTACACATCAGTAATGTCAAGAAACATTTATTAAGAAAGGTACTGGTTTTGAAATAACTTTTAATGGCCTTATTTTAAATATGCATTGTGTACAGTGGACATCTAATGAAAAATGTTACCAAAATTATAAAATATTTTCTGTTCTATTATGATGAATCATCTACAATTTTGTGAAACAATGCTTATATTTTTTTCTCAGTCTCACCATTAAATGGAAGTTATTATTTTTAAATAATAAGGAATTCAAGGAGCTTTATGGATTTGAAAATAAATCTATATTGAAGTAGTTTGTGCTTTATGAGTAAATGGAAAGATAATTACAGACATTTCACATCAATCCCATCTCTTAATACCTCTTACTTGTTAAAAGAAAGTTGTGCTCTGACTATTATTACTCTTTGTATAATTAGTCTTGTTTCCCAAATACAAAGAGGAGCATAAAGTTTATGACTTAAGAGAGATAAGTGAGGCTCATGTCCAATTTAAGGCCATATTTTAGTGATAATGGGGTTTTTTTCACTGACCTTTCTGTGGCAATCTCCCAATAGAAAAGAAAAGGACTAGGTAAAATCTAATGCATATTTTTTTCCAGCAATGTTTTTTTTTCTGTTTTTTTCCTCCATTTGAGAGATACTTCTCTCTAGTCAACAAATTCTCGCCACTGACCTGAAGAAGAAGATATATTATAGCTTGAATTTTAGACTCCCTCATTTTTCATCCAAGAGAAAACTATGGGCAGAAGAATACAAAGTAATTTGAGCAAGAAAAAAAAAAAGATAAAGAAGTCTGAAAACCCCCAAATGCTTGTGCACATATAGCAATTAAAACATAGCAATAATAATTTTTTCATGCTCTAAAGCAGTTTACATGCAAGCATATACTAGCCTCTATCAGAAGACTGCAGATTAGGAAAGCATTTTATCAAGAAATAGAAAAAAGGCCACACTTATTAAGATGTTATTTCAATTATGCAATTGTTTTACTTTCTGTATGGATATTTCTGTGAAAAATAGCTTTGGATTTTTTTTTGCTTTCTCAGGCCACCCTATTATTCAACAATATTATTAAGGATAATATTTTCATTGCCAGTCTTACCTCTGACATTATCTGTTCTCTGTTAAACCTAAACCCAAAGTAACCCATGAGTATGAACAACAAAATCAAAACAATGTATTTTTTTAATAAGCTATGAATGCAAAAATACTTAACATATGTTTATTTAAAGGCAAATTCCTTTTTTTTTTGCCACTTTTCTTCTGGAGATTTTTTGAATTACTTCTTTAATTTGCATCATCACTACCTGATCATTTTATAGCTTTTATTTAGAAGCCACTCAGCTTTAGTGACATAAAATGCTGTTTATTTACTCCCTGCTCTTCTCTGTGTTTGTGAGGGGATGACAGGACTTGTTGTGTCCTGCACTTACAAAACCCACTTATTCTTGGAAATTCAAATGCCTCAAAGATAAATTTATTTATTTCCTTTCCAGAGTGCAGCTGAACTTTATGTTCTTGATCTGAAGAAGCATAAGTATTTATATTTACAAAACTTTAAAACTTTTATCCATTTTAAATTTGTTTTTAGATATACTGTTACTAATGTAATTCATTAAGTACAGATGCACCACATTTTAGGGTTCTAAGTTTTGGAGGAAAACTCTGAACTAAATGCGTAAATTCTCTGTGTTTAAATGGACAAGAAATCCAGCAATAGATAGTAGTGTGTTAGTAGCAACTACCTCTTCTCCAAATAGAAAAGCAGTCTTCTTCTGTTATGTATGTACATATCCTCTTGCACTACATAAAGCATTACTCAGCAAATGGGAGAGCCTGATGATAAATAGTCCTAAACCTCACAGTATTTGTAACTTTTGCCAAGAATAAACTCTTAGAAAAATTCAAGATTCTTTTGATTCAGATCTCCTGATTTCTCTTCACTTCCCTTTTTCATTACCGACTGAAAAGTAATTCATCTGCCATAAGGGAAAGTGATGAGGATCAGTTTTCTTCAGCTTTGAAGTGATCTCTATGTTGTATATATCTGAAACTCTTAAGATTTAATGCCATCTATTTAAAAATAATAAATTAAGGTAAATTTATTGTTTTATGACACTATGTTTGGAAAAATGAATGAGGATAATTAAGTATGTGTCACATGGTGGGGTAGGAGTGCCAAAAATCTTCTGATTCCATTATAAAAATGCTAGTAACTTATTTGTGGAGATGTTTTCATTGGTTTGAATTGCAAATTAATAATTATTTTCTCTTGGACTTCCTCATGTCTTCTGTTTCAAGAAGACATACTATATAACAGTGTAATTTAATCTCTGGATATAAACTGGTAGTCCGAATTCCAATTGGAGAAGTCTGTTGTCTTTATTGATTAAGGAAGGCAGGAACTGGAGTTTCACACCAGAATTTGTTCCTTAACCCACAAGATGCACAATCAGTGACTTTCACTGTAACTTCCTTTCAAAAATCACATCAGTAACTTCCTTTCCAAATCACAGAACACTTCTCTGCTCTTGAGGAGATCAGTGATAGGTACGTGGAGGCTTGGATGGAATCAGCGATGGAGAGATGGGAATGACTGAGCTGGGCCAGAAGGCAATTTTATTGAGATTACAAACCTTTATATCAGGTATAAGCAATTCTATTTTTGGTAAAAATTTCTCATTGGTTACATGTTCTTTATGATGTCAGTTACCTGTTAATCATTAAAAAGTTTCACAACATGTCTTTTGGTCACTTCTACTCCAGGGAGTAGTTATCTGTGTCTGTTTCTCCCATGGTTTCTGTTTGATCAGGCCTAAGAGATGGGGCATCCAAGTCTTATGCTTTAGGGAGGCCCTCAGGCAAATCCCTTGCTTAGGCTACATTTTTCTTTCTACAATGCATAACAGAAATTCCATTAACCCTCCTGGCAATGTCAGAGACATTGGCACATCTATCTTTCATTCCATTCATTACACATTTTGTATCTTGTGCATACATATATATATAAAATTGAATTTTTCTCACTGTGAATTATGTGAGCATTCTGAAGCTGATACAGACAAATACATTTTGTCTTCAGTTAAGTCACCTGTACTAAAGCATGAATCCTTCCTCCAATTATCCCTGTCTGCAAGCAATAGCTGATAGTACAGAGGTCATATATGCCTACACTGGTGTTTCCAAGGTAAATATATAAATAAGTACTGATTTTTTTTCTTTTGATGGAAGAAAGATTGATTTCATACAAAATAAAATGTTCCAAAGATTCTTAAAATGTTCCTAAGATTCTTAGACTGCTTAGGTCTTTCATATTTATGCTAAGAAGATAAAAAGGAGGATTTCGTTTATATTTTTCTTTAGTAAAAATAAGTACTTTTTTTTAAATTTTTCAGTAATTTTGGTGGACACTGTATATGGGATTTATATGAATGTAGATATAAACAAAAATATAAATATAAACATATTAATAAATACATAGAATGTATAACTGGTAAGAGCTGTAAAGAGTTGATGATTACGTTGTTGCTGATTTAGACATGCAGATAGTGTGAATCAGCTCTGATTTGTCACAAAACTAATTTACATAAATTATTTTAAATTTTGTTTTGAATGATTTTTCAGGTGAAATTCTGAAACACTACAAAGTCCTGGAAGGCTTGCGGCTTCAAATAGTGCCAGTGGCATATACGCCTTTGACCTCACTACTGAGACAAATGACACTGGAAAAAGTCCCTAAAAGAACAAAAAGACAGAACAAAACTGACCAGAACTGGGCCATCTTTGCAACGCTGCTGGAATGAAATGCCTCATTTCAAGGTAACAAAAGTACAGCAGCTGTCCTCTCATGAGAAGCTACAGCTCATGTGCTAGGCTCACATGTATGCTAGCAGGAGCAAACCTCAAGGAAGAAGCCACATTTTATAAATAAGCTATGCTCAGTAAACTAATTCACTAAAACCAGGATACAACTGTAGATAACATTTATTTTGAGGAAGTTGAATTCATTACTTAGATATATGAACTATTTTTTAAATGTACAATATTTTTTAAACTAAAATTCCTCAGATAAATTTGAAATGAAAGCGTACACTTTTTTCTATTTCAAAAAGGTTAAAAAGTGCTTTTATCATATTGTGAAAACTTCTCCTAGTTGAAAGATGGTAATAAAGTTTGTGCTTTTGGTCAGTAATATATCGTGATGAAATATAATTTAATTACAAAACCTGTTTAAAGAAAAATCTTCTGTCTTTCTTCAGATATATTTAAGGATGATATAGAAAAAATGTCTTCAGGTAGGTAAAGTCTTCATTCACTTTTAGAAGCAAAAGGAGGTCAGCTCTCCGGTTCCTGCTGGCTGACCCAAAAAAGGAAAGTTGAAGCCTGTAATTATTAAAGAATCTTAGTGGCTGGTTGAGGGAATGCTTGAAAGGCTATTACTGCAGAATTATTTAAATTAAGGTTCAAATTTAGATTTAATCTGATTAACTAATGAGGAAGTCGTCTGGCACTACAAAGCCAGGTAAAATAAATTTAATTAAGTTTCTGTAAAAGGGCATCTGAAATCAAAACCTTCTACCATTTAAGAATTCAAAAAGAGGAAGAGAATAAAAACTGATTTGAGGAGAAGCAGTCAGGAAACTGAGGAAATGTCACATTGAACTTAACTGGTGAATCAAAAGTTTAAAGATAAGCAAATCTGAAGCATTCAATCCAAAAAATACATCAGACTCACAATAAAACAACACTGTAAAATATATTAATACTTTATAATAAAAAGCTTAGATATGACTTTTATTATTTTATCAATATATATTAGTACAGTGTGACCACACACAAAATGGAAATTTATGGATTCTGGTAAGCAATTTCTTTTTATCGCAAAAAATTCTCTTCAAAGTAGATGGAGTTTTTAGAAGAAATAGAAAGAAATGTGTTGGACCTCAATAAAGAAGATTGATTACTGAGAAATGTCCATTTTCTTCTTCAATACACCAAATATTACTTCTTTATTAATCCATCTCTTTCATACAGATGCTAGTCAAACAATAGCAAAAATCTTAAGAAAGTCTGTTTCAAACTAAAATCAAGAAAACATATTATTTCACTGGTCTCAAAACCCCTATTAAATATATATCATCTACAGCTACAAAATCTTGGATGAGCTGACATCAGAAAAGATGTCACACATACCTTACCTGAACCAAATTCTGTTGCAAAAAATTTTAAAAATACCATGGTTTTGTAAATCATTCCTTCTTGAACTGAAACCTTTTGGATAACATTGTCAGAAACTGAAATTTTGTTATAAAGTTTTCCACAAACATCACTTTCTTTTTTTCTGAGTGGCAACTCATAATAACATTTTAAAAAAATTAATTAAACTTCTTAGCCCTGTGCTAAACAACCTTTAGTTTGAAACTGAAATTTGGCGCCTTCCCTCAATTTTAGTGTCACTTTCCAGAAGAGTATCAAAATTTTACCAAAAGTATTTTCCTTTCATTAGTAAATATAGTGACATACTCTGTCTCCATTTCACCTCATCTCTTTGAGTTAATACCTGAAAACAATTTACTGGGAGAAAACAAAACTCAAAGAAGTGAATATATTTTATTCAAGACATGATGATGTTTGAGGACCTTATCATCATATTAGTGAATTCCTTAATCTTGTTTCAATTGTTGTTGGATAACTGCCCTCTTTTCTTAGAAGCCTGATGAACTATAGGTGTCAGGATGGTGAAGACTGTAAAACAGAAGAAAAAAAAGTTACCTAATTAATCAGTCTCACAAAAGGCTTTGAAGCACAGACAGAAATATTGAAGAGAACTGAACATTTAATGTGAAAGCACTGGAAAGTGAATAAGGCCCTGGAGACCCGTGTTTCAAGGAAAACAGTCTTAGTGTGTACAAATATGGGAAGGGGAGGGATTTTTTGTTGTTTTGCATTTCTAGTGCATAATTTTATTTTTAGAGAGGAGAAAAAATAACCTGTTAATCACAAATGGGCAAAATAAGTCACACTGAGTCTTAACAGATGGGCAAATCTTCAAATCCTTCATAGATCCCATGGAACTGTTGATGAGGCCTGACGGCCCCCTCAGCACTGGATTCACTTATCCCTCAGTAGCTGCAGGAGAATGTTTTATTTGAATGCTCCCCTTTCTTCAGTACTCAGCTTTGTAGCAAAAAATACATTCCTTTCATGGATAATATAATTCAGTGACATTCTCTAAACGGAGTGTTTAAAAAATGTTGGGGCCACAATCCGTTTCAGCTTCACCAGTATCCCATGCACTGAGCTTGGAAAACACCCTCAGAATTGGGAGTAGCACGTATGCTCTCCAGAGTATTAAATTTAGTTGCCTTCACAAACCAACTCATTAGAGAGAATCCTTCAGATGGGAAAACAGGGTAACTCAGAGCATTCTGTGCTTACAGCCTCTCAGAAGCAGCTATAAAAGTAGTGTAGACCTAGTCAGTTTAATATTGAACAAAGTGAGATGTCGTGGCTAAGATTTGTCTGAAAAAAGATGAGTAGCTGAGCAGCAGCACTTTCATGCAGATGACATTTCATTATTGCTATGTCAGTGATAACTAGCAATATTGCTCTGAAAAAAATGTTAAATCATAAACCAAGTTGCTTAGTAATAACTGCATTAAATAATTTGATTATCTTTCAAGGATGGAGGTCGTATATTTTAAACCAATTAAACTTGATTTCTAGTTCAATTTTGTAATCTCCAACCATTTAAAGCAAAGATAAAGCTGCTGCTTAAATGATGCCTTATGTATAGATTTATACAACTACAATAGAAAATTTAAAAAAAACAAAACCAAACATGAGGAAGAAAATCTGTTCATATCAAAAGCAGCTGAAATGTCTCTGGCTGTCAACACATCTAGTACAGTTGGATAGTTTGAAAAATGTGTCATTGAAGCATTTATCAGTGATATTACAAGAGGTTCATTTTGTTTTCCAGTCTGAGGAACCAGGACATGCTGACTCCTAAAACAGTGCAATAGTGCATTGGTTTGTATGCTTATTTTCTCACAGAGGGGAAAAATACAGTCCCTAACCACTTAACTGATTCAAAATGTTGCCTCTTATTGAAGTAAAATAAACTAAAATAATTGGTTTTTATAATAATTCTGGAAATACGTGCTGCACAATTTTGTTTGCTCCAACTTATTTTCATTGTATTAACTCGAACAGGTATTAACTAATGGTTTTATTTTCTAGATGTTAAAATAATTGGACATATGGATGGATTTAATTTATATCCCCCAAAACAAGCATAATAGAACAAATTTCACTTTCTCCTAGAGACAGTCTCCTGACTTGCTTGATGATTTCAGTTATTGAACAGGACCAATTCATTTAATTGTGACATCAAAAATATAAGGACAGGAAGTAATTAATTAAAATTCATTACATTTCATGTATATGCCTTAGAACATAATAAATATCAATGGCCAACAAATTACTACTGTTATCATTATTTGGAAAATGATCACTATGAAGAAAAATGTGTCAAGAATTTGTATGTATAGCCTCACTTTTGATTTATAGGATTTTTGACAGAGAAAAGTAAGAATTTTTTTAGAGCACTGCCTTTCCTGTTTACAAACTGTCTTTATTGATGTTTCCAGATGTATATAGTTTTAAACTCTGGAGCAGTTGTTAATTTGTACTGTCAGATAGATCAGCTTGTTATTGTAGATGACTACATTTGGACACAAGGACCTAAAAACATTTTCTATACTTTTTAAAAAATATTATTCTCTGTGTTGCCTTTTAGCTATTTTCCCTCTTTTTATACTAAAGTAAAATGTACTATTATAGCAGCTTTTTAATGGTTTGAGCTCTCCATATATGCAAAAGGCCCAGAACAAATGCCATGTGCCTTCAAACATAGTTCTTTGTTACTTTTTCATGCTGCGTTTCTCATAAACATAGAGACTCAGAATACCTATTAAAGACATTTGTTTGACATTTTAATGTTTTAGCAATAATTTTACCTTGATTTATTGTTCTTCTTAACACCAGCTTTCTGGTTAATGCATCAGTTAGAAGACAGCAGAACTAGAGTTTCCAGAATGATCTTTTACTTGTTTATCCAACAATGCATGCAGCTGTTACACAAGAGATGAGCTTATCTCCAGCCATATTCTGCTTTATAAACACTGCAACCTATGACATGTCAAGGCAAGCTATGGAAAGTTATACTGCAGTTACAAACAGTTTTTTCCTGGAATAACCATTTCCATGTTCAGTGGCAGCCAAAAAAGCCAATGAGGTACACAGAATGAACAGGAAAGACATTAGGATGAAAAGAGTGAACATTATTTCAAATAAAATACCAGCATCCAGAGAACTGTGTTTATTTCTGCTCTCCTAATTTCAAGAACTTTGAGGAGAGTGTAGAAGAGGTACAGAATAGAAAAGCTGTACACTGATGTATGTTGTATGGATGTTGTAACTGACTTAAGAGTAGGGCTTAGCAAAGCTGGAGTTCTTGGAGAGCAGGCTGAGGAGAAATATGGGTAAGATTCAGAAAATCCTGAAAGGAGAATGAACATTAACAGTTAGTTGCTGAGGGACAATTTGTGAAACTTGAAGGGCATCAGTTTCAGGTACATACAGGGTGTCATTTCTCAAAACAGAAGTTAGGAAACACCTGAACTACACTGAACAAAAAAGTGTAGAGGTAGAAAAGGTCTATGAAAAGGACATATCCAAAAATGCAATTAAACGTCTTCCTTCCTTGTGGGGGACAACTCCAAAACCACATTTCAAGCAGATTTTATTGGGCTTCTGTAGCAGGATTTTTGTAGCAGTAGAGGTGGTGGTTGTGGAAAGAGATCAGGAGCTGCCCTTATGTGTAAGAAAGACAGCTCCAGGTGGCTTCAAGACAGATATGCCACTGGCCAAAGTTGAGCCAATCATCAACTTTAACATACAATAATAACATACTTAACATACAATAATAACACACTTGAGAAAGGGAAAAAATATACTGGGCTGGAGCTGTATAAGAGAGGAGTGAGAGGAAAAGCCCTGCAGACACCAAGGTCAGCGAAGAAGAAGGGGGAGGAGGTGTTCCAGGTGCCTGCAGCCCATGGAGAAGACTGTGGCGAGGTGGGTTGTCCCACTGCAGCCTGTGGAAAGAACCACACCAAAGCAGATACCTGCCCTGCAAGCCATGGAGGTCACCATGTTGTGGTGGATGTGCCCTGAAGGAAGCTGAATTCCATGGAGACCCTGTGCAGGAGCACACCTTCTGGCAGAATCTGTAACCTGTGGGAGACTTTCTTTAAGGAAGGACTTCCCCTGGGAAGTACTCCATCCTGTAACAGAGGAATAGCATGAAGAGAAAGGAGCAGCCAAGACAAAGTGTTGTGAATTAACCAGAGCCCCATCCCACTGCACCACTCAAAGGCAGTGAGGAGGTGAAAGAGTCAGGAGTGACACAGATCCTTGGAAGAAAGGAGGGGTGGGGAAGAAGGGGTTTTATTTTTATTCTTATTTCCCATTATATTAGTCCCTTTTCAATTGACAATAAATGAAATTGATCTTCCCAAAGTAAATTCATTTTTTCCTGTGTCTGTAATTTGTGAGTGATCTCCCTGTCTTTATCTTGACCTGTGAGCTCTTTCTCATTATTTTTCTCTGCCTTTGTTGCTGAGCAGTGAGAGTGAGAGCAGCAGATGGATATCTGGAAGCCAGCCAAGGTTAACTTTCGACAAGGACTATGCAAGGATATACTTTGTAATGCCCCTATTACAAGAACTCTGGATAGTGGAGAAATACAAAGGGGATAGAGCAAGCCATTATCTTGGCTCTTGCTCTTTTCCTTAGCAGCATTCCCTCTTGTCACTCTCTGAGACAGAATATTTAGCTAGATAGATTGACCCAGACTGTCTGACCCAGTAGGATATTTCATATGCTCTGATATCATTATGTGGTAAAGGTAGAAGCACTAGACTTCTACTTTTTTTTTTTTTTGGTATTTTAAGCTGTAGACTTACTTACTTTTTTGATATTTTTATTTCCTTTAAAAAAAATTTCTGGTTATGAAATGAAGCTGACTTGTGCATTTGTGGCATGATGTCAGAAAGACAGATACTGACAAAGATTAGATGTTGATATATATAAAAAAAGCCACAAATTGTCAGAACTTATTCTTCTGGAAGTGTTTTCAGTATGATAGATATAAAAGCGTGCAAACCTGTGCAATTTATAAACAATTCATGGCATCAGATGTCAGGAGGTACAATCAGTCATTATTTCAGTCATTATCTTACCTGAACAAAGTGGCAAAACCCTTTGTTCTGCTTGACTTGGAATTAAATGAGGTAAGACTCACTGTGAGAGGTAATATATTTTGTTCAACTGGGATAACTGAGAAAAATAGTTAAATTTTTGTACACCAAAGGATTTCTATGGCTCTACAAGAGAGTTTAAGTGGATTGCATTGTCTCCTCTTTTCTTCTGATCTCCTTATTCACCACGTGAGCTGATGTCAAGAGATATGATCTCAGGAACCAGAGCTCCATTTCTCTATTTATAAAAAGGACACATTTATTTCTACTGTCAGAGTAGTATTCAAACATTTTCTATGCTATGGAAAATTGATGACCAGAACAGGAGGAAAATTAACCCATTCTTTTCAGTTTCTTCCTCCTTAATGGCAAAGAATGTCAAAAAATTATTGCTTTGAATAATTTATATGTATTTTATTTTTATTTCTGGACAATAGTTCAGAATGCTCACAGACCGTGATAAAGTTGAAATTTGAATTTTACATTTTAAGGAAAGAATATGGAAATTCCCTTCAGGTTCTTGTGATAATAATATCACAGAGCAGTCAAGAAAGTAGAATCCATCTATCACGACTTTTAAAAGAGTTTAAAGTCAAGGCTTTCTTTCTAAACCAGAAGAAAATATTACAAAATTTTATTAAAAAAAAAAAAATGAGTAACAAACCTGTAGATCTCAAATCTGCTACCAGAGTGCTCTTGCCTCATCAGTTCATATTCACCAGTTACCACCACCTGGCTCCACAATGCATTTGTAGATAGATACATGACAAGGAGAAGTAAGCACTGATGCTTTTCTGTTCTGATTTTCTTTCACTGTAAAATCATTCTACTCTACATGAAAATAAAATTGAACACTTGCTCGCCCAGGTTTGGTTTATTGGCACAACCAGCCAAACACAAACAAGCAAACAAAATGCCAGCTGAGGTACTAAAATACAGCTGAAATTTTGAAATGTGTGGCTGGTTGATCTTCTTGTAGAATCATGATATCTCTAGTACATCACCTTCAGGTTATAAACCCCATTGTTATTCTTGTAGGTGGTTAGAAGTGCCTAGTAATGTTCCTAGAACAAAAAAGAAAAAAAATGGCAACAACTCCCCCACTATAACCCTATCCTCTTCCCCCTCCCTAAATGCCCAAATAGTCAGCAAATTAACACAAATTCTATGGATGTCTCAAAAACCCCCACAAAACAATGGGTTTTACTTCACAGGGTAATGCAGTACTTGCAGGTCAGGTTTAGTTGATATATCACAGCCTTGATAAGGGTGGGTGGGTGGGAAACTGAGCATTACAGTCCTGTAACATGAGTTTGAGTTCTGTCCCTGTGCCAGTATGACAGTGGAAGCATGGCCTCATCAGATTGGTTCAGGTCTCTTAAGGCTGCACTTGGGAAGAGCCACACAACTTTGTGCAATATATTTTTACCTTCTGTATGATACTTTCACTCATTGTTTTAATCTAGCTCATAGAATTGACAGTCCAGTGAAAACTAGAGCTCGGCAGGACTCACAGTGGGAGGGGAATGAAAAATGGGAGTGTACAGAGGGAAAAAATTCCTTGTTAGCCATTCAATTAAAATGGAATGTATATGCAAATAAGAGAATACAGGTCTTGATATGTTGTATTAAAATCAGATTGAGGTCATCATCTGCACATCACTTAACCTTTATGGCATACTCACTTTGTATACTATTAAATTAAAAAAAATCTGTATTAAATACACAGATTTAAAAAAAGTATAGAAGAATGTTGAATTCCTCTTCCCCTCCCCCCTTTTATTTTTCTCTGTTTTATAGATTTTAGTGTGGTTTTATGATCCCACAGCACAAAGTAAAGAAAAAAAAGTATCTTCTTCATACTGTAATTTGCATAGTGCATCATATAAAAGATATTTTTAAACTATAAGTTTTCCCAGGAGGGCTTTGCTTGAGAGCTTTACAGCATCTCCAGAAAACTGAAAATAATGTAAAACAATTTATATTAGAATCAGTAAAGGATGAAAAATGTTTTTAGGTTTGGTTCAGATATGCATAGAAAAATATGGGATTTTTTTGAAATGTATGTAAATATAATAACTTTTTAGTTTATGAATCGAGCTGTAAATTAAAAAAAAAGTCTCTCATAAAACTTGCATTTCCAACAGTAGTTTCAGCACACTTGGAAGTCTGATAGTACCTTCTTTCCCTATCATATTTCACTCTTTCTTTTCTGAATAATGAACAAATCCAGACGGTGCAGGTAAATACACAGACTGGGGAGGCAGTGGGAGTGGGAAAGCAGAGGAGGAAGTAAAATTTTAAAAACCTCACACATTAGCAATATTTACTGAGCTAATCAAATTTCTCCTTAAGTACTGAAATATCCTTTTAGAATATGTGAATTGCCAGACTAATTTAAAGAATGACTAGACCACAAAGAAGGAAATACATACTAGAAATTCTTAAGAAATTATTCTCTTGGACATTAAAAATAGTCCCAGGTGCTAAAGAAATACCAAAGCAACCTTGAAGTGGTAAAATAAGCTATCTATAACCATGAGAAAATATACATAATATGGCTTTTTCTTTGTCCACTCTCTTCTCTTTCCACTCTCTATGTTCCATATGAAAAAAACAATTTTCACTGGTTGCAATTTTGGTAAAAATTCCTTTTCACCAAAGTGTAATTAATTGACTTTTTCCCACCAAATCACAGTGTTTGAACTGTTTGGGAGATTGTTTTCTTACTAATTTTTCACCTTCTAGCTATACTTACTGGGGTCTAATGCAGATCCAAGTGCAAATTTTTATATAGCATGGACATGGCTAATGTGCACTTGGGGGTAATGGAGTATCTATAAGCCAGTCTGTGTGATTTGACCTGCAACTTGGAAACACTCTGTAGCCCAGGAAGAGCATGAAGTGTCACGTCCTGAGGAGGAAAGGATGGCCTGGGATGGACTGATTGCAGCCCCCATTCCCTGTTCTAGGGAATGGAGGTACAGAAAGCGAGGAGTAAAATTGAGCCCAGGAAGAAGGGAAAGGTAGAATGCTTTTTAGGTTTGGTTTTATTTCTTATTATCGTAAATTTATTTGATTGGTAGTTAATTTATTTCCCCAAATCAATTCTGTTTCACCCATGATTTTAATTGATAGTGATCTCTCCCTGTCCTTATCTTGTCCCATGAGTCCTTCATTATATTTTCTCTCCATGGTCCAGTAGTGAATGATAGAATGACTTTAGTGAACATCTGGTGTTCAGCCAAGTTCAACCCATCATCCTTCCCTTCCCTTCCCTTCCCTTCCCTTCCCTTCCCTTCCCTTCCCTTCCCTTCCCTTCCCTTCCCTTCCCTTCC
>JAXCLO010000001.1:70178965-70327406 GCA_035583995.1 Arremon aurantiirostris
CCCTTCCCTTCCCTTCCCTTCCCTTCCCTTCCCTTCCCTTCCCTTCCCTTCCCTTCCCTTCCCTTCCCTTCCCATTCTCACACAAGTGTACTCTGAGAAAAAAAAAAGTAATGAGTAGAAACAAGATCTCAAGATGAACCAAAAATGTTAACGTGCTGAAGAAAATATATGTTCTTCTGCTTTGGTATTATAGAATGACCAGGAAAAAGGTTTATAGTATTTTTTTTAATTATTATTTTTTAATTTAAAAGAAGTTCTCTTCTCTGCATAATTGACATAATAGGATATAATTCTTATAAAGAAAGAGAAAGTAAAATATTCTTGTGCATATAGTTAGATTGTACTATATTCTGATTAAATTTTCCTATACTTTGTCATCTTTGGTACCCAATCATAACCAATAATATTAAAAAACTTAATATTTTGTGTTCAAGATAATGCTATGGAAATAGAATTGGAGATAAATTATTCATGAATATTGAAGCATTTTTTATTTTTCTCTCATTCATATAACAGACAAAACGTCCTATATGTCACTGATTTCTGTTTAATTTGGAAATTGTACTTTTATATTTCCCATGTAGCTTAAAATTCACAAGATTTATGATCCTGAGAAAGTAGAGAACTAAAAATTTTAAACTTCAGATTTAGTAAGGAAATTTAATTGAGCTAATACAGGCAGTGATATTTATCTAATTAGATTAGTTTAGATATTTGCAATAAAGAGCTGAAGTAAATCTCTTTTAAATGACAATGAAGATAAATAATTTTTAAGATGCAATTCATATTAGTCTTGCATCCATATTTTATTATTCATTGATTAAAAAGTGGTCTCCTCCACTATTTATATAGGGAGACTAGAATGCCTATTTCAGCCCACTAAAGACCTTTAAGAAGGGTGATTCCTCCAAGGGAGACCCCCCTAAATTGACTAGTTATGAAGCCATTGCTCTTAACATCTCTAGTGTAAGCCAGTTAATTCTATACTTTCAGGGTTTGTGGTAACCTCAAAAGATCTGTCGAATGCTCAGATGTATTCTGAATGGCACTACATTAATAAAAGAGAATTGTGCTGTATCAGTAAACTTAAGTATGTGTCTATCATCAGATCATTAATATATTTCAACTTTTTATTTTTATACAAAAAATCAGAAATCATAAATCTGAATAGATTTTCTCAAGGTTGAGAAATATAACAGATACTGGAAGCTGAATGTCTTATCATAAACGTAGGGAATGCTTGTCCAGTTCAGCATTAGTGTTTGAAATGTTGTCAGCTCCCTGTGACTTAATCTACTCATATTTTTTGATGTATTATTCTTCTACCTCATCTCCTCTCAACAAACTTGTAAATTGCTATGTTTTCACTTTCATAATATTGTATTTTTTTCCTGTGCAAATGTAGAAGGGGCTAACAGTGGGCCTGTTAGCTAAAAGAGTGAGAAGAAGCTGAGAAGTAAGAAGAAGCTGATAAGGAGATTTTTCCAAGGCTGTAACCAAGGAGATCGAGAGAAGAAAGATAAGAGCACTTTGCAGCTAGACAAAGCATTTTTAGAAAGTTAAGTGAAGTCACTATAACTTTTCACCAATGGCATGGTATTGACTTATTGTAGCCCATAGTTAAGGTAGAAGAAAGGTAAACAATTAGAAAGTGTATAAAAGATCAGCCATGTTCACTAATAAAGTGTTGCCAACTGAGACTGCTTGTAGTCTCTGCTTTGTGTCGTGACCACCTCGACCGATGCGAAGGTCTGTTTTCATTTGGAATGGTCTGTTTTCTCAGACATTCATATATTCCCTCAAAAATTTATCTCAAAATATAAGATCTAAGATTCATTAAAATTCATCACCTCAGCCTTTTCCATCAGCAAATTGCTTATGTAGTAATTCATGCTCATTTCTGAAATAAGTCAGGTCCCCAGCTGATATAATTTAGAGTTACACTTTGAGGTACATTGATCAACACCATTTGAAGATTTAGTTAATTCTTTTTAATGGATGAATGACCAAAGTATACTGCCAGTTTCTGAGGGCTTTTAAATGTCAAAAGGGGTGCACAGAACTTGCATTTTCTGAAAAACTATTTATTGTGAGTGTACTCCAATATCATCAGCATCCATCTTGTTATACAAGATGCAAGAAGATTCAATGTAAACAAGCTGTAAATAAAATAAACGTCCTGACAAAGTGGAAGTTCGTTTTCTAGTTTTCCCTGGTCAGCACTTTCAGAATAAAGCATAAATGAATTAATATTAAAAGGTGCTTCTGCAAGATGATTCCCTATGTATGAGTTTTGTATCAATTACTTCTTAGAAGATTTATTTGACTGGTCTTTAGATAACTGGGGTTTTTATTTCTTGTTATAATATAATAGATACACAATATAAGCATGAGTACAGCTACTAAGGAGTATATTTTTACAAGAGCTATGCACAAAAGGCATAGGGTCTTTTTGTATAAATCTGAAAAAGTCTAGAAAGTTTGATGTCCTTTGTGTCATGTTTATCATGCAGTTATGTTCTGTATGAAGTTCAGTATCCATGAAATCTTGTACTGTGAGAAATAAAGCTCTGCTTCATTAAAGTCTCTTAAGCATCATATACTTTTTTAAACATTCATGAATAAATGAAATCTAGGGCTGCTAAGTTGAAATTGTGCTAAATAGCACTTTCTTCTCTCTGGTCTTCTTTGCAAAGTACAAAATCCTCACATGGGTTATGTTAGTCTTTTGGGAAAAGGCAAAACTGACAGCACAGCAGGCTGTGCTGATGACCTAATTCAACATCTCTTTCAAGGAATTACTTTTTCAGTACCATTGTTAGAGGATTTCTATAAAAGTGGTATTCCTTCCAGAATTATCTTTTGAACAAAATACAAACCAGTGACCTCTCTGGCACTAATATGCATAACACACTGAATTATCTCTGTGAAGATAATTCTCAGCCATGCTTTATATTAAATTTGAATGTGTTCATTCATACTGAATGATCTGCTGAGACTTTCTTCTATCTGCAATAACCCAGGAACTTTCCTGTGTTTCTGTAACCAATGCTAGGTGACAATAATAATTTTAAAGAAATAATAACACATATATGACAGCAGAAATGATGACATATTTCTTTTTCATTGTGATAATACAGTTGAAGAATAACTGGCTTTTATGCAAAAACATATTAAGTTACTTAAAAAGCCTTTTTGCTTTCTTTGGTTAATCCCTACTTTTTCTTTATACTTAAAGCAGCAGTTAGTGTTGTACAAATACTTTTGTTATAGTGCATTTTTTGCTGATCAATAGGGATTATGTAAGGAGCAGGGGGAAAAAAGTTGCAGAAAAAAGATTACCTGCACATTAGTCTGTTCTTTGTAGTCTTTCAGGTAGGTAATTACTGAATACTATCGTAAAGAACTAGAAGTTCTAGGCTAATGCTAGTGAAAGTGAATATTAAAATACAGAGAGAAAACTTAGGAAAGAACTGATATTCAGCTCTTGAATAATGCACAAGTGGACTGGCAATGAAGTGTTTTATCTGCTGACCTTTGACATAATAAAATAACTCTTAATCCTAAGAACAGATGTATTTCTTTCTGCTTTATTATTAAATATGCAATAAATAATTTAAAAAACCTACTCCCTGGTATAACAATGGTAGAAATATTAATATTTTTTCTTTCTAAGCATCTAGATTTAAAAGGATTTCTACATTGTTTTCCAGCAATGTGCAGCATATTTCTAACTTAATTTCCAAGCGTAAACCAATGGAAAACACCAGGAAAAGCATAAAAAAATTATTGAAGTGAAACATATGAAAAAACCAAAACATATAACCAAATATTCAAAAGTATGAAGAATGATGATATAAGGATTGTAAAACAGAGGTTAGGAACTAATTCGTAAATTTTGGAGCTGTTTAGAAGATTTGCCTTTTCTCTTGTATTGCTCTTACTTAGACCCAAAATGAAAGTCAGCTGAACAGAAGTAACCAGAGAAAATGTCCTGGAACACAGGACTGCATCCTGCAGTTCAATGCCCTTACATTTCAAAGGAATTTAGCTGAACATATGAATTGTCTGCTGTGAGGCACATTAGCAACTCTGTCTCCCTACAGCATACCCCCAAGCATAATAATTTCTTTTAGTCTTTTCTCTGGTGTCCAGACAAAGTAATTGATTCCCTACAGTCATTTGAACTCAACTCAAACTAAACCAAAATTGAGTTTTCTTGTAGTATGAAACTCTCCAGTCTTCCCTGTGGATTTTGTGAATGTTTTCCTAGAATTCTTGAGCCAGTTCTGCACCAGAATTCATCCAATTCATGCTGCATTCAGAAGTCTCCTGAATATCCATTTCAGTGTAAGTGAAAAAAGTAATATTTTTTGTGTGGCACATTAATTGAGACATCAGATGGAAGGCAAGGTCAGATTTTTATTTTTATATGAATAACCTAATGCTTGATGCAATTTTATCAACTTCTTTACCTCAAAATATTGCAGTGAAAAATTTTACTGAAATATATTTTCACATAGCAGATAGTGTTAGCTAAGATTGTAAAGGTCTATTTCATAAGTCCGAACTATGGCCCTTGAACTTAATTTTTAAGATGAAGATTTCATGTAAAACTTTAAAAAACTCACCTTATACTGGAAAACAGATGTCAGGTTTCAAGTCTTTTACGAAGTTTTATTTAACCTTGGCTTTCTAGCATAATGAAGCTTGAGATGGAAATCCTATACACTACCTTTCCTTTTGGATACAGCTACTTTCTAAACTGGAAATTACAGACCATGTTGGCAGCTTGGATCTTAGTTGGATCTGATATTCTTCTACATTATTGGAGAGGATAAAGAAAGTAGGTCACCTGTAATAGTTTACAGTAACAAAGCACAAGAAAGAAAGCCTCGATTGTCCGAGTGTCTCCGCAGGAGCACTTCATCCTGTTATCTTGCAGGAGGGCCAGGTTTGAGTGTTCCCTCTATTGGCTGACAAACAGAACTACCTTATCATCAAACAGCTGTCAGCAACTCTGCTCACTTTAAAGGAGAAGTGTGGATGGTAAGAAAATAAGTAAGAAAAGTAGGATCTTCTAAACAAAAAAAAAAGTTTCTTCTGTATTTCAAAGGACAAAGAAGAAACATTAATAATTCTGAAATTTTTCATATTACAATGCAAATTTTCTGCAATAATTAAAACAATAAAAATATCTTTTATTATTCAAAACATATGACAATATATCTTCATACTGTACAAAGATGTCACATTTTAAATGTATTACCAATTTAAACTTTGAAGATATTTCTTTTCTAGAATAGATTGCAACATGGAGGAAAGTTGAAAGATGGAAGTATAACACCATGCTCCTTTATCAATCTGGCCTGTAATACACAAGAAATTAGCAGCAATGTAGCTGACAAACACAATTTACTTTAAAAATACAGCTTAGTGAAGATTTAGCATGCCATTTAGACATAGCCCAAAGGGAGAAGTGTTGTAGGACTTCACTGCTCTGGGTCAGTGTCCTGCAAGTTTCTGCCTGGAGAGGAGAATTGTCTTCCAGAGTCCCAAAATGTACAACTGGTTGGTAAACAGAGAGGTCAGATCATAGTTGTCTTTTTCTTTCTTCATTTTTCTTGCATTCAAGAGTAGGAAGAACAATATAATAAGGACATATATGAGTACTTGAGGCTAAATTCAGCTCTCTAAATATAAACATCTGTAAACATTTTATACAGCTTTGGGTATTCTACATGACTCACAGTTGCTTCTCCTTAAATGCAGGATATCCCTTCAAAACATAGAGTCAGTCATAGAACCATTTAGATTGGAAAAACCCTCCAAGATCGTTGTCCAACCCTTGACCAAACGCCACCATGCCACCTTGATACCCTAGAACTAATTGCCACCTCCATTTCTTGAGCACTTCCAGGGATAGCGACTCCTCCGCTTCCCTGGGCAGCCCAAAATGCCTAACCACACTTTCAGTGGAGAAATTCTTCCTAGTGTCCAACCTCCCCTAATGCATCTTGAGGCTATTTCCTCTGGTCCTGTTGATAGTTGCCTGGGACAAGAGGCCAACAGAAGTCGAACATCTTGTGTCATTCATGTCAAACTACTTTACGAGTCCCATTTTTCCCCACATACTCTTTCTCCTGTATCTATCTCTTTCTAACAGGTTTACAAAATGCCATTGATTTATAGATGACTCAAAATGTACAGAACTTTCTGCCTTAGAATCTAGTCTCATGATTCTTTAAAAGGAAGCAAAATGAATATATGTGATCATGTACTCTTACTCGCTGGCTCTCTGAGGAAACAATTATTAGACTACAGGGTTTTCTGCTGTGTTGTCAAGTAGATATTGCAAAGGTGTCTTTTGTTCCCCAAATTTGTAGGTACATCTAAAATGGTAAAAGAAGTCAGGATCAGAAACCTTCCTCTGTACTGTTTATTTTACCATTATAGTTGTTGAATGCAATTAAATCTAAATATAAAGTCAAGCTCTTTTATTCAATCCTTGCTTTTGAATCTCTAGGATAATTTTTAGAAGTGTGATTGTTCTCAGTGCAGGAAGGTTTAGTATTACTACTTTCTGGATGAAGGGGCACAGCATCTGTTACTGAAACATATAATGTATTATTATCATTAAATGAAAAAGCACAAAATGCTACCAGCACATCTATATTAATGGTCAGACTTTTTTCTGGGATAAAATTATTTATTCTCTTGTCATTCCCATGTGTCATTCTCAATGTTTTAACCTCCACTTTCTTAGTTGTGTCGTCCCCACTGACTTCAGTGTAATGAAAAACAAAATAAATGTAGCAAATATTTGTAATTTTTAATAATTTCAAATGACTACACTGATGAAAAATTTGTGTAATTTCAGATTTAGACAAAGATGGTCTTTGACCTGAAATCATACATACATACATACATACATACATACATACATACATACTTTTATACATATATACATACATTTATATTATTTATATTTATATACGTATACATATACACAAACATAAAAATTTCACAGGATGCCTTTAGGCTCAGATTAGGATGATGTTGCAATATTCACACTCTGTCACAACAATATCACTCTAAAAATTACTAGTTTATACCTGAGAGCCATACAGAGAATGAGGGCAAGGCACAGAAGCTCATAATCCCAACATTTTAGACTACTCATGACTTTGTTCCTTTTGATTCCAGGATTATGTCTGAGTGACCTATCTCAGGAGTAGCTGTCTGAGTTGCTTATGTATCTATTACATATGGATGAAGTGAAGCACAGAAATGGGCTGTCTAAAATAATGTTCTCTAACTTTATAGTATCCTTGAAAGTCTCAGCCAAGTTAAAGACAGCTGTGAAAATATTTTATATTTTAAAGACAAGTACTCTATCTTTCAGCTCAGACTCTTTTGGGGTTGCTTGAAAGTGTGTGAGCAAAAACTATTTATTATCCATTGATCTTATAGTGAATTAAAATGTGTCAGGTATATAATGGTTTTCCATTTACTCCATCTTTTTAATGACTTATAGACAAAATCACTGCTTATAGAACATAAAATGAATAATATTTTGTGTAGAATTATAGTTTAGTCTTTGAGTTGAAACTATTTTTGGTAGGACCACAATGTTTAAGATATCCAAGAGGTAAAAGCAGAAAGCAAAGTCTTAACGAAACAACCCCCCCAAAAATAAATTTAAATAAAACCATGCTACTGAGATTCCAAGTTATTGTTGTCTGCATTGTGATTACTTAATAAATTAGATGGATTTTGGAAGTGATAAAATTTAGAAGAGATTATTTAGTAGCAAGTGATACATTCAGATGTTCATGAGAAAATATTTATTGAAGAGTGGGCTATATTAGGAAATGAAAAAAAAATCTAGCATTCTCTTTATGGGCTCTGTCTAAACCCTAAAGTAATTTTTGTTTTAACTCTTCAAATGCATCTAAATATTATAATAGCATAGATCTAATTACAGCACTTTTATCAAGAGATGTTATGCCATGCAGGGTTTTTACACTGAATGTACAAGGGGGCAGAAATATTTGGTTGAATCTTGTGAAATGTATAAGGCTTTTTATGACCTGAGAATCTGTTTTTCATCTGCACCACACTCTGTTGCCTATATCAAAGACACTTAAAAAACTTTCTAATTCTCTTCCTATTCAATGAAGTTCCATTTCCAAATTCAAATCCAACATGTATCTGAAAATAAATCCTCTGACTGATTTAAGGTGGAGCCAGTTTTAAATACTTACATCTAACATTTGCAGAATTGTTTCTGCTACCCATGTAGAAGGCATAGCTTAATCACTATCTTTATATACATTATCATCATGCAAATTGTTACTAGAGAAGAATCTGTATCAACAAGTTTGAATTTCTGTACTGTTCAGAAACTGTATTTTCTAGTATATAATTGATTTTGTAGGACCACACCACCACACACCCCTTTTCAGTTCAATACTTTTACCATAATACTTATTCAAATCATATGGTCAAGCTGTCTCACTGTTAAGATTAATATTTTCTGGTTCAGAGAATTTCTAGAATTTCTATCCTTTGTACTTTTACTTTTTCATTAGCTTCATATTATACATCAGAATTACTTAGGCATATGGTGACCATAACTCTTGGAAATGATGTGATGTTCTCCAGGTGAAGATTATCTCTCTTTGAGACTGGCCTAAATTTTTGTATAGTCTGTCACTATGAGGCTTTTGAATATTCTAAAACATGTCTTAACATTTCTTTTTCCTTCTTTTAAAATTGGGCGATAGTATGAGAGAAGTTGTAATAAAACTAGTATTTTTTGACAACCCTTTTTCTTTGGATACTTGGTGATTTGTAGGTAATACCTACCATATCTTTATAAACACTTTCTGCTTGTACTTATCACTGAGTAAATTTAGCTTGAAAGCCAAGGCATGGTGATACTTGATTTTGTAGCTCAATAGACTGGACTCATGTAATAAATGCTACCTGAATACAAACAATAAAACCACTTGGAGGTAAACAGAATCAACAACCCACCTCCATGCTCGCCCCCAAAAAGCCCTGAACCACTGCCTCACCAAAACCCCACCACAATAAAAGTGAAGATCACATTATTTCAAATTCAAAGACCTAATGCATCTATTTTCAACTCCAGAAGAAAGTTCCCTCCTTTAACACACACAAAATTGCCTATGTAGGACACACATATATGCTCCTATGCAGGGCAATTTACTTTTAGACACTAAAAGCGCTCAGGATATTCCTGCAATGCTTTTTGCAGATGGGCCCCAAATTCTTCTGGATATGTTTCAAATGTGCTGCTTGTTATCTATGTTACAAGCTGCAATAATTTATCTTTTAAACTGGATAAATCAGGTAGAGTTGTTTCTACATGTTATACCAACAGCAGATGGGATCCTACAAAGATTGTACTGACGTTTTGATGCCTATCCCTCAAAGCTAAATCCAAACATAATTTTTATCATTTCTAGTGCTGGAGGAGGTTTTACAGTCTGAAATGGTCGAAAAATTGTCTAAAGTTTGTCACTTGAAGTCATAGACTCCAGAAAATGCCTGAATCCCTGTCTCTTTACACAGCTCTTGCACCTCAATCAGATTAGCAGGGCTATATCTTCACCTAAGATAAAGAGCACAGAGCATTTTTTAATGTTGTTTTTTTTTTCTTCAAAAGGACTGATTACAAGATGTTACTCCCTATCTTTTATGCAATAGCCCAGAAACCAGAAACCTTGACAAAAAGTTGACATCAGGATTGTAGAATGTCTAAACCACATCTTAATTAAGAATTATGACAGACATGTGTCTACCGAGTGTGTTAATATTTTCATACTAAAAAAAGTTTCAATTTGTTTTGTTTGTTTCTCTGTTTGTTGATGTTGAGGTTTTTTTGTGATGCTTTGGGAAGTTTATGTGAGATTGAATGGCAATTGTATCACTATAAGTATACATTACGTACCAAAAATTTTTATAATTAAAGGAAGGATTGTTGAAAGATATTTTTTAAATCTTTGTCATATTTCTATCTGTGTGAGGAATGAAACTAATTCATAGGTGATAATACTTATGACCTTGTTTCTTTAGTGAGAAACAGAAGTACAGAAGAGTAAAATGCTTGCCAGAATGCAATTTTATTTTCTGCTTCCCTGTGGTTTTAGAATCATATTTTGAACCATTTTCATTATTTCAGACACTTGAAGAGACATCTATGTGACCTAACACTAACTATTGTACAGGCATTTGCTCTGATCTGTTTGACCTGACTTCTTTTATAATTAATAGAAAAATAAGAGATTTCTTGGTCTTAATTTGTCCAAATCATTTTACAGATCTGTTTTAAGATGAGATGAATCACTCAACTATGAACACTTGCATATATGCCACCCTTGTTTGCTCATGTTGTGTGTTCTCCTAAGTATTTACTACTTTTTGCATGCCAGAAGCTTGGTGGTGTTAACTCTTTGCAGCCTAAGACAGACCAGCTAAAACATAAAACAGATTTTTGTATCATTTTACAATAACCTCACAGGGCCTTTAAAAGCATGCCCATCAGTCCTGGCATCATCTGGTCTAGCTCTTTCCACTACTGAAATGATAGGTATCTGATGGGTGTCTATGGCAGCATTGGTGATGTTGGAAACAAATAATGTCTAGTATGATACTTGTTCTGATAAATTAAATTTCTTGTTTTAAAGTACATTATTGACACTAGAATTGTTTTGATAAACTGCAAACAAGTTCTACAACTTCTTCTATGAATTCAAGCAACCTTATAGCTGCCACTGGGATCATGAAGGTGACTGCTACTTGGGTTTTTTTTTTTTCCTTAGTAAAATTAGTCATAAAATTACTTCCTTAGTAAAATTACTTCCTTAGCAATTAGTTTTAACCTATCGCCTAGTTTATAGGGGAAAGATGAGAATAGGCAGTATATGTTCAGAAAGATGAGAATAGGCAGTATATGTTCAGGGCAGTAAAGAGATACAATATTTCTTGGTCTCAGAGCCATGAATTTTAGAATTCTTGAGCAATCAATTTATGGGAAAATAAATTAAGTTTTGGAAAAGGTAGAAGTCTTCAACTGCTATCTACTGTCACCTAGAACTACCATGACTTAAAGATAGAGATCTCAACCCCTGGTCATTCTACTGTAGCTCTGTCTTCTCATTTTCAATTTTAGCTTAAGATATTTTGTGGTTAGAGGCATATAAAAACATTGCAAGTTATGATCAGCAAATTACCTTTTATTTTCTTACTGACATTTGCTCACTGGGATTAAGAAACACATTGATGTAACTATGGCTTGCTGTAAATAAGCCTTTGGGGAATTCTTCAGTGTCTCCAAACATGAGCTAACATGCACCCTACTGAGTTTGTGTCTTCTTCCTTTTATTTGGACATAGTAATATGACACTTCAGTCAATTGCTATTTCAGACTATGTGAGAACTTCCATGGCAAAAATGGCAACTCTAATGTGGAAAAAGTTTTCTTCTGCAAACAACTGTTCTGACTTCTGGTGACAGTGGAATACCCAAATGGACTTGGAGGTCACTCAAAACATTTGTTTAAAAATAAGAGGTTATATCAAGACATATTTTACTTGGCAAAACACTGTAGCTATCAATATTCAAGATAATGGCAAAACCTGAATTTATCTGTGAAGGCTCTATTTGTCTAGTGATAACAATTTATTCTTTCTTTTCTGTAACAGTACTGCAAATACTTCATTTATAATGCCTACTATTTATTATATTTCTGGAGAGGAATTTATATTTGTTTATTATTGATTCTATCATCTGCAGGGTTTTTTATCACCAGAAGCTTACCTAGTCCATTTTCTGGAGTATGATTACTGATTAAAGTGTCCCTATGTATCCTTTGCTTCTACAGTCCCTTGTAAACGCAAACAAAAGCGCTTTTATGTGAAAAATATTTTGATGGTGTTACTCTGAGTTCACTGTTATTCTACTCTTCCCCTAAGCATTTTCTGCCGGTCACTGCTAGAGGTAGACCTTGCTGGAATTTGATCTGTTTTTATTTGTGGGCCAGATTCCTGAAGTGTCAGTTCTACAGAAGCATGTTCCATCAGGGCATAAAAACTGGGGCAAGCACCAGTTCCATCACCTTCTCATCCCCCACATTTTGATCAACAATAGACTCTGAGAGGAATCAATACCTAAAACAATAAGCAATCATTCACAGAAGAGTTCTCTATTTTTTGACCTAGTTTTTGAGTATCCTGTTCTCTTTAAAAGAAACACGCAGCCTGCCAGATGGCAAAATAAAATAAAAAACATTGACAACAATAAATACAGAACAAACTAATTATAATTTTGCATCAATTTCAAAATCAGGTCATCTACCAAAATTGCAAAGGCATGCTCAGCAACTTGTATCAACATTTACAAATTCTTGGCACTGCTACACGGAAACTAAAGCTGATAAAACTGAACTCAGAAAGCAGCAAAGAAAACAACACAAAAGTTAATGAAAACAAGAGTATGATGAGAAATTACAGTTAAAACTGAGGAGAGATTTCAGTCCCTACTGGAAGTGGAAAGAGGTGAGACAGTGTGGACTTCAAGTGGAGGCGACGTGAAGGACTAGGCATAAGCAAGTCAGCATCATTTGTCTGAAGCATTCTCACTGTTGCAACAGGAGAGTACTGATTGGAAGAGACAGTTCCATGGAGGTAGGGCAGTGCTGTTCTGAGCTAAATTCCATTTCAGTTGCTAGGGTCTCAAGTTTGCCTTGAGACTCATGCTCAGTGCTGCTGCATGAAGGGAAGGATTGAGTCCCAGGTGCCTCAATAAAAGGGGCTTCAGGACACCACAGACTTCCAGTTTCCCCCAAATCATTTCCTGGAGGGGTCCTTAGGGCAAACTGTGCATGTGTGAACAATATGGCACAAATGGTGCAAAAAATCTTATTTTACATAAGAGACATACATAAATAATGTAAGCTGTAAACTGATAAACTCTCTTCTCTCTCTCTCTCTCTCTCTCTCTCTCTTCCATTGCCTCCAGATCCAGACCATCCACAGCAGTATGAAGGACATGGGATCTAAGGACTAGTCTTTTTCCTCCTTTCTCTTTTATTCTTTTTCTTATTCTGTTCTCCTTTGTTTTATCCCAGCAAGTGCAGCGATCATATTCTATTCCTTACTTCATATCTGAACTTTGCTCTGAGAGTTGGGAACTTGGTAAAGTTTCATAATAAAGCTTAGAGCTTGTTAGCCAGTGCTTTTGACACTAAATAAAAGGTTAGTTGCTGGAGTTAAGATAATTTTACAGTAAAGAATAGGAGTTCCCTGTCACATGGATTGATGTTTTTGTTCAGCCTGTCAATTATTTATAATGAAGAACACACTTGTTTCTGGGTTGTGGCAGAGGGTGATTGCTAACTTGTAGTGTAAAATAATCTGCTTCTTTCACAGTTTGGTACTAACACAGAATCATAAAAACTCAGACTGTGTTAAACGGGAATTTAAAGATTAGGTAATTCTGATGATCCTGCCACAGACAGGGACACCTCTCATTAGTCTAGGCTGCTCAGAGCTCCTTCTAACCTGGCCTTCCGGGGATGGAAAATCCATGGCTTCTCAGGGCAACTGGTTGCATCATCTCACCACTCTTACAACATTTAATTTTCTCTTAATATCTAGTCTAAACCTACCCTTTCTCACTTTAAACCATTACCTCTTGTCCTAACTACATGCACTTGAAAAAAATCCCGACCCATCTTTCCTATAGGACTTGGAAGGCTGCAGTAATGTCTCCTCAGAGTCTTCTCCAGGCTGAATAAGCCCAACTCTCTCGGCCTGTCTTCATAGGAGAGAAGTTCTGGCCCTCTGATCATCCTTGTGTCCCTCCTGTGGATTTGCTCTGACAGGCACATGCTCTTTTCTGCTGGGAACCCCAGAGCTGTATGCAGCACTCTGGCGGGAGGGTGCTCACATAAGGGAGGTAGGGTAGCAGAAACATGTCCTTTGTCCTCATGGCCACCCTTCTTTTGACATATTCCAGGGTGCAGTCAACTTTCTGGGCTGAAAATGCACATTGCCTGATCATATCAAGCTTCTTGTCAAATATCACCTCTTTCTCACTCTGAGCATCCTGTGTTTGTGCTTGGGATTGCCCTGACTCATGTGCAGCACCTTGTACACTCGTCCTATTGAACCTCGTGAGGCTTGCACAGGCACCCCTCTCACACCTGTCAAGGTCCCTCTGGATGAAAAATGTGAACTAGAAAAATCTCACATTAACAAGAAAGCCATAAAGGTATTTAAAAGCCAATTTTCAGTCAAGATGTTTAAAAACTTCAAGATGGTTGGAAGCAGTCAAATCATAGTGAACACCCTGAAAGCATCTTCTGCTCTTTGACACTAACAGCTGACACAAGAAAAATGGGTAGAATAACAAGCCTGGACTCGGGGAGCTGTGACCCTCTAACTCAGCAAATATGGTACTCTCCATGCTACAGACCACAATACATGATAACTCTGTCAGACCTCAGGACTAAGCCTGGGTATGTGTTCCGTATCTGGTCTTACTTCGGTCTTGGTTGGAACTTTGTTTCAGCTCATTTGGTTGCAGCCTCAATTGCCTAAACCCTGTGACTCTTACTGAGCTTTAATAAAACTTTGTTTTGTGAAGTCCCATTGCAGCAATATTCTTAATATAGTTAAATATTAGTATAGCTAACATGTAAAAAACACTTATCATGTGTAAAATAAATGCTCTTCAGCCCTAAAATTTAAAAAAGCAGTTTACATAAATGCAAATTTGTGATGACAGCAAATGCCTTGAGAACTATAAACAAACCACTAAGAGCCATTGATTTGTTATAAAAGAAGTGTAACGTTGGAAGCTGGGCTAAGCCCTTTTCTTCAGCAGTTACAGAGAAGGTATCCAAAATAAATAAACCCCAACATATATAGTAAATAAAGCTACAATAAGGAATTGTGGCACAAAAGAGAAAGAAAATGTAGAGGCAGTGTTACAAAAGTCACGGAAATAACCCCAAGAGAACCTGTGGACAAGAAGCTGTGGACAATTATTCCAGATAATACCATATTCTCATGGGAAAGGGCTCATAAAACTGACAAGTTGGTGTAACACATCCTCACACTCCCTGAGGGCATCAGGCTTGGGAATCACACAGGCATTGGATGAGCATAAGAACCGCAGGAGGAAGGAGTAGATGCACGAAATGTAAGCACAGTAATTCTAATAAAATAGTTTATGAGAGAGGTTTGTTGTCTGGCTTTGGCTGTTTTGGATTTGCAGTTTATTTGTTCAATTTTAATTTTCATTAATAACTAGATCTGGATTAAAGATAATTAAACAGTTGAGAATAAAATTAGATTGACCATTAAGTCTTGGCTTTAAGTATAAGGTGTATTTTTTTTTGCCCTCATAAATTGCATAACTCACAGTGCAATAAATTGGTGAAGAATGCATGCAGGCAAAGATGTAATTCAGATGCAATAAGCCAAAACCAAAACCACAATAGGATCAGATGGGAAATCTCAAAATTACCTGGGCTTTCTTGATTATATTATACTATAAACCTAAACATTTGAAAATGTTCCTTCAGTAGTGGTGACTGACGACAGTAATTCTGATAAACATACTAAAGCACTTGCACAATGTGGAAAGGCTTTAGTGAGGAAAAAAGCAATCTAGAACATCTTAATAGAAGAAAGAATTGGAAGAGGTCAGTTTCATCATTATTAATGATTGAAGATAGCGAGCAAATATCTAAAAGAAAGGCAGGGAATGTTTGGAGTAATGGAGTTTGCCTTCACAAGTAGCCATTAAATGTGATGGAGCCCTGCATTTCTAGAGATGGTTGAACACTTGCCTGGGAAGTCGAGAATTAATTCCATATTTTACTTTGCTTGTACAGGTATCTTTTGCTTTACTTTATAAACTGTCTTTCGATGCATGAATTTTCAGTGAAGGATTCATCTGATTCATCAGGGATGAAAATAAACACCACATGGATCATGAGACAAGATTCAACTTCTAAGAATATCATTAACACACATTAGCCATGAACAGTTCACCTTGAAGACCCCCAGTAAAAACCAAACAAAAAAAAAAGGTTTGTTTGTTTCTTTGCTATGTAAATGTTAGTTACACCTATTTTCCTTAGGGCTGTTCTTTCATTATCCTTTCTCAAGTGACTGTGAGAAAAGCTAGAATTGTGTCAAGCTTCAAGAAAATTCATGCATCAGAAGGATACAAATCCTTCATGAGAGCTAAGCTCTTTTATCTACTAGCATATTTTCTCTAAGAGTTGAAAGCATTGTAGTATCATGTTCAGAAGGAAGTTTGAAAGAAATGTAAATGTTATTTAAGTAGAAAGAGTCAATAGACTCCTCCTTTCTTAATAAATACAAACATCTTTTGTACAGCGCACCTGGTCTTGTGAAGTATTTGCCACGGAGGAATCCAAACAATTTTTGTTACACAAATATTTACAAAGCATATATGAATAGCAGTAGCCTCAATTGACCTCACGAAAACAGTACATTGTGCTTACTGAGGTTGTATTTGCTAACTTACCCTTTCTCAGTTGTGACTAAGACTTAGGAGGAACATTTTTGTTTAAGTGTTGAAAGCAAAGAATGGAATCTAAAGTTCATCTCCCCATTCTTCTATTGGTCATGGAAACAGCAGGTGTTTTGAAAAGTATGCTCACTGAGGAACCACTGAGATTGTGAATAGAACCCACGGCTTTATATTTAAATCAGAAAATACAAACTAGAACTAACTGATATGCAATAGCTCAGGTCAATCCAATCCCTTCTCCTAATTTCCTAACACAGGATGGCCTTATCCAAATCAATTGTTGAGAAGAATCCTTGACCTATGTTTTATTCCTGACACCACAGAGTTGTCAGAGAAAGCATACACAGGGCAAGAGTATGTTAAATACAAATAAGTTTGTTAAATTTAAGGAGAATGGAAGATTTATTTTATGCTGATGTTCAAGCCTAGTTGACCAGCTCTTGCTTTTTGACTTAGACAGGTTGGGAGGCTGGAATCAATTCCAGAAATTGAATCAACTACTTTTGCTTTTATTTACCTGCATTCCAGTCACAGCTGCCTCATACCATTTGAGGTGCCTAAGGATACAGTGGCTGTCATCCCAGTGCCACACTGAGAGTCTGCAATAGGCTCTATGCCAGATCTCCAACAATCACATCTGTTAGATGTCTCAACTAACTCTATGCTTAGGTACATGAGTCAAGATTCTGGTCTCTGCTGCCTGTGGTGGAAATTTAAATATCTAACTTACGTGCAGACTGCAGCATATAGATATTTATGCACAGTCTAAACACAAACTCCACTATAACTGTAGTTTTGATTTCTTTTCAGAAAAAATCTTTAAAATGCATATCTCTTCTGAAACTTCTCCTATCATAGACTAAGCTTCTGTAGTCTGTCAGTCATTTAGAATGTACAGTATTGACAGAATTGCTTGTTTATGCGCATTTTGATATAGACTTTACTGATCTGTTTATACATTTCATTTGCTATCTAGTTGGAGTTTATACTGTAGTTTAGTGATCAGCTATGAATGAAGATTGTTATTCTACTCATTGCTCAATTTGAAGTCTCACCATTTATTCAGCTCACATTGTGTGAACACTGCTGTGAACAGAGAATTATGGACTAATGCACCACAAAAACAGTTTTTGCAGGCATCGACTACTTTATATTCACAACAGTGTTAAAAGAAAACTAATGCCATCCCATTTCTACAAAGGACAAACAGAAGCACCAATATTTAAGGTCAAGTTGTCTACCAGTTTTGAATAGCCAAATAAAATTACATGCTCCGGTGGTGTATGGAGCACACAGCAAAATGTATTAACTCTGTGTACCTTCAGATTTTAAATTCCATTCAAATAATTCCTTCAAATCTGAAATTCCATTGATTTTTCAGTTACATCTAGAAGTATTCAGTGATTATATAGCTTATGACAATGAGGGAACTCATGGATAAAGAAAATGAGGACCATGATTAACAAGTCCTCAAATCACTTTTGAACAAATTAGTATATATCACACAGTATGAAAAGCTCTAGCGTGAAGAACCTGGCCTGAGAGAGAGGTGGAATTTTGCTACTAAAATTTTCATAACATCTCAGGCCACCCAGTGTACAAGGTTTTGCAATTTTCTAAGAATCTAATAATAAAAAGGGAACTCAAAGGAGAGACTAATTGCCTCAGAATTTCCTAAGGGTAAACATTTTGTTGACTCATGGAAAAGTTAGTTGTAGTGTCTTGCTTAATTAGTTTCGGTTGTGGTTTTTTTTTTCATTTTGCTTTTCAAAATGCATTAAAGAATTTTCTGAGGTGTGTAAACCTTGAATCTAAATGCTTTTTCTGGGTCCACAGTTGTTTTTCTTTTTTTGAACAGTGCCCTATTCATCCAGTCTGTGATTTTGGAGAGAATTTGGAGGTATCCCCTGAAATACAGCAGTGAAGACACTTCCCCCACGACAAGGAGTTTCTGAGAGTGCAGGAGTTTATCTCCATTGACATTTTACTTGCACATCACCTCATGCAGATTTCACAACTCTACCTTCATATTAAAAATCCCCTATTTTGTATCTCAGGTACCACTCTTTCTATGGTGCATGCATGTAAAGAGAAGTGGAATATAAATTTAAATAATTAATGTACTAGGACACATCAGATGTCAGTAAAAAAAAAAAGAGTATAAATGCAATGGTTATATAGAAATAAAAGTGCCAGTGGCATAATTTAAGTATTTTAAGGATTTATTTATATGTGCACTCATAAAACAGATATTTCACCCATATGCAATATAAAGTGAATTGTGAAAGAGGAAGGCAAGGCTCATCATTTCATATAGTTCCTGAAGAATCAGCAAATCAAGAATAGGCATAATTTATTTGTTGTTTTTAGAGGCTGCGATATGAGGGATTCCCTAAATACATAAATATTAATTATCGTATCAGTAAATGGATAAAGAATAGGATTTTTGAAACAAAAATACAAATAAATTAATTGATTAGAAATCAGATATTTCTTTCTACATAACTTCACCAAGGCTGCTATACAGCAAGCCTCCATTTCTGCCTCTGATAGATATATCTGACAGACTTACTAATTTAATAGAGGTTACTGAATCACCTCATTAAACGCTGGGATTTAGTTCCAGAAGTGACACATACCTTTGCCATTAATAAGGAACTAATTTTTAACTTTGAGAAATAAATTTGTCTTTCTTTCACTTGATTGATAAAGCATAATAAGGGGTGACACCAGAGCTGATTTTCAAGATGCTGTGGACTGATTCACTTCCTTGTGGAATTAATAGGAGCTCCTTTGTAACAAAGTGGTAACCAAAAAAGTATTTATTCATGCAGATAACATGGAAGGGTTTTAAAATTAATTTTGTTAATGTTCATTATGGTTTATATCTCTTATAATTTATTTTAAATAGTGACAAGAAGGAGCTATTTAACCTGCAGGTAACATAAATACATATAGGTTTGACACTAAAATAAACAATGCCCATCAGTTAATTAGGGCTTTTGCAGTCATCAGTAATTTTTATACAGTGGAGTACTATGAAAACTTATGGAGAATAGAACATAAAATATTACCAAAATTTGATTAGTTTATTTATATTCCTAAGGCCTTAAAAGACAGTATTATCACTTGTACTTCAGGTAGCCAGCGAGATTTGTCTGTATATTACACATCTATGAATTTTTTAACAGAAAATCAAATTTATTTGTAATGAGAAAGTAAGCATTGAAAAAACATTACTTTAAGCAAAGGAACACTTTGTATTATGCCTTAGCAGCATAATTTGTGTAATTCTTTGCCAGCATAGTTAATCAGAATTTAGAAGCCTTCAGAAATTATTTTAATATCTCTCTAAATAAAGGTAGTGTTTAGTGTTTTCTTACTCATCACATGACTGCATTCAGAAAATAATTTCTTAATGTTTATATCTCACCTGAGGATGACAAACCAAATAAATTAATCACATTGCCAGAGGTAAGCTGTACCTGCATGCATATGCATTTTTTCTAATTTCCTCAGGTCCTAACTGAGGCTTTTCTTGTGGCTTCTAAACTCTGATCTCCAAAACCGGGTGCTAGCAATAACAAATTATACCAATTTAAGGACAGTACAGAGCAAATTAATACAAGTTGAATAGTCTTATAACCAACGTCCTTTTATTAAAATAGTGAAATTTTAAATAAAAATAGATTAAAATTAAAACAACTGTGACATCTTTCTGGTAATTATTATTTAATTAAATTTGTTTAGAGTACACATAAATATCTACTTTCAGAATTTCTTCGCAATAAGAAAGAATTTCTTATATACAACTCTGTGGTGTATATAAGAAATTTCTTGGTGTACTGAATGTGTTAGAATTCAAATATTTTCACTGCATAACTCTGTTATATAACTGCACACATACAGGTCAAAATTTGCCATCTTTGACAGATTGTCTAAATGAGTATAAATATTTTTTTTCTTCAAATGTGTGATATAAGAGATATTAGTAAAACATGTAATGGACTTGATTTAGACTCTTATTTCAGATGTACTATTTGAAGAGTTTGCCATTTAGAGAAAGCAGAGAGTAAAGGAGTTTCAGCATGAAAATCTTTGTATGGCAAGGTGAATGCCATATACACTTAGGAAGAAATGTATTTTTATCAAAGATTACTGATAGTTTATTTCAAATGTTTGAAAATTGTTCCATTGAGTTGCACTGAGAGTTTGCCTATCTCTGTGTAGTTCAAGTATAAAATGAAATATAAAATGAAACTCAGGTATATAGAGCGAAACAAAGAACAAAAACACGATGAAAAGAAAAAAAATGATAGGACAGGTTTTTCTTTCTGCAACTCATGTGAGCATGACATTATTTGCAATAGAATGAACAGATCCTACGGCTCAGGAAAGCAGAAACTTTTTGTTACAGCTGACCTAAATTTCACTACAGATACTCTGAGGGAGAGAGAAAGGATATGTTAGAGTCACATTGATATGTCAATTGGACAAAAGACACATAAGGTGCTTCAAGTGCTAAGTTAAATTTTGAAAAACCTAATAATGAAGCTTTCATAAGTTATTCATTTTCTCAACTTTTCAACAAAAAAAAGGATAAGCAGATTCATAGTAAAAATAAATGTGGGTTTGACATTTAGATATATCTATTCCCATTACATTGAAAGTTTATTTGTCTTGTAATTGTCTAATTTCTAATATTTTTAAATAAAAACAGCTGGGAGTAGTGTTTCAAAAATAAAACTGAAGACTGTCATGGTAATGCACATAATTTAATTAATTTATCTTGATTTCTGTTAACTTTAACTGAGATTGTGATGAAATAGATACTTCTACTTCTGAAGAGTGATCCAAATTAAAAAAAAAAAAGGGCCTATAGTTTTTGTTCAAAGATACAGAATAGTCAGCAAATGTTTGGATGACATCCCGTGTACCTTGTTTTTTCTTTCCTTTTATTTTTTTTCCCGGAGATTTTGGTGACTTTTCATGTGTTTAAATTTGTCTTTGACAAATTTCAAGGCATTTGACATTGCAGATGGACAGTGTGGATAAGCTAGGAGTGTCTTCTCATTGCTTCTGGTATTAGATTCTCTGAAGAAAAAATGAGATCAAGGAAGGATCAAGTTGGTAGATAAGTTTTAGGTTCCTGTTCTCAGCTCAAAACTTAAAAGAGGATTTATTTTGCCTGAAGCAAAATTCCTTCCGAAAGGTGCTACAGGCAGGTCCTGCATCTCCCATACCTGAGGAGATACCTAAATAGAACTATTTACCGTACAGTATTTTAACAGAATTTTCTTGTTCTTTGGGTTTTCTGTCACTTTCTTAAATTCATGTTGTTGCATACCTTCAAGATTAAGCCTATTGTTAAGGTATAATTCTATGACTGAGTTTTGGGTTTGATTTGGTTTTTTTTCTGGGGGCATTGTTGTTTTTTTTTTTTCAAAAATGTGCAAGCTTAGGAAAAGTAATAGCTTTGTGAAAGAAGTACAGGTATCTAAACTTTCTGTGCCACTTACCTTTATACTTGGCTCACTAAATTTGTGTTTTTACTAGCAACTTTCAATTAAAATCATCTGAGTCCCTGTAATAATTGGCAAAGTATTCTGTCAACTACAAAATTAATCTAAAATATAAGCTGGCCTAGATTTTTTTGTTGCTACTTCAAACCTGTATTATGTCAATCAAAAACACCATTGATTCAACAGGTAGAACAATAAAACTCTAAGAGTATCTTGACCTACAATATTTAATTTGTGGGATTTAAGATGTATATTTCAGAAAATAATACTGCATGACTAATTTGCCTTGTTCTACATACAGTAAGTCTCATAGCACTACATTTCATTTAAATATTAAGACTCTAGTATTTTTCCTAAATTATGACTAATTACTGTTTACATCTTGCATATAAAGAAGAAATTTAGTCATCAGGTATAATAGAGTGAATTTTTTTTCATAGAATCTTAGCCATTAAAAAACTCTACTATCATAATAATGATATATTATGCTATTTTTCAAAGCAAGAAAACACTAGCAAATTCAGAATTTAAAATATGCAGCTGAAGAATTAGAAAATACCAAATAACTCATCATTAGAATTAGGAAAAAATCTAAAATCTTTGAAGTCAATAGAAACAGATCAAAAAGAAAAAATTTCAGAAACAGCAACAAGGCAAAACTAAGAGAATTTTTTTTCCAGGAAATCTGAGCTGTGTATTCTGTATCTCAATAAAATGCAAATTACTGTGATGACACTGAAAGGATACAGCTAGCCATTATTTCTCTTTCTTTCTCCCACTTCCTATACTCAGCAACAGTGAAAGCAGCTTCCCCTCTGAAGGGATGCTGAAAAAGAAAGGAGCAGGTGCAGAGTGCCCATGTCTGATCACATCACCTTTTTTCCTCTCGCCGAGGTAGGACTGTGAGCTAGAGCAGTCAGCTTGCCATATGGCCCTTTGTCCCAGGAGAGCAGGAGAGAATTTGGGCCCTAATTCACCGGCCTCTGAAATTACTGGTAGTCATTTCACTGATCTCAATAGGTGCGGGACTGAACCTTTTAATTATGGTCCGTCAGTCAGAGGGGAAATTTAAACAGGTAGGATTTTTGTCCTGGCTGATGGCTAGAACATCTTGTCAGCTATATAAAAACCTAGGAACCTGCTCTCTGACTATTCTTCAATCTTCTGTGCCCTGCCTCATATTACCTCTTCTAACACACAATTAAAAGCCTCAGTTAAGGGGTTACAGGTATTATTTCAGATGGCAGTACAACATTTTGGTCAAAAAATTATAGGGGCATAAACTCCATAGCTGAAGATGCAAGGCTGAAATAGAGTAATAGTTAAAGCATCATAGAGCAGGACTATGCTCATAAAAACACGTAAATCTTTAAAATTGTAAGCAGCTCAGGTTTCACTTTAGCATGGATCTACATTTCTGTATATAATATACATAACAGATGTGATTTATTTTAGTTAATTTCCATGATTATATTTTATACAATAATTATTCATATATATTATTATAATAATTATAAATATAATTTTATAAATTAATTTTCTTCATTTACATGAAGAAGAAAAATTTAGATCTCCAGGGTAAACTCATGATTTATATATGGCTAAATTTAGGTTTAGGGAAACTGATTCTTTCAAATCTTATCCTAGATATAGCTCCTTTGGAGAAATGTGTACATACTCTGATGAGCACAAATGGCAGGCAAACACAAGCGTATCAGCAATCTAGTTTAAGAACTGCACCTCTTACAGTATTTCACATATTACTTAAATAAATTATTTAGAAAGAAAGTATTAGTTATCCTTGATAAAAATACATTTTTTCCTCACTGTGTACCACATTCACCTTGCTAGATAAGAAATTTCATTCTGGAATGCCTGATTCAGCCTCACTAGAAAGAAGAGCCAAGAGTAACCCACAGCTGTGTGGAATTCAGCTGCACAGACTTTGCCCAGACTCATAATCTTATGTTTGTCTATAACGCACCAGTACTGGTGAGGCTGGGCTGACACTGCCTCCTGCCAACATGATTCTGCACATAGGAAAAATGGTTCATATTGCAGTGCTGTGTGTGCCTCCGCTTCTGGCCATCAAAGCTTTTATTTTTGTCAACTGTTTTAATAGATCCTATCCCTCAGGGAATCTCTATCCCGATGAAACGGTCAGCCCATTTTCTTTCTTAGCTGAAAATGTGTCACATCTGTCTCAAACACTAAGAGGGATGGCATTTAATCTTGTTACACTCTCTTGATGAGGATAACCTTCTCAGAAGGACGAAATGGCAAATGAAGAGGAAACGACAAAGCTCTCTTCTCTTTGCAGTTATTTGTATTTTTTAGTGAATTAATCAGACTTTTGACAAATATTTTTGTGTGTAGATGGAATTGCGAAAGCAGCATTTACGTCAGTCTATAAATAATAGTAAAGCCACTAGCACATTTTTTCCTGAATTGTTGCCAGTGTCTTCCCTTTGCGCGGAATACATTACTTTTGGCAGTGACATTTTTTTCACTCTGTGCGGATTTCAGCGACTATTGTTTTCATGAAACCTTAGTTTCATAATGGATGTTTTCAGTGATCTGATAAATTTCATCATTTGCATTTATTTGACATATTTTTACTGTGTTTCCTGAAGGAAAGACCCCACAACACAGCAAAAGAGACTCTCCTCTCTAAGTGAAGTGACCAAAGATCTTGAAAAGTGGCAAACTGACTGAAAATCCCATTTTGTCTCCCTGTGCTGTTTGCGAGAAGGAAAGAAAGGCTGGGGTGGGGGGGAAGATGTTCTAAAGGTTTATTTCAGTTCTCATTAGCATCTTTTAATTCTATTTTTTTTTTCTTTTTTAATACCATTTAAAGTTTTGGGCCTATTTTGCCCTTCAAATGTTTTCTCCTAATCTTTATCTCACACCATGAGTCTCCTTCTCCCCTCCTCTGCTTAACTATAGCCGAAAAGAATGAATAAATTATTTTCATAGGAGCACTGGCAGTTGCTCATACATAAATATTTAAAATTTTCAAATTACAATAAAATTATTTACCTCAGGAAAATATTGTACAGGATATAGAATAAAACACTTCAACTTTATGAACTTTACTTTTAAAAAATATTAATTTAGGATCTTATGTGTTTTCTGAAGTTAACAAAACTCATCTTAAAAGGACCTTTTCCCCACTAAAAGTAACTTTGAAATTTACTCTAGATACTTAAAAGTTGTCATCTTATAACAGGGGTTCCATACTGTTGTCTCCTATCACAAGAGTTTCATAATTTCTTAGTGTTTTCTCATGGACAACTCCTCAGAGCACTGACTCTTTCTTCTTCACAAAGCAGCCAACTGACTCCAGCATCCTTCTCACCCAGCCACCCCACTCTTTCATAGCACTCTGCTTCTCACTGGTTACAGCTGTGGCCTGTTAAAGTCAGGCCTGCTCCTAATCTTTGATAATGGGCCCAGCTGCAACTCCTTAGGGGTAAGGTTACTTTCTAGACAATGTTTATTTTCTTATTTCTATCCCACTACACTTAAATGTTTTCAAATATTATATCCTTTTCTCCTTTTTAATTAGCAGAAGTTATACAAACTAAAAATGAATGTATATTCTATCTTTTCTTAGAGTCAGTACCTACTTCAGCCATTAGTTAATATTCAGTTGTGGTTGACCCTGGCTGGATGTCAGGCACTCACCAAAACTGCTCTGTCACTCTCTCTGTAAGTGAATGGGAGAGAGAAAATATAATGAAGGATTCACAGGTTGAGATAAGGATAAGGAGGGATCTCTCACTGATTACCATCATGGTCAAAGCAGACTCAGCTTTGGGATATTAATCTAATTTACTACTAACAAAATCAAGGCAGGATAATGAGAAGTAAAATAAGTCTTAAAAAACACCTTCCCCCCAACCCTCCCTCCTTCCCAAGCAGCTCTACCTCCTCTCCCCAAGTGATGCAGGGAGACAGGGAGTGGGGTTTATGCTCTGCTCATCACACATTTCTTCCTCTACTCAGGGAGAGGGGTCCCTGCTCCTCTTTGGTGTCTCTCCCATGAGAGAAAGATCTCCATGAACTTCTCCAATGTGAGTCCATCCCATGGGCAACAATTCTCCATGAACTGCTCCAAGTTGGGTCATTCTTCTCTGGGCTATAGTCCTTCAAGCACAGGCCTTCTCCAGTGTGAGTTCCTCACAGGGTCACAAGTCCTACCAGCAAACCTGTACTGGGGCTCACCGCTCCACAGGATTGCAGGTCCTTGCCAGGAACCTGCTCCAGCACAGCGTCTGCCTGCTCCATGAGCGTCCTCTGCAGGCTGAAGGAGAATCTCTGCATCCTCATGGAACTTCATGCGCTGCAGGAGCGCAATTGCTTTACCATTATCTTAACCATGGGCCGCAGGGGTATCTCAGCTCTGGTACCTGGATCACCTCCTGTCCCTCCATCTCCACTGACCTTGGTGTCTGTAGTGTAGGTCCTCTCATATATTCTCACTCTGCTCTTCTCTGCCACAATTACATATGTCAAATAGCATTTTTATTCCTTCTTAAATATATTATACAGAGGTGTTACTATCATTCCTGATTGGCTCAGCCTTGGCCAGCAGCAGGTCTGTCCTGGAGCTGACTGGCATTGGCTCTGCCAGACACAGGGGAACAAGATTCTAGCAGCTTCCCACAGAAGCCACCCTGTAGCCCAGCCCGACCAAAACCACACAAACCTCATACGTCAGTATAGCTTGGATATTAATAGCATATCTGATTTTAAATTTTCAAATTTGTGTAGGGTGAGTAACACTTGCTTAGGGTGCAAAAATGCACAGCCTGAAATATCATCATGCAAATATCTCAAAGCTTTGCAAGTCACAGACAAAATGTTAAGATAAGAAGATGATAAAGTACCCTACTAATTTTAACATTTTTCTTTATTCCCTCAGATATATTTTAATCACTGGAAAGATCTCTGTGCTTTGGAAATAAGAAGATGGAACACAATTCATAAGATAGCTCCTAAAATTTAAGAAATCATTCTGTGAAAGTTTCTGTTTCTCTACTAACAAAGGAAGACCAAAGAACAACATTTCCTAGCCTGGAGGAAAAGGTAAGATTACACTAGATTATGTATTCTAATTGACTAGCAGTAAATAAAAAGCCCAAACCTGGTATATAGGATGCCCTTCATGTCTCAGAGAGAGGGTATATAATATACATATATGTATATACATATATATATATACATATATATTTATTGTTGTTGGTGTTGTTATTGTTGCTGTTATCATCATCATTTACACAGGGACGTTTGTGATTTTATTTGGTGTGTCTGAGTGCATGGAACTAAAAATATGTTAACATGCTCTGATTTGCAATAGAAGTGAATCTGTACAGAGAAATGGTTGTTCTCTATGGTCAGAGGGTTCCCTTATGATGAGTTCTAATCTGATCTCATGGACTGGACCATATTTAATCTGAACTAAAACTCTAATCAGACACTTGCAGTGGATGCCAAATGACAGCCTCACGTCTGCTACCGACCTCCTGGGTGACCTTTTCTGAATTGTTTTATAACCTGATACTTCCTTTTTTTCTCTCTAAAAGAGAGTTAAGAGCACAAGTAGGTAGAGTATTATCAGCATTACAAGATCTCTGATAGAGTAGAATTTAGAGTGGAATGGTAGTAATGTTCATGTGTAGGAGAAAAAAAGGCCAGCTAGCAACAGGTTTTTCGACATCTCCACTTTACTATTTCAGTGGTCATAGAGGTGGAAGTATATTAGCAATAAAGCTGGCAAGTCTAGCAGTTGTGGAAAACTGTTCCATGTGGGAGAAGAGTGTCTTAATGACTGTCTCTGTCCTTATTCATCCTTATGAGAATAAGCCAAAGATTTTCATTAATAAAAATTTAAGACAGAAATTAAATAAATTGACAGATGAAGGCATACAGACTTTATGAGGGGAGAATTCTGCTTAGATCTCTCAAACAGGCAATTGAATCATCTTTCCTCTACTTTGGAAAGAAGGATCTTACCCTATTGTAACCTTATTCAAAATAGTGGGAAAACTCATGGCTCTGCTCCATGGTAATAAGGGTTATAGATTCATAGGCTTTGTAAAATCAGTCTTTTTTTGCTAAAATGTGTCGGCTCCTATACAGTGCTGCCATAGAGCTCAGACATCATGACAGAGGGAACAAGGAAGAGCTCAATGCCAGTGAGTAACTCTTCCTGCTGATACCACTTTTTTGTGGCATACAGCCAGGCATGAGTGATCCATTGCAACAGCAAGAAGCATGTAAAGGCCATGTACCTTCTATGAGTCACAGTTTAAATTAGGTAATAGCCAAGTTAACCACAGCAACCTCCTGCTTAGAAGAGACATCAGCTCTGATTCTGCGACAGTTTTTCCCTTTTTTGGAGCCGTGCCTGTGTATTCATGTGTGATGCCTGCTGCTCTGTTCCTCCTGAACATTGCTGCAGACTAGAATGGATAATCTGCACTCCGTTCTGTTTGACTTCAAAATCATGGTAACACCCATGGTTTTGTATCACAGAATCAAAATCAGTATTTTCAGGTTTTTTGGCATTCCATACGTTTATGGGAAATATGTAAACCTATTTCCTTTTCCATATGCTTGTGAAAGAAAGCCAGACAAAATAATCACTTGAGATAAGCTTCAGGATTTTTTTTTGTTTGTTTGTTTTACTGAGGAAATGGGCTGTGTTCTTTAGAAGCATAAACTTTCACCAGAAACCCTTTCCTCAATGTGCAAAGAATTATTTTGTTTTTTTTAGATTGCACATGAATCTAGAGAAACTGAAGAAATTTTATTGAGTTGATAGCTTTTTATATTGAGTGACAAGAGAATCCTTGCAGAATAATTTGCTGAATTTGCTGTACAGCCAAAGAATGTCAAGTGGTTGACCTTTTTTGAGTCTACACCAGTTTACAAAATATACACAAAACCCCTGAGAGATTTTGCCAGGGGTTGCAGAGAATTTGCCTGGTAAGCCTGCTTTGCACATATTAATTTTGGATATTTGGAAAATCCTATTAAAAGCCTTAAAAACACTGAGTTCAAAGCTTTTTCACTGTTCACTTGCCCCCAGGGGAAAGTATCTACACCAATTCACAGGGGAAAAAAGAGACACTATAATTAAAGAACAAGAACACAGAAACATTTCATATTTTTTGCAGAGGGTAATTAGCTGTGCTCCTAGATCTGAAGCTTATCAGTGTATGGTTCTGACAATGTAAATATTCTGCAAAATGTATCATGATTAACTTGAAATATAGGCTAATTATAGTTAAAAAGAAAATTATTCTGTAATTATCTTTGTAATCATATTACAAAATGCCTGCATATAGCCTAATCAAGCAAAATAAAAACAGACATTTTAAAATGTTGTGTCTGAACATCTGTTTCTATATTTGCAATCAGGTAATGCAGCATATCTATATAAATGTATATATATGTTTGCTAATAAATAAATGAACAGTGTGGAAAAACCATAAAACATGAATTGAAACTCTGTCAGCTGCTTATGTAATAACCCTGTTAGGAGAGCAAAAGTTTTAAACAAAAAGGAATATCAGATCACTGTGCTCCTCTTTCCATATCTGGTAGATGATTATAGTCCCTTTAGTGAAATTATTCTCTGTACATACTCAACCCAACAAATGCAAATCTTTGCTTCAGCAGGATCAGAAATTCTTACACAGGATTTTTTTTTTTTTTTTGCAATTAAATTTCAAATGTGATAGGGAAAATTTGTCCTGCATTTGGTCCCATGATAAAGTTATAAGGTATCAAAGTGTTAATTTTTTTATATTATAATTAAACATTAAAATTCCTTTATAAATTAATAATGTATAGTTCAATACTCCCTTGTCAGCCCAAGAGGCATTACTATACCTAATTTCTTTCTTTAGTTGAAAATAACAGAGAAAACAAAGTTAAAATCATCAAAAAATTGTGGGCGGCCAACTTGAAACTATTTTGATGCGCTAATAGAACTGTATATAGGTATTTCCCAGCATTTCAGTTTTCCACTATTTTTCAGTTCCAGCCTCCAAATTGACCATGCAGGACATGATAAGGGCCTGATATCCATCTGAGCATCTGAATTCTCTTAAGCCAGCAAAGCAAATCTTCCCCTTTGCTATTCTTTCTGTTCATTTGGCCATTTTGCACCAGTCTCTGGAATCATCAACTGAATTGCTCTTGACAACCCTGACTCAGAAGATATGCCATAAGATATGCTTCAGCTGCAGAAGTTTCCCTTTCCTGGGATAAGATCCCACCTAGTGTGGAGTAATACTCCTGAACCAAGCAAAGAATACAACATGTTTTTCAATAACACCAAATATCTGCCAAGCCCAATTATGTTTCACATAGTATGCACTGCCTGTCCTGGCAGCAGCAATGAGCCCTCCAGTAAGACAAACAGTGAAATCTAGAGATGATCAAACAGCAGTGTTCATATTGAGGTGGTAGGAGCAGATTTTCTGTGTTGTTCACATTTTGGGTTTTGGAATTTTCTTATTTCCAAGCAAACTGCTAATTCACTTGTCAAACCTGAAATTGTAAGCACTTTTTATTTTCTCCTTGTAGTCCCCTTGTAGTATTTGCTACTGAAAATACAACTTTTTCAGTAAGCAAGACAGAAATCATACTTAGAAATAATTCCTTCCCTATGACACTAATTTCTTTTTAGAACACTATTTTACTCTGTGAAGAAATGAATTTCTGGGGAGTGGGAAGCAGGGGGAGTTAATAATAATTTAAAAAATAAAAGTAAAATTTTATCTTAGATTTATTCACGTGAAAATTGAACATCTACTTCAATCTGTCTAAAGATGTATGTCTCATAATGGCAAATGATTCCCTTACTGAAATAAACAGAGACAACCTACACATCTAGCTTAGACTAGAGAGCATTATATGGATATATTTTTAAGAAAAAAATCCAGTCCATATAATCCTATTAGCTGTTAAAAAATAGCTAGAAATGCACCAAGTAAAGAATTAATTATTCATCATAAGCCTTGATTCAAGTATCTCCAGTTATGGAATATTTGGTTTTGTTACACCCAGATATTCTTAATTATGAAAAAACAATACTGCAAAAGATTGCTATATAGTATACTAATGTGAACATTTAGATGCTCAAATACCAGCATCTATATATGCCAGTTTCTTTATAACTCCAATTTAAAAAGAATGTGCCAAAGACATTTGCATGCTGTGGGAAGGATTGTACTTTTTTCCCCTCTAGTCCATTAACATGTAATATTTAGTTCAACAAACAGTTAAGATTTCATCAAAGATGACAGGATTTTTACATCCTCACAAACAATTGTCTGGTTTATAAAGCTATTAAATAATTTTGATTTTTAGAACGAAAAATGCTATTGTCAATACGTAATAGCTTCTTTATAAGAAATATAAAAAACTAGGTAACCAGCTTAATCAAAGTGTTTTTTCACCTCCACAGTCTCCTTCCCAGCTCCTGAAACATGCTTTTAAAAAATGTCGAAGTGTTCTGATCTATTTTTTTGGATAAGTTGTCCCACATTTCAAAAAACAGAGAAATCGTGTTACCATGGACTACATCTCCAGCTGTGCTAAAAAGCACTTTGAAGACACATCACTAAGTGGACAAGCCAATATGAAAGAGGCACCCCACCAAAGGTGCTTTAGTCGCTTAAAAAAATTAAAAAAGGTGATCCATCTTCAGTGTTCTCACATAGCAGGCAGGACTGATGCACAATAAGAACAGCCATCAGCATGCACAAGGTCAGAAGCTGACATTAATGTGTATTTTGCCAAGTTATAATAGATTCAGACTAGTCAAAAATAAATGTAGTCCTGCAGATCTCTTCCTACAGACTTCAAATGGAGACTACATTTTATTAATACATACTAAGATGAATTTTCATACACTGTAATAGTTATATAAAATGCCCAACCCTTTTTCTTAGACTGAACGTACACATAGGAACTGGCTGTGGGAAAATTCTTATGGAAAAATACACCTTAAATACATAAACTTAAGATTGATAAAGCCAGATGCATGTTCTCTCTAAACACCTTCATATGGGATGCCTGAGATTATTGTTGTGAAAGGCATTTCCGATAAATCACATTAGGTTGTTTACATCCAGTCCAAATATTGTATGGTTTTGACATGAGATTTGTTTTCTGTTTTCAAAAGCAGAAATAATAGTACAATACACAGCCATGTTGAATTGGCAATGGGATACTTGCCAAGTAATTAGCCACACCAATCCAGAGGGATTGAAAGTTAAAAATAAAAAAGAACAATTATTCACTGCTTGTTTATGTGGAAACAAACAAACAAAACCCCCACAATTCTATAAGATACAAATGATAGCAAATATAGGAAGAAATTAATATGCTCAGTTAGGAATTCGCTTCTGGCATTTAGCTAGCCTGGCTGACTATAAACAAACTCAAGCTTTTCCAGCTTACCAGTACCCTTCAGCCAAATTCAATGTATTAATTGATTATCTGAAAATGTTTATTATGTTTGCCTCTTAGATATTCTCCCTACTGACCACCCTCCATAGAGGAATGTTTCTTAAAATCCAAAGTGGTTTTTTTTTGGTTTTTTTTTTTTTCCATTTGAATAAATGTGCTTTACCTTAAAGCAATTTCTTTTATTTGGTACCATAGGATGCAACAGATCACCTAATTCAATATAACATTAATCTTATCTGAAATAAATATTTCTGTCTTTCCAATCAGAAACTTGTGTTGGCATCTAAAATAAATTGCGTTCATATTTTTAGAAAAAACTGTTTCTGTTGAATAAACTTGGAAGTTGTGTTAGGACCTGTTCACTCTTTGAAGAAAGATACAACTAAATTGAAGACAGTAATGGTAAAATGTTTTGAGTGCTCACCTGAATTTTGTTTCTACAGCCACATCTACGTGAGTGCACTGAAACCAGCTGGCACGGTGCAGTTTGTGCCTAGGCTGGCAATTTTCTCTGCCACGCCATGTGGCACAGGCCCCAGCACGGTACGGCCCCTACTCATTTTACTCATGCATCGGTATGACTCGGCAGCGTGTTGTGCAACACACCCCTCCTCCTCTGTCTCCCACAGCACATAGAGCACACCTAGGGGATTTAAAGAGGCTCAGTAACCACATTGTCCTATGGGGAATTACTCTTGGAATTGTCCCTCCACCCTGCTTGTGTTGTGCAGGGACAGTAGATACCAGTGTTCTCTTTCTTCTTCATCTCTCTCCCATTGGAGGAGAGTCTATATTTCTCACAGTCTATATTTCCTACAGCAAAGGTTGAAAACAAGCTTCATGCGCACCAGAGCTCTCCCAGGGGCTAACTTTATCCAATCTGATGGCAGTGGAATCATGTAAAAGTGATCATGTGGCAAAAGACCTTCTGGCCTGCATTAGGAAAAGCATTTTCTGCAGGTTGAGGCGGGAATTAATCGCGTCCTGTGGGGGAGGAGGTGGTCCTTCCCCCTGGTGAAGTCACATTTACTGTGCTGAGTCCTGGTCCAGGCTCTCCAGTACAAGAGAGACACGGACCTCGAGCTGGTTGACTCAGGGCTTAGAGAGAGTCAGGACAGATGAGATGGAAGTGTTCAGCCTGGAGAGAAAGAGTCTGCAAAAACACATGATGAGGGGCAGCAAAGAAGTTAAAGCCAGACTCTTCTGACAGGTGGCAGGACAAGAGTCAAGAGAGACAAACTGAAATAGATGAAATTGCATTTCAACATAAGAGCACTTTTACCACAAGGGTGTCAAAGACTGAATGTGGTGCCTTGAGATGTTGTGGAGTCTCTGACCCCAGAAACCCAGCAGGGCAGGGCCTTGAGCCACCTGCAGTGTCTTGCCCTGCTCTGAGAAAAGGGATCACTTGCAGATGGCCTTTCCCAGCAATTCTATGATTCTGGGATTCTACAGTTTCAAGCACTCCATGATGTCTCCCTCTGCAGCCATATATTCAAAAAGATTTTTCTGAGGGCTGGCAAGTCTGAGGTGGTTCCAAAGGAGAAATCTGTAATCTCCAAATGCAGATGTTAAGCAATGAGGGGTTAGATGGCAGAGCTAAACATAAAAGTAAATATGCTGATCTGTGCCAGCATGTTAAAAGTGAACCCTAACATGTCATTTTTACTTTAAAAAAATAAAATCTCTTTCTCTTCAGTAATGTTTGAATGCTTTTTTCTCTGCCTGTTGTTTTGCTATTGATAAACTGATAAACCTAGCCAAAGCAAAATCCGCATCCCCAGCACACTTGGCCAATACCCCTGCAGGCTAAAGTGAGGGTGAACAACAAATAGGAGCATAGGAAATACAAATGCACAAATGCAGTAGTTTGTACAGCAGTTTGTGCAGAGGGGCATATGGAAGGGATCCAGCAGCAAATTAGGACAGCACAGGACTGCTCAACATGTTGTGATGTGCCACAGGGCACAAAACACGAGCCTCAACAGGCACCATCCCAGCACACTGGAGACTTCCACTCAAAGCCTGACCTCCAGGGCACCCAGAGGTCTCCCACTGAAGCAAGATGGTGCAATGAAGCAAGATGGTCTCCCACTGAAGCAAAATGGTGCGCATGCCCGCATCTGTGCTCTGGCTGAAAAGCTGGGCTGCATAGCAAAACCAACCAACCAAACAAACAAACAAACAAATTGACAACAACAAAAAAAACAATGAAAACAACCACAACAAAAAAAACCAAAAAAACCCCATGTTCTGGAGGAGATGAACAGAATGCAGCACCAGGAGAAATTAAAATGAGGTTGACGGGATCTTTGCAGAGCGCCTGAAGAGATATCAATCCAAGTTCCAAGCTGCAGAAGCAGGAATAGCCGTCAGATGTTCTAGAACACCAGATCATCTGCATAGAACTGCAGACTGGACAGAAGACTTTTGGTAGACATACATTCACCTGGAGTGGAGAAGCTGGAGACCAAGAAGGCTATTTCACCAAGTCTGAAATTATTCTAGAAACTGATTGAGCAACTGAAGCTTATCTCTGCATTTGCTGGGAGTCTATTGATTTAGGAGCTCTAGAAACACAGGTTTGTTGTCTGCTAGAAACAAAAAGTGTTTAGCTTATTAATTTTTTTCATATTTTATCCTAGACATTGAAAACATAGGTGCAAATTAGGTTATGAAAAGAAACAGAATGCAGACTACCATGGTTCCCTAACTGGATCATGTAATCTGTAGATTACAAATGCTTTTTGTCAAAGACGGAAATTAATCTGATTCCATGTCCATGAGTGGAAGCAGGACTTAGTCAAACAAGAATGGAGAAAAGGGGTGAAAACTAGTGATTTGGTCTTTGAAGTATCTCTTACTATTTGCTTCAAGGCCTGTATTCTTAATTTTTCTACTTCCGGATCTTATGATTGCTCTCCTAACATTTCATCCGTTCATTGTAGTAAACTGTATCTCTGTCTTCAGATTCCTTAGAAATAGTAAGAATTTCTTAACAGTTTTTAAAATTCTGCATCTGGTTGAGGTATTTCTAACAGTTAGATATAGCACATTAACTGGATTTTTTGGTGGTAGAGATTATGGATAGTATCTTTATTTACAATTGTCAATGAAATATAACTCAAAGTATCTATCCTAAATTCAGATGTAGTTGTTGTTAGTTACTGATATTTACTGCCTCCTGCTGAACAGTTAGACAAAATTGCTATAAGAATGGGATTAACATCTAAATTCTACAGACAACTATTTTTGAAGGTCTTAAAAGTTAAAAAGACTATTTTATCTTGTAGACAACTCAGTATAAGGCTTTTTAGCAAGCACACAGTCATTTTGTGAACTGCAGAATATGAAACAGTTTTTTGGGCGTAAAAAGCATGCATCCCTCCAGAAAAGGAACTAAATTTACAGCTTTTGGAAAAGTTTATGACAAATATGAATATGCCTTTGGAATTATTTTGCAAGGAAAAAAAAATGAAAGTACAAGTTAATCATAACAAAATTTTTTTCTAAGGAACAAAAATATAGATCCATGAAAACCTTAGCATAACTGAAACATCTCAAGTTCATTAAAATGAAAGGGAATCTAGTTCTCCAGGCTATGACCTTTAATAAAGTATGGGTTATATTATTATTATATTTATATCATGTTTCTGATATTGCTAAAGAACTAAATTTTTAATGTGTTTTCCATACACTAAAATAGATTTGTTAAATGCCTCTCTTCAAATAAGAATAATAAAATTCTCGAAGTGATTGTCTCTATTAACACTAGACAAAGTATAGGCATCTAGCATAAAGACTTTAAGTCACAAGAGAATCTTATTGTAAAGGTAAATATTAAAAAATATGTTTCCAAATAGTACTTTGAAAAAGCAAAATATTTTCCTATTTTTTATGTTAGAATTGAATCTCATTTCAAAGTTTCCTTTTGAACCATTGTTCAAAAGCAATTTGATATGTTATTTTTATTTCTGTTTACTTCTTTTTTAGAAAATAAGGAATTCTTCATGCATTTTCCATTTGTTTTGCAAGCCTCAGGAGTTTGGCAGTGTGTGAAACAGGAAGATAAGTGACAGAACTTGAGATGCAGGAACCTAATGTACCACAAAACTGAAAGCAGGGAATATTGATAAAGACGGGGGAAAACAAATGGATACAGTGAAGAAGAATTGCAAGAAGAAAGTGTAATTTCTGCTGTAATTAGTGTATTACTTCTACTTAATTAAAAATAACTGGTATTTTATTTTTAGAAGTAAATGAAAATTTAAACATGAAACTTATAGAATTTTTGTGTTTTAAAGGGTAGGCATGTGTAAAATTTGGGTTCAAAATAAAAGGTTTTCCAGAGCTGAAAAATTCTAAATGAACCTGCTCAGAAATTTGGGTGAGCTTGTATCAATGATTAATCTCCAAGAGGAGAGGTTGTGGTACCCCTCAAAGCAGTGCACATCTTTTTAGTTTGTTTTAACTGCTGAGGTTTTAAACTGATAATCTGAATAGCAAAAAGCATACTTTTGAAAATTCATGAAGTGAAAAGATAAAAAGAGTGAAACAGCTCCAGTAACATATTAAGTGATACTGTTGTGATATTCCCTGACACCTTATAACTGTGACATGCTAAAAGTGGTCCTTTGCAAACAGTGAGTAAGCTGACCCATGCTGCTCTTCCATATCTACTGCATTGGCTGTGTCATACAGACACAAAACTGCTGTATGGATTTCTTTCTAAATTATTGTGCTCCTAGTGCCCGACGTATCTACAAACACTTTAAACCTTATTGTTGTCTAAGGCACCAAGAACAGTTAGAATTTCTTTCACTCAGGCTATTTTGTATCTCAGTGCCAGCCCCATTAATATTATCAGGTATATCACTAGAAGCCCTATAGAATTTTCCAGTCTTTCAAATGCTGCAGGATTTCCATCTGTCCAATGGACTTCTCTATTTACATTCTTGGAAAAATAAAGGAGTCCAGTCTATTTGCTTTAACAAAGGCCAGGAATCATTTGCTGTGCATTTGTTAGACTCAACTGAAGTGTAACTAAAGCTTCTCCTCAATGATCTCTCACCACATGTTCTCTATGTATCATTCTCTGTATTATTTACTATTTTGTAGCTTTAAGTTAGGCATTTCTTACATCCAGATGGTTTCTTATGCTGGTATTAAGTATCTTAGTAAGAGACTAAACTTGAGCTTGCACTTCTAAGGTGTATTAAATAGTTTTCTTTTTGCTGGATGTTTTGGCATACACATACTTCAGGCTGATATTTCTAAACATCTGCCATAATATCTTGAATTTTCTCAGACAGGTGGGATTTCATATATGTGAGTGACAACATAAAAGTGGCATTTTCTCAAACAAAATATATGGAAATCTTCAAAATAAAATATAAAAAGATGTATCTGTATTTTTAAATAAACCCTATTTTTTTAAGTAGTGAGAATAGGAAATATGTAACTGAATGTTGTTTGATTTGTATGGATTAGTTTTATTGCCTTATCTTTCTAGCAAAACACAGCAGCGTGGTACTAGAGTTTGCTATTTATCTGCAAGTGTTTCCAGATAAAATAATTACTGTTTGAAACCTATCGCACACTCAGAATAAATAAAAGGATTCCCAGAAGAGCAGGTCCATTAACCAAATATCTGTGAGGAAGCATCATATATTCACATGCATGAAACAATCTCAATATAATTATTGATCAGTTTCTCAATAGTCTGATTTGAAGATAATTTCCCCCTAATAATTTCACTTCAGAGACAAGGACAGCTTGAATGAACAGCAAGAGACTGTTAGATAAAATAATTTTTAAAATGTGCTTTTACAAAAAGATTATAAGAAAGGTGGCCATAAAACATATACCTAATTTGTAGACTCTTTGGTGCAATTAGAAAAGAGACAGAATATTTAAGATAGTGATTAAATATAGTTTTTTAATGACCACATCTTTTAAAAATGGGAAAAAAAATCAAGTCCACTATTGCCCAGGATTTGGCTCTGGATTTGGCTCAAAGGATTTTTCTTCACAGCAGACAATCTGGCTGTTTTAGATTTATGACCAAATCAATGCTGATAGCTTACCAAAGTTTTAGCTACTGTTGAACAGTGCCTGCACAGGGTTGAGTTCTCACTCTGCCCCCAAAAAGTGGGCTGGGGGTTGACAAGAAGAAGGGCAGGAACAGAGCTGGCCAGCTGACCCCAGCTGACCAAAAAGATATCTCACAACGCATCACATCATGCCCATCAATAAACTGGGGGGAGAAACCAGGCAACTGTGTGGGGACTTACCTGTCAGCTCCAGTCAGCCATCACAATCAAGATTGAGGCAAAATAAAAATTTCAACAATACTCATATATGCATACCTTTAATAAAAAGGTGTGAGACTCATTTATGCTGACACAAGGTTCTGTCTACATCCACGGTGTGCCGTACTCATATTTGACCTGAGCTGATTTGCTCTATTCTCTGAAGAGTTCACAATTTTATTGGTAGTGATGTATCCTCTATTATTTTGTAGAATTTCCATTTTCTTAGATGTGTCATATTGAAATATGCTCCCTTTCCTGCATTGCATTTTATACAACTGTGTTGCCTAGGGGCCCTTGTCACAGTCTAAGTCTCCCTTGAGCAGTACAAACACTGAACAGAAAGGTGAACTTATCCCACAGACATTTCACAAGGTAAATATAAAAGAAGTTACTGCAGCCTGAGATAAGAAGTCTCATTCAGAATACAAAGAAGTGAGAAGGAATTAATCATGATGTTAGGTATTTGCTTTGGTGAGTAAGCTCAGTTTTTAACACTTAGCAGTATAAATGTTAAGAACACATCCACAAGATCATGATAGTGCGGAAATGGGAAGAAGAACAAGAAGGATAAAAGAGATAAAAGAGATTCAGTCATCTAGTATGAGTCATAAGGGCCCTATTGTAGCATACTTATTTATAAGTGCAGAAAATTTGAATCAATGACTGTGACTGGCTCGCTCATTTGGACCTTTTTGAAGCAAGTAGTCATTTTATAGAGAGGGACTCATATGGAGAGCCAATGGACACACACTGCCTGTGCCCCACCCCACCAAGAATTTTAAAATTCCTGTTAGAATACTGAAGTTCAAAAGAATTTTAATTAATTTTCTATCTTAAAAAATGGCTAAAATGCTTATATAAAATATTAAATGTATTAAAGTATGCCTTAAAACATCAGGGAGATCAGGCACTGTACAAACAATATGATCTCAGTTGTGTGCATGTGCAACACATAAGAAGGATACAGTTTGTTTAATTCTTCCTTTAATTCCATGATAGTTCTATTCTTTTATATATATGGGCTTTAAAATAGTCTGGTTTTTGGATAGAAATATTTTTCTTTTTACATGCATATGAGCTAACATGAGGAAATCTCGAATTGCAAATGTCAAAAGGCAAATGCAAATGATATATCTAAACTGGGAAATATGGAATATATTATGAATTAAGTATGGCTGTCATACTCTTCACAATTGCCAGACAATTTCGCAATGGAAAAAAACAAAAAGTCAGGTTTATAAACGAAAGGGGACCTTTATTATCTAACACTTCTACCAGGACATGTCACATCAAAAGCATCATCATCACACTCTCTAAATGTGTTGTGAAGGGACAAAAAGTAAGAGGCAACAAATTTGAGCTTCAGTCTTATCTGTGGATTTGAACCTTATGTTAATATTTTTCACACAGTATCACTTAGTAAAAGATCAATTAAAAAGTCCAATATCACTCGAAATTGCATCTTTTTACTTTTGAAACTGGTAAGGCTTTATTTTTCCACGAATAAGCTGCAAAAGGTTATGAAGCTACATTAAAAAAATCATATAGATTAATTTTTAATCAAAAACACACCAGCAGACAAAAAAAAAGATGTTTGAAGTATTTGAAAGAAATAAAAATAATGAAAGGAGGTGGAGTCCATATTATGAAAAGAAAATTCAAAGGAAGAGAATGAAAGTTAATCCAAGTTACTGCCTATCTGTTATTTATATTAAAAAAAAAAAAAAACTTCAATGAGTGAATTGACTATTTCCTCTTACATCAAAATCGTACTCTTATTATATGATAAGAGTACATATGACCTTTGCACTAGAAGGTGAAAGTTAAGCGCACAAAAAGATGTGTATCAACTGCTCAGTGTGCTTGTATGCTGTGTAGTGTTTGCTAAAGTATTTTTTATGAGTTTCCATTTAATTAGAATTACATACAGTCAATTTTTGCATCTATAAATTAATTATGATTTAGCACTTAATATTTTTTATTCTAATATAACCATAATGTCAAGTTCAAATTATAAAAATAAGTCCCATGCTGTCTACTAGGTAATTACCACCTGAGAAATAATACTTTTCAGCTACTATTGCTATTGACATGTGTTCATGTGCACACAAACACATAAAAATTCGCACATAGATATCTGTGATATTTGCGCTTGAATATAATATAAGGAGGTTTAATACAGATTTTTTGTTTGTTTGTTTGCAAACTCTTATCCTAAAAGATACATTGACAAGTTTTATAAACCCTCACTGGCATGAAACTTTTCCCAGGATACATAATTTAGAAGATCTTTTCCATAGTGCCTAAATTTAAGCAAAAAAGTCCATCCACACATCCTATTGTGCAAATGATGGATATTAGTTTAGGTAATTCAGAGAAGTATGAATTTTCAACTTTGTTATGTCAAATATGGGAATGCACAAAGCAATTAGAAATCATGAAAAATCAGAAGAGCAATTAGACTTTTACACAATTTTCTTCCAAGTTAACTCTGAAAGTGAAATCATACAAAACAGATGATGCTGCATTTTTAAGGTGGTGAATGTATCTGGAAGGGGTAATGCACTCTACTTTTTTTTTTTTTTTCCTATTATCACAGTGACTGAGAAATTGTTGGAAGCTAATATAATGTGTCACATCCCTCTCATCTAGCACTGACAGCATGAGCTTGTGGCAGATGGATTACAGCACATGCCTGTTGTGAATGTTCCTAATGTTCTCAGCTCTCCCAGCTGAGACCTGAGGTACAACTGATCTGTTTCCTATTATTATTTATAAATGAGGTAGATTAGTAGAGGTTATACAAGTCTGGGAATACTATAGAAAGTGGATATACCCGATGAATTTGCATATTTTATAATATAAAACATGATATAATATTTGAAAACTGTTAACTAATGCTAGCGATGGGAAAATAATATAATGGCGAAAAGATATTATAGCTACTGACAAACTGGTTTGTCACTTTGAAACATTAAAGACAAAATGGGTTTTATGACTGGTAGGAAAAATATTCTTTTGCTATAGTAGAGAACAAATGGTTGGGTTAGTAAAACCCATTACAGTGTAAAGTCACAATATCTTTCTTTTTTTTTTTTTTGTAGCTTTCTCTTTACTCAGAAGGAAATTAATCTCTTACACTGCTGTGTGTTTTGATTAATTGTTTCTGCAGTATGAATAATTGAAAACAAAGTATGAATTTTGTTACTACCTCTTTTTTTTAATAAGGGTAGAATTGTCCATGCTTGGAGTCAGAATTTTAGAATATTTTTCTGGGTGGGTTTTATGGAAAAATTAAATCCATAATATATTCACAAGTAGGGCCAGAGTCTAAAATTCTCAGCATCTAAGTATCTCTAATGTGACAGGATCTGGAAGATTTAAAAGAAAAAAAAACATAGAAAAGCCTTACAAACGTCAGCCCTTTTCCTGTTGAATTGCTGATGAAGTGTGGTTGTTATTCTTGTAAAATTCTTCAAAAATCAGACTAGGAAAAAGAAGACAGTGAAAGTGCTTTTGAAGTACCAGTGAAATATGACTTAGGCAATGTAGTAGCTAGGGTACAGACACAGGATGGACATGTGTCTTGAATTAAGTGAAGCTGAGTATAAATATAAAGTCTTTAATCTTACAGATAGAAAAGACCTGAATTTCAAGTTACTTTTTAACATTTGCATTGCTTGTGCTTTCTTCCCTCTAAGTTTTCATTACCTTCAAATTCAGCATTAATTTACCACAAAATTTTCTCATTTTGTTGAAATGAAACTTACTTATCAGTAGTTTTGATACACTATAATTTACCTTCCTTTGTGTTTTAATAATTTGGTACAGTTTTACACATAACCAAATTTAGGTAAACTATAAATTAGGACTCAGGCTTCTATTCTGTTTGCACAATGAAAAAGTAATTTCTGCTTCTTAGAAGGATGTTGAAAATCCATTCTTCAAATGTGAAGGTGTCAAGGAATGTTGGATTTGTAGCTAGAACATTTAATTCATTTCAAACACAAGCTCCTGAAGGACATGGGATATCTCTGTGCTGTCCATGTCCAGGTTTTTCACAACTTCCAAACCTTGATCATCACTTAAGGTTTCTTCACTATAAGTGTTTTTCAGACCATGAAAATCAATTAATTGAAGTTTTATTACAAAATATCAAAATGAGTTCAAGAATGAGGGCAAATCTCTACCACTGAATTCAATCTCTTTATTTTTGCTGTGCTTTACAATCATGTGTTTACACATCACGAGTTTTCCTATTTACCCCATGAATACTGATATTGACACAGAATAGGAAGAATTCATTTCAGCTATCTATAACCACCTAAAAAATAATTCTTTAAATTTGAAGTACCTATCTTCAAAATCAAGATAAATACTTTAAAAGTGTATTCTGTGAAAAAGAAAGATACTTGAGGCAACCATATTTTTAATTCAGACAACTCAGTTTAACCACAACACACTTCTCTTCATAAAAATGTTATATTAGTGTATTTTAATATTAATCTTTCTAAATAAATAAATAAAATAATTTTTTTTCTTCAGTGTTTCTAATGCTTTTTCTAGGAAAATGTAAGACTGAAAAGATTACTAATAATATTTGAAAAGTTTGTCCCTATCTGCTTTACTGAAACCTTCTTTCTACAAATGTTCACATCTTTGTGCCTTCTAATTAAAATTTACATAATGTGGACATTGCTATGGTGTTAGATAAAGAGAATAAGCATACATTGCATTGAATATTTTGATTTATGGATTAGCCCTTATGTAAGAATGTCAGCATACATGAATTATTGTAATTAAAAAAAGTTTATTTCAGGTTTCTGGCAATCAAGCATGCATACTCAAGCCTTGCTTCTGTGGTCTGAGATTTCTGTGTTGGAGTTGTAGCTCAGTATTTTACTACTGGTTTTCTTTTAGAAGGCGATACAATACTTGTGAAAGCTCTTAGAATCATAACACTGGAAAATAATCTTTCCAACAACAGAACAGATAGAGCAGGAGCAGTGATGGGCTACAGTCTTCAACATGCGGTCTGAGTCACTTTATGTCTTATTTACAAGTTCAAGGGCAGCTGTTATAAACTGCTGATAAACTTAAATAAATGACAATATGTAGAGGAGTGAAACTGCAAAAGTAATACCATTTTCTTTCATTAATAAAGTCTGATTTTGTGAACTTCTCAAACATTCCTCCTAAAAGTATTAAACATAGAGATCAGTATTCTTACATCTGTTTATGCAATGCAAAAATAAATAAACAAACAAGTAAACAAAAAAATCCCATAATCTTTGGTTACAAAAACATAATACTTAAAGCAAGGAAGCACTTTTGTACCAAATAAGCTAAATATTAAAAAACGGTATTAAGGTTAAAAAAACAAACAACAAATGTAACAAAAGTTTAGAAACCTGTTGTTTCTTTATACTTTTAATTACATTCTCTTGCATCTGGTAATCTAAAAAAGAATAAGAGACATGATAAGATAAGTCATGGCTCCTTTACTGTCATTGTAAAAGCACAATACAGAAATTTGGAATGTCCAACACTTTCCTGGTCTTTTCTTGCATATTAATATGCGAGAGGTTATTTTGTTTGAAGGAGCATTCCACAGTCAGAACAAAAGGTTACAAATACAAAAGCTCTAAGTACAATAAGATTAATTTTGAATTTAAAAATTTGAGTAGTTATTTTAATGACCAGGAGTTCACTTTCTTTAAAAGGTGAGCAGTCCTTTAATAGCCATTATAGTTTCACCATCATTATTAGAAAGGGATGTATGAGTGGAACTGTGAAACCTTAGGGGAAAAAAGCTGAAGCAAACATGCTGCCAACAAAAAGAAGAAAAAAGGAAAACAAACCAAACCAAACAATAAAGCAAGCAAAAAACTGTCCCCCCCAAAAAGCCCCAAACAACCAACCAACCAAAAAAAAAAGAAACAGGCCAACCAATCATAATTTGAAAGATAAAATAAAAGAATAAAATTTCCCAAAATGAGCTTGAAACAGTTTAATTCAAATCACTGAGACCTTTAAAAATAAGGAAAAAAATCAAAGAATAAATTAATAAATAAGAGCCTATGTGGACCTGAAAGTCTTTGCTGTCATTTCTGAAAGAAATTATCTGATTTACTAAGTGGCAGTCAAGTCACGTGGGAATCACTCCATAAACACAAACATCCATCAAAGAATCTGCAGCATTATCCCCAAAATTGGTTTGATCATTTGGTGGATTATTCTGTAAATATTTCTTCAAATATTTGACCATTTAAGATACTGAAATTAGTGTCAGTAACATACTTTTGCATTTAAGGATGCCTGTGCTTCCTTTCTCATTTAAATATCTGCTAATTGTTCACACTTCTTTCTTAAATGAAATAAAAAAGTTAAATCACACTTTCAGGTACATGAACTCTACTGGCTATTTCTTCACAGCTGCAAGCCAAGGGCCAGTATCTTCTGGAGGAAACAGGTCACATCTATGTTAGGGTGCTGTGCTACAGCTCTAAGATGTACATATACTATCTTATGGGTTTCTTTCACTGAAGAATGTCTGAAATAATAGTACTGAGCAAACACAAGCCTTGTTTTCATAGCAGAAAATTAAGCACATATCTCATACGACAAAGTAATTGTTTATGGGGGCCAGGATGAGTAGAAGGGCTCTGTAGGATTGTGTAGATTTAAAGAATATGTAGAGTTCCAGTTATAAGAATAATACAGAATTGTTTTGGGTTTGTTTTGGTTTTGCTTGTTTGTTTTGTTTTGGTTTTGTTTGTTTGTTTGTTTGTTTTTGGTTTTGTGGGTCTTTTCAACTAGAAACTTTTTCTTTATCTTAAATAGGTAGTCTGGGATTAAATTCAAACTCACAGAGTATTAAAAATAAGCTGATCTGGTGAGGGAGAGCTAAGGTCTCCGGTAGCACAAATAAATCTTTGGATTTGAGTTCTTTGCCATAAGCATATGTTTGTTGCATTAGTTATGCACTAAACCTTTCAATAAATAGATCCTAAATGTTGAAAAGTGTCAGGCAACGTATATTCTCACTCAACCAATCTCTTTTATATATTAAGTTTGTCTACTTTGACTATTGGCCAAAGAAGAACCCCTTTTATTTGATTCTCAATTTGTAATGAATTAAGGCTTCCTATATACCAGTAAAATGTCCTTTTAAGCTTACAGTGCAAAAAAGTCCTGTACTGTGACCTTGGCTCTGCTCCAGTTATTTAAATAAATTTTCATATCACTAGAAAGAGTCTAGGAAAAGCACCAATTTTGTAGCTTTTTGTCAAAGCTTTCAGTAATGTGCTGGGAAACAGGTTCATGTCTTCATCCAGCTGGTGCTCAGCTGGTCATAAACTGTAAAACAATTTCAACAACAATACATAGAGAGAAAGAAACCTGCCTAAAAAACAGATCAGCCTGTTCCTGGACTATATGCTTGAACAGCATGTGCAAATGTGTTCAAGCATCCAGTTTCATTCTCTAAACCAAGACAGATATAGGGCTAATACATGGATAAATCTGAGAGTGCAGCAGCTTGCCAGTCACTTATAAAAAAACCAAACAGGTTTCTTAAATGTTTTGGTTTTGTTGGTTTTTTGGGTTTTTTTCCCATTAAAAACTACCTTAGAACTACAGTTGTTGAAAATAGATGAGATTCTCATTAGCAAAAATAAAGATTTAACTGTGAAAAAACACCTCTTTTCCAGGGTCAATTGTTTGGTGTCTTCTTGGAGAGGACAACTTGGGCAAATTTGTGTAGAGATTATGTCTTCCTAAAATAATACCAGGCTGTTTTCTTCATTATGGTCTGTGCCAAAAAGCCTAGCAGAGAGTTTCTTATGAAGGAGTATGATATTATTGACTTGCACAAGGGAAAACAGTCTACGTGCTCTGTCAAAATTAATTCTCTAAAAACCAAAATTATTTATAATTCTGTGCATTGCTGAAATGTTACTGTCTTTCAACTTCCCCTAGAGTTCCTTTTCTTTCAAAATAATTAGATTTCTCTCAATTTTTTTTCATCTAAACTTGAATTTACTATTAATAAATAAAGACATGAGATGCAAATTCTGCTGAAAGAAAGCTGAATATATCAGCAAAAATGGGCATCTGCACATTAAAATTGGATAGGTGATTGCCCAGACACATGAGGAAGTAAACAAGTTTGCAAGAACTGGTATAAAAATAGGTCCACATAGTTCTTGTTATAGACAAGTAAATAAGTCCACCATTAGCAGCCAAAAGTCATGAGTTTTGTATTGACCTGACAGTGCAGGCACTCAGGGCTTTCCTGAACTTGCTTTGGCCTAATCTGGCAATTGATATTAGTGTTTATAATAATATGACAGCATTATTTTTGGGTCTTTTCTATATGAATTAGGACTGTGAAAGATAGTGTTATTGTAACAGGATTTATTATAATTACAGCATTTTAATCATTCTGTTAAAATATTTATTGGGCTGTTAATAAATTCTTAGGTTCATAAATTTATGTGTTCTTTTTCTCCACAAATAGATTTTGAGGTTACTGCAACAAATATTTATAGACTCTTTTGAAAAATTATTTATTTTAGTGGACTTTACTGAAGTGGGCATTCAAAGAGCACTTAGGTTCAGCCATGATACAGTGCTTGAGATGAGAATTAAACCTCATTCAGTATCATTCATCAGTGCCAGAAGTTTTACTGCACCCTCTCTGAAAAAAAAAAAGAAATTATAAATGCCACCAGCCCTTCAACAATCATAAATCATGACTGCTTCTTATATTTCAAATATATTATATAGTCCATCTAAATTCTTAACATTGCTGTATCTGTATCAGAAAAACACACTATCAATTATTTTAATATTCATGTACTTTATGACCTAGAAGCTAAAGATATTTTATTATTTCTCTTTTACAGATGGGTAATTAATGTGCAGAAAGAGTAGAGTGGGCTGACAGGGTCAAGTGTGTGAAACGAGATGAACTTCTTATCAAGACTGAATTCCATTGGCTTTTCAATGGGTCATCAAACATATATCCAGAAATCAAAAATACATACTTGTTAAAACTACATTTTATTGCTATCACTCATGGTAATATTTGTTCAATTAAATATTTTATTAAAAACTGTTCATAAATATTTGTTTTAATTTTAATGTTTTCCAGATCCCTTGCATTCAGGGAGCTTCCTTGAGTGCATGTATATCACTTTAAATGAGAGCAAACATCAGTCAAACAAAAACCTTGCCAGAATACACATTTTAGTGTTTGGCTTATAGGATAGTAAGAAGAAATTTATCAGAAATTAAATGCCAGAAACTTGAATTTTGTGCATGGTGCTGAAAGGTCACAGAACAAGATCAGTCTTCTAAAATATTTTGAGGGGTTTAAAAAAATTATGTTTCTTTCAAACAAAGATCTTTTGGGTTTTTTGATTCTTTTTCAGTTGCAGATCCTCTAGACATGGAAAGAGTCCAATAGAAAAAGACGTCTGACCCAGAGATGTACTGTACATTTTTGATTTAAATTAAAGTAGCTAAATAATGTTATTAAATTCTGCTAAATTGTTTGACTTTACCTTATTTTGTATGCCAGTGTGTTACTAACCTTTGCACTACTGTATGGAGAAATACATTAAAACCTGTATAAACATACCAAAGAAATCTTACAGACTTGTTCTTATGTCTACATAAATAGCCACAGAACACTGCCAAGCTATCATTCACTGCTAGATAAAGTTTAATTTTGGTTGTAGACATTGGTACTACTGAAATGCTAATTTCTATATTCTGTGTGTATAAATTTGTTTCAAGCAAATAAGTTACCGCTAGCATTTATTTATATAAGAATATTACAGAATCACAGGATGGTTTGAAAGAGACCTTAAAGATAATCTATTTAAAATCCTCCTGCCAAGGACTGGGATGCCAGTCACTAGAATAGTTTCCTCAGGGCCCTGTCCAACCTGACTTTGAACTTTCAGGGATGGGGCATCTGCAGCTTCTCTAGACAATTCGTTCCAGTGCTTTACCCCCCTCTGAGTAAGGAATTTCTTCTTAATATCTAATCTAAACCTGCTGTCTTTCAGTTTCAAACCATTGCACTCACTCCTGTCCCTATGCATGCTGCACTAACTACAAAGCAGTAAAACATTCTAATTGGGAAGATGGCAAACCACAGATTGGGCCACACTTCAATGGTTATCGTCAGCAGATCATGCACGCTGTCAGGGGCCTTGAATACCTGACATATTTTGCAGGCACTGGAGGCTCAAAATAGTCCAAGAGTTTCCGACCACAGTTTGAAAGAGCTGCTAAGATAGCCCCAAGCAAACTCCTCTTGATTGTAGAATATGAGATAATGATGGATAACATCTACAGATTCCAGTTTGGACGTTTGGACAGTAGAAAAAGACTTTTGCACTAAGAGTTTGGATAAAATTTGAGTATGCTGCCCAAAGAAGTTACAGAACATTGATCCTTGAAACTTTTCAGGAGTCAACTAGACAAAGCTAAAGCTGAACTGGTCCTGTACAGGCAGTAGTTCCTATATGAGTGGGAAGTTGTTCTACATTGCCTTTATTTCTGTGATTCTTTATCAACAAAACAAAACAAACAAAAAATCAAAACCGATCCACCCTAAAAACCCAAACAAACCCCACCCTTAAAACCCCAAACCTACCAACCAACCAACCACAGCAACAGCAACAACAAAGACACTCAGACATCTACCAGTTTCCTTTTTTTTCATTGACAGAATCACCAATAGTAAGCAGATGCCTAGAAATGGTCTGAAATTAACAAAGTCTTAACATTTTTTAGAACAGAATTGGTTAGTCTGGATTTCATTATGCGGACAGATTTATTATTTCATTGTTCATGGAAGAACAAGAATAGCAATTGAATCATCAAGCAGAGAGACATGAGCAGAACTGGGCATCAGTACCATTTCACTTTTTTAGTAAAACTTTTTGCACTTTCAGACACACAGGCATTTCATGGGACTTATAAATGAAGGACAGTTCTACATTTCTGACTGATCAGGCTCACTGACTTTGCTAACAAAAAATTTATATTAGGACAACCACTCATCCCCAAATCAAGCATTAAGAGCTAGAAATCTCCAAAAACAGTGGAGTTAAACAGTGGAGTTAACACTTTGAACATAAACCTACAAGTCCTGATCTTCATAAAACCATCAATGCAAGCAATGAGACTGTATTAAAAGTCTTAAGGAAGATATTGAATTTGAGGAGTTAGTGACCATTGATAGATCTTATGGCATAAGAATGACTTGTACAGTTTTAGTTTTCTTCCTCTCAAGTTGCCATTCTCTCTTCATTAATAAAATTATTTTTTCTTGTCTCAGTTTAAAACCCATCAGTAAGATAGTCTTACCAAATAACTTTATTCCTAAATGTACAAAACAAAGCTACTTAAAAATAAAATAATACAACTTATGCTTGTATCCCAGTTGTATCATATTAAATGAGATATAAAAGATGATTTATAGTGAATGATTTATTTGGTACCTATGGTAATTGATAATATTTACTGGATAACCAAATTCTGTACCCAAAATTACATAGACAGAAAAAATAGTTCCTTTTTTGCTGACATCACATCTACCATTACATCTCCACAACACCCTATCTAAACTCATAAATAAATGCAGGACCCCATAGACACACTATTGGAGTTAAGGGACAGGATAAAACATTGTTCTCCAGACACAAATAAGGGCTACATTCCATCTCTTAGTATCTTTAAGCTACTTTCACCTTCATCTATTTGGAGAACAATTTCAGATTGTTCAGGGTATGTTCAGATTGTTTCAGGGTATGAAAACTACCCTGGAAATTGTCTCTTGTCTGGACACTATCCAGCTTGTGTGGTTGCATCTTCTCCAGCAGCGGCCATTCCCTGCAGTTAACAGCAGCATTTATTATACATTTTGTGACACCCACATCAGAGAACATTTACAATATCTTCAAGCTTGCAATCTGTCACCTAAACTCTGGTCATTAAAAAAAAAAAGGAAAATCAAAAGCAATGCAGCTTTCTGCTGTTTAATGTACTTCAGCATTTCAGAATATTCAAGTGAGGTAGCATCCATCTATTCCTTATCATTTAAATCACTGCTCTTGTTAAATCTTCTGCAATGTTCATTCAGATGTATCAGAATCACCTTGCCTGTCTTCTTCCTTACTTCCCTTTTCTTTTTCTAGATTAAACTTGCCTCATCACTGGAACACAGTTATTATTAAAAAAGGGAAATTAGAAGAGTGATTTAAAATCATGTCACAGATTTTAGGGACTTACAAAATAAATATTTTCTTCTTTTCAGACTGATTTCTAAAAATTTTGATTCAAAAGTATATGGCTTAAATTTAAATCCCTGCACTTTGCCATAATATTAGAATCTCGACATTTATAAACCTTACTTTGCATTAATGCCCAGATCCTGAGGGAAGCTTCCAGGAGGCTTTAACAATCCATCAATTTACTGAATACATCTACACTTTTAGTCCCCATTTCCAAGTTTAACCCTGTGATCTTGAAGGAATGGACAAATAGTGGAGTTGGAGCATGAAAACATTAATCTGTTATTCTTCATAACTGATCATCTCTATCTGGCAAGATGATATAATTGTCATTTTCTATGGCCATAGCTCACAGGAGTCCTTTCTAAAGCTGATTCCATATAATCAGCATCCTATTCATCACTATATCTTCCTTAACACATAATCTTTGAAATAATTGCCATTCATTTTTCCTGCAAAGATAAAGGACTCTTGAATTAACAGAAGCAGCAATAGAGTTGAGTTTATTAATTTGATGGAGAAAATTCTATTTTAGAGAAAATTCTATTCTATTCCTTTGTACCTTTTTAAGGAACAATGACTTCATACCATCTTTTCGGTATTTGGAATAATATCTGATCATATCTGAGCAAAATTTGTCAGTAGTCTTTGTAGGATCTTGTCATTGCAGCAGGCCCCCCAGCCAGGTAATAATTAGCATTGACTCTATGATTCACAGAAGGCTGATAAATCTCTTTATTATGTTATATCAGTGTTAGGAAACCCATTGCTTTTATAGACAGTTACACCTGGATAATACAATTTTGTAGACAATACACCTGGACTTGGTTGGTCCTCCAATCCAAGCACCACCACCATTGGCTAATTAAGAAACCACCCTTTGGTAAACAAAGCTCCATAACACATTTCACATGTTCACAATACCAGGAGCAGCAGGTGAAGATAATAATTGTTTCTCATTCTTTTCTCTGATCTTCTCACAGACCTTCCCCAGAAAGGCCTGGGAAAGTTATGTGTTGATCTCTGTGGCCAGAGAGTTGCTGCCACAGGAGCCATCACTTGAAAACGTTTTTTAGGAATCTAAAATCTTTGGGAAATTATCTCTCTTTAGGATAAGTCTAGGGCTTTTTGCCATTGAAAAGTACTGAGCAATATAAGTTCTAGTTGTTTTATTCCATCTGAAATGGATGGAAAACAAAGTCACAAAGGTCTAACTGTGTCCAAATATATTAATCAATGGATCTCAGCATGAGCTGTCTCAATCTACTATTTTTTATCTTGAATGACTTGAAGGGATGACAGTTACTTCTATGGAAAATAGCTAGGTTGGAATTATAGGAGTACTACAGCTCATCCTGATTTCAGACTTGAAGTCAGTCACTGTTGCATTCAGATAAAAGGAAAATTTCTTGCCTCATTTGTTCAAAAAATGGTTCTTTTAAAAAAAAAGGTGTACTTGCAAATATTTTGAAATATTCCTGAATTGAGAGAGATATCTAAAATATTATCCTGGAAAAGTCTCAAAACAGTAGAGAGGATTTGGTGGGTGTGGGCTGCTTATTTCCCTTGCACAGGTTACTCATTTAGTGCTAGGCTAATTTAGTCTAATTTTTCATTTGACTTTTTTTTTTTTGAGGATTGATGAATGAAAAAAATTCACTCTGTTATTCACTCTGATTTAACACTGCCACAAGGATATGAAGAAACCCTGAGATTTGGTCAGTTGGTCAGGCATGATGCTCATAATGCCATGGCTGTGAGTTTGATCCCTCTATGGACCATTTACTTTAGAGCAGGACTTCATGATCCTTGTGGGTTCCTTGCAACTCAGACTAGTCTGTGACTGTGAAATGCAAAACTCCCGGCTCTATATATCTCTACAAGCTCCTCCAGTTAAACATCTTCAAAAAAGACAGTTTCAGGAAGACATGCAATTTAATATTCAGGTTGTAGTTCGACCTCTGTTCTTTCTTTCATTATAGTATTTATAGGCTTTATTAGAGGTTACGCACTTAGAGAACAAAAATCCTCTTAATATTTACTAGTTAATGAATTGGATCTTCTAAGTTTAAAGAGTCACTTGATTGTGAAGCTTTAAAAAGAACTCTTAAGTAGTTCAGTTCTGGGTGAAAATAAAGAATATCTAAGTTGGCAGTTCATTAACATCCTTGAGGCTTTTGTTCTCCTAACAATACTTTTATTACAAACTTTAATGCTCGTGTTTTCAGCGAAGAGAAAACAGTGAATAGATGACGAACTTTCAACAGAATGTGCATACTCTGAGACATTCAGCACTGCAAAGAGGAATGCTACCTGTCTTGCTCAGTACCTTCTCATTCATTCTCAGAAAAAAGCTAAAAAAAAAATCAAACAAAAAAAGTAGATTCATATAATGCATTTATCAAGGAGTCATCTGATTTAAATGCCTGAATGTCTACCTTACTTATGCATAAATCCTCTTTAGATGTCTGACTTACATGCAGGCACTGCTGTGATGCACCCAGGTGTCTAAGTTTTGGGGTTTTTTTATCACTGGCTGCAAAATCAACAATTCCAGTTGAGACCAGACCACTCAAGTCCAGAGAATGGTTCCATAGAGGCCTTGACACCATGCAATTGTGAAAGTCTGGTGTAAACCTGGAGGCGCAGCAACATGATACAAAATCTCTGCTACTGAACAAACAAGATGATAATGATGAACTTTTATATTTTCTTATCATTTTAGTATTGGCCAAAAGACAGGGCTTTCATTTCCCCCAGTTAAAATGTTATTTTCTGCTGTAATGGTATCTTGCTAAGGGATATACAACTTGAAAAAATTGAGACCAGAAATCCATGTCTGTCTTACAGAATAAGGAATTTTTCATGTGGCCAGGAACAGTTCCGAGGAATAGTTCTATTAGAATTTCTGCCTTTTCCTTATACAAGTAAAAAAAAATAATCTTTACATTTAGAAAATAATTGTAAGATACCTGCATTACAGTCTAAAAGGCACAATTTAGCATGGTAAGCATGGCTGCTGGTCTAAATTGTCTTCTTGAGAAATAAGGTAATGATCAGTAGATGTGTCATTCTGATCTTGTATTTTCGCTTGTGTTAGATTTCTCATCTGAAACTTTGAGCAGTTTAATTCCTTAAAAGGAAAGTCCTTGAAGGCCCCCTTTTCATCATAATTGCTCAGTCTTAAATCATTAGACTGTATTTAAACATTGTAGCAAAGCCCTACTACAAGCTTTGATCTTGCTCATTCAAGTGACTGTACTTTCCACAAAAGAAAGAACCAAAAGGCAAGAAGTGTGTTTTGGTAAAAAACACACCACTTCTGTGTTTTCCATTTATTTGTATTTATGTAGTATTTATTTTCTCATCTGTTTTCTGTGTTCTGTCTGTAGAACAAAAAGCACAGCTCACTTACTGCTGCTTGCTACATACACATGCAAGCCTTATCCACAGCTGAAACATAAACAGATAGAAACTTTATATATATATATATATATATATATTAGTCTTCGCTACCAAAAAATAAAAATAGCAACGTGCTATTAAAAGTATTTGCTTAATTTCTTCTGCTTCTTGAATGACTAAATATTTCATTACAAGCAAAAGTTAGGTAGCACCTGTAGTCATCATAAGAGATAAATTTTGAAAATACAGTACAGCAGAGGAATTGTTCATTAAGGATGTGAGTCAGACAAAGAGTTTCTAATGGAATTCACTTAGCTGCAATCCTAACCAGGTTCTATACAAGTCCTTTTTGTTACTTCAATAGTTCCCTGGAACTATACAAAGCGGGTTGCACAATGTGGGTGTGGTAATGAAAGTACTTTACCTTTGAGACTTTCAGTACATAGAAAAACAAGTTTGCCTAGCTATGTATTAGCTGTATTGGCTATAGCAGTAAGGAGGAGTATCACAACTCAGTCATACATCACAGGGGCAGAGAGATTTGTGAAAACAGGAATTAATTCTGTAGGCATACATAGTTCTCATGTCCTGAGCAGGAAATAAGGAGTTCTGAAATACAAGACAACAGGCGTAAGCAAGTCCTAAAATTTACTGTGCCAAAACAGAGCAGAGAGAGTTTAGAGTATGCATTATTTACTCTTGTTTCTGATTTTTACAATTTCTGGCACCATTTTCATATTGATTAAAAATTTTGCACTCTCTTATTTACTTCTGACAAAAATCTAGCCAGCAATTGTAACAAGGGTATATCAGATATAAATATTTCCATTGTAGCTCCAAATACTATTGATGCCAACCATAAACTCTACTTTCTTTTTTTTTTCCTTCCCTCATGATTGCAGTTTCTGTCGTCTTTATTATAATCAGCTAACACAAAACTGTAAAAATGTGTCCTTCAGTCACCAACTCAAACAATTTTCTAAAGCAAAGATGTTTAATCACCAGTAAATTATATTACTAAATGAAGTAATTTGAATTGTAATGCAAAGAATACAGCTCAAGAAATCTGTCATGTGACCTGTTGAATTTTTAAGTTATTTTTAAGTTATTTGAATTCAATAAAATTTTATATTTTTGGGTTTTTTTATTCAATTTTCAGCAGTTATTTAATCTCAGTGGTAGCTCTTGGATGCATCTCCCTGGCACACTTTTTATATTTCTGCTTATTTCTGCCATTATCTATAAAAAAATAGAAATAATTTACTTCTAAAAATTTTAGGTACAGAGTTATATTTCATTCAGGTTATCTTTTGATTTGAATTTCATATAATTTGAGGTTGTTATGCTGCAAAGAATATGTGTATATGTTGTTGTAGCTCTTGTACAGATTAAGCTTCCATTTACAAGGTAGGATAAACTTCTGGAATTTTGAAAGTGAGTTCAGACATTTACATTCTCTCTAGAATTTATTGTTATAATATGCTGAACCAGATGTCCAGTTTTAGAGCCACAGTCTCAACCTACTTCCTATTTCAGAAATTGAACTTTTTCTCAAATAAATGTTTCTTTTGCAAAATTTTTGGGGGGTTTGGTTCCCCCTCCCCTGATACATTTTTATTTTTTTCTTTTTATTTTTCTTTTTTCTTTGAGGTATTGTGAATTTGGTTTTTTGTTTGTTTTTTTGTTTGCTTGTTTGGTTTTTTGGTTTTTTTTTTGTTTTTTTACCTTCCCCAACATTTTAAACTGATATGAAATTTTCCTAATAGTGAGGAAAGGCCAAATTTGATATGTTTGTTTCTTGGAAAACCACCATGTTCCTCATGATCGGACAAGAACTTAATATTAAACATTGTGTTCTCAGTCTGGATTATGTCTAAAGTGAAATATAAAAAAAGGATTAATTACCCTGAATAATTCAAGTAAAAGAAGTCATTCTTTGTCTCCACCATTTTTTCCAGAAAATATAATAATCATGGAGACATTACGGGAGTCTCTTAGTCATGTGGGAATCTTAGAATCATAGTTCAAGATGCATAACCTACATCAGGAAGCTGAGATGCAGGCTGACTGCTGAATAGTCAGCTTGTCCCTGTTTGTTCATGGAACTGTAGTACAGGCCCTCAAGAATAGTGACAATGTCATCTGTAATGCTTTGGGATACTGAGAGAAATGAAACCAGGGGAAAAATATTGGTTCAACTTTTCTGAAGAGTTGTAAGTGATGGAAAACTTCCCAGACAAGGAATGACATAACTGAAGTGTTGACTCCAATCTTAAGACATTGGGATGAATGAAGAAGATATTTTCAATACTCTTATGAGGAAGTGAAGCTGATGCATCAAATCTTAAAAAAAAGTAGCTCCATGTGTTATAGGAGAACATTCTTTGACAATATAATCCTGAATTTTTTGCAGACAACAGCAGATATTGAGGGAGATCAACATATTTTATGATTTTGTTTGGCTGAGTGTAATTTCTTTGGTCATTTAAGAAGACTGTATTTAGTAAATTGTCAAAAGATTGGTTGCAAATGCTGGCATTGCCTTATGCTCCTGAAAAAAAGAAAGAGGTATCTGAGACATGAGATGCTAAACATTATTTCAATTCTGAAAAACAGTGGTTGAAAAGGACTTTTCTGAGGTCCAGCATTTTAGATGGTGAAGTGCCAGCTGTCATACGTAAGAGGTAGCCATAATATCTTTGTCATTTACATTTTATAGATTGCATCACCTTAAAGAAACTTCCCCTATAATACTAAATGTTGTCAGCTAAAGGAGGAGAGACAGATTTATTGTATTGTCAAAAAATTATATGAGGGAAGGCAGTTCACGGGAACATCTGTGAGGGGTAGACTTGTGTCCTGTATGACAGCATGTCTGATTACAGCTTTGCCTTGAAAAGCATGAAAGAGCCCTTTCCAGAAAATACAGGATGACAGACGTACAGGAATTTGGTGCCAGGTTTGTCTTCAACTGCAGAATGCTCTCTCACGGTGTTTGTGGGTCTGCAGATGTGCACTTCTGGCTGGACAGATGTGCCTGATGTTTCTGTTTCTCTCGTGTTTCTCTGGGGATATGCGTCACCTCCTTCTCAGTAGCTCTACCCTAGCATGAACTCCTCTGTCATAAGGATTTAGTTGACTGCCGATCTGTGTCTTAAAGTTCCTCAAAATTAAAAATAGCTGTTTGAGTTTTTCATAGCATTTTTCAGCTATAATGTCCCTATAATTATTAATGCAGCTAATGGGATAATGCAATGAGCCAAGTCTGCATAGATCAACACTGTTGTCAGAATGGTTTCACATTATATGTTACCTAATGTGTTTAATCACTGGCCTCCTTTACTCTAGACCTACTTTGATGCATAGCAAACACAAGGCACATGATTAGATGATTTTATCTCCACAAATGGAGAGCATCAGCATTTTGAGTTTCATACATATTTCAAGTATGTTTCATCTAGCAACCTTTCAGTAGAGAAAAATTCAGACATTAGTAAATCAGAAGTTCAAGTCTTTGCTGAAATTCGTATCTGGAGAGCTTTGTGAAAGTTCAGAATTATTTTATGCTTCTTAAGAATGTTTTGCTGCAAATCAGACAATATTTAATAGAAATCACATGAAAAAAAGAAACTGATTTTGAGAGAGGTAAGGTCTAGTAGTATCTCTATAACTTGACTTAGAGTTTGCAAACATTTCTTCAAATCAATAGAAGGATAGTGTGGTTTATCATACTATAAATAAGATTACTATAATAAATCTATACTATAATAAATCAGAGCAAATACATGGTAACATGGTCATTTTTCTCTATGGATTTTGAAGGAGACCTAATATTGCCTGTTCAGACATAGATTTCTAAATTGTAGATATCTGGAACTAGCCAGTGAAGATAGATCACACATCAAGGCTCTATATTTTAATGCCATTACTATTTGACTCAAGTAATTGGACAGCTAACAAAAAACAGTTGTGGAGAGATAAGGGCCAAAATCCCACCTAGCTACTTGCTCACTCACTCTCTTTAGTGGGACAGGAGGAGAGAATAGGATGAGAAATCTAATAGATTGAGATAAAGGTAGTGAGATATCTTAGTAGTCTCAGCTTGGCAGACTTAGTTCAATTTATTGCCAGTTAATACAGGTTTAGGTGATGTGAAAGACAGACAAACATCAAGTCGCCACCCTTTCCCAGGCACTTCACTCTGCTATTACCAAATGCTCTCCCCACCTCGAGCGGCACAGGAATGGACAGGGAGCAATATGGTTGGAACACAGCAGTCTCACCCTTCTTCTATCCTGCTCTGGTGCAGGCTCTTCCCATTGAGTGAGCTTCTTCAGGAGAAAAATCTGCTCCCATGCCAGGTCTCCATGGGTGTAATCTCCTTAGGGAAATATCCAACTGCTCCTGTGTGCAGTCCCCCACAGGCTGCAGTGATTGTCTCCTCTGTGCGCCCTTCCAAGGGAATATCAGCTCTAGCAGTCTCCTTCACAGGGTAAAGGGGAGGATGCCCTCCCTCAGAGATTTTGCCACAAACTGTAGCTCCCACTCTTTATTTTCTGAGATTGATATTCACAGAACAGTTTCTTGATTTTGTGGTCCCTCCTCTTCTGTCTGTGTGGCATTTTCTGATCTTTCCTAAAAACGCTTTCCCTGAGAAGCCACGATCTTGGTTGAGGGGCTCGGCCGTGCCCTGGGGTGGCTCAGCTGGGGCCAGCTGGAGCTGGCTCTCTGTCACAGACCAGAGCCCATCCTCCTATCCCTGACAGCCTTGACACACATGCAAACCCAACACAGCAGTGTTTCTAATTCAGCTCATAACAACCTTCACATCAAATGAACATGGAACAATAGCTCTGGTATCTTACGGAATTTCAAATCACTAGGTAACATAGCAGTATTTGAGTAATACTAAACTTATACCAATCTGTGTCCCAAATTTTACAAAAGGCAATAAAAATCTAGGGCTGTAAAGTGATAACTAGGTACTTTTGTTTCTCAAGAAAGGGTCACCTCTTAAGGTTTTTGGCTGTTTTATAAAACACAGGCACTTCCAGAAAAGTAGATCTGTTTGAAGAGGCTTATAGAAAGCTAATTACATCAGCAGTCTAGGACTTCACATTCAGAGAAGCAATCAGGCATCAAATTGTTGAATGGTTTTCAAATAAATGACAAGTAAAAATGACATTGGTATGACGGAAAGTCTTAAAGAAATTTCATTAACTACCTCCGGTGATGGTCCAAGGTGAGATGAGATGCACAGAGCAGTGGGGCTGAAGATAAAGCAGGACACCCTATAGTGAATTAATATTAAATCTCAGAGTGTGGCACACTGCCAGTTTTTCTGAGAGATTTAGCTAATCTAATTAGAAGAGAGAAGTGAGAGGACAAATTCTGTGTCTGGCTGTCAGCACTGAAATAAGAAGGAATACTGAGTAGCAAAATGGCTGTAAACAAATAACACAAAAATGAAAACCAAATTGCACACACTATTCACTAGTCTACCAGTACTAAAACTGGCTTCTTTTCTTTTTTATAGTAATTCACCATAACTCAGTCAATCATCTTAAAATTTTTGCAATGGACATAATGGAAACATATTTTGCATAAAATATACAAAGCAAACTGAGACAAAACTGACAGATGAGACAAAGAAAAGCTGATCAAAAATGCTTCTAAATAAACTCAGTGAATTTTTTTATGGATTTGTTTCAAATGTTTGGGTTTTTTCTTCTCTGATATGAAACAAGATCAGGATTAATTCTAAATTCATCAACCCTTTAGAAACAGAAACATTTGTGTTGAAAATCTTCAGATGATTGCTTGAATAAGGTAGTGGAAAGCAATATCCTATGAGGTCAGCATGGATCCTGTAATGAAAATATAATTTTATTGACTCATGCTTTAGAGGACAATGCTTTGATGGTTTTATGACCAGAGGTATATGATAAGTTCTCAATTGCATAGCGCATATATATATCCAGTTAAAAAAATCTTACTGATTTTATTTTGGTTTTATTAATACTTTCGCTTATTTGGAGCTTATGCCAAAAAAAAAAAAAAACCCTGTTGCATATAAAAATAATTTAACCATCACAGGCTGTGAATAAGCCGTATATGAGGTTTTTTACATCTCAACACTTCAGAAAAAATCAACTTCTATAGTCTTATTCCAGCTCCTTCTGATACATACAAAGTGGAAACCTTTTTTGGTGGCAGAATTAGGAAGGTGACACATCTGCATTAGATGGAAAACAATTAATTTATTTCCCTGCAGTTGGTGCACATCTGTGCTCATTAAAATCAAAGTCCAGACTTGCATTTTCTTCAGTAATGTAAGATGTAAAATGAAATAAAAGCTCATTTTAAATTTAAAGACTTAGCTATTCCCACCCTCAGAATTAAATATCTCTGTGATTGCTGGGTGTTATGGAGAGGGAAAGAATCCAAGCTGAATGTCTGTTTTCTGTCATTTATCTGCAAAGTTAACTTTTGTCAGAACTAATAATAACATTTCCATATGGATTTTTTAGTGTTAAGTACACATTTAGCATTTTCTTAACATACGTTCTTGCAGTACAGTCAATTCCTTTGGTTAATGCTGTATTACACATATTAAACATACAATGCTTTATTTGTTCAGACCCATCTTAAGAGGAAAACTAAAAAAAATATGAAATTCACCGGCCGTCAGCTGGCACAGAATATCCTTGTAACAATAAGACTAAATCCTGCAAGAAATCCTACATTTTCACCAAAGTATCAAATTAAAAACAAATAGGAAAAAAGTAAAGTACTCTAAACTGGAGCGATACCAACGATTAGATACAGAGTCTGGAGAAGCCTTGATACACCTTCAGCAGTTGTCATGAGTGAATGGTTCAGGCCGTCCAAAGAATGTCCAGCAAAGGTATTGGCAGAAGCAGGTTTAATATAAAAGTGAAAGTGTGGCGAAGTTCATTGGCAAGATCACAAGCAGGTTTAATACAAAAGTGAGAGTGTGAAAAAGTTCATTGGCAAGATCCACTCTACTACTTACTAGATGGTAAAAGCAAAGAGAAAAACAAATCAGTTTAAAATCTAAAATCAATCAATCTATGATTAAAATCCATGTCAAATTATCTGTGTGGATGTTGGAGATAGAAAAAGGGCACAGATGGGAATAGAGAAAGGAAGGAGGGAGGTCCCCTGTTGAGTAACCAGTTTCAGAGTGGACCCCTTTGGCAAACCTAGACTCAGACTTGATCAATAGTTTAGGCCTAAAGGTTTTAATAGCACTTAAATTTAACAGCACTTAATCCATAGCTTAAGTTAAACAATTTAATAAAAGGTTCTATAGAATTTACTGTAGCACAGCACTAACCCACTTCCAGTCCTAACTTACTTACAGAGCTAATGTACTTCAGAGTCTAAGAAAGCAACATTCATAATATATTCATGTTTGGACTCACACAGACCCAAAGGAGCATGTGCAAGGTATATACTTGGGAAAAATTCCCCTTGAGTTCACTGAAGTACTCGCATCAGATGTCTTTGCATCTGCTTAATGGTTGAAGGACTGGAGATATCAACCTGGGCTCTGCTGTCGGTTGTCCTCTGAGTATAGCAAACTTGAGAATTTGTTCCCTTGAGAAGCAGCTCACTTAGAGGCAGATCCTGGAATCATAGACTGTCCACAGTCAGAAGAGATCTTAAAGATCATCTTGAGCACCCCCAGGGATGGGACATCCACATCTTTGGGCAACCCCTTCCTTTGCCTCACCTCTCTGACAGCAAAGAGCTCCATCATAACATACATTCTGAACCTCCTCTCTTTCAGTTTGAATCCATTCCCCTTGTCTGCTGTGGCTATACCAGCACAGCAGGATGTAAACTTGGTATCTGTGCTTAAATATGTAAATTGGGAAAAAATAATGTAAGTTAATATCACACATTACAAAATGTTGACGGGGCAGGCAGCAAAATTTTGCAAAATTTCATCAAGTTTTGGGAAACTTGCACTATATTTAATGTCTTTGAGATCTTTACTGATTTCACAAAGTTGATCAACATTTCATTTGCTGGTGAGGGGAATGATCACAAAGACATACAGACAGGAGTATGTAATAAATTTTGTTTCTGTAGGAAATCAGACAAATAAAGAAAGACTCCAAGCTTCTGATTTAACTGTAATTGCAGTAACCTATCATTTCCAAATAATGAATTTTCCACATCTGCTAGGAAGTATAAACAGTAAATGAAAATATCAGGAACAACTCAGAGGAAGAGACTCTTGAAGTCTCTTTACAGAAAGAGTGACTAATCTTGGTTCCAGAAAGTTTGCGTTTTTTAATTAAGATGTTTTAAACCTCTGTGGAAGAGATGTTGTTCATGGAATTGTTTACTTTTAATGCCTTCTCACAGTGAAAGTAACTGTCCCTTGTATACTTAAAATTCTATATAGGCAAAAATTTAACACGCTTTGTAGATGGACATGTAATTTATTGTTAGCTCAGCCAAAATTTTAAATACCAAATATAACTAAAACAGTTATCTTGAGTCCAGTTACAAAAATATAATCGAATAATGTATCTTTATATAGAAAATTAATATTCTAAAACAAAGTGTCACTCTGGAATAGGTAAAACTAATACTTACCCTTCTCTTTGGTGCTGCACGCATTCCTTTAATCCCTCCAGGGGTCCTAACATGATGACAGCTATTTTCCTCAGTAGAAAGGTGGTTTGTTGTGCAAAATATTGATAATGTTTCAAGTTCTTCCCTGCAGAACTTGCAGTATTTGTAATGGTGGTTCCTTTTTTATTGTCTTTGGGTTCGTTTGTATCTTTCTACTTATTACTGGAGTCTAATACCTTTTCATTTGTTTCCAATCACCCATTAAAAGTTGCACAACTGCTTCTTCCAATCTCAGTGGACACAGAGTCCACTATAATTTAGATAATAGGATATAAAGAAGCTACAGCATTTCTAAGCATTTGGCACTTCAATTTTATTTCACATTTTAGAAGATCGAATGAAATATGTCAGAAGTGGCGTCTGTTTTATGTATTTCTTCCCCTGCCATTATTCCCATCCTGCTGGTTATTACAAGTATATAACTTCTGAACATGATTTTAATTTCACGGTCAAAAAAAAAATGCAAATAGACATTGTCACCATGTTATATAAAATTCAACATAAAAGATACTCTACAAGTTGCTACTCAAATATGCAGTCTGTCATCTTGAAGTAAAATTCAGAGGTACTGCATACAATGAAAAAACATATATGGTGTAGTTCAGAATTAATTATTTAGAACTTTACAGGTTTAACATACAAAGAAAAATGTCACTTTACTTTCTGCTGACAAAGATGTAAATCATTTTAGTTTCAAAATTTCCTCTCCATGATCATGCCTCCCACATGCATGGATGAGCAAGGATTAAACAGGATCATTATCTTTTGTAGAACAGTTAAGAGAAAGTTTCAGCCTTATTGTTTATTGATGTCATCTAATCAGACAATAAAATTTTCTTCTCCGTTGTTGGTTATAACTTCTAAATCATGCCTAGTCACGCAGTAAAAAAGGCACCAAATATTTCCAGAGTAAGAAGAGACATAATCAGTATTTTGGGAAAAAAAAAACCCAATATTTTCTTATAAGGTGAAGAGAAACTAATGCAATATCAAATTGTCTGTCCAGAGGAAATCTTTAAATAACTAGACAAATCGTTAGAATATATTTAGATTTTGATAGGTGACTTTATGATATGAGGACTTCTAGAATTAAATATTCATTCTTTGACTAAAACAGAAATGAAAGGACAAATCATAAGCAGAAGAATCATAAAGAGTTCAAAAATGCAAAAGTATACAGGAAGCATTTTGCATTCCACAAATTATTTTGATAACAATTGTCGGAAACTATAATACTAAAGTTTCAAGAGGAATGTAGAAAAACTAATTCAGCAAGAGATAGGTCAAGGAAAAAAAAAGCACTCTGATTATATATTTGTTTGGTTTTGGTTTTTTTATGATGATTATGATGGTATAGAGCAGGGCTGGATTCAAAGGTTTTCTTTGCATCATGATCTGCGTCATTGATCTTTATTTCAATAAACTAATGGAAAAAAAAATATATATAAAGCCTTGGTTTTATTTCTTGCTGTCACCGCTATAGTGCTGCATTTGCACTCTAAAATCTTGAGTATGTGACTTTTTTGTACAAACCCGTGGAGAAAAATCAGTTATGTCATAGTTGTCTTTTTAGGAAACTGTTTACAGAGATATATATCTGTGAAGATTTGTTATTATTACAATATTACATTGTTGAATATATTATCTACGAACGCAATATTACATGGTAGCATGTAATTTGGATTTCTCAAAACCACTGGAAATAAAATTAAAAACTTCAGCAGATTTAGTTATTTGAAACAGGAACAAGATTCCTTTTAAGATAAGAGAATAAACTTTATCTTTCTTTGTAACTTGCTTTTTTTATTTTTTTAATTTTCTAACAAGCATTACATCTGGAAGAAACCAAAAATGCACTAATTATATTTCCACTGTATGCCCGTAATGATCAATGTTTTATATTCCACTGAAGTTTGTATGGAAACATTAGGCTAGGTAGAGAGAGCAAACAGCAGTCACATGTCCATGCATTGCTTCTTTTGACAGGCTTAGACCTAACAAAATATTTTTACAGACCTATTTTTACAGAATGGACAATCTTTTGGGAATCATTACCGTTAAAAGGCTAATGAATGGAATTTTAAAATTAAGTTGTTATAAAAACTCAGAGACATGATTTCATAGTTCACAGTTAATTTGTTATTGACATAAATGAAAGCAATACATGGATCCCCAAAATTTCTTGTTTCCTTCTCTTACTCCTTAGGACTAATGTTTGGACTGAAATCTGTCTGACACTCTTTAAACCAATATTGATGAGGTACAGCAGTGTGCAACCTGCTTGGAAACATTTAAGATACCTCTTTTGTTTCTAAGACAACAATAAAAGTCTCTGTTTCAAGGTGGCACTAAGTTCAACTTAAAAACAATTTATATTGGTTTGGGCTGGAATAGATTTAATTTTCTTAGTGGACATTTTCTGCTTCCCATTCTGCCAGTGAGTAGGCTGAGGGTGCAGAATTTGGGAGGGGACACAGCTGGGACAGCTGACCCCAAAATACCCAGCAATAAAAGCTGGGGGAAATAAGGAGAAGGGGAGATTATTCAGAGTCATGGTATTTGTTTCTCCAAGTCACTGCTATGCCTGATGCAGCCCTGCTTTCCTGCAGGTGGCTGAACACCTTCCTGCCCACACAGCAGTGGGTTAATGCTATGTTTTGTTTCTCTAGCATGTGCCAGTAGTTGCTGTACCTGTTAAATTGTCTTTATGTCAGCCCATGAGTTTTCACACATTTGCCCCTCGTTGTACTGATAAATCTTATACTTTTTTATATATAGCTTTTCTATATAGCTTTTCTAGCTGAAGTATTTTCTTTATTGTGGTTTTCATAGGTAACACAGGCAGTATGCTTCTGCAATCTGTTTATTAACTACAAAGGGCTGGCCTGAAATGAATATGTGCTATGTTCTGCAAGTCCTTTGAACATGGCATTGTACACATAAAGAATTCAGTTATTGCTATTAGAAGAAAAAAATAGTGGAAGAAAAGTGAAAACAAAAATAAATTGGACATGGCAGTTCAGGAAAGTAAAATAGATGATGATGAGTACATTTTTGATACATAAGATTTCTTATGTTGGCTAGTTGCTAATAATTGTAAAATACAAAAGGAATGGTATATCTTGTGATGATTTTCCGCTGAATTCCTATTTGCTTTGGATGGGTCCATTCTAATTTATTCTTCTGAACTAATTCAGCCTTAAATCATCTTATTTCTCTCTGCCCTTGTAACTCAACTGGGATTTTTCCACATACCTAGTCATAAATCTAGCTGTAGTCTAATAATGTTGCCAGCAGCTGCTAAAAGCTTTATTCAGCATGCTCAAATTAAATTCACTTATTGGTAGCGCTTGAAAATGCAGGTCAAACTCTTTTTTTTTTTTTTCTTTATTTATGTCTGTGTATACGCAGATTGTGAGTGTTTATGTAGTGAAAGGAGATATAAAACAGATACAATAGCCATAATAGCCATGTCTCTTTTTCTGTGTAAACAGTTCCAGGCAATCCCACATCCCCAGTTTATATGTTTTCCTTAGCACTTCCACTGGTGGCAAGAGAACTGCTTTATGTTTTACAAATTTAGACTAAGACTTTTCATACTTGTCATCCAGTAAGTGAAATGTGAAGAAGTGCTAAGAGATGCCATGTTGGATTTACTGGACAGCTGTGAAAGCCCAGTGATGTCTTTGTGTGTAAACTGTAGCTTCTGGAAGGGAAACACTCACATTGAATATTTCTTTCCTTTCTGTGCTGGTGAGCAGAACATCCTCTGTATCTAAATTATGTGAGAATTTGTAACTAGTGGGATTTCTGCAAGCCTCACTGGATTGGTTGGTGGTCAGGGCTCAAAATGTAGGGAATGGGACTACATCTGACTGCGACCTTGTCAGCTGCAGCATTCCTCAGGGTTCATTCTAGGGCTAGTTCTCTTCAGGATTTTTATCAATGATTTGGGTGCAGAAGTTGGATGCACCATTAAAAAGTTTCCTGCTGTTATTGAGTATTGTCCCTGCACATGGTGGGGGGCATAGGACGGGATGGTATTTGAGGTCCCTTCCAACCCAAACCTTTCTATGGTCCTACAAGAGGTGGGACAAAATGCCTTGCAGATATAATGGAGCATTGGACAGTTAACAGTAATTTAAAAAATTGGAATGGCATCTAATTTCACCAGGGGCGAACTCATGCCAGGCACAAGTACAAATCGGGAGAGGAATACGTGGAGAGCAGCACTGCAGAAAGGAATGTGGCCGGTTGAGTGTGGGACAGATGTGTGCCCTGGCAGCTGTTCTGAGATGCATGAAACACAAGTGTAACCAGCCAGCATACTTCAGTGGGCCCAGGGAAAGGCCACCACAAAGGTCTTGAACACCTCTCTTATGAAGAAAAGCTGATAGGCTTGAGGCTGTTCAGCATAGAGAAGGTGCTCAAAATATCTGATTACTGCCTTTCAATAGTCAAAGGGGGCTTACAAAAAATCCACAGAGACTTTCTAGAAAGGCCTGTCATGGCAGTGGAGGGGCCAATGCTTTTACACTTTAGAAAGGTAGATTTTGATTGCATGTAAGGAAAAAATTCTTTACAAGGAAGATGGTGAGACGTCACAAATTGTCCAAAGAAATTGTGGATCCTTCATCACTGGAAGTGTTCACAGTATATTGGATTGAGCAACCTGACCCAGTGAAAGCCACCAGGGCAATGCGGTTGAACTAGATAATCTTTAATTGTCCCTTCCTACCCAAACCATTTAAGTCTCTGGGATGTCTTTAACAGTGATATGAAAAAGTAGCTTGACACTTCTCTGGAGCTTTCGCCTTTATTTCATTTATAATTCACAGAAAAAAAAAAAACCAAAAACCCAAAAAAACCCATAAAATCCAAAAAATATCTATTTAGAAGCCATGACAAATATGAGGGAAATTTTACCACACGAACTGATAATTATGTTCTACCTTTATATAATTTACATCAATAATTAACTTGAATTGAGAACATCCGATGGAAGAAGCCATGCATATGTGTATATATAATTCTCATTAGAAATTAGTCTCAGATAGGGATCATAGTTCATATAAATCCACCACAGTGTTGTTATGAGGAAAATGACTGGTAAATTCTAATGCTTTCAGCATTCTGAGATTTCAAATTAGTTAAAGGTAAAACCTGAATTTTTCAATCTATGAAAAGACAGGTGTTAACCTCTCCTGAGTCTTTTTCCAGCCACCTGCCAGTCTCAGCACAAAAACTAACACAAAAATGTAATACACTTTTATATCCATAGAAAGCCTTCACAAAGATTAAAGCTTTCCACTATCTTTCCTCCATGAAAAAAAACCTTTTTCCCTTAGTGAGATCTTTTATAACTGATTTCCATTGTGTGCTAGATATTTTTTTAAGGGATGTGATTCAACTTCTGGTTTCTTCCAATACTCCCCTCCCCCAAATAAGAAGCTCAAGTTGTTATAATTGAATAGAGGTGGCTACAAGCTGACATCTCTGTCAATGTGAAGAACAAGGGCAAAGTTTCTATGGCTGTCTTTAAAGAGCAGCAGGAGAGGCTTTTTCCTGGAATTCTGAAAGTAGTCTAAAGGCTTACACATCTAGCCTTCCTTTCTAACTGAAAGATGAAAGGACTGCAGAAAAAAAGAATCAATGTTCTGTAAATTAATAAATAAGTTCTTATTTGGGGAAATACTGAAGACAAAAGCTAGAAGTCTATACACAACCTCTAAGGTTCAATATTTGATAGTAAACTCCATCTCATACGGGTGTTTTTATACATATATTGATACCTTTAAGTAGACATTTTTGTCAGAGATTAAATACCTTTGTGCTAAGTACTTTTATGTAAGTGCTGCAAGCATAAATGCTGCCTATAAATAGAAGCTGTTCTTAACTTTGTCATCTGAATAGAAAACTTTATACTTGCACTTTAAAGACATGCTGACAACTGCAGTACTCCCTAGGAGTAACCACGATTGGATCATATCTTATTTTTCATAGAGCTACATTGAGGCACTATGTGAATTGCAACAGGTGAAGTTGCAATTTTTTTAAAAAAAAGCTATTTTTCAGTAGCAACACATTACAGACATTTGAAAGACAAAGGCTTTTTTGATTGTAAGATATTAGAAAATAGCATTTTAGATGAGCCCTATTTTGCTGAAGTTTGAACCTTAAGTTTGCAAAAAGGATTATTTAATCAAATGTCAACTATATACAGACAGTCACATCTAATATAAGAGAAGTTACAAATCTGTGCTAATCATAATTGTATTGATATTTTCTTTAGTGAAAAGTACATTTCTACAGTTTTCCCATATCATCTTTTATTCAGAAAGTAACTTTAAGAGTATGAGAATGAATCCTGAGAAAGTTTTTCACCCACAGTGTGATTGAGCAGTGGGACAGGCTCCCAAGGGAAGATGTCCTAGCAGAAAGCCTGACAGAGTTCAAGAAACATTTGGACAGTATTGTCAGGAACAAGCTGTAATTTTTAGGATGTCCTGTGCAGGGCCATGAACTGGATTCAATGATCCTGATGAGTCTTTTCCAACTCAGCATGCTCTCTGATTGTATGATCACTCCAAACATATTAAAGATAAAAGACAACTATCTCGACAGGATGTTATAACACATCCAACACATCCACGTGTCTAGCAGATATGATAGAAGAACCTTGAAAAAATTATTAGCCAAACAGAATTGTGGAAATAATTGTTTTTTTCTTCAAATGAAAAACACTCTTGAGAATAAAACCTTTATGTAGGAATATTTATCTTTATAATTACAATATTAAATATGAAAATTAGTTATCAGCTTCCCTTATTAGGCATATCAACTTGTGTTTCTTAAGTTTTCTTAGGATAGATTCTCTAGGCAGGTACTTCTCTCTATAGGTGTAGGATTTTGATGTGGCAACCATGAATCTCCTTAAGAATCACTAAAGTATTTCATAGACCTAGGCCATAACTATATATGAGAGGGAAAGAGAGTTGAGATGACAAATTCGTTGCCGCTTCATAGTTAAATTTGAAAATTAAAGTAAGAAACCTTTGTCTTAGTTAAAATATTTTTTTTCTGGCATTTAAATGTATTTATAATTAATTTTCATTATTTTTACAAGAAAAGTAGCATTTGAAGAAATATTAAATCTTGGAACATTTACACACTGATTTTGCCATGCAAATAAAATCTTGACTTTGTACGCATTTATTAACATTAATTTTAATAGGAGCCATCCTCTCTCCCACCCTCCAAGTAATTACATCATTGAATTTCTTTGGCCATGTTTGACACCACCAGATCTGATACTAAATTTAGTCAAGTCATCTCTGGCTTTCATTACATTAATGTCAGAAGACAGAGTTCAATCATTCTGCTAATATTAGACACCTTTTTTTTCACTGTTAGAAAATCCATCATCCAAATATGTCTTTCTCTTTTCATTGACAGCGTAGAAGCCTTTGGAAATCATCTTGGAAGAGACATTCAGCTTTCAGTTTTCTACACTTCAGGTAGGTGAAACCTTCCCTAAGCTCCATTATGAGGTCACCCTACCTGATGTTGAACAGACTTAGTCCTGCCTGTCTGAGAAGTCAAATGACATCAAACCTTTGGTTTATATTCTTACACAGTACATCAAATGTTATATCAGAATCTCATTAAATGCCTGTATTTGTTTCAGATACACTCTTATTTTTCATTCAAATTTTTACTTTGTGTGCTTAACTAGAAAAAAATATTTAGCCAGTAAGTAATTATATTTTCTGTTTAAAAAAATGTAAAAAACAATCAGCAAGTAAATAACAGCCAAAGAAAACAAAGAAACAAAAATCACTAAATCAAAAGAAACTGTTTTGATAATATGATATTGTTCTAGACTATGTTTAATTAGAAAGGTATTTTGTTTAAATACAAGTCTTCTTTAATTAAGAATCTTTTGGTATACGAGACATGTTTCTTTTAACAATATTTCTAGTCAAGTATCTCATAAAACAGATGTTTTTTAAATAAGAAATTTTTTAGCTTTGGTAACAACATCAAATCAGCATGGTATACAAGCAGAGTGTAAGCAAGTTGTATGCATTACGAGGTATCTTGGTGAACTGGCATCTAACTGCGGTAATTATTAGTACTTTTACCCTTATCACTCCAGTGCATGGACGTCATGCCAGTTGCCTTTATGTACTGCAGGGCCCTCATTCTGCAAATTGAAAAGCATTCTATAAAGCATTTATGCATTTATTTTCTAATCTCACTATTGTCATTTAGTCATTGCCAGATCCATTCGACTTGACATAAATCACATGTCAAACTTAAAAATATTTAACATTTCAAAATATAATGCTCAAGAATATGTGCTGTAGCCAGTTTACAATTACTTACTGTTTAACTCAATCCCATTAACAAGCCGTTCTTCTTTCTATACATTCCTGGAGGAAATAAACTGGATAATACTTTAAGGTGGGAATACCAGACTACAAAGAAAAACAGACGGCTCTTTCTGAGATGAGAGGCACTCATCCCAATACTTTGCATTCAAACTGTTGTCAATAATAATGAGAATGTTATCCAAACTATACTGTAGTAACAACAAAGAGAGAAAATGTCTACAACTTCATAGATTATGCAAGTTAAATACCCTCAGGCAAACGATGGATTTCAACAAAATATGCATAAAAATATGCACTTCAACCATTAAAATAGGAAAAGATGACCACATCTATCACAACTTCTGAGAAATTACTCTGTATGTGATAAAGGCCCTTAATGTCAGGAGACAGATCATGAATCCCAAATGGAGAGAGAAGCTTTTTTCTAAACCAGAATAAAGTACCTCTCTTTAAGAAATGAAGCATAAGGCCAGCAGCTCTGCTCAGCATTCTCTTCTAGCAAATCATTTCTGCTTAGTTCAGCAGCCTGGCTTCATGGATTGCTTTAGGTCTGTAACAGTCCTTAAGCACTTCAAAGGGGTTTGGGCACTGAAAACAGAGTATATATTCTACTCCATGGCAAAATATATGGAAGAACAACAAATTTCCACAGCAGGCATTTTTAGACCTACCTCCAAACCCAAATGCTTTATTGTCTAATGGCCAAGAGTTTCTTATCATTTTTGTGTAACTACTTGCTATCAAATTAAAGAAAATACCACTCTGCCTGGCTGTTCTGCTTTCTGGTATTTTAAATGTATATATAGATAATGAATGAAAGTTGATTCTTTTTCTTCTTTATGAGAAATAGGAACTCATAAATCTAATATTGTTTCAAAGTTGTAACAGTTAAAAAACACTGGTGTTCTAATGAGGGATTTTTTGGTATTGGTATAGTTGTTTATTTGTTGGTTGGTGTGTGGTCTTTTTGTTGTTTTTGTTTTTTTTTTCCCTGTAGTAGTATAATCTGGAGTGGTGAATCATCATGGAATGGAATAAAATTGAATTCAGCTTCTGAATCTGCTAAAGCCAGTAGTTCCTGTGTTTTAAACATCCTCGTTCAGAGCAGACACCTCAGAAAGGCCAATCTTAATCTGATACATATCCCTATAACACCACTGTGTGATTTTATTTTTGCCTATTTTGAAATTGAAAGTGCTGTACAGATACCCATGGAGAAGAAGGTTCTTCACTCAGCTGTTGTACATGCAGAATTTATGCAGATACATTGAAGTACAAGCTTGAATCTAGCACTTGTGTAACTGGTAGTTATGTCTTGGGGTTTCTTTAGCTTTAAGCTGTGGTCTGTGTGATGGGCTGACCTTGGAGGGATGCCAGACCGTCACCCAGCCCCTCACACCCACTCCGCTGTTCTCCTACTCCCCGTCCTCAACAGGGCAGGCAGAGAAAATCAGATGAAAAAGCTCATGAGTCAAGATAAAGACGCAGCTTGTGTGTGGCAGGGAGTTGGGGAATGGATTTTGTAGTCAGTCCATAACGTTCCTCTTTGATGCTCTCTGCTCATCCTGAAATTGGGAAGTGAAGTAACTGTAACAAAGGTATAATAAATTATTTTTCATTAAACAATGTCACTATCATGGCCTCGGCCCAAATGTTTTTTTTTTCTGCCTCCAGATAGTTATTAAACTATAGCTATCAGTTATATAGTTATAGTTATTATTTATATTAAATATATATAATTTTATGTGAATTTTCTGGTTCTTTGTGGTTACACAACAATTTTTGCTTTTCCATCATGTCTTTGTATTTTTCATTAAAAAAATAAAATGAAATTTTCTGTAGTAAAAAAAGCTAGGTAAAGTCTCCATAAGGTTTGGACATGTTTATAGGAGTTTAATTTAATCACATCCATTAATGACTTCTTATCAAAGCTCCTTTAACTACAAATTTCAACTTTTAAATTCAGTAACAAATAAGAGATTTTTGAGGTAAATGCACTCATTTTGAAAACTGGAAGCAGATATGCTCCAAGATGGGATTGTAATTTGCTTTACTTTTCCAGCTATAACCACTCAGGGCAAGACTGTCAACATAAATTAAACATTTCTGGGATAAGAAATAGATCTGGTTAACTTTAACGTGTTCACAATCTGATTTATTTTGTTGACTGCATCACAGACTATTCAAGAAGCTGTTAGTGTAGAAGAAACCAAGAAGGATTTACACCTAACTTTAAGCAGGAACAATTTTCATCGTTGTATATAAAATACTCTCTTTGCTAAATGCTTCAGATTTTCTTTTGCATTTACATATAACAGTATTGCTAATTTTCACCTCTTGTAGTCAATATTTTAATTATTGCTACTAAAAACATCTATTGTTAAACAGAACAGGATTTTTTTATGTCCAAGTTGGCAATCATCATTTATATTTTACATCATTTATTTTTTTTTTCTTGATTTTTTGTCTCTGCTGTGGCTATCAGAAGTAAGTTGGTGGACATGTAGTGCTGGCAGTACAAAGCAATACCTGTCCTTCTAACCAGATACAGCTTTCACTGACACTGGACAGATCAAGACTGAATCTTAACAGCTGAGCCAACGTCAAAAACACAGAGTTCAGCAGGCTCAAATGCCCACGTTTTTCCATCTTCATTTTCCTCAGGCAAGCACGTCCTTGCCTGCAGGAAACCCATCTGGTTCTGTTGTGTAGGAGGTGGCTGCAGGAGGTCAAAATGTGAGGAGCCCAGGCTGGTGCAGAAATGTCTTCTGATCCCCAGGAAGCCCCAGGCAGCACAGCCCGGCACAGCAGAGCTCTCCCAGCCTCTGATGCGAAGAAGCCAAAGCAGCTCTGGGCAGTAGCTGAGCAGTGGTTGCAAAGACTGAATCTTCCTTGTTCCTCATGGATCAGGAAAAGAGATGTTCATTCAGAGCACGTGCAGGAGAAAGGCTCTGCTGAATGGTATTTTAATGTACTTCTGTCAAAATTGTATTTGTGCATTATGCAGTTTTATCCGAAATGTAGTTTTTTAGTTTTGTTTTTCTTTTTTTTCTTAATGCCGATTTCTCTAACATTGCCAAACATTAGCAATTTGTACCATTATTAAGGAGTTTATCAGTAGCAAAGGTATGAATATAACAGCAATCTGACAGCAAATATTTTTATTGTGGTGTAGTCACTAAATGCACTACTAAAATGCCAAAAAAATCATGAAAGACATGGTGTTCAAGAGTCTTTTTAACACCTCAGATCAGGTTCAACCAAAGGTCAGTAAAGCTTTGAACAGAACTTTTCTACTGTTTTTGGGCAATTTCTGTGTTTTATACATGTATTTTGAAATAATAGAAAGAAGAGAAAATACCAAAGCATTTAAATTAAACAGGAAGTAGGTACCTAAATCTAAATTTTTAATGCCTGTTCATCTGTCACTGAAGTGAAAGGAGTTTATACTAATGCAGACTTTACAGATAGTATTACTAAACATTTCCAAGTTAGAAATCCTGAACATCATAGCATCTGCCCAATTATTCCTGAAAATCCTAGTTTAAGAAATAATATGACACAGAAAGTGTAGTTGAGCCTCCTGTATACTTCTATAACGCTTTTGATGAAAGGTTGTGAAATGCCTTTAAACAAACCTGACAGGCTGAAGTATCTTTTAGTACAACGAAAGTCTGTGCTTCAGTTTCCCCTGCATGCATGAAGGATTGCAAATGTACATTTCTCATGCTCATGACAGTCACTTAAGCACTAAACAGGAGGCTGTCAGTTAGGTAAAAGAAACAGCAGTAATACTTTAATAAAAATATAGAATGGTTTGTAGTGAAAGGGCCTTAGAGATCATTCAGTTCCAACCCCTTGTGGGCAGGGACATCTTTCATAAAACCAGGCTGCTCAGAGCTCCATCCAATGTGGCCTTGAACACCTCCAGGGATGGGACATCCCTTCTCTGGACAACCTGTTCCAGGGTCTCACCACTCTCATAGTAAAAATTCTTTCTAATACCTAAACTAAATATATTTTCATATAATTGAAATTCATTTGCCCTTGTCCAATCACTACAAGAGCTTGAAAAAACTACGTCTTCTTGTGCACTGTGTGGGAGCCCTTAGTTTCTAACACAGGGTCCTCAATTTCCTTGCAGGGATCACTCTGAGCACAGAGGCACCCATGCTCCTTTTCACATCTGATAGTTTACATGTGCTGTACAAACACACATAGTTGCCGCAGTGTATGCTCAGGAGTTGGATACAGCTGAGTGCTGGGTCAAAAAAGGTAAATTTAACTTTACCAGATACAAGCCTTCAAAAGACAGGCATAATATTTAGGCACAACTCATTTCACTGTTAGAGAATGTGCTAGGGGGCTTATCACTCTTCATTGACTTTGAAAAATATCCAGCAAAGTTTATGTAGACTAAAACGTTAAGTTGTAAACTGTTAATCCATTTTGATTTATGCCTCCATACCCACGAGATGATTAAGCCTTACCATTTAAATCAGCCTTCAAAGTACTCAACCTTGTCATGGTTTGGCCTTTTAATCCTTTAAAACTGAGTCCAGAGCAGAAATTTTCTGAATACGTTATTCAATTTCAAATACACAGCTTCAATCCATAATTAGTCTTTTTTTTCTATTTTATTCAATCATCCAGGGATTGTTAAATCATAATGGCCTCTGGCTTTTTGGAGCCCCTTAGGCAAATCATAATGTAGCTATAAAATAAAAATAGTGTAGTCATGCCTACCACTAAAGAGATATTTGATATAATGTGTTATGCATTTTCTTCAAGTTCACCAGTGAAAGATATAACATGAAAGCCTGGAAATTATTAGAATGAGATTCCTGTGAGGGAATTTTGTTACATGTTGCATACACTAAAGAGATACAATATTGAAGTGAATGTTAAATGCTCATAATGACTATCATTAACTATCACAATCCGTATATATTTTACCTTTTTTTGGTCGTTTGAATGTAAATTCAGGTTATTGTGCAGATTCAGAAATTTAGTTTAAATTTAGATGTCTTTTTCTGAAATACGTGCTATGTAATTTTAGCCAATATGAAGAAAATCAGAAAACTTTCTCATTTAGCCAACTTTTTCTCTATTTTGCTTTAAATTTTAACATTAATACTTATCAAAAAAGGAAGCTTTTGCTAATAACTTTGCTGAAGATTCCAGAATGTTAAATACAACTGCTTACAAAACTCATGGCATTTAAAAGATTAATTTATATATGTCATGGAATGCATGCTAATTCAATGTTATAGTAAACATATGTATGTAAAATTTAGACAGGTAAGTTAACTGTATTGTGGTGTAATGTTCGTAGTAATTATGAATGTCTATAGTAAATCTATTGCAAATGTCTTTATTGTGACTGCATATGTAAAACTGTAATGAATATGTTCTTTCCATAACTAAAATACAGTTTTTATTTCTAAACCAGAACCAGTATTCCAGTGAATCCTGGGGAGAAAAATGCATCACTTCTCATCAGTTAATAAGATGGGATGTGGTTAAATTTTTTTTTTTTGCATATTCCACAGAATAAAAAAGGCATTTACTTTTAATATGGGCATCTGTATTTTAGCACAGATAACTTTGTTGATGCTGACAGTTGTTCTGTAGGCTAGAATCATTCACAAAGTCTCAAGCATGTTTTTGACAGCAAATGCTTATATAAAAGGATTTAAATAAGATGACAAAACCTATTTAGCAGTACTAATGTCTCTGAAATAATGGAACTGTTTCTAAATTATATAATTTAAGAGACAGATTGTGTCTGTACAGGCAAAACAATGGCAACATGTAAGGCACGTGATGAAACAGAATGCATCAATTCAAGCAGGTGAGATTCTAGCATTTATTCCCATATTCTGTGGAAAGCTATTTGTTCTGGCTGCATTGGGAACAATATTCACAATGTTACAGATGTTATGAATATAGGAAGGATGAAAAATACAGACAGAGAGAAAGCAGCAGATATATTTTGTCATTTATACTCATTTTAGTCTGTTGCTAAAGGTTAGAAAAAATATAATGTTGTTTTAAGAGCATATTGTCATTAATACAGGTCAATATTATAATTAATGAAGACACTAAAACTCAATCCATCCAAAAAAATTCAGATGATTCACAAGACATGCAATACAAAGCTTAAATTCAAGATATTCAAGCCACTGGCCGGAGTAATAATTTAAAGCTGAACTGGTCATTCTTGCTTCAACTCAATTCTTTCCTGCTTTCTCCACATCAGCCTGGAGAACATAGTGATCTTCAATGTAAACAAGGCCAAGCCACGACATCTCTTTTTGTGGACCAGTTCTTTAGGTTTTCTGCAATTATTCCTCATCTTTCCTAAAGAATGGTCTAAATTTTGTGAGCTTTATTATAAAAAATTCATAACATAGTGAGCATCTCCACAGTTGCTATTGAGCTTGTTCTAGGGGCAGAGGAGAAGTTGAAATTCTCTGTAGCAGGGGAAGAGGAAGTCTGTAGCAGTGAAGAAGCGCAGCCTTGAGAGCTGTCAAAGGCTCCTTTACGGTCAGGGGATAATCAGACAATTCAGGCAAGGGAGGCTAGAGGGACGTAGCACTTTAAGAGAAGCACCTACCTTTGATCAGCAGACTAGTCTCTTGGCTCCAAGGGCTTTCTTACCTAGCTCTTCACTGGCCTTGATAGATGGCTAGACAACTACATTTAGACACTTAAATCAGTGTCTCTAGTCTAATGCTGCACCAATTTTCATTGATTATAAAAAAAAAAGAAATCCAAAAAAAAATTTAAAAATTTAAGCCGTGGTGAACTAATAGAAGATAAACAGATGAAGGAGAAACATCCTCCTAAAATTATTTTTTAGAATACTCTGTGGCCATAAAACCATTAAGAGTTTTCCACATTTCTACAATCTTTAAATTACAGAAAATTGAAGAAGTAAACATACATGTAATTTCTGAATACTCAACATACATACTGTTACAGAGAATAGCTGCCATATTTCCTTTGTTAGTAGCATCAGCCCTGAGTGAATTTACCAGAATGTGGTCACTGTGCTTGTGTGATCCTTTTGTGTATATGGTGGGAGTGTGTGTCCATTGAATGGAATATGATACATGTTTTCTTTCAAAGTCTGAACACATCTCCACTGTCACTGTGTTGCAGTATATTCAGAATTGAATGTATTTGGAAATTCCTCCAGATTTAAAATAAAAAAATTCCTTGTCAACTGACAAATTTGTACAGGATCAAAAACTTTTAAAGACTGAAGTTATTTTAGTCAAAGTTTATATTGTCAGTAATAGATACATCTAGTGCTTGTGTAAAGAGTTTTTTACAAATATTTTATACTCCTATTATTGTTGATGTCTGTTGTCCCTTATTATGACTTTCAAGTCATCTAATCTGAATAAAAACACAAAAAACCCCCCCACCTTATTGTATTTTTTTCTTTTGTATTAAATAAAAGGTTTTGATTTTATAAGTCTTACATCTGGTGAAGTCTAGAGAAAAGAGTTGGGAATTTTGATAGGTATGAGAAAAGCAAAAACAATGAAAGATTTTAAGGCTAAATGCATATAGATTAAATAGCATTGTATAATATTGTAAAATATCTCAAACTTCTTTTCAAAGTTGCACATGCCCTCCCTACAGAAGCACAGAAAATGCTCTGACTTGCCTTGTGAACATCCCTGTATTGTGCACTGCCTCCCACCTTCAGAACCCAAAGCATTAGTAACTTTGCAGTTATTGACTCACAAACCCTAGTTTTTGATCTGTGTTTTCACTAAGAGGAGAATTTCAGATAATTTATTAGAAATGCATAAAGTTTCTTGTATCAAATACTACATGACAATTTGCCCATGGATCAGTCACAGCTTTGGGAGAATGTAGATTCATTTGGTGTAGTTTGCTCCTTTCAGCTTAGGCTGACTCACTTTCCCTCACCTGTTCTTCACCTTGTTCCAAAAAGAGAGAAATGTACTTGTTCACAAGGAAAGGAAAACAGATCCATTACGCACTTTTTTTCTCTGTGTGGCCTCACCTTATTTGTTTTGTGTGGTTTTGCTTCTTAATCTTGCTTGAATTAGTCAAAACAATGACAAAATTGTAAGTATAAATGCATGATTTTCCTGTTAGGCAAATGTGATAGATAACATATTCACTGCAAAGGTAGTTTGGGTAATGATATGTGAAAAGGAGAAAGCAGTACACCACTTCTAATAAATATATATGCTTTAATAATTTGCTGTTTATGCTCTCCTGGTATGGCAAATCCACTTAAATATACAGTCCTAGGCTCCACAGTTTTTAATAGCATTGCTATTATTTATCCTGTTCCTGTGCCACAGATTTTTTTCCTTGTCATTGATTTTTTTTCCAATAGAAATATCTGTTTTCTGTTTTCCATTTTTCATAAAGTTTAAACTTAAATCAAATGTTACCAGTTAGCAAACCTAATGTTACAGCTACACGAAATGCAGTGCTACAGCATATGAAGAGACAGAGGATAAATTTGGAAATATATAACTATAATTTATACCTATAAAAGCTTGGAGATATGTATATTTTTACACACATATGTGTGCGTGTGTCTGTGTGTATAGAAATATATGTATACACCTTCCCTTCAAAGGTGTAGTCAGCTTTGGGTGAATATATTAAGACACTTAAAGTTTTAATATAAGTATTGGGCATCATTACTTTTAAAAGTCCCATGACTTAAGCTCAGTGATATAATTGAGCTTTATATACCAAGCCAGCTTTAACTGTTCAAGTTAGATTATAATGCTGAAGCAATATATGCTATAGGGCTTCAACATATATATGCTTCTATAGTATTTTGCCCACATTTATTTTTCAAAAGTTGTAATATATTATACTCAATACTTAAAGTTTTGGTTCAGCACATGAAGTACTACAAAGAAAAAAAACCCACCCAGTAATATGAAAAGTCAGTCTTTCAAACCGCCTTGTATTTGAAGAGGCTTCTCATAGAATCATAATCCTAACTCTTTGTTTGCCAGGCCATTGGGCAGTCATGCAAATTGCATGTTAAATATTTGTTTAGAATTATTTTCTACTCTGTGTATATACTTTAAAATAATTACTCTTGATGAAAAATCTCTACAGAATGAAGCCAAAGTAACACTTGTATTTAATAAACACCTTATTTTCCTCTATTTGTACTGAAAGGATGAGAGGCAAAAGCAGACTTAATGTAGATATTCACATTCAGTGTTTTATGAGTATAGTTTAGAAACATAGTCAATGGAAATTGTTTGAGCAACTGGTAAAATGATAGATAATCAGTATGGAAATTAATTTGATCAAATAATCAGGAAACCAATGACTTAATGACTAATCAGAAGTACGAAAATAATTACAGCAGGGAAAGAATTAAATTGAAGTGACCATAAAATCATGGGAAGCATTTTTACCTCCCAGCAATACACCTACAGTAATTCCCCTCCAAACCTCGTAGATGTTATATTTATAGACTGTCAGTACAATTCTTTCAGGCAGGAAAGAATTTCTACAAATGAGACCCAAGGGACCTGCACTGAATTGCCTTTGCAAGATATTTCCTGTGAACTTGGAAAAGTCCTGACAGCTCTCTGTGAGGATTCTGCCTCATACAGCTTTGGGGAGCTGCGATAAAGGTGTCGACATCACCTGATCTCCTATTATACTCACAAGAGAAAAAAATTTAGAGCAGATTCATCTGATTTACCTTAAATATCTACATTGTGAAGAGACAATGTGTCTTTCTATCAGCCACAAAAAAAAAAGACCCTGGGATGAATCCCATTTTACATGTCCTTCTTTTGAGAACTGTAAAATGAAGAATGTGGTCCTGCCTTTCTCCTCAGAGAAGTAATGAGTATTGAATCGGAAGCATTGTGAATTGCACTGATTTTAAATAAGATAAATATGAATATCTGGATGTAGAAATAGAATTGATAGATCTAATAATCAACAAATAATGCTGATATATCAATCCACTAATGAATGAGCCATGACAGAATGACTTATATAGCTTAAAGGACAGAGAAAAATGTCAGATTTACAGGACCATATATAAAATGAACCTGAAGCTCAGTCCCAAAAATAGGTGTTTCCTGAGGTCAGATCTGTTCTTGTTCTTCTACAAATAAATTTAAAGTAAATACATAAGATTAAGTGAAATTCTCAAGATCACAGACTCATTGAATAGTTTAGGGTAGAAGGGACCTCAAAGAGCACCTAGTCTGACCTTCCTGTAATAAGCAGGGACATCTTCAACTAGATTAGGTTGCTCAGAGTCCCATCCAACCTGACTTGGAATCTTTCCTGGGATGGGACACTCTTTTGGTGTTTCACCATCCTCATTGTAAAAAATTCTTTTTTATAGTTAGTCTAAATCTACCCTCTTTTAATTAAAACTCATTACCCCTTGTCCTATCTCAACAGACCCACGCAAGAGGTTTGTCCCCATGTTTCTTACAATCTCCCTTTGTACTCCCATGTACTGCAAGACTATGATGAGGTCTTCTTGAAGTCTTCTCCAAGCTGATCAACCCAAACCATCTCAGACTTTTCTCATAAGAGTGATGCTTCAGGCCTATGACCATTTCTGTTGCTCTCCTCTGGACCCACTTCAACAGGTCTAGCTGTTTCCTGAGCTGAAGAACCCAGAGCCAGATGCAGTACAGGTGGTGTCTCAAAAGAGCAGAGTAGAGGAAGAGAATCTCCTCCATCGACTTGCTGGTGAAGGTTCTCTTGTCTTTCTGTCCAGTTTCCATTCGCCAGTACCGCCAAGTACTTCTCAGAAGAGCTGCTCCCAACCTCTTCAACTCCAAGCCTGTTTTGACACTGAGGGTTGTCCTGACCCAGATGCAGCACCTTGCATCATATGGCTTCACCTGAGCCCACTTTTCCCCTCTTGAAAGGCATCCTGTCCTTCAGGTGTGTCACCTGAACCACTAAACTTGATGTCATTTGCAAACTGATTGAGGGTGCACTCAATACAACTATGTCACCGATGAAGACATGAAAAAATACTGATGCAAATATGGACCCCTGAGGGGCACCACTTGCCACTGATTTTCAGCTGAACATTTGGCCATTGAGCATTACCTTCTGAATGTGACTATCCAACCAATTCCTCATCCACCCCATAAAATCCCCCCATAAAATCCATCTCTCCCCAGTTTAGAGCATTTGGTGGAGCAATGTTGCCCGTTTCAAACAACTTCCCCGTCCTTTATTATCTTAGCACAGCTTCTAAGAGGATCTGTTCCATGATCTTTCCAGGGTCTTCTGTTTTCTGGCATTTTTAAATGTAGATGCATTTTTTCCCTTCTTCCAATCACCAGGAACCTTACCTGACTGACATGACTTTTAAAGAATGATGGAGAGTGGCTTGGTAGCTACATCAGCTGATTTCCTCAGGACTCTGGGATGTATCTCATAAAGTCCCATAGACTTATGTATGGTCAGTTTCCACAGGTGGTCACAAATCTGAGCTTCTCTGTCCTCTGAATGCCTATTTTATATTTTACTGACTGGCTTTTTCTTTTTAAGATGATGTCTGATCTATAAAGATTGGTGTCTGTGGTCTCAGGAACTGTGAGTGCATGTGTATGAATGAATGTGTGAGCACTAGTGAAGATCAATCTGCCCTAGATGGTGAGCAGGTGATGCAGCTTATTAAGTGTGAAAAACCAACAGGGAGAGAAAGAATCTTGTTTGTACTGGCCTGGATGTGGATCAACTTCTTTTGAAATGTTTAAATCTAAAAAAAAAAATGAGTTGCTTATTCACCAAGACCAGAAATAAGACCTTTAAAATCTTTTTGAAGCATAATGGAAAATGAATTTTCAGATGTGACCTCAAAAACAGAGATGGGGACTGCATGATGTTTTTTGGGGTTTTTTTTAAGAAAGGCATGAGGGATAAACCTGTGGGTGGAAGCGTATAGATGTACACATGAATACTTGTGCATATTTTACACATTTTACACATGAACATTTTTTTTTAAATGTGCTGTTCGCTCATTTTCATTCAGAGGGAAAGTTTACAACAGTACTTGCTTTGAAGGAGAAAGACATCCGTTTGTTACGCTAAATGATTTCTAAGCTGAAGATGTGACATGTTATTAAACTTCATCTTCTTAACAATATTGCTGTTCTGCAATCATTACAAAGAAATTGTAGTATGGAACAATACACAGAGAATATCAGTAAAAAAAAAAGATGAATTTTAAATGGTTTTGTGAATACATGCCCTGTGGTTAGACATAACTGTAGAGTTATGTTTGGATGAAACCTGAGGTGACAGTTAAGGGACCACACTAATTTAATAACAGTTGATGAATTAAGAAACTGTATTACTTTTTAAAATCACTTAGGAAGTCTCCTTTCAAACCCCTTGGTAGTCTGGCTTATTCTTCTGGACAGCATGTCAATAAGATTTGGAAACATACAGTCTGTACAAACCACCGTGTCTGGTTCAGCTTCTTTTTTCACTTTCTAAAGAAACTTACATCAAAGATTTGTATTTCCATTTCAATAAATATGCTTTGTTTAAAGGTTTTCTGTTCGGGACAAAATAATGCTGATTATCTCAAAATTTATTCTAAGCTGAATACATAACCTGTAGCATCCGTCACTTTATATAAATTTCCTTTAAAAGGAGAAGACTATGCTAATGAGACAAAGCCCAAGCATTCTTAATGATGATGAACCACTCCTTCATATTTATGGAATAAATATGAAAAAAAGCAGGAACCAAACCATTTACACAAATGTAAATTTCCAGGAAAACTCTTAATATGATGGCACAAGTATCCTATAATTATAATCAAATATCACAAACTTTATAAACTTCGTGTCACAAAAATATGTATGGCACAATTTGAACTTGACAGTTGTGGTTTCTAAAATGTTTTCAAAACAGTCAGGGAATGACTATGACTGAAGTAAAAAAAAGAACTTACATACCGAAAGCATAAGGCCCAGTACTCAAGAAGTCCTCAAAGAAATACATTTCAGTTACTTTTTTGAATGGATTTGAATATTTTCATAATTACTCTTGATATTCCATAACAGATAATTTCAATTTATTTTTTGCCAGTATGAATATGACTAGTGTTGGAGCAAAATATTATTAATTATGTAAAATTATTAAATTTACAATCTATACTCTCAATGACTATTTCAGAAATTGCAAATCTTTTATCCTTCCTTAAATACAAAAAATTATATGCCCTGGTCTTGAACTTTCTCAAGTTCTTTACCCTATTTAATTTCTGTTAAAACTGTTTAGAAGTTCGAATTTTCAGACCAGAGATCCTTTAGGTAATTTTCTTTTTAGTATTTCTTGTGTTTTAACACTTGCACAGCCTAAGAAGGATTGTGTTTCTTTCCTCTATACTCCATTCCATATATTTGGAAAGAAGTAGCTCTTCATTTGAATCATGCAAGGCACAGTCTTATTTGGAAAATAGAGTTCTAGGAGCAAATCTTGATAAACAGTATAAACTATAGGGAAATACAGATCTTTCATTTATTTAAAAAATCATTTTGATAATTTAAAAAAGTAGGATGTATAATAGGGAAAATATTCTTGCTCTGGAAAAAAATTGGAAACCATTAAATTTTGATTCACAAAGAAATACTACCATCAAAAATTCACATTTTAAACTAAGTGAAAAAATTAATGAAAATGCAAACAGAAAAAAGCTGTATGCCTTATGAAGTAACATTCTTTCAGAAAGATTATTGTAAATTATGCTCTTTGAATTGAAATGGTACAAAATATGAAATGTTCAACCCTCAGTCACTTCTGCTGATGAGAGGTTGTTAAAAGTATAATATAAAAGTCAGTGTGCCTAAATATTGTGTCGATGCTTAAGCCTTAGCCTTTTTATGTTCTTTATATGTATTACTCAATCCTTTTAATGCCATAGCTGGCTGTCTACTTCACCAGAAATTTTTGTGAAAGTGTCTACTCAAACTTTGTTACAGGCAAAACGGAGCACATCATAAGGACAAAGCCAAAAATTTATTGTTATTTCAATTAATGTTTTAGTTGTTCAAATCAACTACAACAGAAAATCCTTGCTAATAGCATGGGTTTATTTTCAAAGCAGGCAGAGGTCTCAGCATCAGCAGTTGGAGGGGCCATAGTTCTCTGGATCTAGTGAGGATTTTGGACCTTGCAATTTTTTCATGTGCCAGGATTTTGTCTTTGATAATACATCTAATATTCACTACAAACCATAAAGGAAATACTTGATATGCCACGTTACTTTCAAACAAACAATTCAAACTTTTTGTCAAAGATTAATCTTCCTGAATTTGAAGTTCAATCTGTTGATAGGCCAGCTGAGTTTTGTATTCCAATGCATGTTTAATAGGAATGATTGACAAACATATGTAATGGCAGCTGGAGTGGAAAAACTGATCCATCAATACAGCAACGGTTTAACAAAGATTAGTAGGTGAATGGGTAGAAAAATACCAAACCTCTGCCACAGATACGTTACCAGTGAATCTTTTCCTCTCAAATTTGTGTTCCTGTTTTGCTGGTGGAAAGGGGAAGTATTCTCTTTAGGAAAGTCTCACAGGTAAAGCTAAAGACTTTGGCAGACGATGATGTTTAAATAGAAAAGAAGAAATAATTATGTAACATTAATATATTATATGGCTTACCCTTGCTCCACAGCAATTAGTCCTAAAAAATTATGCCTATTCCTGCATATTAAGGAAAATTAAGTAGTTTTTTATGACTTAGATACTTAAGAAGAAAGAAAAAAAAATTAAGGGATAAGAAAAAAATCAAACCCATCAAAACCTGAGGAAATAGTACAAGATCTTACAGAGAGGATGACTTTATATTTTCCTAAATATTTTTTTTTTAAAAAGGGTATTTCTCAGTCGTTACTATTTCATGTCTCTAAACTAGTTAGAACAGAATTGCAGTAAAAAATTTTGATCCACCACTAGAATCTGTTCCCAGTTGTGGAAATAAGTTCCTTAGCTCTTTCATCTACCATGTGAACATTAAGTAAGGATAGGGTACAATTTATCTCCTCCACAATCTCCTCTAGAAGGTTGGAATAAACATCAGCAACTAATCCAAAAGGAGCTCCCGCAGAGGCTTGCAGGGCTGGCAGTCAGTTGGTATGAGAGATCCTATCCAGGAATGCATTTTAAGAATCTGGCACACAAACCTAATAATTTGTATTCTTATACTAGGGTAATGAGAACTGATAATCTTAGCATGCTACCCAAATGAGCTGTTGTGTTCTACACACATTAGATCAAATTAAAAGGTTGGAACTTCAAATTTGCTAGGGATTGGAAGAAAACAGGAAGTAAAATATCAAAATATTTATTTAAAGTTGTTCATAAATGCATTCATTTTAAGGAACAGAAAAGCATATACCTCCTAAAACAAAACATTTTTCCATCAAGTTGTACTTTGATGGAAAATTCCAAGTCAACTTAAGATGTAATTCTTTTTTTCCCTCTCCTCATATAAATATTTATTTGCTTGTTTGCATTGTGATTTTTTTTACACCAAAAGAGAAAGGAACAAAAACGATGAGTTATACACTAGTACGTTTATTCAGACCTTAAGGATCTGTGTTGTTTTAAAAGCTCACTATAGAGATCATTGGCCAGTGGTGAACAACAAATAGTTAGTTGCTACCTAAAACCCCACAACTTAAATTCATCCAGGCTACAAAATTTTACATACATGAAAAAAGAAATTTTAAAAAGAGAAGAAAGAAAATAAAGAATTAAATGAGATGGATGATAAATAAAAATAAGTGATAGGTTATGCAGAGAACAATGGATGCATACTTGAAATACTTTAATGACTTTTTGTTTTAATTAAAACACAATGTTTTTCAGTCCTCTCTTGGACCTACCTTTTAGGCATGAGACCAAGGATTCACTGCAGTACCAAGAGAATACAACTGTGTATTAAGTCAGCCAAATTCCATAGATGTGTTGGGCATTTGTTGTTTTAAAAAGCATCTTATGTAGGAATGAAAATTTCAAAACTATGTGGCAGTATATTTACATATTTAGGTAGAAAACAAATACATTTTTTTATTGATGTTCTTTGTCAAAGATTTACATGATTGGCATCTAATCTTCTGCTTTTAAACTCTAGGAATAACAAGTATTTTTTGTTTATTTCTAAAAAACTTTTGAACTCTTATGTTCATGTTTAATCTCAAGTTAGAATTTTTTCTATTGAGTATTTCGGATGACTATCTGTGATTAATTCAGTCCTTTGCTTCGTCCACATATGGCTATACAATTGGACTGGTAAGAACATGTCTGTGTATGTACTACCTTTCAGAGGTTTAATTTACAAGATTAATATATAACAGACCTATCAAAAGCATAAAACTTATAGGCATTTTTATTAAAAAAATACTCTATTAGGAAAGTTAGGAAACCACTTCCAGATATAGGTCTAGTTAGGTCTGAGAAATTTGGTTTCCACAAAGATATACAAGTACATAATATTTGTACAAGTACATTTAACGAACTTACTAACAGCCATCATAGGACAAATCAAAGACCCATTTACTATCCAGTCTTCAAAAATAGCTAACTTAAATAGCTAAAGACTGTAAGAAACATGGAAATATAATTGCATAAATATTTGCCCTAAATCTGTATGGAAGTACTGGGTTTTGGGTAACAGATAACATATCATAGGAGGATTTTAAAAAAGCTGATTACTAAGTAGCATGAAGTACTGCACTTAGAGCAAAGAGTGTTGTTCCAATTGCTGCTTCATAATTTCAAAGATTTAAAGTAGAATTTTTATGTGAAATGATTTATAATTTAAAATATACGCTACATATATACTGCTTAATAATTTGTCCTTTTGACAAACAGAATATATTAAATTAAAAGCTGGAAGAAAATTTGAAAAACTATTATTTTTACCTTTGAAAAGAGTGAAGAATTACACCAGCAGTATGTCATGAAAACAAGAATCATTAATTCTACCAGTACAGAAAGGGACACTCTTCAAGTGTTTCAGATAGTTTCCCTATTTTACTTAGAAATCTGAAGTCATCTATTCTGGAAGAAAGTGCTTTTAATAATAAACTTATATAGTCAGAGTTCACCATCACCAATATACTGCTACCAAGTTACATGAAAATCTTTTATTTCATGTCAGTGTTTGGTGACTATTGCCTTTTTCCTTAACTTTTTATTCAGGAAGCTTGTGTATAGAAAAGAAAGACTGTAGACTATTTTACCCTTAAAAATCTTTAGTAGAATCATATTAGAACCACAGATATTGTCTCTGGAAGGGATCTCTGGAAGCTGTCTAGTCCAAATTCCTGCTTCAAGGGCGTGAGATTCCATGGGTACTTTAGGTACAGTATCTCAATGCTGCAGTAGTGAAGACGGTGTTCTTTTTATTCCAATGTATTTCAGGCGTTTATTATACACATTTAGCTTTATAACCTACACTGTGATCTTCTTAACATGTCTAGGTGTTAGAAAAAATGAGGGGAAGAAACAGACACATACCTTTTCATTTTTTAGGAGACCGTGTCATGGGAGTATTCAGGATAAATTTTGTGAAGTATTTTTTTTAGGACATAGTCAGGCCTTATTGTTAAGAACAGGCTCTGGTCTTGTCTGGTTCCAACTTATGCTGTTTGGAAAACAATAGGATGCAACAAAACCCCAATACTTTTGTAAGTACTTTTTTCTATATGTATCTGTGCAGACAAAACCATTGACTTCTAAGATGCTTCTGCATTACTCTGTATCTGAAAAACATAATTCCTTAGCTTTAATGGCCCTTGGATCAGGGCATTAATCAAAACTTCAGAGGGGAATATTTTTCTTTACATAAATGGTTTTATATGGGAATAATAAAGCTTCTGTGTATTCTGCAGTCATTTTTAGGAATAAAAATTATCATGGAAGCTGAGACAGCAAGAAATCCAACTTCAGATGACATTTTAGTCCTTAGAGCCTGTAATAAACAATAACTTTAGAATTTATAAAATATGATTCAGCCCTCATATTCTCATATATGGCACCATGAAAATAGTTATCCTCTGCATAACATTTCCCTTCAGGAAATTCAAATGTGTGAGTGATCAGGAATGCCACCTGCCTCCCATCTCTCCTAAAGTGATATATTACTTAAAGACACTTGTGTAACACGAGGCAATTAAAATCTCCAAATATTAATCTTCATGTCATTATTATTTGATGGAAATATTTACCTTTTGTTTAAAATAGCATCTAAACACTACATTAACACAAGATTCAGTGATGTTTTATGTTCATCCTTAAGTAATGTGATACAACATTGTGGAACACTGAGCGCCTCAAGATAAGCAAGATGAGAAAAGCAATCCAAGTCTTGAACTGTTGCTCAAGAACCTTTCCTCTGTAACAACTGATGGATGTTTTTCACTGCCCTCCAAGCACCCAAAATGTCAGGGTGTCTGGATTCCAATAAACTTTCCCAGAATTCTCAGCCTGAATTCTTGTTTGTATCAAGCTTGAAACTTCTTGCATCAAGTTTCATAGATATCTGATATCTATGGGGTCTCCTCAAGCAACATCTATGGGATTTGATCTAACAGGTATATCTAAAGGATGTTTGACACACAAGATCTCAAAATTGCAATGGCGACATCTTTCCACTTACAAAAGAACATGCTTGCATAGACTATTAGTTAGGCCAAATCCTTCTTTTTTGCATGCCATATGAACTGTGTAAACATGATGTGCTGCAGGAATGGGAATCCGTTGTATTCTACTCTCCAAAAAGCATATATAACAAAGCTACAAAAGAATTTGTCTGGTTTGATCTCCTTTCCCAGGAAATGTACTTTTTAAGTTATTATTATTAAACAGTACACTACACCATTTCATTTTGGAATGTGAAGGAAAGTAGTAGATTATATTTGAATGTTTGGTAATTTTTTGTTAATATGTCTAAGAATGGAACTGTTTAATATACATTCAACCCAAATACACGCCATTATGGAAGTTTTATGTTGGCTTTGAATTTTGAAAAATGGAAAGATGCTGGGCTGTCTTAATTTAAAACGAAAAATAATGTTAACTTTTATGAGCTGACAAAATAAATTTCATAGTTTGTTTTAAAAAGCAAGTTTATCCTGGCATGCTATAGTACTTCTTCATATGTTAAAAGTTTCAGATTTCTTTCTATTTGAAAAAGTAATTACTCTTCTGTAGTTTATTTGGTAAATAATTAAAACTAGAAAAATTTTAAAACTCCTGGACTTGTAAAAAAAATTATCTGAAAATGAAATAGTCTGGATGAATTTTTTAACAAAAAAAACCAGCTGAAATTATAGTAAATAACATTTCTCCTTGAAACATGAAACCGTATTGTTTCTTCTTTTCTGTATGCCAGCATTCCATTTCACAAACTGTAAGTAAAAATCAAGTAGAAGTAGTCCTTCCAGTAGCAATATTCACATACTGTGAACGTTTTGAAGTTAATGTCTTAGAACATGAAACTTTGGTAAATGTTTTATGAAATGTACTGTGTGCATGTACTTGCACTCGTGCATCTTGGTGAAGCTGAATAAATAAAATAAAAATTCTTCATCGCATTTTTGCTTTCATAGAGATGAACAGCATCTGGCCTTTTATGTTCCTCCTCAAGGTTAGCTGCTTTCCATTAGACTGTGGCTCTTTAGAATTTGTTCTGTTGTGTCAAAAAGCCAAGGCTGACTGTTAGGAGGTGTGCAGGAAAAAAAAACCACAATGATTTATCTTTTCATTATGGAAAATATATTGAGTCCGGCTACAGTTCACTCCTGTTTTAAGGAACAGAAGGATTTGGCTCCTCAAACAACGTAAAGAATATCACAAACTTCAGAAAATTGAAAAAGAAAGACAGTTTTTGACTTATAACACAAGATTATCTTCCCTGTCTCAGATCCCCAGTGGTGCACCAATCATCAGGTCCCAGAGAAAGTCACCACTGAAGACAATGTGTACAATGAAAAAACTCTCCAAGGAGTAGATTTCAATTGCAACAGATTGTAATGCCAGAGGGCAGTCTACAGCTGAGCGTGAAATCCATTAACGGAAATGCAGATATTCTGTGTTAGGGAGTACAACAGAAGACAAATGTGCCAGTCTTAAGGAAGTTTCTGATCTTTTGAATTAAGTGTTTGATTGGTCTTCAGTCTCAGGATGACTTCAGTACATCTACACAAAACTTGCAGATTGTTTTGGTGTGACTAATAAAGTGTATTTCTGTAGACATTGCCATCCTCAGAATGATAATCCAGAATTCCTTCTGGTGATGACTTTGAGATTCAGTATCCATTTTTTCCTCTTGCCACTATCACTTTATCCTGTGAAATAGTCTTATTTGTGATAACTATTATTTTTTATTAACATACAAGAAATGAATCCTTCTAAGGTGTTGTGGTTTCCCATCCTGGCCAAACTTATTTATTCGGTTTAACACACTATACAATTAGTAATCTCTTTGTAGGTAAGTGGTACATGGCAAACATCTTCAATCTGGAATCATACAGGGAACATTTTTGTCATGCAAAGAGGGACTGAAAATTGATCCTCAGATTCCAATCAGAAAAACATTGACTGCAAGTTGAAAAGGATTATATTCAAATCTGATAGGTTCGACACATCACTGAAAATAAGTACAAACTAGTTTTCAGTCTGGAATAGATGACAGAACTGTTGATCTGTCATTCAAATGGAAAAGAACGTGCAAAAATATTAGGCCATTTCTGAATAGGCAAATGTCCTAATTGATGTGTACACTTATAGTCTTCGTTGGATAAGGTTTTTTAAGTGCTGGGTTGGGTTTTATTTCTTTTAAAAAGCTTGGAGAGGCATCACTGCAGGCAATACAATCAAGTACCAGTGCTAAAAGTTTGTGGGAAATTTACTTGTAGCAGGAAGAAAAAGAAAGACAATTGTCTTCTATTAAGCTGAAAATATAAGCTCAGTTTAAAACAAAAAAATGTAATTAATTGTTTTAATATTTTTATTAAGGGAACAGGTCTGTTCAAATGTGAGGTGAAAAATGGTAGTGTTGGTTACCTTGAGGTACCCTAGCAACAACATCATAGCTGCCACTTACACCAGTGTGCTTGGCGAAGCACTGTTCTCGCACTCAATTAAACTCTCATCTTGACAGGAAAAAAATGGATCCACTTTGTTGCACACTGTCAAACATGCTTTGCCTTCTAACCTCCATTATTCTAGCTAAGTAAAAATGTATCAAACCACTTGACTATGCCTGTCACTGAAAAAAAATAAAAATATGACAATAGGGTTTTAACAAGAAAATTTATGAATAACCTTCCCAGCTTTCTGCAAACACCAATAACATTAACAACACATTTCCAGTTGTTAGAATATTCCAAGAAACTTCTAGAAATGGATATCACATCCTTCTTTCTTATGTGATACCATTCTTATGTCATGATTTTATTTTTATAAGCAATTATTTTCTTTAGCTGAAAAATTATCATATGATGTCAAACCTTTGTCCTTTTTTGTTATGACACTGTGCATTTTCCTCATAGTTGGAAAAATCACTATCTGAATGTAAGGCAGATCCCTCCCTTCTCATTATAAAGGCTCACTCCATGGCAGCCCAGTAGGCAATGTGATGATAGGAAAGTGGACAGCGAGCCACATCCTGGAGATTCCTTAATATTGCCAAACCCCTTGCAGTGTAACACAGACTGCCACAGAGCACAGTTGTCCTTATAAAGTGAAAGGCATGACTCTCCCTTCTGAAGGAAAGCTAAATGGTGAAGGTCTCTTTAATCCTGCTGAGCGAGGCTCCCGTACAGCTGTGTAACTGACTTGCTTTGACATTAATTTAGCTCACTCTTCCTTCTGATGCTTTGAGACTGCAAGGGAAAAGAATGTTTGCCACACTGTTGTCCTCAACATTCTGCCAAGTAACTGTTAGCAGCTAAGCAAAGTGACATCTGTGCATGTGGCAATTGTCTTTAGTCTGAAGCTATTTCTCTTAAATCTAAGCCGGAGGGCTTGAATCACCATTTCCCCTCATCTTGCCAATTGCAGGGTGTTATTTTTACACACTTTTTTTTTTTTTTTTGGAAATAACTACTGAAATCAACGACACTGAAATAATAAATTCTGTTATCAAGTACCATTTACATTTGTATTCTGACTTTTTCCTTTACACTAATTTGAGATCTCTGAGAATTTGAAAAAGAACAATTTAATGTGTCTGATTCAGCATTCAAAGCTTTCTATTTCCATTAAATAAATTCAATTTTTAACTATTTAATTATTTAATATAGCATTTAATTATTCTATATAGTAAATTTATTTGATTTTTTTCCCTGTGTGAAACTAAATTCTTTAAATGGAGACACTTAGTGTCATTTTAGTGCTCTAAGCCATCCCATCTGTCCCCCAGATGCTCCTCCAGATCCAGGCATGGGTTTCCATAGGTTCTATGCTCATGAAACACATTTACATGTGCTTGAATATGCAAGTATATCTAAAATAACATCATATAACTCATTTAATGCAAAGTTATTGCATGCACATTTTTCCCTTTTTTCTCACCCCTACCTGCACGAGCAATATTTGATATTGTCTTTCATACTCTGGAATAAAGATAGAAATGAAACAAAATATGTTGTTGCCACATTTACTCCTCATAATCTTCCAAAATAGACAAGTTTTCTGATTAAATTATTCTTAGATGTAAAAAGAAGAAATAATACTTCTCTAATAACTGGAATTTTGATTTTTGAAAGCCAGGTTTTACTTTCATAACAAACTAGTAACATCTCAAAAATATTAATAAGGAAGTTGACTTCTTAACAGAGACAAAAGATGGTCAGATCCTCAAACTACAGAAATTAGTATAGCACCATAAAAGTTGTTATGTCTGTGCAAATTTGAAAGAAATGAGAATCTGACTTTCATAAATAATATAGGAAATTTTTCTGTCAGAAACTTATGTAGAAGAATATGAAGAACTCTAATTTGTATATGCAAATAGGTAAGACATGGACATTACTTTTAACTAAAGAATATATATCTTTTTACTTTGAGTTTATCAATATCTCAATGCTAAATTTAGCATACGTATCTATACATGTAGTAATTAAGCTGATTTTTCTCTTTACAAATAGGAATTAGAAAAAAAACCCTCATGCATAGTCAGTTTACAAAAGATTTGCTTGGAGGAAGATAGATGCAGGTCAGAAATTGTGTTTTGGCACCAATCAGTCATGCACAGAAATTGAATGACCTTACTGAACTCAGGATAAGATGCTTCTGTCCACATGGCAAGAGTGAGAATCATTGTGTTTAATTCCCAAGTAGTTTTAAACTTGTGCATGCAGAAGTTGCTGCCTTCTTTAAAAAGTGACCTTTAAGAAAAAGACATTTAAAAAACTCTTTATTTCTTTTTCGTTAATAGAGAGCAGTTTCTTGATCAGCTTGAAAATTAGCCAGGAATAAGCTTTTTCTTTTCTTGTGAGTTGGAAAGAAAAAAATACAAAATTATACAGAATAAATAGTAAATATAAATCTAGCGAGAATTCATTGCAAAAATAAACCTGCAGTGTTCTATGTGTTTGTAACCTATTTTTCCCACAACACTCTATTTTCTTCTAATTTCAGAAAATATATTTTTGTACAAATAGCTAAATACTATCATTCTTCCTCATGTGTGTATTGTTGCAGTTATTCTGTCTGAGTGTTGCTTTTGGTTAGGGTGGAAAAGGACCTGTATATGCACTTGGAAATTCCTAGCCACAGCAAACTCATTTCCTTCAAGAATATTTAAAGCCAGCACAGCAGTTATTTATATACATATGTATATATATATATTTATAAAAAAAAACCAAACTTATTAAACACAGTAACATATTTACAGCTGATTCTCAGTAGCTTTTCAAATTACCCAGGATTATGAGTTGAAACACCAGTGATGCACAATATCTTATAGCAGCAGCTCAAGAAAAGATTGTCCAAACTTACGTAAAGCTATCAGATAGGGAGAGTAGCAAAAGGCTTGCAGTTTTCATTGTTGAAGATGTTGGGTAAACATAGATGCATATTTTTCCTTCCACATACTGATACAGAATTCACATAAAGTTCTGTGTAGAATACTTAAATATTTGCAGGCTCTGGGTGAATACACAAAAATATTTTATCTGTTTTCCTTTTTAACTGACATTTAGTATGACAACTTTTCAACTCCTTTCATATTTATTATAAAGGTATGTAAGGTGTAGTTGTAGATAGTGGTCATGTATGCAGTGCATGTATTAACCTAACGTATACACTCTAAGGTTATAAATACAAACACAGGTGTTGGAATTTTCTTTTTTTTTTTTGGTCTTTTTGTTGTTTTAAGGGAATCTAATTAAATGGAGGGAAAAAAGAAGGGGTAAAGGAAATGAACTTTTTTTTCCATTGGTTGGGAAACAGAGAAGTGAATGGAGAGTGGCATATACACCTTTTCAAAATCATGAGGAATAGTGCAATAAGCAATCTTCCTCACACAGTTCGATCATACTAAATTCTTGCTTAACTTGGGGTTTGACATATTGCCTGCTCACAACCCCATGGCTTCCCACAGTGATCCCTGAGTTTTTCTTTGCTAGGATTACTGCTGTGCTTAAGTTCTGACTGTTGACATGTTTTTATAAGGCACTTTTCTTTACAATGATTCCACCTTTAAGTAAAATCACAGAAACTCGGCCCCAGCCCAATGTATTATCACTTCACGTCTGCTGCTCCAGGACTTCCAGATAGTCAGGCTCAGCATGTAAATTAGCCTTGAGCTCAAAATACTCATTTTTAGTTTGTTCTAGAAAAACCTTTCTTGGCCTGGAGTACATGAGTGTCTCCATCAGCTTCAACTCTTCATGTGTTCCAGGATAACGAACTTCCATGTCAGGCTGGAGCTGGACAATATTTTTTCTTAGATATTCTGTGATCCCAAGTTGCTGCAGCTCTCTCTCTTTTTCAAGAATGTTTCTATACAAGCAGCTAGCATCCTGAAAAGACAGAAATTCAGCAGATTGGTCTGTAGCCTTGTATTTGACATTTGGACCTGTAAGTGGTGAACTGTTCTCTCTTTCCAGGAGACTTCTGCGAAGGTATTTGGAATCATTAGCTTCCTTCTCACTTCCCTCCTCCTGCTGCTGCTCGGTGTGCTTGGGGCTGAAGGATGGGCTGTGGTACACCTGAACCATGGGGGTAACTATTCTTTGCTCATAGAGAGTGGCAGCTGGGCGCTCCGTGGTGTGGTGTGTTGTCTTATGCCCATACATGCTGTACTGAAGGTGAACAGGGCTGCTGTCCCTCACTTGCTCATCCACTTGCTTCTTTTTGCATCTCCTGCGCCGGTGCAGAACAAGAACAACTATTCCTGCTGCACAAAACACAATAGTTATAAACACAATGAGCAGTCCTAATATTAGAACAGAAAGTGGGACAGCATCTGTAAGAGACCGCAGGATGGTGTCTGCGGTGTTGGCAGTAGGAGAAGAAGTTGTCACCACTACAAAACTGGCATGGGTCGGTAGGGCAGGACTGTTTATTAAACCTGGACACAAGACTTCACTCTTTAGGGATTTCAATTCTTTTTTTGCTAAGTGCCCGGGAGATTTACAAAAAATATCACCCATCATGGTATTCTTACTCAATTTTTGTATCCATTTTTGCAGTCCAACTGAATCACAAGTACAGTCCCAAGGGTTGTCTTCAAGTTCAATTTGTACCAGCATATCCAGTTCATCCAAAACATTGCTCACAGGCAAATGAGCAAATTGGTTTGTTTTCAGATTTAGTCTGGTGAGGGGAACACCTGAAAAGATATGGGGTGGCAAAGCCTGCAGAAGGTTGTTATTTAGGTAGAGAACTTTCAGTTTTGGCATTACATTAAATGTCCCTGGCAAAACTTCTTTGATGGCATTATATTCAAGGTACAAGTACTCAAGGTGCTGAAGGCCAAGGAAGAGATTTTGACTTAGCTTTGTAAGATGATTGCCATTGAGATATAGTTTCTGTAGTCTGGTCAGATTCATAAAGGAACCTTCCTCAAGGATCTCAATGCGATTGTTCCCCAGGTGAAGCATTTCCAGGCTGGCATAGTCCACAAGATCTGATTTCAATAACGTCTGAATAATGTTTCCAGCTAGGATAAGCTTTTTAGGATTTGGAGGAGGAGGTCCTAAATCAGACAAGCTTTCAATATTTCGCTCCTGGCAGTGCATAAGAACTCCTGAGAGCATATGGCTGGTGCAGTGACAAGGGACAGGACAAGAGATTCCTGGAAATGTAGTTGGCTTGGAAGTATGAAGCACTAAACTTGGTTCTTTAGTAGGAGCTTTCAGGAGAGGAATCACCTTAGTTGATAGATGATTATCATTGATAGAGGTGGTTACAACCAAGGGCAGTGACCCTGAAGGATCTTCAAGTTCATTAACAGGATGGGTGGGACAAAGAGATTCTTTTTTCAGCCGGCTTAATATGCTGCCTTTGATAACTGAAGGGCTATTGCATACAACATCACCTATTATGGACTGAGGAGGCATGTTTTCTAGCCATATCTTCAGCTGCAACAAATCACAGTTACAGGCCCATTTATTGTCTTCCAGCTGAAGGTCTAGTATTCTTCCAATGTGTTCCAAAAAGCCAACATAGGGCAGTGTCTGTAACTGGTTTCCACGCAGATCTAAATGGGTCAATGGCACAAAACGAAATATGTTTGGAGGAAGATACTCAATGGCATTATCATTCAAAATAAGCACTTTAAGCCTGTTGAGCTTGCTAAAGGCACTTGCTTCAATCACTGTGATGAAATTGTTGTCTGCTTGAAGAAACTCCAAATTTTCCAATCCATTAAACGTATCTTCTTTAAGTGTTTCCAAAGAATTGTGATTGATATGAAGTTGCTTAAGAAGGCTGAGACCATTGAAAGCCCCAGGCTCAATATCTGCTATATTGTTAAAACCGAGATGCAGAGAAATAGCATTAACAAGGCCAGCAAAATCATTCACATGTAACATACTCAGACCATTGTTTAACAGATTAAGATGGAAAGGCCGTGATGGTGGGACGTTTATTTCTGATATCATCTTGATGTCTCTTTTGTCACAGTTGATAATCATGGTGTCATCCTTTTCTTCACAGGAACACAGACTCTGACAAGATCCTCTGACTGAAGAAAAAGAAGGCTGTGACTGGAAAGGATCGGATGCAACCACAATTGAACATAGAACAAAAATCCAAAGCTTCATCTTGTCCAGCAGATTCTATTAAAAAAAAAAAAAAGGAAATAAGTAATAGAGTCATGATTTCACAAGGTTTGGGTTGCTTGCTTAGGGGGGGGTTTGTGGCTTTGTTTGCTGGAGTTGTTTTGGTTTTTATTTTTTGGTTTTTTTTTTTTTTTTCTTTTTGTTTTTCTTTTTGCTGGCACAACAGAAAGAATAAAACATTCCTAATCTTCATCACTGAGCTACTTCTCCTTCCAAGGGCTATCATATCATGCAAAACAATTGCATTATTTTCTAATTAGAGAATATAAATTTAGTTTGATGTACTGAATGAATAAACAGAGTCATAAGGGGAAATCTTCAGTACTTTCATGCTGATAGCCAAAGTAGGATGTAATCAGGAGTGTGTTGGTTTTATTCATATACTGTATAGACTGCCAGTGGCAAACAGTAATAATTTACTGTTCCAAGAAACTTATATCAAAGCTAATATAATATTTTGAACCATTGCTTTCTGTCACTATATAGCACTGCAAATTTTAAGAGTACCTTGCTAAGATTAACTTAATGTTACCCAGCTGCTGAAGAGAGATAAGATTTGGTTTGGATCAGTAATGTGTTGTGAGCAAAAGCCCATTCTTGCAGGATACAGGGAATCTCTCTACAGTTCTGCATTATGTATGGAAATCAAAGGGTATTTCCTCTGAAATTCTTATACCCACAAACTGAAAAGGACATGGACAAAATAATCATCTCTCTTTGCTTAAATTTTAATGCATATGTTGTAGACTGTGGGTGAAAGTGGGGCCACAGCAAAAAGTAGTGTAATGTTCACATGTAATGCACATACAAAAAATTTGCATACACACGTTAAAAAAGAGAACTGAGAATGCAGTGTGTGCCAGAAAAAACAAGCAAGCAAGGGCAAACTTTTTGAGATTAATATTAGACTCCTCCCAATGATAATGATCATCAATTTCCACAGTGAAATGTATATGGGCCTGACTGTGCTTTACAAATTAAGAATTATCACCACTATCAACTATATGTTATGTAATATACTTATCACCTTTCCATCTGATCTTAGACTTTGAAACACTTGATAAATGCATCATTACAATACAGCTATGGAGTTGCAAGTAAAATTTAGATGTTTAAATCAGTCATTTATTATTGGCTTGAATTAAGTTGTCCTATAGGCTATTAGAAGATTCTCTGTTTCTTTCTGTCAAGGCTGCCTAATTAGCAAGACCAATGGTAACTCTTGATACATAAGATAGAGGGAAATCACTGTTTATAATCTTTAGTTAAGTATTTCCACATTTCAAAAAAAGTAAATAATAACCAAAAAGTCCCCTAAAATGCAATGGATTATTTAAAACCAGTAATGTTTAGGGGGTGTGCTATTTATTTGAGTACTGAACTAAGCAAGACCCTTAAGTAATCCATCTAATAAAGGTCAGAATCTTTCAAACTAGGCTATTGAAAGATGAAGTACAGAATGTCACTACACAACGAACAGTGTCAGTTTCTGAAAGATTAGAACATTTTACAAGGATCAATTCAATTCATGCATGAACATTTTTATAGTGTGGTCATATGATTTGGCATCTCAACAATGCATATTTTGAATATCATGCACCTTGGTTACTAGAAACACTATTTCTCAAGGCTTCCCTTAGAACAGATTGCAAAGCTTTACACATGCAAGCACTTAAATGCTGTGGCATGAGTATTACACACACACACACAAAGAACAACAGCAAGTGTGTCCACAGTGAATTTTGTTTTTCTCCATGAGTAGCTTCTGATAAGCAAGAGTAGAAATATGCGTTTATAAGTAGTAAGTACAATTCACAGTGTGAGAAAAATTGTCCTTAAAATATGAGCTTTTATCTTTGTTTTAGTAGTTGCAATATAATTTTGTTGCCTCATATAACCCTCCTTGAACTCCAGCTGCCCATGTTTAATATATATGTCTTTAAGTCTGTTTTCCCAAGAAGTATTTGATAAGACACACCATGTCAAGATGTTATTTTAAAATATGCAGAATAATTCCAGGATCACACTATGCTAGAGACTTATCCTTGCTTTACATGCATCACTATCCTTTCCAGTGACCCAAGGTAAAAAATACAAGCTCTTGACACAGATGCCGGCTTCAAACCTACACTATGACTAATTCAACTTTATTTCTGTACACTTTTTCTCATTAGAAATTCCAGTGTCAATCCGCATCAAATTCAAACAACACTTATAAAGTCCTTGAGCAAAATTAAACGAAGAAAGAAATCTTTAAGGCATGTTGCATTCTATTGCATATTGAGAAATTAGGTTACTAAAATGAAAGCCTTCCTCTCAGAGATGAAAGTAACAACATTTGTAACCAATTGGAAAACATTCACATTTTAATCATCGTCATACTTCTGTAAGCAGCACTGCCAGAACTCTCTCACACACATATATATACCCACACAATAAAAATTAATAGGAGAGTTTTATTCTTTTTCCTTTCTCCATTTAATTTTTCTAAACACTCAGAAACATGTAATGAAGTTCTCAGTGGGCTACTATTGTAAAATAAAAACTGCCCTCTTGTAACAGATGACTAACATTTAACTGAAAGAATTCACAATACAACAAAATGTAATTTGAAAGACTTTTCATGTGGTGAGGCTTTTCAGCAAATTCCACATGGTAACTTAAGTTTTTTTTATCTGCTTTCATGTAAGTCACTGCTGACTGCATACTGTAACTAAACTCTGTAGGAATTCTAAAAGACTAAAAAATGTCACAGTTTTTTCTATGAGGCAAAGTTGAATACTTCCAGAAGTAGTCACCTTACAGCAAAGGCATCTCATGCTTGCTAAGTAATAATTGATTTGGTTTTAAAACATTGAAATAGCTTGTTTCATTATGCTTGAGGGTTTATTCGTTTGATTTTCTTAATTTAGCTATATATATAAAAAAAACAACTATGTTGATGATTTTCAAACCCCCAAGCTAGGAATTAGTAATTTCTAAAAGCCTTTGGGATTTTTTATTAAATTCTTAAGGGAATTACACTCAGATGATGCATTTAAGACCATTTTTGCGCTTGAAATAAAACCAAACACCCATTCCTCTCCCTTAAGAGGTTCAAGAACAACATTCCCTTAATGCACATATTCTACACAGTAATCAGTTTGAATAAATGTCCCTGCAAACTGTTTAAAATACAGTATAAACTGCCATCATTTAACATAAAAGTTATGCGGAAAAATAAATGCAACTTTTACTGAGAAGTGAAATTCTCATGTGCTTAGCTAATTAGCTAACAGGAATCTTTCTTACCTGTACAGCAGCAACACTCCCTGGTACACTCAGCAATGCACAGTTGGAGCAGCTGTTTCCATGCAATGTAATTTTTCCCTCTGAAAAACGCACACTTTCTTCTGAGTTTCCCTTTGCTGCAAGCTCTGGTAATGCTACAGCTCCATAAAGTTAAAATCCTTGTTCAGAAGACAAAGTACAAAGCATTCGATTGAAAAAATCTTCCAGGCAGCCGTGCACGTCAGACCATCCTGTAAGCAGTTGTCCTTTTTCCTCAATTAAAATTCACAGCGTACTTCACAGCTAGGCTGACTTTTCTGCATATAGTTAACTGTTTGCAAGCATTTGGATGCAGTAAACAAACAAGATGCTCAGCAGAGCTTGACTTGATCACTTGGTTTGTCAGATTTTTAGATGCAAGCTGCTCCTGTGTGCTCTCTGTTCTTTCTAGTCTTTCTTGTTAGCTCAGTTTGTTATTAGTCAGATTGCCAGGGGCTGGGAGGTAGGCGTAAATAAAGAGACTTCTTGGCTTTTGACTCAGCCTTTAAGCCCTTCCCCACCAGAGAGCTTTAATCTGCCAATGTCATTTAATACAAGATACAGCTCCACCTTGAGACAGATCAGCTCCTCCTCCTGCAATTTCTCTCACCTCTTTTTCCCCTTATCTAAGTGAGCATCAGAAAGTAAAATTCAGCTAAATATCTTCTGGATTGCTTAAGGGCTGTTAATACCCGATTTTGCAAAAAAACAGTAAACATCCACTGCAGCTCTTGCAGTTTGTTCTCTTGGGCAGTCCTTGCATTTCGTTTTTATCTGCAAATGCTTGCTTTAGAAACCTGAAAGCATTCCAGCCCAAATACACTCCACAAATCACACCACAAGGGAAACTTTGTCCTCTGGAAAATATGTCTATCACATTGAAGTGGAGGATTATTCAAATATATAAATGGGACTGTAAAGCTGCCAATCCAGTCCACTCAGTGTGAATGGGGTAGGGGTGAGTATGCACAGTTGTACATACTCTATTATGGAAAAATAAAATTATGGAATATTAGTGCTTCTGCTTGCACAATGACTGCCGTCAGCCCTTTTTTAAACTGCCCATCCTGCTCTGTACGAAGAAGCCTGGGTTGATTGTAATTGTCTGTTTTACAGATGTTTGCACAGCATTGGTATCTGTCCATGTGAAATTGCATTTTATTTCCATGAAACACTGCTTAGATAAAAAAAGTCTGGTTTGGGGGAGGGCATTTTTAAAGGCACGTATCATGCTTAAGGTATTATTTTCTTTGTGCTCACAAACAAATAATTAGCAGATACAGTACAGCTACAGGAAAATGCTTATTCCATGCAAGGAGGGCGTTCCCTATCCCTCCTGCACTGCATGGGATGGTTTTATAAGCAGCAAATGCTACTTCCTTGTTCATCCCACTGCCACAGAGTCACAAAGCCTTTTGTGAGCAACAATAGATGTGGTGCTCCAGCATATTTGCCCTCTACAGCACAGCATTTCTGGTTTGTTTTTCTGTGCCTTGGATTATTATATAGACTGTTTACTACAGCCTCCAACCAGTCAGATTCCAGTAATTTCTTTTGCACTGATGGATCTCTAGGTGGCCTCATTGACCTCAAAAAGGCTATTGCAATTTACTGTTCCATGTGCTGAAGGCTATCAAGATCTTTTCCTATATTTTTGCTCACACACATATATGTAAACTTTATATATAAATTTAAAAGATTTATATCACTCTATATTTAAATATTTTTTAAAATACAATTTGGAAAAAAATTAAAAAAGAAGAGGAAATATTCCTGAGGAATTGTAACAATTTGGTTTCAACGCATCACATTTTTTTTTGCAATTTGCTACTTTTAATGAACCTTGTCACTCAATCTCAATTTGCAGGCATTTTACTGTTAAGGCTCAAAGGTTCTCAGCTGTTTGTGAACAGCTAAATAAATCATTATTTTCTTTATAAGTTTTGAATTTATGAATTTAAAGTTAAATTATTTTTATTTTTACTGAACATTTTTCAAGTGTTAACACTTGTGGTTGGCTGTTTGAGACAGAGAATATCTCTAAATATAGATATTCACATTAAACCAACATCATTATTTGCTTTTGAGTTGACAGCCACAAGAGTAAAACACGATAACAAAAATATTTCCAGAAATCAATTGCTAAAAATAGGACAGTTTCCTAATCTAAGCATACAGAATTAAAAATGACTGAGAATGTTCATCAATAGTATTTGTGATTCAAAAACTGCATATTTATCAAATTTATAAAAATGACTAATGTTTGTTTTTTCTACCATAATTTTATGAATCATTAAGCAGATTATTATGAAGAATGTGATTCTACAAGTGCATCTGCATGTCAGTTTAACTGATATAAGGTTTTTACCCTGTACTTCAAATCTTAATCAATTGTTCCAGCAATTTTAAATTTTGTGAACTTTGGATATATAAAATCTAAAACTGTCAGACTTACATTTACTGCAGACATATTATTTGCGGATTAGTCTTCAAAATGTAAATCTTCATGGTGACTTGTTAATTTGTAACTTCATTGTTTAAAGATAACAGGAGGAATAAGCATTTGCATTTGCTATTTCAGTGGAGAGAAAATATTTTTTCCCCATCATTCAGAACTCATCGTCACTTCTCAGAATGCACACAAGGAGCCATTGACAGCGCACAAGACGTAGGAGGAAAATAATATATCCCTGCTTGCAAGAAGTTCCAAGTCTGTATCAACAACTCTTCACCTATATTTCTTGCAACATGAACCCTTTGAACTGTAAGAGTACAGGTCTGACAGCTTAATATATGCCATTGAAAGGAAACATTTTCCTGGAACCACTAAGTAGCATCTGACTATTCACACGCGAGAGAGCCTGCTGAGGAACTCAAAACTCATGCACATATTATAAATTAAAATTGTATATGGAAGAACTGTCACCAAGGCTAAGACTTAACTAAGACCATGGCATATGCACTTACACACAGAACAACACCAAAAAAACCCCATAATGTAATGTACTATAATGATGGAAGCTAACCGTGCCTAGTATATTATTTAATTCAGACACAGATCACCTATTTCCCTCACAGAACTAATGTCTCTTTTTACATATTAGGATAGGTCCTACTCAAAACCTTCTGCTCTGAACACACTGTTTGTGTGGCTTTTTGCAGTCATGAACACATTGTCATTGTGTAAAGAAAGGTAAGGATTCCCCTCTACAAGTGATACACTGGCCTAGTGGCTACTCTCTAAGCATTTAGTTTCATCTTTATATGACCCTTATTGAGAGGCAATTCTTTGAAAAGTCTGCTGAAAAAGATCTTCAAATTGTAAGGAAACAGGTTAAAGAAACAAATTTATATTATCTTTATACATTTTCTAACTAAATTAATTTAGACTCATATTTTTATACTTAATATATAAGTACAAAAATCATTAAATCATAGAATCATAGAATGGTTTATGTTGGAAGGAACCTTAAAGATCATCTAGAGAATCACCTCCCTCATCCTGCTGGCCACACATCTTATGCAGCTGAGGATATGGCTGTATTTCTAGGCTGCACCTGCATATATGTAACATTGCACGCATTGTATTTACCATCAGGCAAAAATCCCATTTCCTGAAAAAAAATATTCAAAGAAGGGCGCATCGAAGTTAATATTCTTTCTATTTCATTTTTCAATTTAAAAAGTCATATGGTACTTTAAATGTTGCACTTGAGTGAAGATGTATTTTATACTGCTATACTTAAGAGCATGATTCCTTACAAAATACTGGATTCTTATTCACTTATCAAAATATGATGCAATGGAAACAGATGAAACCAAGGTATTTTCCCTTGCATACTTCTTTAATAATCCTGCTTATTTGTGTAAGTCAGATCTCTGAAAATGTGTAAACATTTCTGAAATTTGTGATTTCCTTCTTCAGTATCTGTGCAATAGGTCTTGAATCTTCTTTACTTCTTTTTTGTTTGTTTGTTTTGGGTTATTTTTGTTGTTTGTTTGTTTGTTTAACCCCTCGACAGAGTACTTCCAGTTCTTCACAATGTAATAGTTTATTATCAAAGTAAAAATCTGCTCTCCAATTCTGAGATTGTTCATCTTGTTCATAAATTTTGGTATTGGAGTAAGAAATATTTCTTGATCTGAATCAGGAACAGACAGATTCTCCTTGCCTTTCCTCCTGAATTTGGCAATATTTGAATGTCAATTAGAAAAAAATGCCTAGAGGCGACTGGTCTGTAGAAAACAAAAGTCACCTGAGTTCTTGCAATCTTCAGTTATCATTAATCAGTTGGATATTTTTCAAAGTGTATTTTGCTTGCCAATGACCCAAGAACATACACACAGAAAATTGAGTCATGGTTTGGCACTGGGTAGTGTGTTAATAGAACAAAAAGATCCTTACAAATCAATTTTTTCTTAGTAGATTCTGAAACCCCAGAAGCCTTGCTGTCCATTGATTACTGTAGGTTTAGACTGAAGTGATCTTCTCCACTACCACATAGCCATTCAAAACTTTATTTGAAGCTGAAGAGGATAAAGTACCTTTTGTCCATGTACAAGAGAAAAGCCAGTGTGAAACCAATTGAATTTGCCTAGACTTCTATGGACCTTGACTTCTTTTCTAATTACTTTGGGCTTCCAGTCAGTATCCATTTAAAAATACTTGTAAGTTTATATATGTTACTGATCTTTTACTTAATTTTTTTTTTAAACAATGTGTTACAGTCAGCCAATTAATTACCATCTGCACCTCTGATCAGTCAGCTTCAAATTATAGTTACCAATATTCCAATTGAAGTATAGCCAGATTTCCTGACTTTCAGGCCTGAGAGCAGATGACTGCCTAGCTGTCATAAAACTTAAAAATAATATCACTTCAGTATCAATAGCTGATGAAGCCCAAAGATAAAAGAATTGTGTAAATATTTTGAAATTGGTAATGGAATACTTTTTTTTCTTCTGTACTGCAAGAGAAGTAGAAATAACGTGGGTGTGGAGTAATCAATAATCAGAACAGAGGATATGATATGATTTGCATATGTTTACATTTATTTTTTTGGTGTTACAAAACTCTTTTTTTATTCTTCTTCAATAAACATGAGTAAGAAAACATGAAATATTGAAACTGCTGTGTAAAACAGTTTTCTTTCCTTTTGCCTATGAATAATGCATTGATATTTAACATTAGTATCCTATTAAACACAAATGAGTTTCTACATGCTGACTATGCCTAAGTCTATTCATGATAATGTGTGCTTGTACCTAACATAATTGCGCATTACATGCTACTGCTATTCCACCAAATCCAGCTAAAATAGATTATATCAGGCAACTTGGAGAAACACCTTAAGATTCAAGTTTGCAGTAGCCAATCAAGTTTGGTATTTGGCTAGATTGCAAATAGCCATAGCATTTAATTTCTTTCTCTTGAAGGTTCTGTATACACAGTAAGATTCACAGACCCAGCACTGGTTTAATGAAGTAGTGAATTAGTATTTAATCTCTGCTTTGAAAAAGATTTTATCTTTTTTTTCTGAAAATGTATATCCTTTACAAAGGCACTGTGTCCTGAACTCCAGCTTTGAATGCATCATACAGGAATGAAGCAAGTGAGCACGCCTGTCAGAGAACACTCTGGATTTGTAAAGTAGAGGTAGTGTTCAGCAGAGAGTGGATCTTGATGTCTGGCAACATGCTTCTCACCACTCTGACTTCCAAATACAGGATTGATGGGAGTCTGAAAGTTCATTAAGTCCAAGTTTGTTGATCTATTGTCCTTTTTTTTAATGTATGGGCATATTTACATTAATTTGTCTTGTCTGCCTTAAGATGCCAATCTTTGGGACACACTACTCTGGGAGTCACTGTAATTCACTGTGATTCTAGAAATTAACTATCTTAAGCTGGCAGGTACCAGCGTATGCTGGATCTGTTTGGGATGCAGTTGATGTTCACAGCAGTGTGTACAGTGTTATATTGTAGATTTGTGACTAAACCAGTAACATGACAGTGGTTTTTACTACTTCTGAGACGTGCAAAGACCTCCCGTTTTTCCTGCTCTGCCCTACCATGGGTAAGTCAGGAGTAGGCGAGAAATTAAGAAGGGACACAACCAAGACAGCTGCCCCAAATGGACCAAAAGGATACACCTTACCATATAGTGTGATGCTCAGCAAGAAAAAGTAAGGGGAGGGCCATTTTTGGAAAACTACCTGTTGCTCAGGGAGAAAATGGGCACTGCCCTACTCATGCGAGATGATGAGTGACCACTTTTACATACTTTCCCCTCTTTCTCTCCTTTCTTTATTGAACTGTGAGTATTTCTCTTTTTTCTCTTTTGGTCTTTCTATTCTCTTCCCCAATCATCTGCGGCTTGGAGGTGAGCAGGCTGTGTGGTGCTTTACTGTCTAGGTGGTTAACCCACAACACAGAAGTACAAAAAAGCCCCCCATCTCTAAATCCATAGGGGCCATTTCTCCTTTTGCACTACATCCATGAAGTCAGACTTCTCAGGATGTGGTAGAACTGGAAAAAGAACCCCAAACTCACTATTTTGGCTTTACTTCCCAAAAGTCAGTAGGTAAATTCACTGTTTGCTGGTGCAGTTGATGCATGGGTAAGTAAAGACTGCAAGAGTATTGGACTCTAATTGGAAGCACCCAAGCTGTAAAAATCTGAATACACCTGACCACAGATACAACTCAGGAAAGGTGTGACAGATTTGTACTATTAAATGCAGTCACCTCCTTAATCTGCCACCTAGCAATAGTCCTTGTCCCCACTCACACTATTATCACAGAGCAAATAGAGCACATCAGAGAAATTCCATTTGTTAGTTACAGAACCCACTTTCAGCCTTTCTGTCAATGTGGGAAGAAGACACAAACCTACATCTGCCGATGATCTCATTCTTGGATTCTATTTTCAAACAGACATTTATTTTTAGAAAGCAACTTTAATAAATATAAGGCTCATGTTAGTCACTACAAAAATAAAAACATTATGTAGAAAAAAATCCAATCAACAGAGTAAGGAGTATACCATTTCCTAGATTAAAAAAAATAAAAATTAGGAGTTTACAGCAAATTTCCATTTATTTAAGAAAGTGTATAGTTATATCTAAACTCATTTGTTCAGAAGATATGTCAGATTTCTCTTCAAAAAATTTATACCTGAGCTGTATAAAAAGTGCTGAAATGCATGGAGAGGTGTATTTTAATCACTTCAGCATGTTCTATCAATAACTTGCATTGTAATTTTGATGGCATGACTTCAGACTCATATGGTTCTCTTCCAAAAGAGGAATGGGCTTATACAACTTTATTTAGCATTACTTTTTATTGGGCAGATGTGGACTCCTACTTTGCTTTTGTGCAGTCAGCTAATGCAGACCAAATGAACTTTTGTTTTCACTTTTGAGGTAAGAATGGGAATTTTTATTCATGTAAGCTGCATCTTATCTTGGACTGCTGTTTGTGGTTCAGATATCGGGATTTCTTACAAGGACCAAGAAGAACATTGCTACAGCAGAATCAAACATTTTCTCTTCTGTAAAAGGGAAGAAAATCCTCTTTAGGCTGAGGAAAGAAAAACTCAATTTAGTGTCCTCAGGGGTGAGGAATAAGGACAGGAGCAGGAATATGTCTGCTGGAAAAAGATGCAGAAAGTAGGTCAGGAAGAGTGAACTTCTGTTCTTTCTTCTATTAAAGAAGATGAGAATAGGGTAAAGTAGTGACTGTATTGAGAGAGTTCATCTCACCAGCTGTGATCAGGTTGTTGCACACCTTTACTTTTTCTCAATGGCAATGACAGATACAAAAGGCAGGATTATATACATTATTTCTGCTTTCAAAAATCTGTTGCCCTACACTCTACCGGCTATGTAACTTTTCTATGAATAAAGTATTTTCTGAACACTAAATCTTTGCAATAAATTTGCCTCATTTTTATGTGGAATTTTATAGACAAAGCAGTTTTGTCTAGAGCCCATAGTAAGGTAAATTTCTGAATAAATTTTCTGAGTTTCCCATAAATCTTTATGTGATTGAAAGATGCAACAACTGACCAAGTACTGGCACCTGTGAAAGGCCATATGGATTTCACTGAGTCACAGACCATCAGCAGGAGTGAGCTTCTCCGTAGGATAGCTACTGAGTCAGTAGCTGGGACTGGTATTCTGTATGACATCAGGGATAGATTTTTTTCATAACAATCACTTACAGCATGGTAGTCACTATTTCAGTCCAATTAATAACTAGGAATGTGAATAGTGAATTAATACAATGTGCAGTGTAACCTGACTGAATAAGTATGAATAATTTATCCCCCTCTGTTTTCAGGTTGTAGTCGAATTTGTTTTGAAACAACAAGAAGAAGTGTTTCAGAATGAACCATATTTTTCAATTTAGAGAGCTGTTCTTTGTTGCATATAATCTGTCTTAGTTAGAAAAATAAATATCTATATTTACTACTGAAATATTTTTCCTTTTTGGAGTTTTTTCCGTGTAAACGATGGCCATATTTTTGCCAAAGCTGAACTTGTCTTTTTTCATCGACATTTTACATCTTTCAGAAGCCTGCTATGCACAAAATTGGCATCTTGATGTTGCAATGACTTCAAATCATGAGGCAGGTTGCAGAGACAGGTTGTAGGGTCTCCACCTCTAGAGATACACAAGTCCTGATTGGACCTGCTCCTGGTCACGCTGCTGTAGCTGACCCTGCCTCAGCCACAGAGGGTGGACTCGATTATCTAAGCAGATCCCTGCCAGCTTTGGTGGTTCTGTGATTCTGTGAAATGCTCTGGGAATTCAAATTCTGTTGGGTACAGAATTTTAAGGCACAATACTTTAAAACAATTATTAGAACTGGATTACTATATCTCAAAACATTATAATTAGTATGTAATTGATTTTATTCAAAGTCATGTACCATGGTATTGCTTTTACTGTGGAGAGAAATGTAAATAATACTTTAATTATCTTAAAACAAAGCCTAAAATCTCTTCAATACCATGTTAAAGTAACACCATTCATACTAATAAAGTCATGTGACATTAGCTTAGAGGAATCCCAGTATATTAAGAAGCTCATTTAATGACAACGATTATAAGTACATGTTCCTTTTTAAATGTATTATTATTCAATCTTGCAGGACCCTAGACCAATCTTTGATTAATTTGTAATGTTTATGCATTGTCTGGAGCAAAGCAGACAGCGATTCTGTTGCAATTTAAAATAATGACCTTATCCAGTTTTGAAAGGTACCTTTTTAGGATGAAAATGTGGGCCATTAATTCTCTTTTTACTTGGTATTTCTTGTTCCAATCTGGTACAGTTTGACCCCATCCAGAAACTAAGCACCACACCAGCCACTTGCTCATTCCTTGTTCCAAAAGGATGGGGGAAGAAAACTGGAAAGATAAAAGTGAGAAAAATTGTGGGCTGAGAGAACCGTTTAATTATTGAATTGAAATAGACAGTTATTAAAAATAGTAACAATAATAATAATAATGATCATATTAGTGATAACAATTGTACATTTTAATGAAAAAAGGGAAAACATATAATAATAAAAAGAGAACCAAATAAACCTGAAGGAAGACAAGTGATGCTAATGAAAACCACTGCTAACCACCTACCTGCTGATGCACAGCTGGTCCCTGAGCAGAGAGCCCCCCTGGCCAACCTTGTCTTTGGTTTTATCTCCCAGCTTGGCACTGCATGGTGTGGAACAGGCCTTTGGAGGGTTTGTGTCAGCTTTCCTGGCTGTGCTCCCTCCCAGCTTCTTGTGCACCCCCAGACTCCTTGCTGTTGCAGTGATGTGAGAAGTGGAAAAGGCCTTGGCTCTGTGTAAGGACTGCTCAGCAATAATGGAAACATCCCTGTGTTATCAGCACAGTTTCCAGCACAAATCCAAAACACAGGCCTGTACCAGCTACTGTGAAAAAAATCATATCCATTCCAGTCAAAACCAGCAAAAAAGTGTGCAAAACAGAAAATCAAATCCACTGAGATACCAGTTTATGCTCTTTTAAAAAACTGCCTGCGCTTCTGTGACGTTTAGTATATAATTTTGGAAATGTATTTTATTACTATCAAAGAATGTAACTTTCAAAGCACTGGACACTTTGAGTGAACTTCCAGCTAAAACATGGACCAAATAATAAACACTTATAAAACCTAATTTGAAGACCACAGGTCTTCTGCCTGAATTCTAAAGGTCAGAGGTCTTCTGCCTAAGTTCTAATTCTAAAATACTCAAGTAATTGTATTTTCTAAACCACAAAACAAGCAAGCATTGAAATTCAAGGTACTGATGCCAGTACATTGGTTATTAAAGTATTGATCATCTTTTACAACCAGGCAGCGTAAACACAGATTATCCTTTGAATAATCACTAAAGCTCAAACAAATCACTGAAGCTCAAACAAATATATTCAATTAATTCATTTGATCTAATTTTATTTTATTTATTTATTTAATTAAAATGCTATTGTATTCAAACAACACAGAATCAGTGAATCTGTATTGGCTTTTTATTGCAAAAATACAGTGCAGTTTTCTATACTAGCAATGCTGCCACATTTTGTTTTCAAACTTTTACATTAACTATTTTTATGTTTCGGTTAACATTTTTTTATTCTTTTGACATTGTCAGCATTATGCTAATTCTTTCATTTCCTATAAATAGGAATTGCATTTCTGAGCTGCAAGCTTTTAATTGCATCTCTTTTTAATTGTTGAAGTATCAACTATAGAGAGCTTGAACATTACTGTACTCATTTCTTATTTATGCAGATAGCAAATAAATTATAATAAATAACAGTGAATGTCTGAATTTGAACTTTTGACTGCAGATCAAAATAATGCAATGTGAGTAATTAAAATTATATATAGAGAGAGTATTGTCTGCTCATATGATTGCAAAGATAAAGAGTGTGTTAACTATGTGTTGTCTTGTTGCTGTCCAGTTGTGTCACTTCTATCTAGGTGACATTGACTGAGATTAAGAGTAATGCTGAGGTAAACAGGAAAAACATTCGTTGATTTCTACCAAAGCTTTTGTTGACCCTATAGAGTTATTGGAAATAAACCTATATATTGGGATTTTTTGAACAGGAAATTGTTTATAAACAAGAATTGACCAAGGAGTGTCAAGTAATATGTTACCATTGAACATGCTCACTCCTTTCCCAACACCAGATTGCAATTTGAATTTCTTTTTAATCTTTTATTCTCTGACACTTTACCTACAAAGGAAGAAAAAAATCCAGCAAAACATTGCTACCCAATGTTCTGAGTATTAAGAGATTCTCGAAGTATGTAAAAATTGCTTTCTTCATCCATTAGAATTTATTACCCTGCATAATAGAGATAAGATATGGAGGAGCAGTTTCGAAGTACACATCAGTAAGATACAAATGTAAATTATGCAACAATCTGTTCATTAGCAGAAAGGACACTGATCAAGCTGCAGAAGTGTGATGGCACGATGGCAGATCCTCAGCATGGAGCTGCTGGATCTAAGTTGCAGTATGGTCGACTTGAGAGTCAGGTGGTGGCACAGTGCAAAGGTCTCTCCTGGTTGTTAACACAATTCCATGATACAGACTGTTTTATCAAGCAAAGAATGGGCAGCTGATAGGAACTACAGCAATAATACTGCTTTCGTATTTTACAGTTTATAGGAGAAATTTGTTATGATTAATTTTGCATCATGCTTTTCACACTACCACAGAAAATCACACTTGTCATTCATAATCTGTAATTACTTTGTAACTGAATAAGAACTTAAGTGAAGAGAAAATTATTCAACAGGAAAAGAAAAAAATATAAGAACAACTTAGATGACTTTTAAATCATGGTGCTCATTACATTTCCTTTTTTTACATACATACACACTGATAATATACAATCAGATTATTATGACTCATTTCAAATGTTTGTCTTTGGGGTTGGAAGGGTGGAAATTCACCAGAGAAATATTTTCATTCTCTATTCATTCTGAAAGTATAAGAGAGTATATAGAGTATATTTGAAAACATTATGCTGTCCTGGTCTTCTTTGAACTATTTGTCAAAATGGAAAGTTTCTTGTGAAAAATAATGTATCTAAACTCAAGTGAAAACTGAACTTTCAGTGAAGGCAGGCAGGATTGCCTCAGATTTATAGCCCAGCACCACCCTCTCCTGGTAGTACATCTCAAATAAAATGCTATAAGTGGACCATCTGAAACATGTAGGAGTCTTTTTATATTGATTTCAAAATATTGAGATCATTTTTACTAATGAAACAGTATTTTTAACTTACTGGGGAAGCAAATTGTTTCCTCTTGTTGAGAATGTTAATCCACTAAAAAAAATCTTCTGGTTTTACTAGTTTTCTAGTTTTAGCCACACGAATCTAAGGTATTTTATTTTAGGTACATTTAAAAGTATGTACAAACTTCTCCAACCTTCGGACTGTTCACAGCCCATATGTAGTTAACACTGTTATAATTTAATCGCTTAGAAAACTATTATTTATTCCCTCTACTGATTAATCTAAATTTCAAATGGTTAAGGGAAAAGTATCACCAAAGAAAAAATCATAAATTTATTAAAGTTTAAAAATAATATGAAAAATTGATGAAAATAGCACTTGAAATACTGGGAAGAACAATAAGTAATGAAGTAATGTATTTAGATAACCTATTTGGTTTATACCTTGCTGAGGAATAGCAGCTTTTCCTTCCCTCTATGTACCTGCAAGTTCTTTGGAACAGCTTCTTTTGCATCCATATGTTTCATATCACAATCAGTGTCAAATCCTGACTGAATCTATCGGCAAAATCCCAACAGCTATCTGAAGAAGTGTATTGCTACTGTAAAAGCAGTAGTCTACCCTGTCATACAAAGCCCAAGAGAAAAAAAGTCATAAAGGTCGCCTGGAATCAATCCTGTTCACATCTTAATTATTAGTGATCCCAAAAGTTATAGGCATGTGAATGTGGAAATTGAAAATTGATGACCCCTGGCATGAATTAGTTTTCAGGGGTCAACATCCTTTCCATAGCAAATAGATGTTTGATGAAATTTATATCTTTAAACGCTGTTTCATCCTAAACCATAATATCCCACAAATTGATGTATTTCATTCTTTCAATATAACTATAATCTATGAAACAAGATAAATCACTGTTTATAGGAAAGTTTCATAGTATCATAGAATGGTTTGGGTTGGAAGGGACATTAAAAATCATCTATTTCCACTTCCCTGCTGTAAGCAGGGACACCTTCCAGTAGAACAGGTTGTTTAATGTCCCATCCAACCTGGCCTTGGAAGATAAACGATCATTATCTACTTTTAAATAGCTATGAACTCTTAAATCATTGAAATTTTGTGAAAAGCTGGCAAAGGACATGCTATAATGTTGCAACAGAATAAATTATAAAATACAACTTGGCTGTTTAAATATAAAGTTCAGAGTTAAAACTTTTCAATTGCATTATTTTTACCGTCCAGTAAGAAAGACATTGTGAAATATAAGCTTATCTTATGTTTTTCATTATTTAATGTTTTTCAAACTGTTTTTATTTCATTCTATTTTAAATGGTTTCAAACTTTATTGAGTTATTAGCCTTTGATGACCTGCTAGATCTTCCCTTTTACTGTCATAAATAACAATACCAAGTCAATACAGCTGTAGACTACAGTATGTTAATTATAGTTTAAATGTTACTCCTTTATTTTAGGTATCCTATTTTACTCATATGCTATACTAGCATACTGAATAATACGAATACAGGTTAATTCAACAAGAATTTTCCATCCCTTTGCCTATTTTTAGCTGACTGTTGTATATATTTTCTTATATTTTCTAGAAACTAATCAAGGACATTGCATATTTTAATTTGTTGTAATAATCTGTGCACAAATTAAAGTTCTTGAAAGCCAAAACCTTACATAAAGAGATGCCATCATATATGAGACAGGATTATTTTATTTCCATCAATGAACTTGTACTTAACCAATTTATTATGTGGGTGAACAGAAAATATTTCTTGTTCTTTTTTTGAGTATTTAGATGAGCTGGGTGTTCTCAGACTAAAACATACAGAAGATATTTAATCAGATGGTGTTTTTCCTAAGACATTTGCTTTCCTCATGACTCTACCTTTTTTCTCCTTAGGGATTCAGAACGTTGAGTCCCCAAGAATTGTCTTTTTTATCTTGACTATAACATGATCCTGCCCAGGATGTAGTAGCTGAATATCTTAATTCAAACCACATATTTTCTGTTTCTGTGCTTCTACTTCTGGTAAAAGCATTCAGAATCATAATAGCACAACAATTTACTCATCCTATAATATGGCTACAAGCTGATGATCTCACAGACTACATGATGTCTTTCATTCTTACCTTGTTACTTTTTGCAATCTTGAAAACTATTTGCTCCGTATGTGAAAAAAAAATTTGCTTTTTAAGGAAATGATAAATAGAGGCCTTCAAATTAGTCAGCATACATAAATTTATCTTATCTGATTTTAAATATTCTAGAATCACATGTATGTTTTTCTAAGGGATGTTTTCACCCTAGAAATCTTGCAGATATCATAATTTACTTTCTCACATTGATTTCCAGTTTTCATTATAGTGTCAGGGCTTTGAGAGCACCACTAAGCTTCAGTGGGTTGGGCCAGTGTCACCTGGAAAACCCTGACAATGGACCCAGAAGCACTTTTCAGCATAGCCCTGGGCATACATTGCCTCTAGCCAGCTCTGTCCCCTGACACTTCTGACTTGCTGATGGAGGTCTTGGGTTGACTTCAGCTGTGAATTTTCACTTTGTGTTTTTCTAAGGATTTTTGGACTGTTAGGAACACCTGTTACTGACACCAGACCTGCATTTGTCACCCTGTTTTGCTGCTGTGGGGCTGCAATCCCTCAGTAAGGTCAGGGTCTGCACTAGGCTTATCTTGCCTCCATGCTCCTTCTCCTGGGTAGCAGATTCATGCTCCCTGGCAGATGTCATCAGGTCATTTAGCCAGCTGGTGAAAGATTGGTTTGAAACTAACAGAGAACAAAGCAAAAATATCGAAGAAAAGTAAAAGGCACTGTCCATAGTACCATTGCTTGCAATTCAGACGTGCGAACCGGTGAGAAAAGAGCAAAGACTTACAAGTGCATTTGCAAGCACGCAAGAGTAATCCTAACTGAATTCTAGAGAAAGGAAAAAAGAGCCATCAACATGAAGGTCATACCTTTCTTGACAAAGAACTCCAGAGATGAAAATGGCAATACCCTGCCAAATGCATCCTAAATGAAGCCACCAGCCTTAGGACTCTAAGGAACCCGGAAAGGGTGAGCGTATGAGCAGGAAGAGGGGTAGAAAAGTGTGTGTACAACAGTTTAACTGCATCATTATTTCGTATTCTTCCACAACAATTAGATGCAGACTAAAACTGATTAGACTCTTAAAATCTTTTTTATATTAACAATAAATTCTTGATTGTACTTATCTGAAAGGTGTGCTTCCTCCTCCTCTATAAACCAGACTTTGAGTGTAACACCAGAGCTGGTCCTGTTGATTGCATTAATTCACATGTCTGCTTAGTATATCCTTTGTGGGCTCCAGGTGCTTTCCAAAAGCCGCAACTCTCCTATAATTTGAATATCACAACTGTAAAACCCTTCTAAATTATTCCAACAGGCCAAGTTGTCTCATAAAACATTAACAGTTTGCGTTCAGGTAGCTAAATTAAATCACAACCCTCCACTGAATATTGAAATGGGTCAAGAAAATACATTTTAATGTTTTAAACATCATTGAACTGAATTTCAGCCAGAAAAAACCTGCTTAGCTATTATGGCAATACAGAAAATTCACATTTTGCTGTTACTATTTACTTTTACAATTACAAAATGCATTTTAGCGTCGTCACCTTAGTTTTATAGACATTATATGAAGACATCTATAAGGTAATATGAGATAATTAGGTGCCTATTTAAATGTGATTAAAAGGTTATGTTCTTTCCAATGTAGCATGTGATAAAATTTGATTAAGTCAACAAGACACAATGTTAAGCATTTACACATTTATTTATATATTTGTATGTATCTAAGTTATTTGGAAGTATATGCTATATAAAACTAGTTAGTATAAATATGTTCTTCTAACAAGCTATAAATAAGCCATATATAAATTTTCAATATTCTATTTTATTTCAGTAAACATAGAAATCTGTATGAATTTTTTTTTTCCCACCCCCAGGACATATGGAAGTACTACTTTCTCTTTTCCCCAGTTAGCATAACTTTTTCCTTTCACAATTGCTTTATCATGCTCATATATTTTCTTCCCATCATCTTGTTCCATTACTGATTGCATGTCTCATCAGTAATTTTGCAATTATCTTAAATTATGTCCCTAGTAATTTTTAAATTATTTTGACTCACATACCTTAATTAATGGTATTCAAATGAATGTTTGAATTTAAATCTGCCTTTCACTCCGTTCTAGTCAGTAGCTAGCTCAGGAATTCATTTTCAGTCCAAAATTACTAACTTGTCGCAGAAATAGCGCTCGCAGAAGGAATTGTGGTTAATGTATTTAAAAAGTTATCTGTCTCTGCCCTCTAGTGGTCATGTCAATCACATTCTCAATCACATCTTCAGAGGAAAAGAACCCCGCAGCAAAACTGAGAAATAAAATCATTGTTGATTTTCGATTATTTCATCCTAGTTTACTATATTCAGGCAACATTTTTTGTAGAAAATGTTTTTGTGTAATTCCTTTAGATTCATGCTTCTATGCTTTCAAAATAAAAACAAATATTTTGTAGACAATCAAAGTGATTTTTCCATGTCCAGTACAGTATAAAGTAGCTTTTAAATTATGTTGCCTTGCACTTTCACTAAATCCATTTAAGATATTTTCACTTTTGAAGCACAGCAGCATGGCAGATCATACCCAAACTCATCCAGGGCAATTTGGTTGAAATTCCAATTTTTTTTTTTTCTTTTTTTTCAACAAACTGTAAAACATAAGAAAAGGGAAAAAAAAAGAAAAAAGAATTTTAAAAATCAGCACAAACCCAAAAATTGTACTGTACTAATTATTTTATTTTAATTAATCTAATAAGGGTGTTTTAAAAGGTAAGCCAGTATAATTTCTTTTTTATTAAAAAACAGTTCCAAGATACGAGCTTAACATCAGTGAGATTCTTCCCTACCTGCAGAGATTTGCTTCTAGGCTTGATGTCAAGGAACAGTTACTGCCTGGCTGGCAGCCAAGTCTAAAAATCCTCTTTTGGCCCTAGGAAGTTTTCTTTCTCCGCACCACTGAGACCTGTCTGACAGTTTGTTAATTCTCTCAACATCTCAACTGAGGTGCAGGTGGAAGCCTCATCTGCTTCATGTCTGTTAATTCTGTCTGCTCTGGACTGCTGACCCTCCTTGAACCTTCTCGCAAAGTCCACTTGCTCTCAGTAGACAGTGGCAGCCTCCTCCATTTGGCAAGTTTCACCTGACTTTCCCTTGCTCTTTGGAGGAGCACAGAATTATAATTCCAGTTCAAAGGGAGCCCTAGAGACATCAGTCCTAGATCAGTAAAAGGAGGACATATTTCAAACCTGAATGTTGTTGTAAAGGGATTTGTCCTTCCACCCTTTCAAATTCTTCAGGGATGAAGAATTCACAGCCTCTCTAGGCAGTCTGTTCCAGTGTTTGATCACTGTCATTGAAAAGATTTTTTGCTGTTTATTCTTGTCCTATCATTTCATACTCCAGAGGAGTCCTGAGACCATAAAGACGAGCACGTGATACTAGCTCCTCAATGAGTTAGTGGCTTGTCACCATCGGTATTCCCCAGGGCTCAGTATTGGTGCATGTCCTATTTAATATCTTCAATGGTGATTTGGATGAGGGGATTCAGTGTGCCTTTGGTCAGTTCACAGATGACACCAGGTTAGACGGGTGTGTTGATTTGCTTGAGAGTCAAAAGACTTTGCAGAGGGATCTTGACAGACTGGATTGATGGACTACTGCACGAGGTTCAGTAAGGTGAAATGATGGGTTCTTCACTTGGGTCACAACAACAACATGCAGTGCTGTGGCATTGAGGAAGAGTGGCTTGAGAGTTGCTCAGCAGAAAGGGACTTGGGATGCTGGTTGATGCACAGCTGAACATGAGCCAGTGGGTTCCCAGGTGACAAAGAAGACCAGTGGCATTCTGGACTGCATCAAGGTTAATGTGGCCAGCAGGACCAGGGAAGGGACTGTTCCCCTGCACTCGGCACTGGTAAGGCGACACATCGAGTGTTGTGTTCAGTTTTGGGTCATCCACTTCAAAAAGGACATTGAGATGCTGGACAGTGTCCAGAGATGGGCAACAATGGTGATGAAGGGTCAAAGAAAATATCTTATGGGAGTGAATGAGGGAACTGGGATTGCTTGGTCTGGAGAAGAGAAGGCCCAGGTGGAACCTCACTGCTCTGTACAATTATCTGAAAGAAGGTTGCATGAGGTGGAGTCAGTCTCTTCTGCCATGTCTCAAGTGAAAAGATGAGGAAATGGCCTCAAGTTGCACCCAAGGAGTTTCACATTATGGATTAGGAAAAAAAAAATCACTGAAAGGTTTGTTAGGCATTGGAATTGATACCTCAGGTTTTAGATTTTATATTTTTCAGATTCTCTACTGCTTTAGTCTGTATTTCTGACCTTCATGTTAGGGGACAGTAAGCTCTCTTCACAGAGTAGGTAGAGAAAACTATTAAAATTCCTTCTCTAGCTGGGGACCAAGGGCCATCAATCCAAATCTCAGGCCCAAGAGCACAAACAATGGTGGACCAAAGAGAGGAAAACAAGAAGGATGGGAATTCATAGCCAAGAGCTATAATAGGACAATTTGTTCCAATATGCTAATGGACCAAAACATATAAAAATGTGAGTCGTCTTGACCGGTCATCCATTTTGTGACAATTTTGGGTTCACCTTGAGTGTAGCCATGGCTGAGCTCTTTTACTGTCCAAGGTGTATCCATTGAAGCCTTCTAATAAATACCTACTTTATTCTTTAACTCTATCTAGTCTCTGTTCTAGGTCAGTCTTCACAAGGCGATTTGCCCAGGGAGGAAGGGAAATTGAACTGTCTCTGGTAGTGCTTGTGAAGTTTCTGAAAGTGGCATTTGGCTGTATGGCTTAGAGGTGGTTATGGTGATGATAGGTTGATGGCTGGATTGGGCTTCCTTGAAGTTCTCTTCTAACCCTGATGGTTCTGTGGTTCTCTGTGTTTCTGTTACTGGTAGACTTTAGCCGCACCTACGTGCTTCTTTTCCACTGTCTGACAGAAGCAAGGACATCCCCATATGATAAACCATGCCACTGCTTCTTACACTCAGAACCCTCTGCTCATCCTTGGTATGCTCAGCATTCACTTTGGTGGGGTCATTAATGCTCACATGGATGAGCAGCAAGAAGCGCTTGCCCAAGGCCTCGCTGATTTCTCCACACATCCTGGACGCAAGACCCCGACAAAGAGCAAAACCTCTCAGACAGCTCAGATAGAGAGAAAATGGACCATCACTACTATCCCATCCTCGTCCTGCAGAAAGAAGCTCCTAAACAGCGTCACAGACTGCCCTGTCTTTGTGTCATATCACACTTGGTTTCCTGATATGCCTTTCCTTGTGGAAGTTGTTCCTGCTTATCCATTACCAGGCCTTAGTTCTTCTTCTGTATGAGCACATCTGCAAGGAGAAAATCTTTTGAACTGTTGCTGAAAAGCCAGTCTTTCAGCCTGTCCTAACCTTGTGATCTCTAAGCTTTACTGATTCAAGCACAGTCTTAGCTCTCCTTTCCTAACAAAGCAGGGTTGAGGCTGTTGGATTTCCAGGACATCTACGAAAAACTCATCAATCTTCCTGCTGCTGAGTCCTGCTCTGATTTTTTTAATATTATCCATCCCGTACTGCAGCCCTTTCAGTAAGTGACTCAGTCCCTTTTTGCCACTGGTGGTTGTCATCATTGCTAGCAAAAATTAAATAAACACTCCATAGTTGTATAATAGCTCCCCATACAGAAAGAACTTGAAGGTCTCGGTCTTCCTTAATCAGGGAAGTCTATCTCTTTGAATAGTCATTGCCCAAAATGTACAATTCCTTTTTGCCAGCCCTGTTTGGCTTTCTCAGTATGATGAAGCTGAGGAAGGTGAAATGACAAAACCATCCTATTGTGCAACAGTCACCTCCACTTCTTGCAACCTGCAGTGTTTTATTTGTATGACACTATGTATATTACACTATTCTAAAAAGGCAACCGACAAGAAAATCTCCCAGGTGAGCAGCACAACAAAGTCTACAAAAATGCTGTTTAAAATAAAGACCAAAATGTGATAAAGAAGGAATACCTAGGAACCAGAAGGGATTACCTAAAACCAAACAGAGGAAAAAGGAACTAAATTTCCAGGGAGAAATCAAGCTAGGAACAAAGGACCAGTCAACAAGGACATAAAAGGCAAAACATCATTTTTACTTTATTTTTGTCTCCTCTGAGTTTACTTTTTAAAGTTACATGTCCTACCATATATTAAAATGCATTTTTTAGTCACTGTATTTTTTTTCTTTTTTTCATGGTGCTTACTAAAAATATGGCAAAATATTTTTGAAAGATGTCTTTTAAATGTGTTGTCAAATTAGGTTTCGTACCATAATTCTCCTAGCATTTTGTATTAGTTCCAATGCAAAAATCAGCTTCAGTCATATCTACATTTTTATGAGATCTTCCCTGAGGGAATCAAGACATTCCCATGTGGCATCTCTATTCATTTAATATGTAAGATTTAGAATCTCCTTAATATTTTAGAGTAAGAAGTTTTGATGGCCTGCTCTGCTTTTTGGTATTTTAATTTCTGTGATCTAACAGATCTTGGCACTTGGCTCCTAGGTGCAGCTTGGCACATGTTTAGCGCATGTGTATGTTGTCACTACTGTGTTTTCCCCTTCCAAGATCTAACCACCATTCCTTATTCTATCACTAGGACAGAGAAGGTGGTTTAAATTCTCTCAGGCCAGTCCAGTATTCCCTGCAATTTCGCACTAGGAAACCATGTTCTCTCACACAACTAATTAAGGCAGAGTAGTGAAGCAGTGGTGTATCTGAAGACTACTGCAGCACTTCTGGAAAACTGTCAGCAGTTACTTACTATTGAGCTATATAAGCAATATTTAACTATTTTTAATTCTTCACATTTTTATTACCATTACAGGAACGCAGTAAAGCACTGACTTTTGTATGCACTCCAAATAATATCACTTACTCCCTTCTTCTCTGTTCTTTAGCTGGCTAGATGACCAAAAGGCCCTCTCAGGAATTTGATGCAAGAGACAATACAAGGACAATAGAAAGGGGGTTTTAATATATTGTTTTCTTAAAATACTTCAGTTCAGTGAATTTCTCAAACTACATTTCATATGCATATGATCCACAGTGTTATGTCAGGCGCTGTTAAACTTTCCCTATCAGGGGAGATACCTGGGTGTTCCCACTTGAAGCTGAGCGTATATCAAACTGTTGTACTTTGTGTTTCATGGCCTTCCCCCTCCCATAACATATCAACACTGCAACCATGTCTTCTGCCAACAGAGATCTAGCACATTCCAGTCAGGAGGGCTATCCTACCACATCTCCATAGTCACAATGAGACCAAAGCCCTGTGACTGCACACAAATCTGCAGTTTTTCCTGTTTGTTCCCCATACTGTCTGCATTCGTGTACAGGGTAAGGTATGAGCTAAGATGCAAAGGTATGAGATATTAATAATTAGCTTCACCAAATGGCACTGTTGAGAGGCTTAATTAAATTCTGACAGAATAACGTCTTGTTAATTGTGGTGACAATAAAAACAGAACGAAGGACAGTAAGAAGAACAAGACTCATCTTTATTCTTCTGAATTGGTAAACCAAATCATTAAATAACTTTACTACAGTATACAAGTTAGGCTTCTGGAAGAACTTAGTTTATATGAAAGCTAAATTATAGATTTTCAGTTCTTGTGTAAGGAGAAATATTTCTTTCTGGTCTCTAATGCTTTCATATCCCTAAATAATTATACAGGAATATTTACACATAATTTATTTAATTTACATGTAATTCTTTAAATCACATAATTAAAGAAATGTCTTTTAGCTCTCACCTTTTCTGCAGATGAATTAAATTTTTACTATTGCTCTTTGCTATGGTTTTTTTGGTTGGTTGGTTGGTTGGTGTGAGGAATTTTTTTTGTTTTGTTTTGCTTTTGTTGGTTGATTTGTTGGTTGTGGGGTTTTTTGTTTGTTTGTTTTATTTTTGTGCATTTGAATAAACACACAACGACATCTGATATAAAAACCAAATATATTTTCAGACTCATGTAAATCCTTGATAAGGTTGATGATATTGGATCCCTCCTATTGAACTCCTAATTTCTCAATATACTTAGTAAGACAGAACACATTATATTTGTATGCTATGACTTGTGAATTGCTGAATTATGGTCTTGCCTTCTCAGCATTTTCATTTAAGTAAACCAATAAAGAAGAAAGAGAAGGGAAGTGAGCTCACACACTACCTTCAAGAAGCAACATAAATCTAGTTTAAACTTCCTCAGACATTTATACCAAGAGGGAAATCTCCAGTTATATTAATCAGCTCTTCAAAAACATCTCAAAAGTGTCTTGTCACCCAAAAAGTCACGAATCACACAAATTACTTTCTAGCCTGTCAAGGAGGAAAAATGTTTTCTTCTTAACAGTTTTCAGATTCAAATCAAAGCTGAGGGTTTGGAAGGAGAGGTGGAGAACAGGATGGCCTCTGTTCTTGCTTTTTTATAGTTTGATGATGTTTTCTTCATTCTGCCTCTGTACATTGAAGACAATGTCCGTAGGTTTAGAGCAGTATGAGTCAATAGATGACCACAGTGATTTGTGAAGGACTTGCAGTACTTGCTAATAGAAGAAAACAGCATCTGCAGACAAAAAGAAAGAAGTAAATTGTGGTTGTTGCTGCCTGTTGCAGGTGCATTTGATATTTCTGACACTCCCTTGGGAGGATTGATGTTCCTGTGCTTAAATTGGTCTTTTGAAAACTTGCTTTTTTACAAAGAATCGGGAAAAAAAAAGGGTGATAAATACTAGGACATGCTCCACATCCTTAAGTGCTTCTATAATGTGACTAACCATTACAATAGTGAATAAAACCAAATTTTCTAATGGCAGTAGTGATAATTTATAGCTTCACTTCCCAAGCTTGAATGACAGCTAAGCCCCAAGTGGATATTCTGGCAATATCCTAAATCAAAGTCTGAGAGAAACTTCAGAGCACACCAGCTTCTCACCTTCCTTTACAAACTGGATTTTGGAAATTAGGTCAGTTGATGTTTCCCAGTGTTAAGATGAACTACTCAGTCGGGAATTTTGGAGGTTGAGGCCTCTAGGATATGCAATGGAGTAACCCACAGTTAATAAGTTGCCTGAACAGAAAAAACCCCCAAACTTTGAAAGTAATGATCAGATTATTTTGATACTTCTACATGACAATTTTTCCTCAATTCTTCCATCAGCTCTTTAATTACCACATGATTTTCTACACATTGACAGTTCCATAAAGTTCTGTGAATTAAGTAGCCTCTGAGTAATTGGAATGTGACCTAGCTAATATGCTTGTATTTCCCACATAATTTCATACACTTCTATTTATTTCAAATATTTTTTGTAAGCAAAAACGCAAATCATAAGCAGTATCAATAATTATTCAGTGGTTATTCCTTAGGTTTTCTCAATTAAATATGTGTTTTCTATATTATATAATGAAATAAACTCAGCTAAATTACTGATATTGTTTTTTCCTGAAGGAAAAATTACTTTTTATTTATTTCTTGCTTTCATATGCCTCATATTATAGAAATCACTTATTTCATGGATCTTAAAAACAAAACTTTTACTCATTTTTTATAGAGAGTCTTTTTTAATTTTTCTTTTCCCTTTTTTCCACCCTATTTCTTTCTAATTCTGAGCCTGGGTTTCCTTTCTGCAAAAGGGATTCCATTTCACCAGGAGATGATCATAATTGAAATAAGAACAATTGGAGTAATCTGCATATCACTCCTTCTTCATCCAAAGTACTTGTGTCCTGGTCATCTAGCAGGCCCTGCTTGGAAAACAGAGGGTGTGGGCTTGTAGTCTGAAATTCAGGAAGACACGTAATACAGGTCCCCCTCTATGTCCAAAATACATACAATGAGATACTTTCAACTTTTCCAACAATAATACTAAATCAAGGTGGCAGTGAATGCTGTGTTTTATGCTGAAGGTGATGTGGCTGGGCTTTGTTGAGGGAGCTGGTTGCAAACTTGCTGCCATGTGACCTTTTTGGAAACAAAACCTGAACTTAAAATGACATGAAGCAAAAGATCAGTTATGAGTGGCTTAGCTTTGCTTGCGTAGTGGCCTCTCTCAGCACGGCTGCATTATATGTTGTGGTTCAGAGCAAAAGGTTGTTTATCCCCTTGTTATCCCCCATTTTTGAATAAATAGCTCATTTGTACTCTCTATTCTGAAGTGCCATCCATGTAGGATTTTCAAAATGTGCACCATGGTCATCTTTCCAATTACATTTTGCCAGAAAAAGCTGTCATTTCATCTGCAGAAGGGTTTTCAATACGCAGAATCAGCCTTTGACTAGGTTGGGGTAAAGCACTGGAAAATGCTTGCAATGTGGATGCCAAGGTCCTCAGCACAATTTGTTTTGCTGTACTGTTTATTGAATTAAATTTGCTACAAATATAGATAGACCCTCACATTTATGGAAGTCTTGGAACGCAGAGAAGTTCTCCAGTTCTGCTGAAGTTATCTAGGGAGTCTCCACTGACTAAGAGATGCTGCTATGGGGTTTTGTTTGATTGCTTGTTTTCCTTCTCATTTGTTTGTCTTTTTTGACAAAAAAAAAAACAAACAATTGCTAACTAATTTAGGTCACTATAGTTTTTACAGCTTTAGATGTTTATCAGAATGGTTATATCCAAACAGAAATGACTCAGCTAATGATTGTGCTTAAAATGTTATTTTTGAGGAACATAGTCTGAAGTCTTTTTTTTTTTTCACTGAACTGGGGTTTAGCTTTCCTTGAAAATAACAGATGCATTGAGGAAGAATTAGAAAAACCTTCAGTTAGTTAGTTAGTTGTTAAGAATTCTCCAGTAGATGGAGGTAGAGAATAGCACATTTTAGAAGATGTATGAAAATATTTTTTTCCCAATGGTAGTGTGTACATTTTCTGTCAATCTTCCTAGGGTGTTTATCATAACTGTTAATAAGTTGCTGTCTGAGAAGACGCTCAAGAGAGCACAGGCAACAGCAGCCAGATAAGAATTCAAACCATCTCCACATATGAAAGGTGAGTTGAACAAGTTAACAAATGGATTAAGAACAAATTTACTGCTTTCCTAGCTCTCATTTCACTTTCTTAAAAATAAACACAACTCTATTTAGTGTTTTGTGTATGGACAGACACTTGTAAATGTTTAATTTCAAATTAATATATAAGATATTTACTTTTAATTTTAAATAGTTTATTTTAACATGCTGACTCTCATCTGCATGATTTGAGTCATAATCATGTTAGTGTGTGGTAGTTTTTTGTTTATATATTATTTTCATTATGCTAGCACATCATAAATGCTGTCATAATTTTTTTCACTTTTCAGTTCTTTTGTAAAAAAAAAGTGTGATGGCTGCTTTATTGGCAACTTATTCTTCTGTGATCTCTGCAAAAGCAGGACTACACTAAAATTAGAGGAAAGACTATGGGAATATAAAGTCTAAACTAAAATTTAAAAAATCCACGTAGTCACAGCAGGAAGATACTAATGATAGAAAAAAAAAATGGTCATTTCTAATCACATATTTTATTCAGATAGACAATAACCCAAAAAAGTTAGTGAGTGGCTTCTCAAGCAGTGTATATTTTTTTTCTACTTGGAGCCCTGAAAACATTGGCCTGAGGACAGATATTTAGCCTTGCCATAAAATATTGACTCCATCTCCTTGGAGAGAAGCTGGTTTCTGAAATTAGGAATTGTTTACATAAAAATATCCTATTTTTTTAAAAATGTTTACTATAGATATTTACAGGGAATTTGTCATGATGGCACAGAGACACTTTGATTAAAAAGATTGTCTCTTTCTGCCCGGCAACTTGCAATGCATGTTGATTTGATATTAACAATAAATGGAAACCTTGAAAGTTTTAAAACAGTCAATAAAAGTGGTGAGGATGAGTGGTCATTCCTTTGAAAGTCAATTCACGACCCATAGGTCAGTGTCTGAGAAAACTGCTGCATAACCTTGTCCCTTTTCTCATGGCTGGTACTCCAGTGATTACTAGTGTTCATGGTCACATGCAAAAAAAAATCAACTGTGCCTAAAAAATTGGATTTTACAGAGAAAAAAACTGAGCTATGAGAAACTTCAGATTTTTATTTTTCATAGAGCCTTAAAGATATGTAATTTTATCAGTAGTTTTGAAAAATACCATGCATATTTTCCAAAAGCCAGATTTATGCAAGAATTTATATTTCAGATGAAGAGCTTGATCATATTTCTGGAGAAAGCATTAATTTATCTCTCACTTTGTAAGAATTTTGTTTCGTTTGTGGTTTGGGTTTTTTTTAGTTGGTTTATTTTCCTTTTTTTTTTTTTTTATTATCTTTTCCCATGTAATAGAAAGCCATCTTGAGATTTCTGAGGATTTATAGAAAGAAGTGATTGAGCTGAAAGAACAGTTAGACTCAAAGGACAGATTGCCTTGAAATCATTCTGAAGAATAGGGCAAAGCTGTGGTGCAGGTCTGCAACATCTCCATCAATAATGCAGAAGTCTCAGGAGCTCTATAGTGTTGGGTAGGTGAGCAAAAGATCTCTTTCATTTAGAAAGAGATATGGAAAGACTGACCTTGTTTCTCAAGAAAGCCAGTACGAGAAGAAAATTTCCTTAGAATACCACAGAGGAATTCTTGATCATTTTACCTCAAAAAAGAAGGAGGCACTGAGTAAAAGTGGTTGCAGCATTTCTCTTTTTTTCCTTCTTTGTTCGAGCACTCTCTCTTACTACCGTCTTCAACGAATGTTTGTAGGGAGTTTTCTTTACCTTTTTTTTTAATATCTCTTTGCGTAATGAAATAATGTTTTATGACAGTTGTGAACGACAAGCAGTGTACAGTGGCATAAGACATTAAAAATAGCATAGTATATATGCATGTATATATATACATATATAGATATGTGAAGGCAAGGGAAGTGTCTTTAAAGTTGTATATTGTGCCCTAAACTTTTTTACTAACCTGGTTTTCTGTCAGTTACTGAGACATGAATTATTTTAGCAATAGTAAGAATTGTTCGGATTTGTTGCATTCTCATCTTAGCAAGAATTCCCTCAACCAGAACATTGGGCATTTGGAATACATCATGCATCAAGGACAGCAAATACAGAACATTTGTTTTTCCCCGTGTCTTGCTGCTCTACAGGTGAATCAATCTCCCTCTTCTACCAGCCTATACTGGGATTCTGGTCCTGTTCTACAAGCATAAGAAGTCAGTTGAATTTGTTATTCTTTGTGCTAGAAGCCCCTGAAGTCATCGACCAGAGAGGAACATTTGTAGCTTTGTTTATGAAGTGAGCATTCAAAATGATTTTCAATACTTTCTGCTGCCCTTTATTCTTTCAAGTGTCTGATTTTTTCATCAGCTTCCCTGTGTTAAACAAAAAGCGCAGTCCTGACAAAAGGTCTTTTTGATGACAGAAAGAACTGCAGGAGAGACTGATCTGTACAAGAGAGGTCTTCTATGGTCTGAATGTTTTCTATTTTTCTTGCCTTGTCTATGGATCAAGATGAGTGAATGATCTCTCTTACGAATGAGGATCCCTGGTTAAGCATAAAGAAAAATAATTGGTGTGGAGGGAATGGAAGTTAATATCAAATGTATATTTTGAAATCATAGGTCTCTTGTAATCTTTATGTAATCTAATGTTTTTTCCAGGGCCATAAGTTTTGCTTACATTAGGCAACTGCTAAACACGTTTCGAAGTACTGTACTCCAGGTCTTATCAAGTACACAGTGAAAGGACTGGCATTTCACTCTGACCTCAGAGCTCTCCCTTACGATGTAACTTCTGCATGTCTCTGTACTGCAGGTGACAACTTCCACCTTCTACCTTTCCAGGCTGACTTCATTTTCTAGCAATTGTTAACTACTTTGGAAGTACTAGTGTCAGCAAAAATGGATTTAACGAAAAGAGTCTGTAACTGCTGAGTTATTTTAAAAGGACAACCACACTGCTTTGGGGAGCAGAGTGCCCTCTCTCCAGATACTATGATGTCTCAAGAAATAGTATAATCCTCTTGATCACCTCATCCTAAGAAGATCTGTAATTTCTAGCTAATCCTACAATATTTGATTGTTTCTGCTAGTGAGTTTCTCAAAAGTTCAAAAGAAATAGTTACTGCTCCTTGTCCTCTGCACTGTTGTTCGAAGCAAACAATTCTATGACTTTCTTCTGCAGACACTGCTTTATGCTATTTTGCTTTAAAACAAGGAATACTGGTAAAATTGATAAATACAAATTTCCTGTTCTGCAATGGTTCATGCAAAACCAATGAGAAAAGAACAAACCTTACATGCCATGATACGTACCTGTATCATGCTAGATAAGTACCATTAGTGTGTCTTGTTGGAAGTTTTTTCCTGTGTACCTTAGACTAAATCAATTTTACATGCAATTATTATAGTTATGTTGCATTTAATTTTTTTAAAGAAAAATAAACTAAAAGATTTTATGAAGCCTTTTACAAGATTTCTAGCAGAATGTCACTCTTACAGTAAAATATAAAAAAACCTATTTTGGAGTTTTCTTTCTTTTTCCTGGCTCTGTATGATTTTTATTAAGGTCCACTATACTTATGTTTGTTTGACTATAGATGTTTCTTTTAATATTTTGCTATTCCATAGCAACTTCATTTTCTACAAAAAAAAAAAAATAATACACCTTGGATATATTATTTTCAGGCACAAAATAATTTAACTAGCACCTTTGCCTTTCTAACTTCCACTATTGCAGGTGACATCTGATACACTTTTAAAGATTGTGTAAATTCTTGAATGTGAAAGAAAGCAGTGTGCTATTTACTGAACAAAATAAATCCCTTGACACAGAAATTTCTGGCAACTGGCACCTGGTTCATTTGCTAACTTCATGGAAGTGATGGAGCATCTCGGATGTTTATATTGACATCATTATGTAAAACTTACTAAAATTTTTGAAAAAGAGTGTCATTACTCTTCTTAGACAGAAATAAATATATTCTGGGTAAATCCAGAAAGACTTTGCTCTGCCTCATGCCAAAGTAAATCTTTGTGACAGCACTAGTAAACCCTTGCCAAGACACCCTGCCAGTGTAGTAGGGCTCTATTGCAAGGATATTCCTAAAGAGAGGAAAAGACTAAAAAAAAAAAAAAAAAAAAGAAAGAAAAGAAGAAATGCAGAAGAAAAGACAGCAATGCTCCCAGCCTCAATATGTGATTCCACATTTTCGTTAATTTCATCCTTGTGAACTGAATTGTTACTCGGATATGTGAAGATGCACAAAAATCCAATTGCTCTTTGCTACATGGAAGCACTGTTACAGATTTATAATATTATATTAAATTTTGCCTCTGAATTGTGGCTCAAGCAAAAGCAATTCAGAAAAATTTTGGCTTGACCTTTAACACATTTTCCACATCAGCAAGAAAAAAATTAGTATTTTTATTATAAGGAGATTCATATATGCCTTGATTATCTGCTTATTTAATAACTAAAAATAATTGGGGAGTTCTTAGCCTATACTTAGAAAATAAAAGACTCATAGTAGAGATACTTTTGTTCCCTATAAGGTGTGTGGAAAGAATTAGAAATAAAAATTTAAACCTGGTTACAATGTTTAGAAGGAACATTTTGCCTGAGGTTGAAATACCAAAGCAGCAGAATACATCTGATAACAGGTAGCCCGTAAGGAATACTTGCAAAATGGTGAAAGTCAGAGGCTTCAGTTCAAAGCATGAGGGACGAAGTTCAGCTCAGGTGATGACCCTGACATAGCTATGGATGTGAGTACTAAACAAATCTGGGCTTTTGCTGTTCCTTTGAAACATAAACTTGAAAGAGAACATGCTCTGCAGTACCTGCAGACCCTTCTCTTAAAACACATATGTGGGTTCTGGTCCCAAGTCTCATGGATTTTCATGTAAATTTTATCTTGCAACTGCTTCATGAAAAGTACACAAACTGACATGGCAACAAGGAAAGAAGTTCTCAAGTGTCGTACAGAATCCCTCTCCTCTAAACACAGGGATCAGGGAATCTCTAAGACTTCCCTGCATGCAGCAGCTTCTACAGCATGTGCAGAGAGAGTGGCAATTGAACCATGGTGGGAAGGCTTCCCAGCAGTGACACACAAGTTTTGTGTTGTCCACTGTGAGAGATTTAAAATAGTTACATAATGACCTGCAAAAATCTATGTCTAGATATTTGTGTGGGTTTATTGGCTGTATTGCACTGTGGAAACATGTATTGGCATGCTGGGTCATGTGATTGATAACGCACTGCACAGCTATCGAGACCATTTGTGGATCGTAATCATGAAAATTATCAAGATAAAGGAAAATTGAAACGGATTTCTTTACCTCTTCTTTTTAAAATTTAACAGAAGGAAGGTAGACTGTTCGAGTGATCTATACATCCACTTTGCATTTCAAAAAATATTATAAGCTTTAATGCTAACAAATTTTGTGAACGAACATCAGCCATTATACCTTCAGCACCCCATGTGGCACTTAGTTATACACTGCTTGTTTCAATGACATTGCAAATTATATTTTTTCTTCCCCTATAGCTCATACACAAGTATTAATATAGCACTATATAAAAGAAAGGTTGAAATTGTGTGCAATGGTAAATCACCAGGGCAACTCTTCACAGAACTCTTCAGAGAACTCTTCACAACCTTACAGTGTTGATTTTCCATTTCAGAAGCTCTAAAAAATACTTTTGCAGAAATAACCATCAAGCTGGGAGAAAAAAAGAAAACAGTATTTTCAAAAGCCAGTTAGAAGGTGTGAATCATACTATTGTTAAGACATTATAGTTTTGTGTGCATGTCTGTTTATATTTACTCACAATTTAACGTGGGTTTTTCACTGTTAAAAGACTGAATGTCTTTAAATGAAATTTTTTATAAGTTTTTGAAATAAAGGATTATTATTAATATCTTAAGACATTGCTTTTGTGTCAGTACTGGAAGATTGTTTCCTCTAAAGCACTCCTTGCTAAGTGTCAAAATGTAAAACTTAAAACATTCATATTTTCTAAATGCTTTATCTCAAATATTTTGAATGCTCTGATCTAACTAATGCTTCATTTGTTGCATATGATTTTTAAACTAGGCAATTTCTTTTTGGTTCTGAAATAAAAATTTTCCACATGATCATATTTCTATGAGAGCCTGTGAACATGTGGGATAACTTCTACCATGTCATAAATCTTCCATTCACTTTCCAAGTCTTTACCCAGTACATACATAAATACACTAATTAGAAGAAGAATGAGTAGAATGCCAAGAATAAAGACTAGAACACACATTCCCTGGACAGGCATGAGATCAGAACTCTATAATTTGTTTTGCATGGCTTAATTACCTCTATCTTTAATGAAAATCCTGCAGGTAGATAAGAAGAACAGAAGTCCTTGCAGACTGATTTTAATGAAGTTGCATTCTGTAATAGAGAAAGTGTATGGAAAGTTATGTCAGACACCGATAGGAATTATCTGAATGTAGCTGTGATTCATGTGAAGGCTTTAGGTGAAGAGCAGAAACATTGAGATCTTAGTTCATTTAAGGAAAACTAAAAGTCATTCATTTAAAAAAGTATGTATATCTGCATGCAATATATAGAAGAATATATTTTAGTAAGATTGCAAGAAGTAGAATTCAAAGAACAAATAGTGATTGATGCAAAGCACTTATGATCCATATAGTTTTATCCTAGAAGACTCATGGTCTATTTTTTCCTCTAGCTCTTTGAGAGAGTAACTGCAGAATTTCTCCTGAGTAGCTGCAGAATTTCTCCTGCTTCCATAGGAAGCATTTTGAAATGAAAAATGGAGACACAATCTCTAATCACCTTAACCCTGCATGATTTGTTTTTTTTTTAATTTTTATTCTGCATAGCATGGAAAGAACAATAACACAATCTCTAATCCCCTTAACCCTGCATGATTTGTTTTTTTTTTTAATTTTTATTCTGCATAGCATGGAAAGAACAATATGTGTTTCTCACTTTTTCCAGTATGGCTCTGCATCCAGCTATAGAGTGGTGAGCTTGTTTGGCCCAAGTCACACATCTCCCCTGATTTCATTTGATTCTGACTTGTAAGTGATTTCCATCACACCAGCATTCGTCTATTTCACACTTACGTATTGTCAGATACATTTGCAACATCATTGCTATGTTGCCTATACTCAACTAATATAAAGTAGTCTTGGATAAGATTGTGACATCAAACATGGAATACACTAGAGCTTTTCTAAATGAGAATAATAGCTAGTGAAAGTGCTGGAGAATGACAAGGGGAAAACCTTTATTAATGCAACTAATAGAAGCGACAAAACAGGAACATGGAATACTCTCAGAGGCTTTGTCATTTTAAAATCCCAAGCAAATATACACTGCAGGAGTCATCACCCTCTTAAAAACCTCCAACGGTGATAAACTAGTTTTTCTGAAAGATTTGGGACAAACTATGCTTGTCTAACACAAGGCCTTCAGGGAATCCCTTTGGCAGGAGTTCAAGGGCATCGCTTCTGAAGAGCTCCACAGACTTTAGAATAAAAAATTATCCATATACACCATGCTAAAAAAAGACCTGTAGGACATCAATCTAGTTAAAAGTCCAAGGACATGTTCCTGTAGAATTCCCCAGGGTGTCAGAGGAAAGAGTATTTCTGCACATCATTGCATATTCTTCATAATTACTGCAGGGATATTACCAGGAGAACTGCTGCAAGGAACAAAAAGCCTTTGGGTCACATATATTATTCCCCTGATTATATCAATGTGACACACTCTTGCTCAGACCGTTGTGCTGCAGATTGTCTGAAGAAAAAATGAAGTGCTATGAAAATGAACATTTGGATATGTGGAATGATTTTCATATGGATCTGGGGGAGCAGTTTGCATAATGAGTCTCAAAAGTAATGAATCCCATTGCTCTTTATGCACGGGATCTGTAGAGCAAAGACTAGGTTATCTTGTAGTCACAAAGCACATACTCAAATGCAACATAAAGAATACATTATTTTAACCAAAAGACAGATGGTGGTGGATCACCCTGGTAGTATTGATGCTCTGGTCATCCAGAGAGAAAACCTCAGCCTTCAGCTTCTCAGACGTGGAAAGTAATATTGATCGTCAGCTTTCAGATTGAAAATTGATTTCCAGCTGCTTCTTGCAGCACTCTAGATCTGCTTTTTCTTTAGTTAAAATCACAAAGAAGCAAGGACAATAGTTCTGTATCAGGATGAGCTAATTTTCTCTTGTAAGTGCTTCTTTCTAAATTTCTGTCTGTCTGTAACTATTGGCTCAAAGACACTGTCTGGAGCTGAGAAATTTTGATGTCAGCACATATAAATTCACATACAGACAGGCTCTGGCCCAGGTGTGACACCCATCAGGAAGAGTACCTTTGGGGCTGAGGAGGGATCACTGCCTAGAAGTATGGGATGCATTATGGGATGCAGGGAAAAAGCATATTGGGATAGCACAAGATTTACTGTGGGATGCCTAGAGAAAGAACTGAATGTTAGGAAAGACAGGGAAGTTGCTGCTTTGTACAAGACCAAAAAAAGAAATGTGGAGCAATAAGGTGATAAAAGAGTTGATTCCATGTAAACCCATGGAAGCTGTTTGTCTGTCAATGCTTGGCGTGTCATCAGCACAGTCTGCCCTGACTTATAAAATGCTATTTCTAACTCGTTTTGCAGTGAATGGACTCTCATTCAGTGTTGAGAGGAAAATGAAGAACACGGTCTGAGTGTCAGCCCCTACAGCCAGTGCACACATCAGCAGACCATGGAGTCACAGTGCCAGGAGCTGGAGACAGCAGCATGGACTAATGTGCCAACAGCTAGAGTGGGATCTTGGCGTCACAGAGATCCATGTGCCCATGCTGCCCGTCACTGGAGCAAGTGCAGCTGTGGAGGTGAGCGTGTGATCACTGGCAAATGTCAACCCAGAATAGTCAGAGAGCAGATGAAGCTGCCTGGGAGCCCAGGTTATGTCTCTTTTGGAACAGACTTTTAACATCTATGCGTTTGAGGATGCTACAAGATGTCCCACTTTTTTTCAGAAGGTAGTGTGAAGTTTGGTTAATATTTTATTTAGGCAACATCATTCAGTCCCAGGGTTTTTTTCCCCCTTGAATATGTGTTTCTTAGAGGCATCCAGAATGGCTTTAAAAGCAATATACATAAACCCAGGATAAAATTATTTGTCTAAGTGACAGTACAGACAAGGCTTCGGATTTTTGACAAATCCTGAATAAGGAGCACAGTGTGATTGACATATATTGGAGACCTATGCAATCTGATTCAGAGTATTGAGGGCTAATTGAGAGCAGAGCAGTGACTATGAAATCCAGGGAGTGTGCTGGATTTCATTGCTTTCTTGTAGTCAAGTGTTAATATAAGTTAAATTATCCATAGTAAAATATGCTTTGTTCATTCTTTGTGCTTGCTCAGAATGTGTTCATTCAGAAGGCATTATGTTCAACTATCAGATTCATCTGTGAGTCAGAGAGTTCCTTGTAACCTAACATTCATTTCCTAAAAAAAGAAATTGAAACTTAGAAATAATTAAAATATTTAGCATAATATTTCAAATTTAAAACTTAAATAACTTCTGTCTGACACATACGTTGAAAAATCTGAGCTTGCAATAGGAGCCTTCATACAGAATAATGTTTTTCTTCCTGGTTGCATCTGCTGGTACTTATTTATGATTTACACATAAAAATTTTATTCAAATTTTCCATGAAGAGAAAAAGAACTGAACAACTAGACAGATTTAATGCAGTGCTCAAAATAACCTTAATTTCTTAAAATCTAGATTTCTTTTTTTTCCTCATGCTGGCAAACCACTGAGATCCAGTAGTTCTTAAGGGGTTTTCACCTGAAATAAGGTGGTTTGAATTGTTTGTAATATTTTTATTTGTAAGCTCGCTATGTTGGTATAGGCCAGAAAATATACACACCATACACCACATACTGAATGATCCCAATCCATCTATGAGAACTTTAATCAAGTCAAATTTCTCTGCAGACCCATGAATCTCTGTGATGTTATGTATTTTTTTACACTAGCTTTGTTTCCTTTCCAGCATGATGCCACCAAGGGAAAACATTGGGATCTGTAGCATCCAAAATTTCTCCTTAAAAGGAGAATTCTAATTCTTTAGAAAGTTAACTTTCTCACATTTCCAATACTGCTGATGCCTAAATAATGACTTTATTTTAGTTTAGATCCTGTGAAGCCACAGAAATAGCAAGGGAGTACTTTTATGGATCTACATAATGAATATTTCAGTATAAAGAAACTTGCTTAGCAAATTTCCAGCTATAAATAAAACTACTCTTTAAAGACATCAAGCACAATTCTCCAGCAAAGCTTCCAGTACAATGCAGTAGCTAGTTTTCATTGACTCTTATCTTAATGAAATGTCTCTCTTAAAAGCATTACTACATCAGCATGAAGTTAAATGGGGAAAGTTAAAAATAATTAGTTATAAGTAAATATTTATAAAATATGCCTCATCATTAAAACTTTTTGACTACAAAAGTTATCTATCTATCTATCTATCTATCTATCTATCTATCTATCTATCTATCTATCTCTCTATCTATCTATCTATCTAAAAACAGGGCATATTGGCTGAATTTAATAGAATAGTGGTCAGTGGAGATAACGTAGAACAGATATCTGAATATCCAATGAGGTGGAATATTGTTTTCAGATTAAAAAACATGAAGTGCTTGGTTCTATCTAGATCGTCTTAGAGGAGGATTCAGTGGACAACTGAAATAATGAGGCTCAGGCCTGTTCCCATGCTCTGTTGATTACTGTAAGTCTGACAGCTGATCAATACCTGAATAACTCCCTTCACATGAAGAGCAAAAAGCATTTTTGATTTCTTATTTCCATTCCCTGCTATGAAGCCATTGTCATGCTTCTTATCTTCATTCAGAGCTGCATATGGTCAAGAGACTTCGCTTGAGTCAGTGGAGGTCCCTGAATAGGGATTATCTATAGTGCTAGAAATTGTAATATCAAAGTCAGACTATGGTGTGAGTGCTGTTTTGCAACCATCAGATCTGAAAATTTTTTAAGTGTAAAGTGAGAGGAAAATGAAAGTTATTTTGGAGGTAACAGGAAGCGAAAGATGCGTTTATGCTTCTGAAAAGTTCCTTGTATATATTTCCAATGTTCATTTTGTCATTTTTCTCTTTTGATCTGCACAAGACTAAGCTCACGGGGAAGATTTTTTTAAAGATTGCTGAATACAGGGCCTTTTTGAATTAGAAGTAGATGACAAGTACTCTGTATCTCAAAGTGTCAATAACAAGAAAAATGAAGATGCACGTTTCAATGATGATAGTAGTTCATATGAAACCTTCAAAACATGAGGCTGTGAAATGCAGTGTGAGCTGCTGGTTCTAGGCTGTCCATTCTTCAAAGTGTTAAGAATCATCTTTGAAAAATTTCATGTCAGTTCTCAGGTGATATGAAAGAGCAGATACATTTAGCCCATCTAGGAAGGTGGTTTCCAATTTTTTTACTGTTAATGAGTAAGTGCTGTATGGTTGTGCAAATATGAAAGGCTGGTCTGCCCCAGTTTCCCTTGGCTGACAAGACATAGGAGCAAAAATATGGTTCCATTATTTTGCTGATTGCTTGCTTCACAGTTACAGTAGGACCAAGTATGAAAATATCTCTTCTTCTATGAGAAAATGCCTATTAATTCTCTAGTTATATAAGACTAAGGCTATGTCCTTACTCTCTCTATACAGAGGAGTCAAGAATTTAGGTTTTCAAAAGGCCAAATAATTTATGATCCCAGGATCATTATTTTCCTCCAAGATTCAGGCACATAAATCACTTTTAAAATGTTATGCTAAGTTATACTCTGAGCTTCTGAGATAAGAAAAGTAAGATGCATGGAGAAAAGTATTTGGCAAATGTAGTTTCAACCACCTAAAGGAACCAAAAGGAAACAGTAAGATGTTTTTCTGTGACTCAGAGGCATTAAATACTAGTCCTTCTAGGATTTGGATAATCTTTCTCCAACAAAACAGTGGTGGATGGCTTGGTGGTATCTCAAATTTTATGACAAGGAGCTTACTAGTTACACTTTGCACCATTATCATATATATTACATTCTGTAATGACATGCTGACATAAAAATATATGGATTGGGGGCTTTAGCAGTGCAATCATGATGAGCTATTGAGAAAAACAAAACAAGCAAATAAAATACACACCTAGAAGAAGGTGTATATGAGAAGGTACTGTAACTAATGAAGGATAAAATGTTAAAACTATCTGTTTCATGAGGTTTATTTTGCTTTAATAAAATAAGCTGATCCAGGGAGACTGTGTGCCCTCTGAAGAAGAAATGGAAGTGCAACACTTGAATAATAAATGTTGGTATCCTCAAGGAATGAGAATGACAAAAAAGATAATGTGATCTATCCTAAACTAGGCTATACTGAAGTTTTATATCAACATTTGACTGTGACTTTTGAAAACTTGAAAAATAGTAAGTATAGGACTGAGAATCATGCAGTTGCAATTCTTTCCTGAGGCTATTCTTATAAGTCAGGTCTCACCAAGCTTAATATTATCCCTGCATTTGCCTCAGCAATGTCTGGAATTTGATCTGGATAATGATATGTCAAGTTTAAGCTACATTGTCTTGCTGTATTCCTTTTTTAATATTTAACAATTATTTTACATAAACTCAGAGGTTGAAATATGGAAAAAATATCTCATAAAACAAAAATTCTATGTATTCATGTATTCATCAGGAACATGATCTGAGACCTAAGACCGGTTGGTTTGTTGTTTTTTTTTTTTTTTTTTAATAAGGGACTTTAAATATTGAGCTACTTAAAACCACACCTTAAACATATTCATTTATATTGTCTCTATTAGAAATATTTTCAAGAACTGAAATATTTCAAGCCTTCTTTCTCTTTAGGAACTATTTACATTTTTCCATCTTTAATACTCTTTAAATAGACACTATTTGTTCAAGGGGAAGGAAAACAGCCAGAAGTCAGGATATATAGGTCTGCAGTGATTCACTATAGTTGTCTTCAGTTTTATTTTAGATGATGTGTCTTCATAAATTCAAAGAGTTAGCCTCTGTGTTCATCTTTCATTTCCCTGGAAACTGGAGCATTGTGGATGAGTACTTGGCTCTGACCCAAGCTGAGTCATAAGCAGTTCCAGCATCTGTGAGAGAGTCCAAGATCTCTCCTGAAGTCAGCAGCAGCACAAACTTAGTTCTGTGCATATTCTTCCCAAGTCACTTCTGACAGGATTGTTCTCGTGTAGCCCAGGCACCTAAGTGATAGGTCTAAATGAGAGCCTACTTTACCTCTCTGTTTCTTGAAGTGAGTGCAAAAAGAAAAAAAGCCAGAAGAGGAGGGATATTGTGCTTGTGTGCTTCAAACAGTGGGTTCCTGATTTCACCTGTGCGCTGCCTTCATGCAGAGAGGAAAGGCAGATTTACAAATGACGAGATGTAGATATGATTCCCTTTGTGATGGCAGAGCACTTGCTTAAGGACTAGGAAAGGCAACTGGGAGACTGAGTTTCTGGATATCCAGTGGCACTCCATGCTGCTACTTCTTTGTGCAGTGCATTATCTCCCTCTGTGAAACAGAGAAACCTCTCTCCTAACACAGGCACTTTAGCAGGGCACAAACGGTAAGTGTGTGAAAAAATATGTTTGCATTTTTCTTTCCACACCTGCAATATCAAACTACTGTATTTATTCATAATATATTACTGAAGAAATAAGGTTTTCAAAAAAAAAAAAAAACCCTCTGCTGTTCATCCACATACTAACTGGAACTCAGTATAACTACCAAATGTATAAATAATGCTCTGAATTTATGATCTTGTCAGTGATGTTCCAATAAGTTGGTTGTTTACCTGCAAAAGCAGGATGAAAGCTAAGAGATGGTGAGCACTAATCATGAATGTTATGTTAGATTCCCAGCTGCAGAATGCTATATATACCTGAAGCTTTATTTATCCTCAGCACTTAAAGCAAAAATAACCTTTTTCTTTTCTTTGCTCTGATGTGTTTTCCATACGAACCAATTTTTAAATATATTTATGTACAGAATTATTTCAATATTGCCAAAAATGTATTTCAGTTGTCATAGTTATTGTGACTAAGCAGCTCACTTTTCATTACTAGTATGAGGCTTTTGAAATTGCATGCTCAATTTCAACAGGATTTGAAAAAGAAAATGTCCTTGTGAATTAAGTTCACATTCAGTGATACATCTTGCTGCTCTTTTATTCAGAAGATCAGACCAGTCCTGTTTGTTTGTTTATTATCTACATAGTTTTGGAGCAAATTTGTTATGGGGATGTCTGAAGTTCCTTAGAGAATCTCAAGGTAATCTCATTTCTAATGCTTTTATATAGTAGCTGTTTAATCTTCTTCATGGAGAGGACAGAACGACCTTATTCTTTACTTTTTCTAATAAAACTTCTTATGGTTGAGAATTTCAATGAGGTTAAAAACTAATTTTGTCTTACTGAAAAACAAAAACATGGAAATGTCTGTGAGTTAGGAAGAACCTTTATTTCCTAAGCTGTAACTGAAAAAAAAAGGTTTTACTGATTAATCTCTTGCCATCCTATGATTATTTTCTGGCAATGGTTGGGCTATAATGCAGGAAAGTATAATTATGGTTTCCACTTAATTCATGGGTATTAAAAATAAAGATATGTATAATAAGTCTGCAATGCAGAAAAATATCCTAAAATCTATTTTCATCAAGTAAATAATTTTATTCACTGAGTTTAACCATGTAGCATTTTGTCTAGTTTTTATTTTAACATGACAGATACTGTCAACATTCCTATTAAATTTCTTTCTGTGAACAGATAAAAAAGCTCTATTTTGACAGCATTTCAAAAATACAGAATGATTTAAAGAAAAGTCCTTACAAACAGAAAAATATATTTAAGGTGATTCACTGCTGTCTTTTTTGACAGGAAAAAAAAACCAACTTTAGTTACAGCTTCAACTTTGGCAAAAGCAACATGAACACATGGAGTAATCTATACAATGATTCAGAGGATGCCAGAATTTTAAACATCATGTTATTTATCTTAAATTATGGCATATTTAGATTAGAAGTACTTGTGTAACTTCATATTCAGTTGTCACTCTCCAAACGAACTGCTGTAATAATCATTAGCCCAGTTCACTTCTTTTGAACTACAATTTAATTTAGTTACAATGAGTGTGCCTCCCAAAGTATAATTATATCTGTGTGTGTGTGTTTGCACACATACCTGTTTGTGTGGGTGGAGGATACACACAGAAAGAGTGGACAGAAATAATAAGAATAAAAATAACTGCTATCTTCAGTGAAAGGCAGACATATCTGCACAGTTTTGAAAATCCCGAATTTTGGAACAGTGCAGGAGGAAGAATCAAGTACTCTTTGCTTTTCCTGTTCAGTCTTTAATTCCAGCAAGATTTTATTTTTCCCTGATGTGATATACAAAACTGGAAGGAATATATTGCTATTTGGTAATTTACATTACACAGATAAATTATAAACTTACCCTACAATAAATAAATTATAAACTTACCCTAAAATATTTCATAGGCCCCCACAATCAAACATATTCCTTAAAATATTATTTTACTTGATTTTACCACCTGCTTTAAAAATAAATACAAGAGAATTTTTAGAGGTTTTATGAAATTGTGTCCTATAACTACCTGATGGCACCTTTCTGTTTAATGTGTTCTTCACTGTACTGACAAAAAGAATAGATGGCAGATCTGTTTAGATTTATCAAAATCATAGATCTCTTTAGTCTGTGGTGGAAAAATATACACAGATATTCTGAGATCACTGATATTTCCAAATCCTGAATTAAGGATGACAATGTTACAACTAGAACAAAAATATGTGGAAAAATGACAATTGGTAACATCCGCCATTCTTTCAAAAGTACATAGGACTTCAGCTTAGAGAGAAATAAATTCTGAAAACCATTTTATCTCAAAGTCTCTCAGAAACACTGCAATACTTTTTTTAATAAATACTAAGAGACCATTGTGTTTGTGTGGATAAAATTAAACAGAATACTATTAATTCAATAATTAAACATAGTCAGCAACTGAATGTGTTTATACAACTATCCCCTTGATCTCATCAGTCTATGTTCTGGCTCCTTTTTTTCTATCTTTTTTTTTCCTAATCTGTGTGCGTGTGTGTGTGTGTATGGGTATGTGTGTTTGTAAATGGCCCCTGGTGGCATTTACAGTTCTTGAATTGGGCAGGAAAAAACCCTAAAACTTTTGGTCAAGACAATTAAACCTTGTTATGCAACTGCAGTTTTTTATTTAGTAAACAAAAATCTCTAAAAATTTTAGATAAAATCTTTCAAAGATTTTGGAGGATTTTGACACTCCCTTAGAGGATTTTACCACTAATAGACAATGAAAATTAGATTTAAGTTAATTTGTACTGGGGGGTAAAAACACACATCATGAAAAAAACTTATGAATTATGGAAGTTTCCCAGTTTGAAAGTCATACTTTGTCATCATATAATTTCTATTTCTGCTACAGTGAATGAACTATCTTCAGATAATAATCACACAGCTGTTTGTATTGATAAACATGGATAAAAGACCCTTTGCAGTTTATCTGCATATATGTTGTTTCTTAAAAATTTCTTTGACATTTGAATTTTTTCAGAATTGATTAAACATATTAAACCACTGATAATGAGCCTTCACAAACACATGGTATTAAAATTGGATAAAAGGAATTTATCCCTTGATATGAATTAACTTTACTAGCTTGTGTAAATGAGTAGCAAGTGGAAAGTCTTATCTCTGCAGTTGTTCTAATTAGGCAGCAATATCTAACATCACAAGAATGTGAGATAGTGGAAAAGACAAATAATTGAATTTGTTATTGTACTTGTTAAACATGAATATTAACATGTTTGTTGACACATTTCAAAGTGATTCTAAACAAAGTTTTCTGTAGTCATTTGGAATATATTAATAATATTGCAGCTCAACTAATCTCAGTAGTTGTTGCGTTTTCATAAAAAGTTTAAGACTGTACTTAGGCAACAATAAATCCTTGGATTTTCAGTTTCATACGGTCAGTTCCCTTTGTCCTTGGGATTGTGGGTCAACACAGAAACACCTAACAAAAAGGTCAGCAGCAGTTTGTACATTCTCATGTTGAATTATATTTATAGAATTCAAAGCCATGTAAACAACATCATTATTTGGTGGAGGGAGTGCTGGAAACTGAATGGAGGCATTCTTGACTCCTTGATATTAATTAGGGTCACTTCATTCACTTCTGTGACCTGAAAATTAACCAGTGATTTGGTACCATAGCAGACATTTGCAGTTGACCAAGTGATTTAGACAGGGCTTTAGTAGGGTCTAACACATGCAGAAAGTTTTCATATATTTTCAAGGGTATAAGAGAGTTGTTTCATTGCCCTTTTCCTCCTCATTCTGATGAACCATAAGCTCAAAAATGATTGCAAAAGGGATGTAAGGAAGATGAAATACAAGACAGGTGTTAAAGAAACATGTAGTATTAAGATCTTCTTGCATTTGCATTGCTATGTCTATAAAAATAAAAAAAAAATTAAAAATAAACCCAGTTTATCCTAGAAGTTTGTCACAAGTATGAAGGAAGCAAGCATGGCTATGTTTGTCTTCAAGTGTTTGTATGACACTAATAGTTATATTTAATTATATATGTGGCTCTCTATGAGGTTACCTGGAGCAAGAAAAAGAGGCATATATAAAAATCATCTCTGTGCCATCCAGCTAAATAACAATCTTGCAAGATGTTTCTTTCATATCATGGTGTTTTACTCAAAACTGTGCGGAGAAATACCACCAGAATCAATGGTATTTAAGTCTCTAATGCTCTCACTTCATGGAGCTGAAACTGCATTTCTTATTCTTAAACTGGTAGTAATAGTTAATGCAACAAGATACTCTGTTTGCAGAGGATTGGTTTTATTATTTTTCTTTCTTTTTTTCTGTTTCATCTTAAACCATCACTACCACCTCTGAACTTTAATCCTGGTATTTCATCTTTCATTTTAAAGTCTTGGATATAGAAAAAACTTCCTCAGATAAAAGTTAGAGATTGAAGTCAGGAACTGTCTAGACTTTCATGATTTCTTTATCTGTAGCCTAAGGACATGTATTGTACAGCATGCAGCCTGCTGAGAAAGTAAATGCTTAATTGAATAAATGCCACTGGATATTAAAATAATATTTATTAACTGTGATGTCAATGGACTTAAGGGGAAAAAAACATCATAAACCTGTCTGTTGGTCTTTCAAATTGAGTTTGCTAAATTAATGAATGCCAAGAAACAGGAATTAGTGCTTCAAGATATGTATCTAATCCTGTGTTCCTATGTCTTCAAAATAAACAATGGAGGATGTGCTCGATCCTGCTGTCTGTATCATTAATGCAGATACAAAAGAGCATTGGTCCCAAGACAGACTGCTGAGGGACATCACCAGTCACCAACCTCTGTCTGGGCATTGAGTCACTGACCACTACCCTCTGCACGCAAACACCCATTTAGCTCCTTATCCATCGAAGAGTTCATCCATCAAACCCATCACTCTCCAGTCTAGAGAGAAGGATGTTGCTGAGGACTGTGCCAAAGGTACTACAGAACCCTGACTAGCTGACAGCTAGGACTCTTACCTTGTTCACTGATGTACCTAGCCACTCCCTCACAGGCCACTAGATTGGTCAGGCAGGACTTTGGTGAAGCCCAAGGACTCCCCTGTCCTCCATGTGCCTTAGCAGAGCTTCTAGGAAGATCTGTTCTATTGTATTCATATTGTTGTATATCATATTTCTAGAGTCTCATACCTTCTGGGTGGTTTTCTCACAGCAGCTCTTCACAGTTGTGTTGCTGTTACTTCTCAATCAGGGCTCCTCTCCAGCTCTCCCTGAATACCCCACCCCCTTTTATCCCAGCTACCTCCACGGGCTACAGCTGCTGCCCAATCAAGGATATCACAGCTGCAGCCCATTTACAATAACTAGAATCAGGGCAGGGTCACTTATACAATACAGAGATCTTTTACTGCAATACATATATTTACTCAGGCCCCTATATGTCCCTTGTCATTAAACGGCCTGCCAAGGTTCACACAGGAAATCTCTGACAGACCCAGGTACTAAACCCAGATGGCCAGATTCCCTTTCCAGGTCCTTAGGCACTTTCTGGGGGGGCTCTTCTGTAAGCTAGATCCCAAAAAAGAGACTGTAGGTCAAGTGGCAGTTCTAAAAAGTCATAATGCCTCTCAGTCTAGAAACCTACAAAGCAAACCTGGATTTGTAGCCATTTTTGCACAGTATGAGTATGTCTTTTAATGACACATCATTGAAAGATACCATTTGAAATATTGAATTATAGAAATCTCTGAGTCTTACTTTAATCACAATCCTATGCTTAGCTAGACAATCCAATCTAGAGACAACTGACCTTGACTTAATTATATACATTTACAATGATTAAGTTGTGGTGATGTCATTTATCTGATGATAAAGTTCCAGAGAGTGAGGGACTGCAATTTAATTTCACTTGTCCCTTGTGCTGTTGTGCAGTTTGACTTTGGCCTCAAGATGTAGTGGGGCACCGTGTCCTTTAGAGGTTTCTCTGTGAGCTGGCTGGAGCTAGAGTCTCTTGCCAGCTTTTGGGTACAGCTCAGACAGTGAGGCAGAGCTCTGTCACCCTAAGAGAGCTCCAAGCAACACAGTTTTGCTGTCTCCAGTGCAGCCACTAAATTAAAAAAGTTAAAATCCTTTTTTTTTTTTTTGTTAAATTCTTGCTGTGAGATTGCAAATCGATTGCCTGGAGGAGGGAGTGTCCAACCTGTGAACCTCCAAGGACAGTGTGGTTGGTGCTGTACCCAGCTGTTTCCCACTGGGCCCCTCAGCAGCAGAATAAGGGCTGGATGGGTTTTCCCCATGCTGAGCTTCCACTCACCACCCTTCTCTGGTGTGTGAAGGTGCCTTGAGCTGCGTCTATGATAGCAGGCTCAGATACAGCATGTGGGATTGTGCTAACATCCTTTGTACCTTAGTGATTCTTTGTTGGGATCTCTCGCTGGTCAGAGTGACCCCGAGAAGAGTTCGAAAGTCTCTTTTCCCAGCCTGGCACTTGAAGAAGGAGTCAGAGCTCTTCTCGGTCCCAAGGTTGTTTATTGTTCCTTATCTATAAAATATTTTCACCTGTCCAGCTGAGGTCAGCTCAGCAAGACAGTCTGGGCACTCTGTCTGCCCCCGGGGCGGTGTTATGTCTTTATACTAAAAAAATACATATACAATGCTTACAATTACTTTCCAATGCCTATCACCTATGTTAGACAGTGAGCTTCTACTCTAAACCAATCTGAAAGTGCCAACATCACAGCAAAAAATGGAGGCCAAGAAGAAGAAGGAGAAAGGCTGGACATGCCCAGATCCCTCCATCTCGCCCCCCTATCAAAACCCCCAAAATCTACTTTTCCACCCCGTGATAAATTCACTGTCATTCTACTTAATTTGTCATGGCTTGCAGATCTTCATACAAGGTTGGTAACTTGCTCCATGGGTCATAATCAAAACCACAGGCATCCTGGGCTCTG